>CM055118.1:96843924-97487674 GCA_029206835.1 Rana muscosa | reverse complement strand
CCACATCTCCCCCCTGTAATGTCCACATCTCCCCCCTGTACTGTCCACATCTCCCCCCTGTACTGTCCAGATCTCCCCCCTGTACTGTCCAGATCTCCCCCTGTAATGTCCACATCTCCCCCCTTTAATGTCCACATCTACCCCCTGTACACATCTCCCCACATCTCACCTCGGTCGCTGACGCCGTGTGTACCAAGGTGGCCGCCGCTCCGGAGCTAGGCCGAAGCCGCGGCCTTTCCTATGGTCGCAATCTGCAGATCGGCTTGGGTGGCTCGGCTGCTCGAGTCCTGCTGTGAAAAAAGTGCAGGGACGCCGTTCCCATGCGTTCTGGCAGGACTCGAGCTCTGGACCCAGGGCGGAAATCCAGGACAGTGACAGGCAGCAGGCAGGCACCCTAGGCTGGGGCCCCAGGCCAGCTCGGGGCCCCAAACAATTGCTTGTTTTGCCTGTCCTGTTGCGACGGCCCTGGCTGTGCTGCCTCATTAGCTCAGCACAGCTGTCTGTCAATATCCTATCAGGTCGACTGATGGCTCAGCACTCTCATTTAATTAAAATTCAGGGTTCTTTGGTCCAGAGTCCTCTGTAAAGCATTGCTGAATGTGTTAATGTAAAGATGAATAAAATTAATTAAACATTTAACTTTTGGCATGTATATCTGATGTGTATTTTTGTCAATAGGACCTCATTGATGACTTGAAATATGAGCTCACTGGTAAATTTGAGAGGCTTATTGTAGGATTGATGAGACCCCCAGCATATTTTGATGCCAAGGAGATTAAAGATGCCATTGATGTAAGTATTTTATTATGAAGGAGAATATTACTAGAAGACTCATTCTGCAAAATTACCCACTTGCCGACGGCAGGCTGTCATATGACGTCATGGGCTTTGTTTGGGTATATCTGAATGATGGCTGCTAAAACTAAAAAAAAATTAAGAAAAATTAACAATAAAAAACAAAAAAACCCGAACGCATACATATGAAAACGGTGTTCAAACCACACATGTGAGGTGTTGCAGCGAAGGTTAGAGCGAGAGCAATAATTCTAGCCCTAGACCTCCTCTGTAACTCAAAACATGTAACCAGTAAAAATAAATTAAAGCGTCGCCTGAGGGGATTTTTAAGTAACAACGTTTGGCGCCATTCCACAAGCGTGTGCAATTTTGAAGCGTGACATCTTAGGTATCTATTTACTCAGCGTAACTTCGTCTTTCACATTATTAAAAAAAAATTGGGCTAACTTTACTGTTTTTTGTTTTTAAAGTATGAAACAGTTTTTTTGGGGGAAAAGAAAACACGTTTGAAAAATTGCTGCGCAAATACTGTGCGAGATAAAAAGTTGCAATGACCGCCATTGTATTCTCTAGGGTCTCTGCTAAAAAATAAACATATATAATGTTCGGGGGTTCTATGTAATTTTCTAGCAAAAAAATTTTGATTTTTACATGTAGGAGAGAAATGTCAGAATTGGCCTGGTTGGCAAGTGGTTAAACCGGCATCATTGCCCAGCTACATTGTCATTAAGTTGCAAAGATGTTCAGATTACCAAAAGAAGACAAACAAAAACATGCAGCAAGAGCCTACCCTTATGTTTGATATTTTATTGATTAAAAAACTTTTTTACCATTATTATATGCATACATGTATTTTTTCCAAGGGTCTTCTAGCTGGTTCGATTACATCATAGGCCATTTGTCTTTTCTTCACGGCAGTGTACGGTACTTATTGATTCACTGAATGGTGCTCATTGCTTTTAGGTGCAGTAGTGTATAGTGAGCCCAACTAGAAAAATAGATCACAATTACCGTATATACTCGAGTATAAACCGAGTTTTCAGCCCTTTTTTTAGGGCTGAAAATACACCCCTCGGCTTATACTCGAGTCAGTGTACCTAAAAATCTTCTTAGACTGCGGGCGGCGTCCATTGTTTAAATATCGTGGCTTCCTCCTGGTCCCGTTCCATGATAGCCATTTACAGCAAACACTGTGTTGAGTGTTCCGCCTATCACGGAGGTCCTCTCATTCTTGGACTCCGTTTCCCAGCAGACACTGTGTTCAGTGTTCTGCCTATCATAGACGTTCTCTTGTCCGAGGATGAAAAGACGTCCATGATTGGCAGAACACTGAACACAGTGCCTGCTGGGAAACGGAGTCCGAGAATGAGAGGACCTCCGTGATAGGCGGAACACTCAACACAGTGTTTGCTGGAAACGCCTATCACGGAACGGGACCAGGAGGAAGCCACGATATTTAAACAATGGACGCTGCTCGCAGTCTAAGAAGATTTTCAGGTACACTGACTCGGGCACAGGGAGGCTGCAAGGGACACAGTGAGGTTGGGCACAGTAAGTTGGCAATGGGCACAGTAAGGTTGGGCACAGTGAGGTGGCAATGTACACAGTAAGCTGGCAATGGGCACAATAAGGTTGGGCACAGTGAGGTGGCAATGGGCACAGTAAGCTGGCAATGGCCACAGTGAGATGGCAATGGGCACAGTGAGGTGGCAATGGGCACAGTAAGCTGGCAATGGGCATAGTAAGCTGGCAATGGGCACAGTAAGCTGGCAATGGGCACATTAAGGTTGGGCACAGTGAGGTGGCAATGGGCACAGTGAGGTTTCAATGGACACAGTGAGGTTTGGCACAGTAAGCTGGCAATGGGCACAGTGAGGTTGCAATGGGCACAGTGAGGTTGGGCACAGTGAGGCGTGCAAATGGGCATTGTTGACCCTCTTTTCCACTTACAGTAGCTGCTGCATTCCCCCCCAGGCTTATACTCAAGTCAATACGTTTTCCCAGTTTATTGGGGTAATATTAGGTACCTCGGCCTATACTCGGGTCAGCTTATACTCGAGTATATACGGTACCTAAATTCTGCACTTTCAACCTGCAAAAAATAAGAACATGCAATACCATGTGTGTGTAGATTATAAACAGCACTACTCTGATCCACAAGTTTGTTCATTTGTGGATTTGCTTTATTTGTGCATTTGTTTACCTATAAGACTGAGGACATCTGGTGACAAAAAATAAGCACTGCAGAGGACGGCAAGACCTGCTTATTTATTTTATCTTTTTTAACAGTCAAATAACATATATTTTTTGTAGCTAGCCCTGAACCTGAATGAGTATTTTCTCCAGCTAATAAAGGCTATGCTTTCCTAAATATTTTGGAAGATTAATACTCAATGGTTAATGAAAGTAGCATTAAAATATGATAAAAAAAAAAAGATATTTAAGTATGTATTCTAATTCCAAAAAAGTACCTTCTATTGCTTTCAGTCTCTTCCAAATCTCCAAATGCGATTTTTTTTATTTTTTTTACTTGCTCTTCTTATCTGGCTTTGTGTTAGAAGGGTGGCTACATTTGTTTTCTATGGTCCCACTGTATGTAGGAACATAGCCACCCTGTTTAGAGGTGAACTATGGGATGTGTAGTGTGAAAATGACCATAACTAACATGCACTGCTCATTCCAAACAAATTGAGTATTGTTTATATGCACTTATTGTCCAAATGAAAATACAATTTAACCTTCCCATACATTTTCCTTAGTCTATTAGACCAGTTTCCTGGTAGATAGATACCTTGTTTTTTTTTTTTTTTTTTTATATATTCCACAATGCTTACCTTTTGGGCTTCAGAAGTTCATGTCCTACTTGTCTACTTCTCTCAGTCACATTTTTTTTGTGCCCCCGCATTGTACTTGCGGTGCAGATTTCCTTTCAATAACATGGAGATTTAATAATGTCTCGCACTCTCTCAATTGACTCCATGTAAGGAATACCAAGTGCAGGTATCCAGTGGCAGCAGGGATGACCAGGTCAGTGTAGCTGCACTTAGGAAACTGGAATCAGATCGAGTAAGAATAAAAGTAAGATTAATAATGCACACAACACTTATCCAACACCAACAGAACAAAAGCAAAGCAAAAGTTAAAAATAAAACGTGACAGTGAAGCAAAACCTAACCAACAACCTTACTATAATACACTATATACAGATGAAGGGAAGCTGACATACCCAGGCATGACTGGGAATAAGGGCAGCAGAGATGGGGTAACAGGGTACAGGATAAGGCAGGGATCAGGATAATCAGCAAGCAGGTATATAACTATTAGGTAAAACACTGCAGTACTAATGAAAATCAAGGGAGGGGTTATATACCTTCCCAGCAGCCAGCATCAGGAGGAGACTAATTACTGGGATCTGCTGGTTGCTAAGAGACACCCGCTGATGACCCTCAGCCCTTCAGCTCTGGGAACCACAGTGCCACCAGCGGGAGATCCAGGTCCTGACACTCCAAGCTGTTCATGCTTATCCACTGTGCATCGTGGCATTAGCTTCAAATCCACAGTGAGCACAAATCTTGGGATTACAACACTTCTCTTGCTTATGAATATTCTCAAAGTGCTTTGTTACTCTAGAACCAAAAAAATAGAAACTGGCAGAATCACCAGGTAGGATTAAATAAATAATACAAAATCCAGCATAGAGAGTGAAACTCCACATAAGAGCCACGGTAGCAATGCACACTCCGTAACTCTAATACCGAGTCCCTGAGAGCCCAGTCACACAGGGACGACTTTGGATCTGACTTCAAGTCGCCTCAAGTAGCCCCAAGTCACCTCAAATCGTGCTGCATGAGAAAATCAATGTAAGTGAATGGAGCCGTCTTAATGCACACTACTGCAGTCGCTCCGACTTCAAAAAAGGTTCCTGTACTACTTCAATCTGACTTCTAGGTGACTTGTAGGCAACTTGTACCCATTGATTTCAATGGAAGTCGCCTCAGAAGTCGGATCCCCTGTCTTAACAGAAGCAACTTTCCAGGAAGAGAACATACATTTCTCAGGCAAACCCCTCCATCCCCCCTCTCTCCCACAGAGCTGATTATTGTTTGATTGGCCACTGGAAAGCCTCCTGTCCTGGAGGCGACTTCAGTTGTGTTGTAAGTCACCCCAAGTCGCGCTGTGATTCAAACTCAAGTCGTGTCCAAGTTGCCTCCCAAAGTCGCGCTGGAAGTTGTGTTGCCCCTGTGTGAATGGAGTCTGAGGGAATAACAAACTTGCCAGGTGATTTTGCTTTCCAGAATGTTTAAAAATGAAAATATTACTTTTAGGTGGACCAATCCTTTAAAGCCCAGTTTATTTACCTTATGTATGGTCCTCTAAAATTAAACTGATAACAGTACCGGTTAATGGGCTTTGGAAAAAAAGAATAACTTTCTGATAACTACCTTTATGTGACAATGTATTTCAGGGTATTGGAACTGATGAGAAATGTCTCATTGAAATCCTGGCCTCTCGGAATAACCAGCAGATTCATGCACTGATAGAGGCCTATAAAGATGGTGAGAGAGAAGTGGAGCTGACCATACCATTTACAAAAGTCTTAACTTGGCTTACCATTCAGATATTTACTGATCAGCATTTTCTGCATTCTTACAGCTTATGACCGAGACCTGGAGACAGACGTCATCAAAGATACCAGCGGACACTTCAAGAAGATGTTAGTTGTCCTGTTGCAGGTAACAATAAGATTTTCTAGTGTCTGTATTTGATCTGTCAAAGCCAAAGTTAGTGGCTATTTACGTTATGAGTGTTTTACCACAATGCAAGGAACTTGTGAACGCTGGTGTTCTGCATCTGTGTGCTAATCATTTTAAATGGCACCCCAAAGCTTCATTACAATTGCAGGTAACATAGCCGCTCTGAAATGCCCCACAAGGCACATGTGCTTTCAATTTTGAATGGCACGCCAATGACACCATTACAGTTGCAGGCAACATAGCTACACTAAAATGCCCCACAATGCACATGCCATGTGTTATGCTGTTTAACCGCTTCAGCCCCGGAAGATTTTACCCCCTTCCTGACCAGAGCAGTTTTTGCAATTTGGCACTGCGTCACTTTAACTGACAATTGCGCAGTCATGCAATGCTGTACCCAAATTAACTTTGTGTCCTTTTTTCTCCATAAATAGAGCTTTCTTTTGGTGGTATTTGATCACCTCTGCGGGTTTTTATTTTTGGCGCCATAAAGAGCGACTATTTTGAAAAAAAAACCAATATATATATTCTTCTACATATTTTTGGTTAAAAAAAAAATCACAATAAGCGTATATTAATTGGTTTATGAGAAAGATTTATGGCATTTTTATTATTATTATTTTTTACTAGAAATGGCGGTGATCTACGATTTTTAGCGGTACTGAAACATTGCGGTGGACAGATCGGACACTTTTAACACATTTTTGGGACCATTGACATTTATACAGCGGTCAGTGTTAAAAAAATGCACTGATTGCTGTGTAAATGTCACTGGCAGGAAAGGGGTTAACACTAGGGGGCGATCGAGGGGTTACCTGTGTTCCCTAGTTAGTGTTTCTAACTGTATGGGAATAGGACTGACTGGGGGAGGAGACATATCGTTGCTCCTACTTAGTAGGAACAAACGATATGTCTCCTCTCCACTGACAGAACAGGGATTTGTGTGTTTACACACACACAAAATCCTGTGCTGGTGCTCGTGCCCCCGATCGCGGGTAGCCGGCGGCGATCGCGCCCTCCTGCCACATGCATTGGGTCCCCCACCGTGCAGCGGGCGTGCGCCCCCTGGCGGCTCTTAAAGGGTACAACGTACCCATACTGGGTTTCGCCCAGAAGAGCCATTCTGCCAAAGGAATATCGGCGTGAGACGGTCGGCAATTGGATAAGCTGCACCTCTGGAAGCTGTGATCAAAAAGGCAGACAGGGACCAAAAGAATAGTCACTTGCAGTCTCCATGTAGCTAGATTTACCTGTTACTGACTTACCATGCCTTGTTCTGCACTGTGTCTCTGTGTAGAGGTGACCATCTTGGTCGAAGAGACTGGGTTTTGTAAGTAGCACAGTAGTGACATCACCAAATCTCACTCCAAATTTTACAAGACTAGCATTCAGAGGCAGCAGTGCCTTAGATCTCACATTGCAGATATATAGCTATGAGGCTGTAGGTACAGGAGTGCCAAGGCACACTCACATACCAGGAAGTGCCTTTAGTTCAGTTAAAGTATAACTAAAGGCAAAACCTTATTTCAAATTTTTTGATAGGGGGAAGTGGGATTAGAACCAAAAACACACTCTCAGCGCTACCCTCTAAAAAAGTTTTGCCTATGGTTCTACTTTAAAGTGGTAGTAAACTCTGTTACACCACTTATACCTACAGGTAAGCCTATAATAAGGCTTACCTGTAGGTACTGTGAATATCTCCTAAACGTGCACTGTTTAGGAGATATTTAGAATGCATGCAGCCAGTGACGTCACAGGCGCATGCACTCCGAAAGTCCGGCATACAGTGCCAGACCCTCAGAGCCCGTGCCATAAACAAAGCTCCCGCACACATACGCGGGAGTGACGTCATCGTGCCCTGGCCTCTTAGCGGTGACAGCACGGCACTGGAGGGCAATGCATAATGTAAATGGTGCCCTGAAGGTTATTGTTCAAGCACAGGTCAATGTAAACTCTAACAACAAGGCCTTGGGAATGCCCAGGGAAAAACCAATGTAAACTCTAGCATGGTCTAGATAGATTTATTGCTAGTTTATATTTAGAATTTTTAGGCTTACTTTTTGACTATCTGGTATATGTTGCATTTTATTTTATTCTTCTGTATTTTATTTAGACTTCTATCCACAGTAAAAGATATAAGAATTTTCGATTCACAGTCCTGTTTTTTTTTTTTTTACTGCAGGGAACACGGGAAGAGGATGATATTGTGAGCGAGGAATTAGTAGAACAAGACGCCAGGGTAAGGTTTAGATTTGTTAAAAACAAGTGTTATTGCTGCATTTGAAGCAAATATATACTGTTTTCAATTATTTTTAATATACTGTATGTGTTAATGAGAAAAGCTTGCTTAATACATTTCATTGTATGTTACTGTTTAGAAAATGTGTTTCAATGTATAGATTGCTCATTGGAGGCAGCCGTATTTGCTCGTTTTCATATGCAGACCATCCTTACTGTTGTGCAACGCAACATAGTTGTTCTGATTTCCTGCTCTTTAATGCTATACATTCTTCTTTGACATCTAGCAATTTAGGCAGGCCATACACGGTGCAAATTTCTTTTTTGCAGGAAAGAAACCTGCATGATTGAGACAGTGCTGACAGGGGAATCCCTCCTGTTGAGCAAGTGTTTGCTCCCAGGGGGGAAGCCGCCCCTGCAAGGAGAAGACAGTGATTAGAATCTGGCAGGCTGGTTGTGCCCAAGTTGATTGATCCATCAACTTGGTACATTCAGCCTGCCCATTAACGGTTTGCATCTCGGCCGGTTTCTGCTGAACCGGCCGAGATATGAACCGTGTATAGTCAGCCTAATGCCTTGTACACACGATTGGAATTTTCCGAGGTAAAAAGTCTGACGCACTGGTGTCAGTACAATTAACCCCCCCCCCCCCCATCCCCCTGCATTGGTGGTCAGTGGCAGGGAAAGTCACAGAGGACATTCCAGTGCCTAGCACCTTGCTGCCTGGTAACCTCCTGACTGCATGATGGGTGGCAGTGCTAATATTGGAGGACAATTTGAATGCCAGTAACTGTGGCTGTTAGGCTCGGTTCACATCAGTGCACTATGCGGCATTGCATGTGATTCGCACCGCACTGCTGTGCAAATCACATGCGATGTCTGTGCGACGCGAATTCAGCCATACAGATTGTGTGGCTGAAGTCGCATCGCATTCGTACCAAAGTCACGCAGTACCCTTTTTTTGGTCCACACCAGAATCGGATCGCATGGGATTCATGTCCGAATTGACAGTTTGCACTGCGATATGCGAACCGATCTGGGGGTGTCATTAACTTGTCATTAACTTTCTGTTGACAGTCCCAGCGGTTTGCACATGGCAGTGTGAACTGCTTGCGAAGCGGGAACCCGCAGTGGCTTCGCAGGGTTCTCGCATCGCACCAATGATAACCGAGCCTTAGTCCCAAAAACGACTGTAGCTGTTGGTTAGTGTTATGTTTGACATAATTAACTTACAATCTGATTGCTTTTTATGATCTACCACATAGTGCACCCCGGCTTTACTCTTTCCACCATCTTCCCCAATAAGTATGTTCGTGTTTCCCACAATTATCATGCAGAGAAATCATTGTTTTTTTGTTTTTTTGCCTTTGTGTTTAGGATTTATTTGAAGCTGGAGAGCAAAAATTTGGCACAGATGAGGCTCAGTTCATCTACATTTTGGGAAGTCGAAGCAATTCACATCTCAGACTTGGTGAGTTTTACCAAGTTGCATTTTTATTCTGTGTACACAAGTTGCGCCAATCTACAATATGGTATTAATTGAGGATAGGGCTTCTAAGTCCTTCCTTCTTGGACAGAGGCAATGCCTCTGATTCATAGTCCAGTGAGTGGACAGAAAACTGAGAATTGATACAGGAATCTGCATTGTGAAACACAAAAATACATGTGCCAATTATGTTACAGGCAATGTGTGAAATCAGACATACTAAAAAATGCCTAGGCAGAGTATAAAATGGTGAATTTCACACATTGCCTATAATATATATATATATATATATATATATATATATATATATATATACACACTTACAGACAATGTGTGAAATTCACCATTTCATACATTGCCTAGGCATTCTTTAGTATGTCTGATTTCACACATTGCCTGTAACATATATCGCAAGGCTGGCTGTACAGAATTGTAAAAAAACATTTAAACACATGGATGTAAACTGTGGATTTAGCTGTCTGCCTGGAGTTCAGCTATAATACTGCTTCTGAGGCAAAGCATATGGGCTAAACCGACAGCCTGAACATGGCACCTTGTCAGTAGTGATGGTCGAAGGCGTGTTCGGGATCGTAGTCCCAACCCATCTGAGTAATCCCACCAGGAAGCCGACACTGCACACCGCCAATCATAGGCAGTCAGGCATTTCCCAGTCTGCAGCTGCAGAGACAGGGAAATGTCTCACTGCCTATGATTGGCAGGGTGCAGTCGGCTTCCTGGCGGGATTTCTCAGATGGGTTGGGACTACAATCCCGAACACGTCTGAGCCCATCACTACTTGTCAGTGTGCAGCCAATTCGCAGAAATAGCTTCACATGTGCCTATTTGCCATATATAATTGAAAAGTGTCTTCATTTTATGCCTAAAAATGTAAGACCTTTTCCACCCCACCCCACCCCTGTGGATTATATGGGAACCCCACCAGCCAGCTGTTTAAACTGAGTCTGACCACCTATGTGGCTGTCACCTCCAAGAGAACTTCCAAACTTCCTTTGCTGTAACACAACCTGCTTTGGAAAAGCACTACTTTGCAATGTGGTATAACAAGGCTATTGGATTGCAATGGGTTTTCGAGAAAGTCAAGCAGTATACTTGGAGCTGCTTAGCAGGGATATTATTCAGCTGACTGAAAGGAGCTCTAGGATTGGAAGCTCCTGGTCTTCTGGGGTCCCTCGGCGGCTGTCTCGGCTCCTCCCCGCATCAGCTAACCCCCTTTATGGGAAGCTCTCTCTCAAGGCTGCTATCAATCAACCAATGAATGAGCCGAGAAGCCAGCACGTTCACGGCACGGTACTTTCGAGGGGTCAGGTAAGTAAACGGGGGGGCTGGGGGGCCGCTAATCCTCAGATGTTTTTTCACCTTAATGCATAGAATGCATTAAGGTGAAAAAACATGTACCTTTACAACCTCTTTAACCACTTGTCCACCGCCCACTGTCAATTGACGGCTGGCGGACGATACTCTCGTTCTGGGAGGACGTCATATGACGTCCTCCCTTTAAAACGAGCTAGAAGGCGCGCGCTCGCCGCATTCACAAGGCCCCGGTGCGCGTGCCCGGCGGCCGCGATTGCCGCCGGGCACCCGCGATTGCCCGGGAAACAAGCAGGAAAGTGGATCTCTGTGTGTAAACACAGAGATCCACGTCCTGTGAGGGAGAGGGGACCGATGGTGTGTCCCTTGTACATAGGGACAACCATCAGTCACCTCCCCCAGTCAGTCCCCCCCCCCACAGTAAGAACACATTGAGGGAACATATTTAACCCCTTCCCGCCCCCTAGTGGTTAACCCCTTCCCTGCCAATCACATTTATACAGTAATCAATGCATTTTTATAGCAGGGATCGCTGTATAAACGTGAATGGTCCCAAAAATGTGTCAAAAGTGTCCGATGTGTCCGCCGCAATATCGCAGTCACAATAAAAAAATCGCAGATCGCCGCCATTACTAATAAAAAAATAAAAATGCTATAAATCTATCCCCTATTTTGTACACGCTATAACTTTTGCGCAAATCAATCAATACGCGCTTATTGCGATTTTTTTGTTTTACCAAAAATATGTAGAAGAATACGTATCGGCCTAAACTGAGGAAAATTTTATTTAAAAAAAAAAAATGGGTATTTATTATAGCAAAAAGTAAAAAATAGTGTTTTTTTTTCAAACTGGACGCTCTTCTTTTGTTTATAGCGCAAAAAATAAAAACCACAGAGGTGATCAAATACCACCAAAAGAAAGCTCTATTTGTGGGAAAAAAAGGACACAAATTTTGTTTGGGAGCCACGTCGCACGACCGCGCAATTGTCATTCAAAGTGTGACAGCGCTGAAAGCTGAAAAATGGCTTGGGCAGGAAGGGGGTTTTCGTGCACAGTAGGGAGGTGGTTAACTATGAAAAATTAAACATGTTTTAATCTCTGAATAAGTAGAAGCTTTCACAAAGATTTTGTGCGGATAGGAGCTGTGTATATATATATATATATATATATATATATATATATTTATATATGTAGCACTACCCTCTCCTCTCTAGGGGAAATAAGAGAGGCACCCATGCCACAAGCCCGTGTCCTCTAGTTTAGAGGTCAGGCGGTGTATATGTATTTGGGTCCCGCAGCGAGTTACCTCCTTCCACTGGTTCCCATCTCCAGAATGTAGAGACAAGTCTGTACTTTTCCCTCTTTAATAAAGTAAATGTCCAAATCACTTAAACTCCAACATTGAGTTTATTTTTGTATCTTTGCTTGATAGGTAAGAGAGAGTAGATGAGAAAGATAATAGTTGAACTAAAGCAGATTCAGGCACAGAACTCCCAGATTTATCACCACCCGGTCCCGAGTGGGTACAGCTCACCCGGATAGTCCCTCAATGGTCCTAGCAGCCAATGTGGAGCTTGAACAAGCAATTTAAATCCTCCAAGGACAAGTTCAGTATGTCCCCGAAGAGCAGCAGCACTCCGCAGGGTCAGTTCTGCGGAGCATAGGATCCTTCCCTCCGACAGGTCACCAGGCCTTTCCCGAGACAGCAATCTGACTATCACTCATCTCCTGTTATGGGACCGATCCTCCCCTGGCTTCCTCTTGGTCGGAGCGGATACCCTCACCCGGGCATCCTAGGACTCCCATAGATTCTGCCTGTAGACCCAGTTAAAGGTACTGGGCCTACCCGGAACGTTGCGGTCTCGGGCCGAAGGTGCCCGAGACACCTCAGTCGTGGTACGCACCCCCTCCTTAGGGGTGCACTCCTCTGGGTACTTGTCTCCGGGTCTCTCCCTGAAAAATGGCATCTGCCTCTTTTATATTCTCTCCCGGCATGCACAGCAGGCAGAACCCGCACACTGCATGGTAGCCGAGAGAGGACATCCAATCGCGCCAATGCAACCTATAGTTCAACCTTGACCCAACATGGCAGCACCACCTGCAGGCCACAGGGAACCCTACATAGGCACATAGCATCAAAGCAGAGTCCAGCACAATTAGAAGGCCCGAGCCATACTAGTGCTCGGGTCATCCCCCCTAAATTTGGAGTTGGAGACCCCCCTAAATTTGGAGTACCCGCTACATATATGTGTGTATATATATATATATATATATATATATATATATATATATATATAATGTGTGTATTTATTGTAGGTTTATTGGTCCTTCATTGATGTCTTCTTTTGCAGTATTTGATGAGTATGAGAAAGTTGCTGGGAAGAGTATTGAGGAGAGTCTCAAAGATGAACTATCTGGAGATTTTGAGAAATTGATGCTGTCTGTAGGTAAGTCCTTTGCTAATGTGCTATCCTTTGCCTGACAGTGATTCTAAATAATAGAAGCCACTTCAATTCTTCAACTGAAATCCAGGAGGAGATACAGAAGATGATGTCCTCAAGAAATCGACAACTACAGTAGATGGCACTGTACACCTTTAGCTGTTAAGCTGACTTTTGGATGGATTCCAATAGTCAGTTTAACAGCTTGAATGGATTTAGCAAAGTCCACCCTTAGGCCGGGTTCACATATATGCGGATTGGATGGTTTCCCTGCATCCAATTAGTTTTTTTGATTTGTTTCATCTCTTTGTATTACCTGAGGGCAGTCAATTCACTGGGTATATGTAAGGGCTTACAACCAATTTATGGAGAGGCCCGGAGTAAAAACAGAAAGCCATAGACGAAGGGCTTGCACGATAAGGGTGAAAAGGGGCTTGTGTGAAGAGGCATAATAAAGTTTGGGCTCAGTTGAAGGGGCAAGAATGTTTATTTTGATTGGGGCAGGAGCAAGGAAAGGGGGAGCCTCGAGGGGAGGTGGGACTGTACTGAGGTGTTGGTATTCAGTAGAAGGTTAGCAAGTGAGGAACAACTTCCCACCCTCCCGCCCTGCATTTAGTAGGATTTTGTGCCGGTTGTTGGCGACTGTGGGGTGCAAGGTCCTTTTAGGTTGATATGGGCACAAAGGGTATGGTGTAGGGACCCGTCTGAGGTACGGCTTCCAGTTGGTGTATGGGTACCTGCGAGTTGTCTCCGAGTCGGTGGTTTGAGGCTGGAGGCCTGAGAAGTGACTTGCAGGTACAGTATTGGTTTTGATGCCTGTTAGGACCTTGTGGCTCCAATTTTCTTTGATGCACTATGTGTTCAGGTTATTACGTTTTTTATCTGTGATTTATTTGTTATTATATTTTGGTTAATAAAAAGGCTGCTATAGCCATTAAAGTGGAGTTCCACCCTGAATTTTTTTTTTTATACCAAAAATGAAAAAAAAAAAAAAAATTGGATTTTTTTTTTTTTTAACTTACCAGAAATAGCAGTTGCTATGCGGAAGTTCCTAATCTGCCTCTTCATCCTCCACGGCTGGTCTTCATTCTTGTCCTTCTCGCGGTGTCTTCTGTTGAATGGGGCGCGCTGCCTTCTGGGAACTGTGTGTATCCCAGAGAGCAGCCGGTGACTTGTCGTTCTGGTTCCCCTATCTGTATGGTTCCAAGCTCAACTGCGCAGGCGCAGCCGAACAGCTTTTGAAGCTCGGAGATTTCCATCGGCTTGGCTTGCGCCTGCGCAGTAAACAGGGAACCAGAGTGATAGGAGGAACCATAGTCTCGGCAACTGTGGACGCGCTGGCCCCCGATGCTTCATTACACACGCCGCTTTCCTCTTCATACAGCAAGGGGCGGCTCAGATGTCATATTCTGCAGTGCGATTTGTTTGTTTATACACGACACTCTATCCAGCCCCTTGCTGGATAGAGCGTCGTGGATAAACAAACAAATCGCACTGCTCATTATCACATCTGAGCCGCCCCTTGCTGTATGAATAGGAAAGCGGCGTGTGTAATGAAGCATCGGGAGCGAGCGTGTCCTATCGATATGCTTCCCCCCCTTGACTGCGCAGGCGCTGCCGAACAGCTGTTTAAGATCTGAGATTTCCGTCGCCTCGGATTGCACCTGCGCAGTCAAGCTTGGAACCATACAGATAGGCAGAACAAGCTTGGCAGATCACCGGCCCATTCATAAAGTGCTGCGCAACTCGCGCATGTGCAGTAGGAAATGGCAGTGAAGCCGCAAGACTGCCTGTTTCACTTTTCACTTACAGTGTTTGTAGCTGCTGACTTTTAAAAAAATAAAATCGCGGGGGGAACCCCTCTTTAAACTCCAATCCTGGTGATTATTTTTGGTATAGCAGTGCAGAACATGCCATATTTAATGCCTTAGTCAAGAAACCTTATATAGCCAAACATGTAGGCTAACATTGTTGCACTTCCTCTGAAATGGTAGTTGCCTGTATGTTATACTGATCCTCTGATTTCAGTGCTTTATAAGTCACTGAGCTAGAAAAAGCAAGCGGCAAGTAAACATTGAAAGCCTTGTTTTAAGGCTAGGTGACAATCTACAATTTCAGGAGGTAAAAAGTGTTGCAGCTTATGTATTTTTCTTGGGATAAAATTATTTAGAAAAAAAAAATTTTTTGAGACAACATAACATTCTTTGCAAAACTATGTGGGCACCAAAACTGTATTTCACCTATTTATTTACCAATATCATGTTTTTGTGTTTGTTTCAGTAAAATGTGTTCGTAGTATCAAGGACTACTTCGCAACAAGACTGTACAAATCAATGAAAGTAAGTGAAGTAGTGTAATCTATGACACAACTGTTGTTGGCTCTGCCATATATCAGTGGGCGGAGCTAGTGAAATGTTTGGCGTGACAGTTGTATTAGTTGGCTGGTATAACATTTATAAACCTTTCCCAGGTTTGTTTTATTGGTAAGTTGTGCTTTTATTGATCTACTTAATCTTAAAACAGTAATAAATCCAAAAACAAAGATTTAAAGTGATTGTAAAGTCTCATTTTTTTTTCTATTAAAATAACAAACATGTTATACTTACCTGCTCTGTGAAGCGGTTTTGCACAAAGCAGCCCAGATCCTTCTCTTCTCGGGTCCCTGGCTGGAGCTCCTGGCCCCTCCCTCCTATTCAGTGCCCCCACAGCAAGAAGCTTGCTATGGGGGCACCCGAGCCAAGCTGCAGCTCCGTCTATCTATTCAGACATGGAGCTGTGGTGCAGCCCCACCCCCTCTCTCTCCTGATTGGCTAACTGAGTTTGATTGACAGCAGCAGGGAGCCAATGGCACCGCTACTGTGTCTCAGCCAATCAGGAGGGAGAGCCTTGGACGGCCGAGGCACTCACAGGGGCGTACCTAGAGCATTTGGCACCCGGGGCGGATCCTATATCTGGCACCCCCCCCCCACCTTAAAATGTAAAAACACCCCACTGTGCCCCCTGCATACCTTTGTATCCTTCAATATCTCTTTGTCACTACTGTGTACCCCTCTGCACAACTGCACCTCTGGACCCTTTTACATTACACTGCACCCTACACCACTGGACCCCTTTACATTACACAGCACCTTGCACCTCTGAACCCTTTTACATTACACAGCACCCTGCACCTAAGGATCTCTTTACATTACACAGCACCCTACACCTCTGGACCCCTTTTCATTACACAGCACTCTGGACCCCTTTACATTACACAGCACTCTGGACCCCTTTACAATACACAGCACCTTGCACCTCTGAACCCTTTTACATTACACAGCACCCTGCACCTAAGGATCTCTTTACATTACACAGCACCCTACACCTCTGGACCCCTTTACGTTACACAACCCTTTGCACCTAAGGGCCTTTTTACATTACACAGACCCCTTTTCATTACACAGCACCCTGCACCTCTGGACCCCTTTCAATTACACAGCACCCTGCACCTCTGGACCCCTTTACATTACACAACACCCTGCACCTCTGGACCCCTTTACATTACACAGCACCTTGCACCTCTGGACCCCTTTACAATACACAGCACCTTGCACCTCTGGACCCCTTTACATTACACAGCACCCTGCACCTCTGGACCCCTTTACATTACACAGCACCTTGCACCTCTGGACCCCTTTACATTACACAGCACCCTGCACCTCTGGACCCCTTTACATTACACAGCACCTTGCACCTCTGGACCCCTTTACATTACACAGCACCCTGCACCTCTGGACCCCTTTACATTACACAGCACCCTGCACCTCTGGACCCCTTTACATTACACAGCACGCTGCACCTCTGGACCCCTTTACATTACACAGCACTCTGGACCCCTTTACATTACACAACCCCTTGCACCTAAGGGCCTTTTTACATTACACAGACCCCTTTTCATTACACAGCACCTTGCACCTCTGGACCCCTTTACATTACACAGCACCCTGCACCTCTGGACCCCTTTACATTACACAGCACCCTGCACCTCTGGACCCCTTTACATTACACAGCACTCTGGACTCCTTTACATTACACAGCACCCTACACCTCTGGACCCCTTTACATTACACAGCCCCTTGCACCTAAGGGCCTTTTTACATTACACAGACCCCTTTTCATTACACAGCACCTTGCACCTCTGGACCCCTTTACATTACACAGCACCCTGCACCTCTGGACCCCTTTACATTACACAGCACCCTGCACCCCTTTACATTACACAGCCCCCCACAGACACCCCCCTACAGTGCAGACCCCCCTACAGTGCAGACCCCCTTCCCCCCCACAGTACAGAGACCCCTACAGTGCAGACCCCCACCCCCCCACAGTACAGACACCCCTACTGTGCAGACCCCCACCCCCCACAGTACAGACACCCCTAGAGTGCACTGCAGACCCATAATGTACCTCAGTCTGATGATAAGCGCGGGACATGCACAGAACTGGTCAGGTGACAGGTCCGGTCCCCTCCCCCTGTGTAGGGAGGAGGAGGGGGAGGCGGCTTCACTAAGCACTCTGCTCGGCTGAGTCTGAACAGAGCCGCGGTCATGAGAGAAGGGGATCGCTGCGGGTCTCGGGTGTCACTCGGCTCGCACCCCCCTGCCACTACAGGCTCTTCCTGTCACCGCCGCGATGCCGCGGCTTAAACCCACCCGCCCCGCTGTCTTCACTTCCGCCGCGGAGGGGGGGGCGCCGGCCCTTACACCCCCCCAGTGTGTGTCACCCGTGGCGGCCCGCCCCCCACTTAGTACGCCTCTGGGCACTCATGGACATCGCTGGATAGAGATGGGGCTCAGTTAAGTATTGGGGGGGGCTGTGGGGAGCTGCTGCACACAGAAGGCTTTTTATTTTAATGCAAGGAATGCATTAAGATAAAAAAAAAACTCTGCCTTTACAACCACTTTAATATATTGCAGCCTACCAAATCTTAAATATAGTAGCTGCATTTGTTTTATTTTTTCCTTTAAAGTGGAACTGAAGTTCTACTGTAAGAAACAAGAAGCAGTCAGGCTTATATTGCAGGAGAGACATGCCCTGTATCTTCTTCATAAAATTGCCCCTTCCTGCTTGCCTGCTGTCCTCTCTTCTCAGTGCTGGGCCGGTCTCTGAGTGCTAGGATGACAAGCTCCTCCGCCGGCCAGTGAAGAGGCCCAAAAACTGGCACTCAGAAGAAGATGCCAGGGCCTGCAAGGGACTGTTGGGCAGGTAAGTATTCACCCTTTAGGCGGTTCGCTGCAAATTCGCACTGCATCTAATTCGCAATCCCGTTTATGCCAACTGATTACGGAGTGTAAGTTAAGTTAAAAACTCCCACAATCAGTTTGCAAAAGGCTGCGTGATTTCCGGAATCGGATCACATGAGTGTGAACATCTATGCGATCCGATTCTAGTGCGGACCAAAAAAAGGGTCCTTCACGAATTTGGTCCGTATGCGATGCAATTTTAGCCATACAGTTTGCATTGATGAAATTCACATCGCACATACATCACATGTGGTGCGAATGCAATGTCTGGCATGGCAGCAGTGTAAACCGGCCCTAATGCCGCGTACACACAACCGTTTTTCATGACGAGAAAAATGCAATTTTTTAGATTGGTCGTGAAAACGTTTGTGTGTATGCTAGATTGCATTTTTCTCGATGAAAAAACTGGCTGAATTTTTTTTAGAACCTGCTCTATTTTTTTTCGTTGTTTTTCACGTCGTTCTTTTTCGTGAAAAACGGTCGTGTGTACGCTTTTACGAGGGGAAAAAAACGCGCATGCTCAGAATCAAGTATGAGACGGGAGCGCTCGTTCTGGTAAAACTAGCGTTCAGAATGGAGATAGCACATTCGTCACGCTGTAACGGACTGAAGAGCACGAGGCGAATCGTCTCTCTCACCAAACTTTACTAACATGAGGATCAGCAAATACAGCCCAAAGGGTGGCGCTATCCGAATGGAACTTCCCCTTTATAGTGCCGTCGTACGTGTTGTATGGTCGTACGCAGCATAAAAGTATTTCATTACAGAAAATGTAAGCAATTTCCTGAACATACTGGATTTTTATGGTTTGTATTTTAGTACAGTACATTGTGATTCGCTGTATTGAATTACCTCTTTGACCATGAATGTAATAAAACGAAGGAATGACATTGCCTTCACATTGGTGTTTTGTTGTAATTATACCTTTTTGTTTGGACATCTTTCTAGAATTGTAGCAAAAGTTCATCTTTTTTATTTTTCAGGGTCTGGGCACTTCGGACAACACCCTGATCCGGATTATGGTGTCACGCAGTGAGATCGATATGATGGACATTAGGGAGTCATTCAGGACTCAGTATGAAAAGTCTTTGTACTCTATGATTAAGGTAATCTAATTACCATTGGACAATGCAGCTCCCGGGCACCTAGTAATATGTCATGTCGTATTTCTATTTCTACTGAGGGCTCACCATAACCTAAATTGTTATATCTTCTCATTGGATGCAAAGCCCTGTGCCGAAGAAGCAATGGTTGCCATGCACTGCTGTGATAGCCAAAAAGCCTAAAACAGCTGAATGCAGTTTAAAATAAATGTATTTTTAATATTCGCCTATATTTTCATAATACGTCAGCAATTTTAGATGTACTTTTGGCCATTGGGTCATAAAGGAATGTGATGGAATGTAAATACCTTCTGTTCTAAGTTTAATCTGCTTATATTTTGCCTTCCTTGAACCCCTACCTCATCAACATGCTAATGAAATGGTTAAATAAAATCTCTCTGTTTGCATCACTGACTTAGTGATGTCATCACTGGGTCTCTGGGCTTCTCTGTGCAATACAGGCAGATTATGGCTGGTGGAAGCAGCATGCCCTAGGTCAGTGGTCACCAAACTTTCGGACTTCATGGATCACTAAACTCATATCTTTGAATCCCCTGGGCCACTAACGTGAATTTTACATAAGACAGGGCTCAAAATTTCAAGTCTTGAGCCACTAGCCAGGCCTCAAGGGTTACTCGCCACTAGTTGCCCCACCCAACCCCTACCTTGCTCCGCCCCTAATTCTGCCGCTAATCATGCCCTCATAAATTATCTCGTGAAATGTTTTATGCAGAATTAAGTTACAAAAATAAATATTAACAACAACTTTATCAGTTCCCCTCAGCACAGCCTCACCTGTGCCCATCAATGCAGCCTCACCGTGCCCACCATTGCAGCCATACCGTTCCCACCATTGCAGCCTCACCGTGCACACCATTGCAGCCTCACCATGCCCACCATTGCAGCCTCACCGTGCCCACCATTGCGGACTCACCGTGCCCCCATTGCAGATTCACTTTTCCCCCATTGCAGATTCACTGTGCCCCCATTGCAGATTCACTGTGCCTCCATTGCAGATACACTGTGCCTCCATTGCAGATACACTGTGCCCCCATTGCAGATGCACTGTGCCCCCATTGCAGATGCACTGTGCCCCCATTGCAGATTCATTGTGCCCCCATTGAAGACTCACCGTGCTCTCATTGGCGGCCAGATCATGACAGGAGGAAGAGGAGAGAGCCGCGGGATCGCAGAGCGGTAAAGCATGCTGTTACAACTTACATTGAAATTTCCTCCGCTCTGCTCGCTCCCACAGCCTCGCCTCCTCCTGACCCCGCACCTGTGATAGACAACACATCTCAGCATTGGACCCGCATTCTGTCTATTACAGGTGCGGGGTCAGGAGGAGGCGGGGCTGTGGGAGCAAGCAGAGCGGAGGAAATTTCAATGTAAGTTGTATCAGCATGCTTTACCGCTCTGCGATCCTGTGGCTCTCTCCTCTTCCTCCATGCTTTCTGCCATCAGGGCGATCACTGGGAGAACGGCTCCCGATTAACCCCGCCCGCCGGAGGTGCTTGCCCCCCCCACTCCCAGGCAGCCCAGCTCCTCGCCAGACCTCATTTTCCACTCGCAAAATGCGAGTAGGCGAGTGGAAAATTTGAGGTCTGCATATGTTATACATACAATGCTCTGGCTCTCTGCCCCCCTTCCCTTGGATCACACTGCTGCCTTATACACACAATGCTCTGACTCTCTGCCCCCCACACTCTGCATCACACTGCTGCCTTACACACACAATGCTCCGACTCTCTTCCCCCCCACACGGTGCATCACACTGCTGCCTTATACACACAATGCTCCGACTCTGCCCCCCCACAATCTGCATCACACTGCTGCCTTATACACACAATTCTCCAACTCTCTGCCCCCTCCCCTTGGATCACACTGCTGCCTTATACACACAATGCTCCAACTCTCTGCCCCCTCCCCTTGGATCACACTGCTACCTTATACACACAATGCTCCGACTCTCTGCCCCCTCCCCTTGGATCACACTGCTTCCTTATACACACAATGCTCCGACTCTCTGCCCCCCTCCCCTTGGATCACACTGCTGCCTTATACACACAATGCTCCGACTCTCTGCCCCCTCCCCTTGGATCACACTGCTGCCTTATACACACAATGCTCAGATTCTCTGCTCCCCTCCCCTTGGATCACACTGCTACCTTATACACACAATTCTCAGACTCTCTGCCCCCCCCCACACTTTGCATCACACTGCTGCCTTACACAGACTCATCATTGGATCTCACCTCCTTATCCAGCCATGTGCTCGAGTGCCGTGCTCCCTCCCACAGTCTGTGATCAGTGCTACCATTGGAAGTCCTCTCATTGTTCATCTCCTGCTCTCTGCACTACTCATGGCGCTTCCCTCTGAGTTCACAGGAGCCGGAACTACAGAGGAGGCATCAGGTATCAATGTGCACTGACAGAATTGAATGTTAGCGCGCATTGAGAACACTGGAAACACATACCTCCCAACTTTTTAAATGTCCACTGCGGGACATTCTTCCACATTTCTTCCCCCTCTGATTAAAGTTGTTGAGCGGGGGGTGTAGCGGGGGGTGTAGTTGCCCGACATTTTCACTTACCGCTGCCGCCGCCTGCCCGACATCAGGACATCCTCTGTCGATTGCAGGAAATATTCGATGCTCTTGCGGGTCTGTGCGGGAAGTTCCCGCACAATCCGTGCGTGTTGGGAGGTATGGAAACAACACTGGGCAGTATACATCGGCCAGGATGTTGATTTGCGGCAGAACCCCTGGGAGCACCAACATTTTCTCACAGACCACTGGTTGGTGACCGCTGCCCTAGGTAATGTCCACATGTGATGCTAAGCCTCAATGACAGAACTGAAATCCAATGAATAAAGGGGACAGATAAGGGACAGTTCAGTAAGGGAAAAAGAGATGCTGGACATTCTCCATCCAGGAAATGAGGCAGGTTCTATCTACAGCAGGAATGGTATAGAAATCACTTTTCTCTGCCGATAATCTGCACATGTATGGGCATCTTTAGAAGACGTTAGATGAATAAACCTTACAACAGATCCAACCAACATTTATTCTATGTGCTGTTTTATTTTAGAATGACACATCCGGTGAGTACGAGACGGCTCTGCTCAACCTGTGTGGAGGAGATGATGAGTATGTATCAACTGCTTATATATTATTGTATTGTAGAATACAGTTTATCATTTTTTACAGTTTCTCATATTATTTAGATGCCTTTCTTTGCTGGAACCTGTTTTTTTATGTCATTTGTTATTGTTTTTCATATTCCACAATGATTATTAAATAACATAGTGCAAAGGGCAGTATTAATGGATTGTGACATCCCAGACACAAGTGCTGATGCCCCTTTGCACAGGCTCCTCCCCCTATATCACATCTATTTTACTGATTCAAATTTTAAAACATTGATCCGATAAGGTACTGGAGTATTGTATTGGTGGTACTGTGCTGCCTGATGTATATACAGAGCTGCTGTTGGTCTGCACAGTCCACTGGTCTACATAGAAAAATGGAAGCATGCATATAGAGATTATTGTGACTCCTTAAAGTCTTTTCAGCAGCTCCTTTCTCAACTTTGTTGCTGGTTTTAAAGTGGTATTAAATTACCAATCATTAGATGCGGTGGCTTTAATTGTTTTTTTATATGCTTTCTTTCCTCTGTTTCACCTGGTGATCTGGCCAATAAATTAGGGATGTCAAACTTAATTTCATCATGAGCCACATCTGCATTATGGTTGTCCTAAAAGGGCTGGTAGTATCTGTAAGACTAGACGTCCATAGCGTCCACCCCCTCCTTACATCAGATGTCAAGAGTTCCCCCACCATCATAAGTCATGAGTACCCCACCCTTGTTACATCACAGTGCACCCCCCCCCCCTGTGCTGCTGCTGGGAAGAAGCTGGGAAGCAGAAAGTTCAGGGTCTGATGGAGGACCAGAGGAGGGCTGGAGTCAGCTTCTGGAGTCTGCTGAATGCTGAGCCCAGGGGGAGATCAGGGGGTGCTGTGGCTGAGAGAGGAGCAGGATCTGTAGGAGGAGTTCTGTCCTCCTCACTGCTGCCGACAACTGAGATTAGGGAGGGGGGCGAGACGAGCCACTCCACGGCCGCACAGAGAAGTGAAGGAGTTCTGTCCTCCTCTCTACTGCCAATTGCTGAGCCAAAGCGGGGGTAGGGTGACCACATTTCCAAACTACCATTCAGGGACACCCTCCCGTTCCAAAAATCAGCTTGGCCTGTAACGAATCACAGCACAGTGATTGGACACAAGAGGCGGGATTTATGATTTCTCCAATCACAAGCAGGGGGCGGGGATTGTGCTCCTCCAGGCATTCCCGGCCAGGACAAGTACTGTCAGTGAGTAAAGCAGTGATGTGGCGGCCTTTTTGGGGGCATATGATTGGCCCAGGGGTGTCAGTTTCATTCCGGGACACTGTATTGTCCTGGAATGAATGTATGTGCCTGGGACAGACCTGCAAAATGCGGGACTGTCCCGGGCAATCCAGGACATGTGGTCACCCTAGGCGGGGGTGGAGATGAGGGGATTGCCGCAGCTGCAGGAGAGGTGTGAGGGCCACATGAAATAACCAGGTGTGCCAGATTCGGCCTGTGAGCCTTGTGTTTGACACATGTGCTCTGGATGAAAAAGCAAGAAACACCTTTGGACGGCAGCATTGGCTGTCTGGGGGAAGGGAAGTGTTATATCGAGCAGATTTACAGTATATATACTAAAAAATTTAAACCAGACTCCAGCTAACACTTTATTTTTTGTGGGATAAAGGTTTTTACATAAATAAGTAAAATAAAAGCCCACTAAGTAACCCACTGTTCTGTTGAAAAACAACAGATTCACTGGCAGGATCACCAGGTAAAAATAACAGAAAAAAAAGGCTAAAAAACAAAATGCAAGCTGCAATATAATACATTTTTGGTTTTGGGTTTAATAACACTTTAAGGCCTTTAACACTTTACATTTCTGTGCACATTTAAGTAGAAGTAGGGCCAAAGCTTTTTGCACTCCTGTGACCCATACTCAGCTGACAGTGGGCTAATGTCTGCTGTCAGCTGACGTCACTCAGCCAAACCAGGATCTGGGGAGATTCCAACTTTAACAGTGGGATCCACCCAGATGCCTGGACCTGCAGCTGACTCGGCCTCTGAACACACCGCTGAAAGCCTGACCCAGCCGCTCCTGCCCCCTCAACAGACTTACAGTCACTGCTCTCTGCTCACTGAAGAGTGAGAACTGAGCAATCAAAGTATTTGATCTCACAGTTCTCGATTTTAGAGGCGGCGTGGAACTGATGCCGTTATATGTTGCAGTGGGCTATTAAGCCATGTACAGGGATCACAAAACACACTTGACTTATTTTTTACAGCACACTGCAAGGCAATGAATGCTTTTTTACTGCATGCTTTGCAATTTGCTAAAAGTTAGGTGCATTTGCTTTTTCATGTGCCTGCTGGGGTAACATTTAAATTAAATGGCAACATACCCCTTAGCACATACATTGCACACTGTTGTAATCACTTTCAAAACACATGAAAAAGTGTGTGAACATGTGCTACTAAACACAAGAACAAGGATAAATGTGGCCTAGAGCTAACCTGTACTAGGAGAAGTGTAAAGCCTCGTACACACAGCCGGTTTTCTCGTCAAGAAACGACAAGAAAACTGCCGGGAGAGCTTTCTTGCCGAGAAAACCATGCGTGTGTACGAGGCTTTCAGGTTTCTCCTCAAGAAAACTGGCCAGAATCTCGACGAGAAAAATAGAGAACCTGCTCTCTATTTTCTCATCGAGATTCTCGTCGGCCTGTTTCCCGACGAGAAACTCGAGCGTGTGTATACTTACCTGTCGCTGTGGAAACCCGCGCATGCTCGAAATGACTTTGACGCATGCGCGGTAGCTTCCTAGGCATAGGTAGGGTGTAGCAAGATGGCGGCGGCGGCATCAAATGTGACGAGCGCATGCTCGTCGTAGTCGGTGACGTCACCGCGTTCGTTCCATTCAAAAGAACGACGGTTCTTTTGAATCGAGCGTGTGTACACTCGGCCGGGACAAGATTCTTGTCAAGAATCTCGTTAGGAAAAACAACGTGTTTTTTCCTGACGAGATTCTCGGCCGTGTGTACGAGGCTTAAAAGGCTGTAATTGCTGACCTCTCCTTCTGAAAAAGGTTAATAGCCCAGGAGTCATGCTGATCCAATGGCTATAATACCTCATGAGTCATGAGACAATGACCTGCAAAACATAAGCAGATCAGAAGTTTTAACTTTTTAATGTGCAAGTTTGTTCTAGGTCAGTGACTCAAAACGTTTGCAAGCAACAGTCAGGCAGTTAGCATTTTCAGAAACAGGTCAGCAACGGCAACCTTCATATTTCTCTTCCATTAAGGTAGCGGAGCATGACCTGAAAAATTCAGGCAAGGCAGTTACTGTTGTGAATGATGATATAAAATAACCCACAGAATCAGAAGTCAGCCTTCACCTGCTCAGTCATGGTAAGCAGTTGGAAACTGACTGATTTGGCCTGGCTGCCATGGGTTGTCGTATATACCACTCCTCATTCTGTGTTATGAAATGATTCCAGAATTTCAGTCTTAACTTTCCATTTGAGTTGTTCCTCTTCATTTTTTTAGTGCCGCTGGGGCGTTTTTCCCAGAAGCCGCCCAAGCAGCCTATCAAAGATGGGAGCTTAGTGCGACACTTGCTTCACGTATCGAGGTTGGAACATGGGATGATATCCCCCTTTTCTTTTATCACATCTGCTGCTTAGAGGCCAACATAACCCAGCTAGTAGCCTCACAACCTCCCTTTTTCTGCTGCTTGCTTGCCTCAGACTTGTACTAAGGGAAATAAGAGTTGCCATCACTCTTCTCCTTCTAAAAGTATTATTTTGCTGGCTGTCATGTTGATCCTCAGACTTCAATAAATTGTGAATCACAGAACAAGTATTCCACTAGTGATATCAAACTGGTGTTGGAACTCCCAATATGCATACTTGTTCTGGGTCACTGACTCAGAAATGATTGAAGCTGGACGATCAGCATGATGACCATGTAACTAGCATTCTATTAAAAGGAGATCAGAGCAGGCAAGCTCTTTTCTCTCATTACGTGTTTCCTTTAGGTTGGGTTCACACTTAATACGGATGTGGCTCATAGAATGGGTCCGGTGCGTCCCTGTTCTCTGTTTCAGGGACCAATCAGGCCTCCAAATATTTGCCTGAATTCGGACCTGAAAACTGAGCCAAAGGCCGCTCCATTGAGAGACGGTCACAATCTCCTGTCATGCGAATTGGATGCGGAAAACCAAAATCCAATTTGCATAAGTGTGAACCCAGCCTTAAACAAAGCTAACATGCGTGCTTTCACTAACCATGTCATTTTGTTTCTTAAATTGTACTAGATATCCTGCTAACACTTTACTTCTTCATAAAATAGCACTGGTAATTGTTTTATTTTTATGTTGCCTTTGGGTCTTTCCAATGCATTCTGGCTCAAAGCCCTGTACACACGATCGGATTTCCTATGGATTTTAAACCAATGGATTTTTCCATCGGAAAACCAATGAAGCTGACTTCCATCAGTCTTGCCTACACACCATCAGTCAAAAAACCGACCGTTCCAAACGCCGTGACGTAAAACACTCAGACGAGCCAAGAAAAATGAAGTTCTATGCTTCTGAGCATGCGTCGACTTGATTCTGAGCATGCGTGGGTTTTTTATCCGATGGAGTTCCCCACAGACGATAGTAATTTGCTATCGTTTTTTTTTTCCATCGGATAAATTTAAAACATGTTCTATTTTTTAACACCGATGGAAAAAGGACCGATGGGGCCCATACACGATCGGTTTGTCCGATGAAAAAAGTCCATCGGACTGTTTTCATTGGTAAAACCGATCGTGTGTACAGGGCTTTGGGCATAAGAGAGCAATGCATTGTGTTCACGTTTCTCTTTCTGCCTGTTTACTCTGATTGAATGTGGAGTGTTATTTGAAGGGTGGCATGCTGATCTGTCCAGCCGCAGTAACAAATATGTTGTCTCAAAGAAATCCAGACTAATCACTTGTATTTTCCATTGTACACCAGGACTAATGGACATGACAGATGGACATTCTAGTGCACTGAGTAAAGCAGACTAAACTGTAAAATAAAACTCATTGCCTTTAAGTGGTTACCCTGCACAATATTAAACAGAAAGAAGAAATGTATACAAAAGTTTATTATGCTCCTCTACCCAATCACATGGCATTGACCACATTGCCAATCCCATAAAGTAGAACTAAAGGTAAAACTTTTTTTTTTAATAAAGTAGGGAGGGTTATAACACCTCTCAGTTATTTTGCCATCTGTTTGGCATTGGGGAGATTTCCTCTCACTTTTAGTCCCATAGTAGAGACAATTCTTGGTAGTCACCAGGATCACCAGGACTAGTGTTTCCATTAGAAGATTTCTATTTATCCCTGTTTATCGGGAAGATTAACATGGAGTGTACTGTATGTACTGTATGTTTTACCAATGTAGTGATAAAGGGTATCATCACCATATGTATATAGTGAGAGGAAGATAAAAAGTTATTGGGACTTTAAATATACCCATATTATTTACTCCTTATACTTAAACTAAACATTAGTGTTATATATAAAAAAAAACTAAATTGTATTAAATTGTATTAAAGCAACCACTACTGTCAATGGATAAATTACAAAAACAAGTGATCTGTATCCTTCAGAGAAGGTCAACTATTTCTATTTATTCCTTTTTTGGGGACAACCCAAAATTTGGAAATATCTAGCACTTTAAGAGCCGGTTCACACAGGGGCGACTTGTCAGGTGACGCAAATCCCGCTCTGTTCAATGGAACTGTTCTAATAGGAGCGACTCGAGTCGCTCCGACTTAGAAAAAGGTTCCTGTACTACTTTGGGGGCGACTCGCGGCGACTTGCATTGACTTCTATACAGAAGTCATTTTGCAAATCGCCTCTCAAGTCGTCTTGAGATCACCGGCACGAGTCGCCCCCAAAGTTGTGCTGCCCCAGTGTGAACCGGCTCTTACTCTTGGTGATAACGATAATCAGGACAAATAGAAAGGGTAAACCTCCCTAATAGGGGCACAGACAGCAATATAAAACCTGACAGGTGTTCTAATTCCTCTCCAATCTATCCAAAACTAAAAAAAAGTTTTGCCTTTAGTTATACTTTATGAGTCAGATGATTGGATACCAGCAAGGTGGTCGTAGGCTTAATTCAGACATGTGTGCTGTAAAACTAAGGCCGGCCATAGATGGAGCAATTCCCCCACCAACATAGACAGTGTTGATGAGGGAATTCCTACCACGTAGCCATTTTTTTTCTACCGGGGCTGGGGGAAGCTGTCCCTTCCAGGAGAACACAGCGATTATTGCTAGCTGGTATGACAGCCACTAGCAATAATTACATGTAAAATCCAGCAGGCTGGTTGTACCCAAGTTGATCGATTGATCAACTTGGGTACATTCAGTCTGCCCATACATGGATTGAATCTTGGCTGGTTCCTGCTGAACTGGGCGAGATTTGAACCATCTATGGCCGGCTTAAGTGAAGCTTTGATGTAGCTACAGGGTGTCCTTTGAAGAAACCTATACATGAAGAAGTTTGGAAGCACACCACCAAAAACACTTCAGCACTAGCTCTGATGTGTGAATGGATTAATTTGTGTGGGCCTTTTTTTTAGGCCCCTTTCACACGGGACAGATCCGCTGATCCCCGCTGAGCCGGCGGATGACAGGGCGGTCCCTGCTCACTGTGCAGGGACCGCCCTGTCAGATCTCCGCTCTCCCCTATGGGGGGATCGGATGAACACGAACCGTCTGTCCGTGTCCATCCGATCCGCTCTGCAGACAGATAGAAAAATAGGATTTTCCTCCGTCTGCAGAATCGGAGGATTGCAGACACGGAGGAGAACGGGTGTCAGCGGACGTTCATCCGCTGACACCCGCGATCTCATAGGGACCAATGTATGTCTCTTTTTCATCTGTAAACGGACGGATGAAAAAGCGGACATACAGTCCACTGGTGTGAAAGGGGCCTTAGATTAAAGCCCAACTGAGCATTTCATTTTGAACAGCTAAATATTTTAGGTGCATCAAAACAAAGGGTGTGCAAAGTGTTACAGTTTGTTTTCTTTAAAGCCAGCCACAGACTCAGGGCCGTCTTTTTAATATTGAT
This sequence comes from Rana muscosa, assembly GCA_029206835.1. Taxonomy (NCBI): domain Eukaryota; kingdom Metazoa; phylum Chordata; class Amphibia; order Anura; family Ranidae; genus Rana; species Rana muscosa. The sequence continues at coordinate 97,458,023 of CM055118.1, read as the reverse complement.
TGGACCCTGGGCAAACATTTTCTTGGGCCCTCCCGAATCCACTTATCAACTATTTTCTGGCAGTGCAGGCTCAAGGGGTAGCTCCCTTGGGTCCCACAATAATGACTGGGCCCGGGGCAGCTGCCCCTTTTGCCCTGTGTTAAAGACGGCTCTGCACAGACTGAGTAGAAGAGTCTGTCCCCTGCCAGGACCTATGTTTTATGTGTGGAAGCCGTGGTCTTTCTGCAGTGATCTAATATGCCCCTGATAAATGTCAGACCTATAGCGCTGCTATCAGCAAAAGCACATTCCCCCTGCTTAATGATAGATAGACATGTGCATGACAAAAATCTGTTTCATTTCGTTTCGATTTCTTAATCTAGTTATTTAGGTTAAGTTAAATTTGGTTTAATTGGTATTTGGAATTCAATTAGAATTTACTGTTTTTATCCGATTTGAAATGTTCAAATCGATAAATTTTGAATCGGTCAAATCGAAAACTTTAGATTTCTTTTTTTTTTTTCGATTTGAATGTGGCAAAATGAACAAACAAAAGAAAAATCTTCATCAAATTATTATATTGACTCTTTAGCCACTTCAACACCGGGCTTTTTTTACCACCTCAATACTGGGCCTATTCTGGCACTTCTCTCCTACATGTACAAATCATCATTCTTTTGCTAGAAAATTACTCAGAACCCCCAAGCATTATATATGTTTTTTTTAGCAGACACCCTATAGGGAATAAAATGATGGTCATTGCAACTTTTTTTCTTGCACGGTATTGTGCAATAATTTTTCAAACGCCTTTTTTTTTAAAGAAAAAATGGTTTCATGAATTAAAAAATAACAAAACAGTAAAGTTAGCCCAATTTTTTTGTAAAATATGAAAGATGATGTTGCGCCGAGTAAATAGATACCTAACATGTCACGCTTTAAAATTGCGCACACTCATGGAATGGCGCCAAACTTCGGTACTTAAAAATCTCCATAGGCGACACTTTGAAAATGTTTACAGGTTATCAGGTTAGAGTTACAGAGGAGGTCTAGTGCTAGAATTTTTGCACGCGCTCTAACGCACGCGGCGATACCTCACATATGTGGTTTGAACCGCGTTTACAAATGTGGGCAGGACTTACGTGTGTGTTCGCTTCTGATCGCGAGCTACCGGGGACAGGGGCATTTAATAAAAAAAAAATATATATATTATTTATTTATTTATTTTACTTACTTTTTTTTATTTTTACACTCTTTTTACATTTTTTTTTTTGATCACTTTTATTCCTATTACAAGGAATGTAAACATCCCTTGTAATAGGAATGTGTGTGATAGGTCCTCTTTATGGAGAGATGCAGGGTCAATAAGACCCCACATCTCTCCTCCAGGCTGGAAAGCATGAGATCGTGAAAAAAATGTCACCGATCTCATGCTTACTAGCCGCAATGGCGGCTTTGTTTACTTCTGAGGACCCGGGCGTGACGGCATCACATCGCGCCCGGGCCTCCGACGGTCATAGAGATGACTGGTGACCATCTGGTCACCAGTCATCTCTATGGTTCACCTCTGGTGCCGGACGATTCATTCTCCGGGCCTCCGATGGCACGGGAGAGCCCGGAGAAGCACCGGATGGTGGCGGGAGGGGGGGATGTCCCCTCCCGCCGCCTATAAGAACGATCAAGCGGTGGAACCGCCGCTATGATAGTTCTTATGGTGCGCAGAATCGCCGGCAGAAGACAAGGATATCTGAATGATGCCTCTAGCTGCAGGCATCATTCAGATATCCCCCCACAAAGCCCAGGACGTCATGTGACATCCACCCGGAGGGAGATCCCATCTGTGGACGTCATATTACTATGGGCGGGTAGGGAAGTGGTTAAATCACCTTTGGCTTAACTAAAACAGCATTATTTCGAAATGGTACTCTAATAACACACACAATCTTGATTTCAGCAATATGTGTACAGTTATAATGTGACTGGAGTTCGATGTAAAATTTGATTTGAATTTCAGTCCATTTTTCTGAAAGTCAGACTAATTTCATTTAGTTATTCAGAGCATTCGATAAAATTTGTTTATATTTTAATTTGGGTATTCGGATAATAACGAAAAATGTGTCCGAATATTAATTCGGAACGAAACGAACCGCACATGTCTAGTGATAGATAAAGCTCTGATTCACCTGGGACCTCTTCAGAGATACCACCGCTTCCATATAGACAGAAAGGGTCCCTATTTGCAAAATGTAGGCAGGAGACAGGTTCTTCTACTTGGGCTGTAGCTGCTTTCTAAAGAAAACACACTGCAACACTTTGCACACCTTTTGTTTTTATTCACCTCTGATATATTTAGCCAATTTAAACTGGAAGTTCAGTGGGGCTTCATTTACACCTTTGCATTTCTTACACAGTACACTTTCAATGCTGTGCATTTTACTTTCAACAAAGTAAATACCCCCCCCCCATGATAAACTTTCTTATGCCTTTTTTTAATCTGATACATTTTTATATACTCAAAACAAAATAAAGTATGAAACTTTTTTTTTTTTTGCTGTTTCTCTTTCATTGTGGAGATTTCCCTTTACTTCCTGTCCCGGACACAAATCAAGAAGGAAATGTAGATCTTCCCAGAGGCAAAGAAATGCCCTTTTAAACAGACCAGGCTTCCTGGTTAGAAGATTTCCCCTTCTGTTCTGGTAAAAGCTGTAACATTTTGGATTCCCCATCAACTGCTGTTTCAGTGTCTTCAGGACAAATAGAGAGTGTGAATCTCCCCAGGAGGAACACACACAATATTATAAACTTTACAGAAGTTCCAACCTTTCCACATTTAGATGTACCGTAACATTTTGAAGGCTAACCTCTGGTTTTAATTTACAGTTCAGATTTGCTTTAATTGAAAATCACAGTGGGGTTTTCCCTATGACAACTTAAAGGGGTTATAAAGGTTTGTTTTGTATTTTCTAAATAGGTTCCTTTAAGCTAGTGCATTGTTGGTTCACTTACCTTTTCCTTAGATTTCCCTTCTAAATGTTTTTTTTCTTTGTTTTCTTTGTCTGAATTTCTCACTTCCTGTTCCTCCTCAGTAAGCTGTTCAGTAAGCTGTTCTGGCTGACTCCACACCACTCGGATGATGGTGTGAAGTTTAGTGAGGAGAAACAGGAAGTGAGAAATTCAGACAAAGAAAAAAAACATTTAGAAGGTAAATCAAAGGAAAAGGTAAGTGAACCAACAATGCACTAGCTTAAAGGAACCTATTTAGAAAATAAAAAACAAACCTTTACAACCCCTTTAATAAAAGCTCCTGTAATTGGCCATTAAAACAAAATACAAATAAAGGTTGGCTGACTTTTATCACTGTGATTCAATGAAGTTGATTTACTAAAGGCAAATAGACGGTGCACTCTGCAAGTGCAATTGCTCCAGAGCTCAGTAAGAACCCATTCACACAGGGGCGACTCGTCAGGCATCTCAGCCGCCTGACGAGTCGCGTCCCATTCTGTACAATGGAACCGTTCTAAGCGGAGCGACTGAGGTCGCTACGACTTAGAAAAAGGTTCCTGTACTACTTCAAGACGACTTCAAGGCGACTTCCATTGACTTCAATACAGAAGTCATTTTGGAAGTCTGCTTTGAAGTCGTCTGCAGATCGCCCAGCACAGTCGGGGCACAAGTCGTGCCGCCCCTGTGTGAATGGGCTCTAAATTAGGTAAAGCTTTGCTTTGCAAAGAATACCCAATCACATGCAAGGAAAATAACAAAACAGCATTTTTGCTTGCACATGATTGGATGATGAAAGTCAGCAGAGCTTCTGCTCATTTACTAAGCTCTGGTGCAACTGCACTTTACAAAGTGCACAGTAAATTTGCCTTTAGTAAATCAACCCCAATGTTTTCTATGAAGCTAGACATTATTTTGTGCCAGATCAGCCCACTGCTTTGCAATGAAGTGATTCAGGAACAGAAAACTGTGATGTTCAAGAAAATCTCATTACACTAGAATAGCTGCCTGACATTTCCTGAAGGAGGCAAATCAAATTGACTTCCTTCATTAGCTTAAATAAATAATTTGTTTATATAAACTGAGAAAAAGGTATTTTGATGATATAATTGATGCTCTGAGTGTGTATTGCCTCTGTGTGCTCTGTTTCCTTCTAAATTGTTGGTGGGAGTTTGACTTCACTATTTCAGGTCTCAAAGCATCAAACCTTTAGATTAATGTGACTATTCCAAAGGCTTGCTAGATTAAGGCTGGGTTCACACTATACGACACGACTTTCATCCTACTTTGCTCTGCGACATCTGTCCGACATTGGTCCGACATTGGTCCGACATTGGTCCGACATCCATCCGACATTCATGAACAGGATACTACTTTGATCCGACATTGTGCTAGTCTGACTTGTCCTTTGACCAATCAAAACAATCCCAGGGTGAGATAAATTCCTTTTACTGCTGCTGTAATCACAATGTCGGATGCCAAAGTCGTATGGTTAGGACAAGGATCCGACTTTGATCCGACTTCAATGATAGTCAATGGGCTGAAGTCGGATCAAAGTCGGACAGAAGTAGTACAGGGAGAATTTTTAATGTCGGACCGACATGTGTCGGACCAGTTGAGACGGCTCCCATAGGGAAACATTGATTTTCACACGTCATGCGACATGAGCTCCTAATGTCGGAGCGTTTGTCGCCCCAGTGTGAACCAGCACTAAAGGGTTTCTTCACTATCTGCTACCTGCTAACAAAAAACAAACACTGAACTGTAACTTAAGCCGGCCATACACGGTTCGAATTTCGAAAGAATTTTCTTTCGAAAATCGTATCAAATCATTTTCGTACGAATTTCGCACCGTTTAGTGGGCTGCAGCAACAGCCGATTTTCGTGCGGCAATCAAATTTGAGGAATCGGACATGTTGGAAATTTTTTGAAAAACAAACGATTTTCTAATCAATGATGGGAGAATCGTGTGAGAAATGTAATAGGAAAAAAAAATGTGCATGTGCAAGAAAAGAATATTCCCGGGGAGAAAAGAATATTCCCGGAGAGAAAAGAATATTCCCGGCTGAATTTGGAAAATCAATGGTGGCATCATCAGATCACAAAAAAAAAAAACTTTCTGATTTTGAAAAGAAAATTTGGTCGAAATTCGACCGTGTATGGCCTGCTTAAGCCATTCTGCTGAATACACCCTTCCCTACCCTTTAGTTGGGGATGCTTGGAAGGTACTAAAACTGCCATCTACTTGGATCCATGTGAACAAGGGATTATGTCACATAAATCTAGGACAAATTATTAGTTTACTAGGGTAAGCTGTTATGGAGCCAAAGTAAACTATTTTGAAGTCATGACTGGCTCTTTTGAAGTAGAATTAAGCCATGAGGCTATTTAGTGGTCATGGTCAGTTGGTCAGAAGAAAGGGTAAAATGTTATAATGCCAAATAAAGTTATCAGGATCAAGATATGCCATTACGAATTGAGAGTTAGTTAAAGTAGAACTATAGGAAAAACTTTTTCTTTTTTTTTTCATCTTGGATAGAGTAAGGGAGCTTTTTCTTCCACCTGTGTCCTTTTGGGGATATTTCCCTTTACTTCCTGTCCAATAGACAAAACAGGAAGTGAGATTAAATTCCTGCAGATTAAGGGAATCCCTTGGGGCCCCCCAGGTCACCATAACCAGTGTCCCCATTGGAAGATTTCCCCTATAATACTTTTCTGGGGACAACCCAAAACTTGAGATTTTCTTTTACTTTCAATGATAAAAGAGACAAATAGAGAGGGTGAATGTCCCTATCAGGGGGCACAGACAGCAATAAAAACAGACAGGTGATCTAATCTATCTTCACTCTATCCAAGTTCGAAAAAGTTTTCCCTTTAATTTTACACCAGGCACTACACTATTGTGACAGCAGGGTAAATTATTACATTACCAAAAGTGAGCTAATGTAACAATAGGATTATTCATGATTTCATCAGCCTAATTTAATATGACACCAGGGTAAGGTATTAGGTATTAGGCTAAGAAAGCCCATAGATGAGTCAATTTTTATTTGTTCAATCAGCGGGTAGAACGAACAAAAACTGACCCGATTCCCTCATCCACATACTTGAGATGAATGGGGGAATCCTCCCTGTTGTGTCATGGTGTTCTGACAGTGAGGAGACCTCCTGTCATCAGAATACACTGATCAGCATTGCAGGCTATAGCCTACAGTGCAGATCGAGCAGGAAAAATCTGACAGGGTGCTTTTTACAGAAGTTGACTGGTAGATCAACTTCTGTACAACCACAGTGCCCATACATGGATTAAAATTTGGCCAGTCCCTGCTGAGCTGGCCAAATTTCAATCCATGTATGGCCAACTTATGGCTAGATATACATTGAGCCAGGTGGTGCCAACAGGACCATCCAGGGCTCGAATTTCTTCTTATTACTGCTGAATTGGCCAAAAAAAGTTTGTTAGCATTAGCACCACCCAGCTCAACAAATTTGATTGAAAAATTGAAAGGTTCAGATTCAGCTCAGATTTTTTCATCCACACTGTTTAATGTGGGTAGGGGAATGGAGTGACATCTCTAAGTGTATAGCTAACAACATTTTTTATAGCTATAATGACACTGTTGTATCTAATATATATGTCACAGGGTATGCAATTATTGTATAACATCTCAAGACACCAGGGGGAGCTATTATTACACAAGGCTGAGTGATTATGACACTAGGGTGAGCTATTGTGACATCATAGTTGTCTATTGCTATATCCCAAATAGCTGTTGGACATCCATCAAATATTTTCACAGTGCCCAAGGCGGGTGCCTCGCCTTCGGCCCAGCCCTAGTTATCTTTCACCCTTATTTAGTAAACATTGAGCTGGAAATCCCACAAAAGATGCTTCAAGCATGACTCTTTCCAATGTGCTTAATTGGTTGCTTAATTGGTTGCCCAACAAGGCATTCAATTACTACATGGTTGTAAAGTATCATAAAGCTATCAAGAAAATAGAACACGCAGTAACAGAACATTAGCCTCTGTTAGTAGATTTGTATTTTCATGCTTAGAATTTCTCCTTCAGTTGAAAGGCACCGTATTTCCTGCTGCTGATTTTAATGCGGACAGTGATGGGAAGGCTTTGAGGAAAGCGATGAAAGGCTTTGGTAAGAATGTCCTCAAGCTTATGGATCTACTGTGAGAACGGACTAATGTGAACATTCACACTGAACAGTTTGCTTATGAAAATTTCGGACAAAGCTAGATAATGTGCAGCAGCTAAAGCTGAACTACAGACAGATATATATGATATTAATACATGTAGCTTTTTATCCATTAATAATACACTATTAAATGTATTTTATAAGTGCAAGTTGTGTAAGTACATCAATTTCACCTGGCACCCATCTCTTTCAAACACCTGTACAAGAGAGCTCAGACTAGGAAAAGTGGAGGGACTGGCAGCACATGGAGCCTTTCAGATATGCTGCAGTGTATATCCATGCGCTAACAAGGGACATGCTGATAGGAGGAGAGAACAGAATGACAGTGAAATTAGATCATCAGTCTGCTGCTATTTCTTTCAATCAATCGCAGTAGAAAAAGCAAGAGGAAAGGGGGTTGGTGGGAATAATGGAAGGCATGTGTACAGGTTAGGGAGGTAGGACCACATTCTGCACAATGGCCTTCATGCAGCACAAAATAATATAACTTCAGGAGGTTTAATCAAATCCAATGGTTAGAGATTTGTCTATACTGAGTTTCCATATTTCTAGAAATGTGACCATTAGATTGGCTTCAATTTTTATTCATTTGTGTTATCTCTGTTCTGCTTCTGTGCTTTTCCAAGCCTTATGCCGCGTACACACGACCATTTTTAATGACGAGAAAAATGCATTTTTTTTAAATGGTCATTAAAAAAGATCGTGTGTGGGCTTCAGAGCAATTTTCACAACGTGAAAAATGGCCATGAAAAAATTGGAACATGCTCTAATTTTTCCCGTCGTTTTTTACATTGTCGTTTTTCTCGTCATGAAAAACGGCCGTGTGTGGGCTTTAACGACGTGAAAAAAAATGCGCATGCTCAGAATCAAGTATGAGACGGGAGCACTCGTTACGTTCGTAATGGAGATAGCACATTCGTCACGCTGTAACGGACTGAAGAGCACGAGGCTGAAAAGCGCAAATCGTCTCTCACCAAACTTTACTAACATGAGGATCAGCAATAGCAGCCCAAAGGGTGGCGCCATCCGAATGGAACTTCCCCTTTATAGTGCCGTCGTACATTTCGTACGTCACCGCGCTTTGCTCGAGCATTTTTTTTCATGATCGTGTGTAGGCAAGGCAGGCTTGAGAGGAATCACGTCGAGAAAAACGTCGTGTTTTTCAATGACATTAAAAACGGTCGTGTGTACAGGGCATTAGTAACTGTTTGCATAGAGACTTTGAGAACAAATGTTATCGGTTAAATTGCCTATTTATGACACCATTGGTTTTTTTTTTTGTTTAATAAAGCCTCTGTTTTGCAGAGTTTGCCCTGTTAGAGCAGAAATAATACATACATTTATTTCCTTTTTAATTACATATTTTGATATTAAAGCAATGGCTGAATAGAGCATCACAGAAATTGGGGCTGATTTACTAAACTGGAAAGTGCAAAATCAGCTGTGCATAGAAACCAATCAGCTTCCAGTTTTTTTTGTTAAAGCATAACCTGGTTCTAAAGGCATAAGGTTTTCTGTGCATTAAAGTGGTTGTAAAGTCAGAAGGTTTTTTTTTCTTAACCACTTCAGCCCTGGAAGGATTTGCCCCCTTACGACCAGGGCTTTTATTTTGCGATACGACACTGCATCGTTTTAACTTACAATTGCGTGGTCGTGCGATGCTGTACCTAAACAAAATTGATGTCCTTTTTTTCCTCCACAAATAGAGCTTTCTTTTGGTGGTGTTCGATCACCTCTGCGGTTTTTATTTTTTGCGATATAAACAAAAAAAAGTGACAATTTAAAAAAAAATCCTTTTTTTTTTTTTACTTTCTGCTATAATACATATCCAAAAAAAAACAAAAAAAATAATTTATTCATCAGTTTAGGCCAATATGTATTCTACATATTTTTGGTAAAAAAATAAATAAATTGCAAAAATCGCAATAGACATATATTGATTGGTTTGCGCAAAAGTTATCGCATCTACAAACTATGGAAAATATTTATTTTTTATTGTTTTTACTGGTAACGCCGGTGATTTATAGCGGGACTGCGACCGAATAAACTCAATTTTAGTCATACATTTAGGCCAAAATGTATTCAGCCACATGTCTTTAGTAAAAAAAAAATGTCAATAAGTGTATATTTATTGGTTTGCGCAAAAGTTATAGAGTTTACAAACTAGGGTAATTTTCTGAAATTTACACAGCTTTAAATTTATGACTGCCTATCTAATTTCTTGAGGTGCTAAAATGACAGGGCAGTACAAAACCCCCCCCAAATGACCCCATTTTGGAAAGTAGACACCCCAAGGAAATTGCTGAGAGGCATGTTGAGCCCATTGAATTTTTTATTTTTTTGTCTTAAGTGATTGAATAATGACTAAAAAAAAAAAAAAAAATTACAAAAAGTTGTCACTAAATGATATATTGCTCACACATGCCATGGTTATATGTGGAATTTCACCCCAAAATACATTTTGCTGCTTCTCCTGAGTACGGGGATACCACATGTGTGGGACTTGATTTCACTCCTCACTACCTATCACAGTTTCGAAGGCCATAAAATGCCAAAATAGCACAAAACCCCCCCAAATGACCCCATTTTAGAAAGTAGACACCCCAAGGAAATTGCTGAGAGGCCTGTTGAGCCCATTGAATATATATATTTTTAGTCCCAAGTGATTGAATAATGACAAAAAAAAAAAATTACAAAAAGTTGTCACTAAATGATATATTGCTCACACATGCTATGGTTATATGTGGAATTACACCCCAAAATAAATTTTTCTGCTTCTCCTGAGTACGGGGATATCACATGTGTGGGACTTTTTAGGAGCCTAGCCGCGTACGGGACCCCGAAAACCAAGCACCGCCTTCAGGATTTCTAGGCACAAATTTTTGATTTCACTCCTCACTACCTATCACAGTTTCGAAGGCCAAAATAGCACAAAACCCCCCCAAATGACCCCATTTTGGAATATAGACACCCCAAGCTATTTGCTGAGAGGCATGGCGAGTATTTTACAGCTCTCATTTGTTTTTGAAAATGAAGAAAGAAAATATATATATATATATTTTTTTTTTTTCAATTTTCAAAACTTTGTGACAAAAAGCGAGATCTGCAAAATACTCACAATGCCTCTCAGCAAATAGCTTGGGGTGTCTACTTTCCAAAATGGGGTCATTTTGGGGGGTTATGAGCCATCTGGGCATTCCATGGCCTCCGAAACTGTGATAGGCAGTGAGAAGTGAAATCAAAAATTTACACCCTTAGAAAGCCTGAAGGCGGTGCTTGGTTTTTGGGGTCCCGTACGCGGCTAGGCTCCCAAAAAGTCTCACACATTTGGTATCCCCGTACTCAGGAGAAGCAACAGAATGTATTTTGGGGTGTAATTCCACATATGCCCATGGCATGTTTGAGCAATATATCATTTAGTGACAACTTTGTGCAAAAAAAAAAAAAAAAAAATTTTAGTTTTTCCGCAACTTGTGTCAACATATAAAATATTCCATGGACTCGACATGCCTCTCAGTATATAGCTTGGGGTGTCTACTTTCCAAAATGGGGTCATTTGGGGGGGTTTTGAACTGTTCTGGCATTTTATACACAACATTAGGAAGCTTACATCCACTCTTCTAACCACTTGAAGACAAAGCCCTTTTTGACACTTTTTGTTTACATGAAAACATATTTTTTTTTGCCAAGAAAATTATGTTGAACCCCCAAACATTATATATATTTTTAAAGAAAAGGCCCTACAGATTAAAATGGTGGGTGTTGCATTTTTTTTTTCTACACAGTATTTGCGCAGCGATTTTTCAAACGCATTTTTTGGGTTAAAAAATACACTTTTTTAAATTTTAATGCACTAAAACACACTATATTGCCCAAATGTTTGATGAAATAAAAAAGATGATCTTAGGCCGAGTACATAGATACCAAACACGACATGCTTTAAAATTTCGCACAAACGCGCATTGGCGACAAACTACATACATTTTTAAAAGCCTTTAAAAGCCTTTACAGGTTACCCCAGTAGATTTACAGAGGAGGTCTACTTCTAAAATGACTGCCCTCGATCTGACCTTCGCGGTGATACCTCACATGCATGGTGCAATTGCTGTTTACATATGACGCCAGACCGACGCTTGCGTTCGCCATTGGGCAAGAGCAGGGCAGGACAGGGGTGCTTTTTTTTTTTTTATTTTTTTTTTTTATTAATTTTGCTTTTTTATTTTATTTTTAAATTGTTCCTTCCAAGTATTTTTTTTTTATCATTTTTATTGTTATCTCAGGGAATGTAAATATCCCCTATGATAGCAATAGGTAGTGACAGGTACTCTTTTTTAGAAAAACTGGGGTCTTCTAGACCCTAGATTTTTCTTCTGCCCTCAAAGCATCTGACCACACCAAGATCGGTGTGATAAAATGCTTTCCCAATTTCCCAATGGCGCTTTTTATATCCAGGGGGGGGGGCATTCCCTCCCACTGCTTGTAAAAGCAGTCCAGAGGCTAATTAGCCGCTAGGATTGCTTTTACATGAAAGCCGGCCGCTGGCAAAAAATAATGATACCAAGATGATACCTAAACCCGCAGGCATCAATCTGGTATAACCATTCAAAGTCCAGCAACATACCAGTACGTTGCTGGTCCTTGTTGGACATGTATTGTAATCTTTTTTTCATGCAGCCTGTTGGCTGAACGAAAAAAAGAGATTGATCGGTGGGTATGCCCACCATTAGAATACCGCCCTTCATCCACCCACTTCCAATGATGGGCATACACGCACCATTTATATATGCCGAAGCATGGGGGCATCCTCCCGCAAAAAAGTTATGCCGCACACACATGGTCGGACTTTTCCACGGGCAAGCCTCCATCGGAATTTCGACCGTATGTATGCGGCATTAGGAGCAAAATCGCTCCTCCGCTCCTGCTGCCCCAATGCAACGGCATATATGCTTTTTTTATTTAACTGTGGTGGTGAAATCACCTCCTACAGCATTGGAGTCGCAGGGATCAGGCCTGTCTCTGCGAACGCTGCAGTTATGTGTGTTTTTGTTTTGTAAGTGACAGTGATCGATCGATACTGCACTTGGGTGGCCTGGGCTGGACGGAGGGGCAAAACGCAGGTGCTAGCAGGTATCTGGGCTGATCCCGCTAACACTGCGTTTTTGGGAACCCTAAACTGCTGGGGACGCTAGTATAGATCTGATCAGATCAGATATTGAGCTGATCGGATACTATACCACTAAGGGGGGTGTATGCTTCACGTGTGGGTGTTAGCGTTACTGGCACTAACCTGACGCTGCCTGGGGTGTGACGCAGACCCTCTCTGATGCTAAAACCTAATTGATATCACCCGCCGGGCGATCAGGGGGTTAAACCTTTATTGGGTTATATACGGCGGGTGCCCTGACACTATAAAAAGCAAACTAACTAACCAGCGTCACCCGTAACACTTATATGGTGATCACTGGTGAAAGGGTTAACTAGGGGCAATCAGGGGGTTAAAACCTTTATTAGGTAATATATGGGGGTACCTGACACTATAAAAACCTGCGGCGAACCTAAAAAAAATTACTGGCTACCGATCTGCATCACCGACACTAAGACAGCGTTTAGAAAAACGATCGCTTAGCGACAGTGGTGATAGGGGGTGAAAGGGTTACCTGGGGGGGCAATCAAGGGGGTTAAACCTTTACTAGTTAATATATTGGGGTACCTGACGCTATAAAAACCTGCGGCGAACCTAAAAAAAATTACCAGCTACCGATCTGCATCACCGACACTAAGACAGCGTTTAGAAAAATGATCGCTTAGCGACAGTGGTGATAGGGGGTGAAAGGGTTACCTGGGGGGCGATCAAGGGGGTTAAACCTTTATTAGATAATATATTGGGGTACCTGACGCTATAAAAACCTGCTGCGAACCTAAAAAAAATTACCGGCTACCGATCTGCATCACCGACACTAAGACAGCGTTTAGAAAAACGATCGCTTAGCGACAGTGGTGATAGGGGGTGAAAGGGTTACCTGGGGGGCGATCAAGGGGGTTAAACCTTTATTAGATAATATATTGGGGTACCTGACGCTATAAAAACATGCGGCGAACCTAAAAAAAAATACTGGCTGCCGATCGGCATCACTGACGCTAAGACAGCGATCAGAAAAATGATCGCTTAGCGACAGTGGTGAAAGGGTTATCTGGGGGGTGATCAGGGGGTTAAATCTTTATTAGGGGGGGGTTAGGGGGCTACACTGGACCTAAAACTGAATGTACTGACACTTTTACAGTCACAAATGTCACTGATTGCAGTGATCAGTAAATAAATGGTCACTGCAATCAGTGACACTGTGACTGGGGGCTGGGGGGGTGATCTGGGGGGGCCTGGGGGGCGATTTATGTCCCTATGTGTCCTGGTGTCAGTGTAGTGTTGTGTGCACTGACCTGATGTCTTCTCTTGTACGGCGCTCAGTATATGTGAGCGCCGCACCAGAGATGACATCACTTCCTCCTGCTTCCTCTGCCTGACACAGACAGAGGGGGCATTTCCATTCGCCGGGAGCGATCGCGAGGGAGTGTCCGGAAACGAATGGCTGCCCCCTCATCCCGGAACGCTCCCGGACACTTAGCCACCGCTCACTGTATAGGAGGGGGGTCCGATTGGACCCCCCAACTATACAAAGGCAATCACGTACACTCTACGTGATTGTGCCTGTCGGTGCCATTCTGCCGACGTATATATACAGTGAGCGGTCGTTAAGTGGTTAAATAATGAACCCTAGAGCAACTAAATATTTTTCATTTGCTTTTTACATTACAGCAATAAAAAAATGAATCTAATCTTTTTACCAGATTGAAGTGAAAAGGAAGGAAAAGCGGTATATTAAGTAAAGGTGTTTTTATTGCAGGTACCGATGAGGATGCCATTATCGAAATACTGACCAAGCGCTCTAATTCCCAACGGCAAGAGATCAAGAAAGCTTTTAAATCACACTTTGGACGTGTAAGTCTGTATTATGTCTTAGGAGTTGCAGAATGTGTACTAATGCACATGTTTAGGTATGAATAGGCCCCTATAGTTTCTTTTCAGAGCACACTGAACAGCAGCACATAGATGAGAAGCAGCCACATAGGAACAAATCTGAGTTTTGCTTTAAATACATTTTATTGCAGCACAATATGAGTTTTGCTGCATGAAAATGGACGTGCGAATAGGTTCTTAGGCTGAAATCGCTCTTTTCCATGCATGTTTTCATGTGTTTATATGTTTGTTATCAACAATCTTGCGTTTTCCTGTGCAACACTAGGCCCTAGAATCAGTGGCGTCTCCAGCTTTCATATTTAGGGGGGGCACATGGGGGGACAGGGACAAAAGTAGGGGGGCCAACTATAAAATGCAATTATTTATATATATATATATATATATATATGTGTATATATATATATATATATATGTGTATATATATATATATATATATATATATATCCTGGGGCCCTTTACTACGATCCCACAATGGGCCCTTTCACATGTTCTGCAGTGAGCTCCCTTCCTACTATACTGGGGCCCCACCAGGGTGGCAGAAAACAAGAGATATATGTCACCAGCACACCAAGAAAATATAAGGGTCCAAAGCAGTGAGAGAACTATCAGGGTTGCAAAGGTTGTCTTGCCACCGGGCCCTGGTGTTCTGCCACTGTGGGGTTCCCCAGCTGTCCTGTCCCTGTTATTGACAGCGCTGGTCTGGCATCTGTCTCTTTGGCACCGGCGGCAGTCTATTAGGACTTTGTGCTGGTGACATTATGCGTGCATGTAGGGGAAGGCTGGTACTATTGGTTATAGAGAGCCGAGCCCCCAGCTGGTCACCTAGCAGCAGTAATGCTGTATAACCTTCTCTGTTGACATGCTGATCGGGATGTGATCCTAGTGATGCTCCCAGTCAGATCTAATAAACACAGTATTTATTAGCATCAAGAGTACAACCACATATATATAATCAACCGTATGTTCAGCAGCCATGTGGGCTCTATACCTGTAAAGTGTGGGCTTTGATCAATAAAATCACTGATATTTAACACTAGCCTTTGGGCTTTCCCACTGAAGACTGCAGGGCACAATTTTTTCAGGCGGTATAGCAGCGCTATTATTAGCGCTAAACTGCCTGAAAAACGTGTCAGTGTGAAAGGGGCCTAAGAGCTAAGACCAGCCATAGACAGTTTAAATCTCAGCTGGTTCAGCAGGAACTGGCTGAGATTGGAACCATTAATGAGCAGATTCTCTTATGATTATCACTAGTGATTACTATAGCCACTAGTGATAATCACTGTTTGTCGGGAGAATACAATTGCTGGGCAGGAGGGATATTCCCCTGTCAGCACTGTCTGTGTTGATGGGGGAATTATGCAAGTTTCTTTCCTGCAATCTGTGGATGCAGAAAAGAAATGTGCACCGTATATTACCTGCCTAACTGAAAGTGAAAGTAAATTGTGAATGTCTTGAAAGAACAGGAGAGGGGGAGGGAGACAGATGGGGGAGAGAAGGGATGGAGATAATGCAGTTCAGTGATTACAGTGTACTGCAGTCTGCAGTGCACACACTTACCCACGGTCCAGGCTAGAATCTCAGGCATCATACACACACAGCCAGGAATGCTGCTGATTTTCATATTTCCCGCCCACACATCCCCTCTCTTCAGATACAGCACGCCGGGATAGTGTGGGCGAGACTGGAAGGAGGAGGAGGAGCTGTATTCCTCCCTGCTCGTATGTGAGGAGAGTGAGGGGGGGTGGCTGGACTCGCTGGGCTGTGAAAGAGAGTCATAGACTGACACTCGGCTCAGCTTGCAGTCACCATTCTCGGAATTTACAGGCTGATTCTCCTGTCCTAAGGATGGGAGAAATCAGTCAGTTTTTTCAGTAACTGAGATGAAGGCTTGGGCCCCCCTCCCCCCTCCCACAGTGCTCGTGGAGTCCTTCCTGCAACTCACTCTTCTCCGCGCCAATGAGGATGCAGGGAAAGGAGCAGATCGGGCGGCTGTGGTTGTGTGAGCGCTCGCATTATGCAGTGTCAGCGAGCTGAGGGAGGGGGGAGGAATCCCCTGCAGGAGCTGACTGGGGATGCTCTCCCTCTCAGGAGAGACAATGTTACCCCAGCAGCAGCCCTCTGGTCCCCCTAGGGACGCCATTGCCTAGAATGCCCACTGATGCATCCATAAACCAACAATGCACGTCAACGCATTGCGCAGGTGTAAACTGGCACCATGTAAAACAATGGCTAACCTGTGTACTTGTGTTGAGGTTCATGAAAGTGGTTGTAAACCCACTTTTCAAAAAAATAATAAAAAATAACACCTGCAAGACAAAGGCATAATGAGCTAGTATGCATAGCATACTAGCTCATTATGTAAGATTCACTTCAGATCGAAGCCCCCACAGCCATCCTTGTACACCACTCCGGCGACTGACCTCTCTCCCGGGGGTTACTTCTGGGTACCGCGGCTCCGGCGCTGTGATTGGCAGGAGCCGTGCGCGGGAGCCGACAGTCACGGCATGACCTCCTTTAGAAACGTCACATGCGCCGTAGACATGGGTGACCGCGCCATAGACATCGATGCCCGTCATTATTGTAAATATCTCCTAAACCGTGGAGTTTTAAGTGATATTTCGAGCACCTACAGGTAAGCCTTAATCTAGGCTTACCTGTAGGTAAAAGTGGTTGTAAAGGGTTTACAACCACTTTAAAATGTGTGCAATAAAATGTAGAGGTGTGAGGAGGCCCTTAAACTACCTTTGAGTTGCATACTGTATATTTAGGGTCTAATTTACACCAGTGTGTTGTAGTAACACATGTTAAAGTCACATTATTGCAATGCTCTGTAACACAGAAAGGTAAGGGTGGTACGTTGGGTTGCCCACTCCTTTTGAATGGCATGGCACCGATTCCGGCACCACACCTCATCACACTGCAAAGTACAGATATAAACAGTCTGATTAAATATGAATATGCATGGCATATTGCCATTCATCGGAAGGCCCTGCTTGAAATGCTCAAAATACATCAGATTAATGTATGCTCAGTAACTCGATGGACCAGTGCGAACAGGCGTTTCAAGCAGACCCTTCTAAAGAGAAATATGGGAGCTGCCATTGCTGACCTCTTGTTGAAAATGCTAATTGCTAGGCTGTTATACAGAGCCACTAGCGTCAGTGATTTTGGACTCAATGTCTAATCAGGACGTAAGAGTAAAGGCAAGAGTCCTTATCAGCATACTTGTTATGTGTTAATGACTTAGGGCATTGAGATAGAAGGAAAGGCTTGACAACCAGGCAAATAGCATTTGTAAATTAAGAACAATGGCAGCTCTATCAGAAAAGATTTTTGGAATGTTTATATTGAATAATTTGTTCCGTGTATATGTGCAAAATGATCCCACTCTGCATCATTACAAAGTATTTGTATCTTTTGTAGGACCTGATGGCCGATCTGAAGTCAGAGGTATCTGGAACCTTGGCGAAACTGATCCTGGGACTCATGATGACACCAGCTGAGTTTGATGCTAAGCAGTTAAACAAAGCCATTTCAGTAAATATATTTCTTTACTTTTCTTGGAGCACTATTGATTCATCTTTTCTTTACTATTGTATAATATAGCCTTCAAAGATGATGCAAGGATCACAAAGTAGGGACGCATCTAAATGTGAGAGAAATAAATGATAAAACATATTGGTTTTTAAAAATAGAGCCCCCTTCCCCCCACCCACACACACTTTTGTGTAAGTTCTAGTTAACCTTAAAGTGGTCGTAAAGGGAGAAGGTTTTTTTACCTTAATGCATTCTCTGCATTAGAGTGAAAAAAACTTCTGTATCAGCCCCCCCCCCCCCCAAATACTTATCTGAGACTGATCTCGACCCATTTGCTCTCTCTCTCTCCTCACTGGACATAGAGGCAGCAGTGGGAGCCATTGGCTCCTGTTGTTGTCAATCAAATCCTGTGAGGAGGGAGCAGGGAAAACAAAAGATCAAGTCTTCTGGACAGCAGCACTCCAATAAAAAGCCTTTATTATGTAAAATCTTCAAAAATCCAAATACAGCACAGCAAGTCACAAAATTCTGGTTAGAGCTGACTAGTTTCACACTTTCTTAGTGTTTAATCATAGCGGCTATGATTAAACACTAAGAAAGTGTGAAACTAGTCAGCTCTAACCAGAATTTTGTGACTTGCTGTGCTGTATTTGGATTTTTGAAGATTTTACATAATAAAGGCTTTTTATTGGAGAGCTGCTGTCCAGAAGACTTGATCTTTTGTTTTGCCTGAAATTGCATTGCCTGCACCCTTGGCTGTTGGGAGGAGATAGTCATCTGGAGGACGTCTACACCTGAGCGGTTTCTGTTTTTGTTAGGAGGGAGCAGGGGGCTGAGCCGTACTGTGTGTGTCTATAGACTTGCACACAACCCAGCTCAGGGTCAAGCCTGCACGAGTGCCCCCATAGCAAGCAGCTTGTTATGGGGGCACTCTGAAGGGAGGAGGAGCCAGGAGGAAGATCAGGGCTGCTCTGTGCAAAACCATTTCAGGTAAGTATACCATCTTTGTTATTGAAAAAATAATTACCTTTAGAATCACTTTAACATGACACTATGTACCAGATCCTGGACTTCCATTACTTGACACCAGGCTGATGACCTCATGGGACCTTTTTGAGGGAGGTATGTCTACTAGTTGGAAAGGTAATAAGGGTAGCACCATAATAAATGGGTTTTCTTATACTGTACCGTATGCCCACATTCAAGCCCACTAAGGTTCATTGAATGGAACCCCGTCATCTCTTAAATGATGACAATGATACTGTGTTTTAATCCTGCTTGTCTCTTCACAATAATATGGCCCTGCACATGCAAAAAAAATGTAAAACCCCACCCACGATAGTGGTTAATACAACACAAAGTATCCAGTTGCCTTGTGTCGCATTTTTCCTTGTTGCCTTTTGCATGTGTAACATTCCCTAACATTTGGTTTTAGAAGAACATTCAACGATGAGAGTTAACATTCACCAATCAAGAAACTGGTACAACATTGTAGGCTAAGAACATTCAAACAGAAGAGAAAATAATGAGGGAGAGTTCTGCAGGGTGTAGAGTCTATGGAGAATCTTGTGTGGACGGCTAAACAAATGGGTGTTCGACTGACTGAGCGGGAAGAAAAATGTTTAGCAGTGGTTTATGACAGCTTCCTTCTGGTTGTTAGGGAGCCAGCACCCGCCAGGAACCTAACAACCAGTGACACATCCCCGCCCAGCACATTCCGCTATCAGCTGGGAATTCCTGAGCAACAGCAGGGATAGAGTAAAAAAAAAAAAAGCCATGGGCTCTCCCCCCAAATTCCATACCAGACCCTTCGAGTTTGGTATGAAATCCAGCCAATCAAATCCCTTGACGTCAGCCTTCCATGGTTACCAATATGGTCACTCACATGTCAAATATCAGGAGGCTGTCAGGTGCTCTGCAAATGCTCAAATGATTGTGCTGGTATGTACAAAAATATTTCCTGCGGTGGGGGACTTTTTTTGGAAAAGACACATGACATACAGTGGGGCAAAAAAGTATTTAGTCAGCCACCAATTGTGCAAGTTCTCCTACTTAAAAAGATGAGAGAGGCCTGTAATTGTCATCATAGGTATACCTCAACTATGAGAGACAGAATGTGGAAACAAATCCAGACAATCACATTGTCTGATTTGGAAAGATTTTTTTTGCAAATTATGGTGGAAAATAAGTATTTGGTCACCTACAAACAAGCAAGATTTATGGCTCTCACAGACCTGTATCTTCTTCTTTAAGAGGCTCCCCTGTCCTTCACTCATTACCTGTATTAATGGCACCTGTTTGAACTTGTTATCAGTATAAAAGACACCTGTCCACAACCTCAAACAGTCACACTCCAAACTCCACTATAATGAAGATCAAAGAGCTGTCGAAGGACACCAGAAACAAAATTGTAGACCTGCACCAGGCTGGGAAGACTGAATCTGCAATAGGCAAGCAGCTTGGAGTGAAGAAATCAACTGTGGGAGCAATAATTAGAAAACGGAAGACATACAAGACCACCTATAATCTCCCTCGATCTGGGGCTCCACGCAAGATCTCACCCTGTGGGATCAAAATGATCACAAGAACGGTGAGAAAAAATCCCAGAACCACACGGGGGGACCTAGTGAATGACCTGCAGAGAGCTGGGACCAACGTAAGAAAGGCTACCATCGGTAACACACTACGCTGCCAGGGACTCAGATCCTTCAGTGCCAGACGTGTCCCCCTGCTTAAGCCAGTACATGTCCAGGCCCGTCTGAGGTTTGCTAAGGAGCATTTGGATGATTCAAAAGAGGATTGGGAGAATGTCATATGGTCAGATGAAACCAAAGTAAAACTCTTTGGTAGAAACACAACTCGTCGTGTTTGGAGGAGAGAGAATGCTGAGTTGCAACCAAAGAACACCATACCTACTGTGAAGCATTGGGGTGGCAACATCATGCTTTGGGGCTGTTTCTCTGCAAAGGGAACAGGACGACTGATCCGTGTACATGAAAGAATGAATGGGGCCATGTATCGTGAGATTTTGAGTGCAAACCTCCTCCCATCAGCAAGGGCATTGAAGATGAAACGTGGCTGGGTCTTTCAGCATGACAATGATCCCAAACACACCGCCCGAGCAATGAAGGAGTGGCTTTGTAAGAAGCATTTCAAGGTCCTGGAGTGGCCTAGCCAGTCTCCAGATCTCAACCCCATAGAAAACCTTTGGAGGGAGTTGAAAGTCTGTGTTGCCCAGGGACAGCCCCAAAACATCACTGCTCTAGAGGAGACCTGCATGGAGGAATGGGCCAACATACCAGCAACAGTGTGTGACAACCTTGTGAAGGCTTACAGAAAACTTTTGACCTCTGTCATTGCCAACAAAGGATATATAACAAAGTATTGAGATGAACTTTTGATATTGACCAAATACTTATTTTCCACCATAATTTGCCAAAAAAATTATTTCCAAATCAGACAATGTGATTGTCTGGATTTGTTTCCAAATTTTGTCTCTCATAGTTGAGGTATACCTATGATGACAATTACAGGCCTCTCTCATCGTTTTAAGTGGGAGAACTTGCACAATTGGAGGCTGACTAAATACTTTTTTGCCCCACTGTATGTTTTTCTAAATGTTTTAGCTATGTCATAATTTAGGTCATTATTTTTCTTTTTTGGCAGACAAATCTCAAAACAATAAAAGTTAACGTGTTTATTTATCTGCAGGGGGCCGGCACAGATGAGAAAGTCTTAATTGAGATCTTAGCTACAAGGAACAACCAGGAGATCCAAGCTATTAATCAAGCTTATCAAGAAGGTGAGCCAATAACACATACCTCCCAACTGGCACGGATTGTGCGGGTTTTACCCGCAGAGGCTCCTCCTTCCCGCACTCCCGCGAGACTATCATGTTTCCCGCACAGCAGGAAACATGAAGAGAAGAAGAGGAGCACAGCAGGAAACAGCAGCAGGTAAGAGCCCCCCCCCGCGATCGGCGCACTAGTATGCCCCACCCGGTCGGCCCTTTTTTTTAAAACCCCCCCCCCCCCGCTCAACAACTTCTGTGGCAATTCCCGTTTTTTTTTTGCCAATGTCCCCCCCCCCCCCCGCTCAACAACTCTGGTTGGCAGGGGAGAGGGGACATCAGAATGTCCCGCGAAGGGACTTTACAAAGTTGGGAGGTATGATAACATACTGTATTAGTTTCAATAATTCATAAGATTGATACCAGAAGGGCGAATATGACACTGCAATATAAACACTGTATATGCTTTCCATAATGCTTTCCTATATCATACATGGCCATCATTTTTTTGCACAAAGTAGTGTAATTTTAACAAAAAAAACACAAAAACTTCTTACCTGAATCTTAGTTCTTAGAGCTTAACCCCAACCTTTCCTTTAGTCTTACACAGTTGTACAGACTCCTCTTCTGTACTTAAATAGTTTACTGTTGATTTCATTGCACACTGTAAGCTTCTTGCAATGTGCGTTGGCAGGGCTGGTGCTAGACTATTTTGCGCCCTAGGGAGGACCAGATACTTGCAAAAAGAAAACTCTTCAACATTTTTGAAAACGGTATTATATTAAGAAAGAATATGCTTGGCAGTCCAAGTCCAACTACTGATAACAGTTTTTTTTTTGGGGGGGGGGGGTAACATCCTTAGCTCGCAAGGGACTGGGTCTTGTAGTCCTTCACTAGTTGGGAGGGAGTCCCGTCATCAGCTCTGAGGGGTTCATGCTGGGACTTGCTGCCCTTTATTTATTTTTCGGGAGGGGTCACATCCCCAAAAGTGATGAACTACAAGTCCCAGAATGAACCCCCTGAGATGTAAGGATGTGAACCTCCCCCAAAAGTGGAGGACTACAAGTCCCAGCATGAAACCTTGAGATCTAAGAATGTGACCCCTTAGATCTCAGGGGCTCATAATTGGACTTGTAGTCCTTTACTAGCTGGGGGAGGGGGGGTAATTGCATCCTCAACTATGGGAGGCTCATGCTGGGACCTGTAGTCCTTCACTCTTGAGGGGGTCACATCTCCCAAAAGTGAAGGGTTATATGTCCCAGCATGAATCCCTGAGATCTAAGGATGTGACCTCCTCCTCCTATCCCTCCGTGGGTGTCATCTGTTCTCCTCCAGCAGCAGCTCAGCTGCCATCCTTTCTGTATGGGTCTCTGCCCAGCTCCCTCATGATATGTAGTTCCATCCCCAACACATGGCCTCACCTCAGACAGACTCTGAAATGCAGCTCCCTTCCCTCTGAGCAGGGGGCCGCCGCCGCAGAGGCTGAAGGATGTGGGCGGAGCTAATTACAAGGAGGAAGAGGTGGAAGTTACATCCTCCTCCAACCTCCGCTCTGAATGCTGGGACCTGCATTAGGTGATGTCACTGGTTGCTAGACGCCAGGCAGTCCTAGCAATCAGGCAGTGGGAAGTAGCGGCCAGCGTGGAAGAAGAGTAATGGGACACTAATACTGTGAGTGAAACGCCACTGCAGCAGCCTTTTTTTTGGGACATTACAGCTGCCTGGGGGCAATTGCCACACTGCCTCCCAGCCCAATCCACCCCTGCCTCTGCCCCCTCCCCCTGTCCCGACCCTGGGGAAACCAACGGCCGTGGGTCCTAGGCGGCTGCCTAGTTCGCCTAGCAGTAGCACACAGAGTATGCTTTATTTCCTGGCTAATGGACATCCAGCATCATCTAGCCTTTTCAATCCCAGCTCTCAGCCTTACTGTCCCTGGCCCTGCTCTTTGATTTCTTGGATCTCAGCTCTTTCAATCATGGAATCTCAGCATCACATGTAAGTATTACCTAGTCCTCCAGACTTGCCATCCATCCATCCATCTATTCAGATATTTTGCTATTCATATAACTCTTGCCAAGAACCTTCCCGTTGATTGCATCAGGGCTGAGGTCTCTGGAGAAGAGTACTAGGGCAGGGTGCTCTGATGTTTTCAAAACAGAAAAACAAACAAAGGCGCCTCTAAGTGCAGAAATAAAAACTTTTAATATCCCCAAGAGGATTAAAAAATACTTACAAGATAGAGGATGAAAAAGAGCACGTAGTAAGTGTATCCAGGTGAAGTTCTGATAGCAGGACGGTCCCAGTATGTAATACTTCCAGTGGGATCCAGAAAACAACAGCCGGTGGACGCTGCAGGCTCTGGAAACACAATAACGCTGGAGTCTGGGAATGGCGTCAGCGGAAGCGAGACGAGGACCAATATGGAACGCAAACAGGAAGTGTGTAATCAGAAAGGGACGCGTTTCGGAACTGCTAATTGGCTCCTTCTTCAGCCAGTGACTGTTTACTATGAGTAAGCATCACACCCTGATGTGAAACGCGTTAGCCTTTGCCCTGCATGTCCCTTCTATGTTTGATTGCTTTTTGATGGATTTTGCATATTTCTCTTTGGATTTTTTGGAATTTTAATTTTCTTTGTTAATAAAAACGCTTGACCAGAGTGCGGCAGTCCAGATAACTTTTTCTCTCAGTGACTGTTTACTATTAGAGATCACTTGTCTCTCTGAGTGCTGCCTGAAGTGTATGAAGATGTATATCCCTCCCAAAACAGACTTAATTTGCTAGGTCCTGACATCTCGAGCGCCTTGGATATATACTTTTTCTGATGTTTTCAAAAAGCTATGTACAGTACAACATCTTGCTGCCTTGAACCCTCCCCCTCCCTCACCCAGCCATAATCTGTTTGCATTGCATAGAGAAGCATGTCTAGGGTCTAAGATAAGGTATAGCGTGCAATAAAAATGGAAACATTTATTGAAATATTTCATTAGCAGGCATGAGGGGGGAAAGAAAAAGCTTGGGGAGGCAAAAAATAGGCATATTAAACTTTAAGCCATCAAGGCCACCAAAATGCATGTTCAGCCCAAACAATGCTTTATTTAAAGTCTAAACAGGGCAGACAGTAGATCTATTTACAAGGATTAGGCCGGGAGGTTGACATGGGAACAACCATCTTGAACTGTATGTCCTGATCTAGCCTAAACCATGGTGTGCATAGAAAGTATCTGCCAATGCTTACATCAAAATATTTTGATGGGTTTCGAAATTCTGCTTCTTTATATACACCTATTTAAAGAAAGTTACCTGAAGTTACTGTACAAAGTCAAGCCTACTCCTTTAGGGAAAGCACAAGGTATAATAAGGAAGTACAAGGTCAAGTTTTCTTGTAAAATGTGAACTTTTTAGCGACTTTAGGGCTACTTTCACACTGAAGCGCTGGGTGCCCTGGCGATTTTAACCCCCACTAGCGTCCGAAAAAGGGTTAAACCTGCCTGCAAAAATGCAGATTTGCAGCGTTTTGCGGGCGGGTTGGAGGCGTTACCCCATTGATTTCCATGGGCAGGGGCGCTATAGAAGCAGTATTTTTACCGCTCCTACCCCGCCTCAAAGATGCGTCTGACAGGAGTTTTTTTACCCTCCTGCCAGCGCACCGATCCAGTGAGAAAGCCCTCAGGCTTTCACACTGGATACAAAGGAGCGGCTCTTTCAGGGCGCATTACAGGCGCTATTTTTAGCGCAATAGCGCCTGCAAAGCGCCTCAGTGTGAAAGCAGCCTTAGGGGGATTTTTGGAAGAATGATAAGGTCTAGTAAAGACTAGAAAATAGATATACTGTGTATACTTGCCAGCAATGTCATATTAAATCCCAGGACCTCAAGAAATAATGACCATGACCAGTGGAGACTTTTCCTGCAAAATCTTGGACACCAGCCAGGCTAGCATCTAGTGGAAATTAAACAGAGATAGCACAGGCCAAGCAAAATAAATGCGTAATGTGACTGCCTGAAACAAATGTACTCACAGCTTATATTATTAAGGGTTCAGTCCAGCCAAGACATACTATTTAAAGTTGAACCCCAGGCAGATATAGAAGGCACAAAGTAAGGGAGAAGGATAGCATAAGGGAGGGTTATAAACCCTGTCAGTTTAACTCCCGCAGTCTAAGGGTCATATGAGCTGTAAAGCTAGCAAGGAATGGCGACTCACAGAAGGTCCAATGGAGATCTCCCCCAACGTAATAATCACAAGTTGGTAAATGCACCAAAAAAAAAAAGAAGGAACTAATAGTGAAGCACAGTAAGGCTGGTCACAAAATACAGGTTGGTACTTACAGGACAGAGATGTAAAATGAGTGAAGCACAGATGAAATCGACCCCTAGCTTTTCAGTCTAGGGGTCACATAAGCTGTAAAGCTGACCAGGAATGGCGGCTCACAGAAGGTCCAATGGAGTTCTCCCGCAACCTAATAATCAGAAGTTGGTAAATGCACCAAAAATAAAAAGAAGAAACTAATAGTGAGCACAGTAAGGCTGGTGTTTATTGCACAAAATACAGGTTGGTACTTACAGGACAGAGATGTAAAATGAGCATATAATAATGCAGGGATCAAATTCATGAAATGCTGCATCCAGCATGCATTCCACCGAAACCGGAAGTGACGTCGTTTGGACTCGGCACCGGAAATTACGTCAACGCGTTTCTCCCTCCCACAAGGCGTCATCAAGGACCTAATTTCCGGTTATTGGGACCGAGTTTATATACAAGAGAGGAGTCCCCTCCCTCTTACTTAGCCAATCAAAACGATCATGGCGGAATTTTTTCTTTCTTCATATTAATAATAGGGAGGTATTTAGCAATTTTAATAAAGGAATGTTTGTAAAGTTGATATAATTATGTAAGATTCATGTCTGTGGATTAATGTCCTTTGGATTGATTGCAATTTCGAATCCACGGGAAAATGGCCACCATTGCTGTGTATTAGTGGGTGTTTATCCAAACCAATAAAATGGCCACCATGATCGTTTTGATTGGCTAAGTAAGAGTCACATCCGGTTTCGGTGGAACGCACGCTGGATGCGTTTCCTGGATTTTATTCCTGCATTGTTATATGCTCATTTTACATCTCTGTCCTGTAAGTACCAAACTATATTTTGCGCAATAAACACAAGCCTTACTGTGCTTCACTATTAGTTCCTTCTTTTTATTTTTGGTGCATTTACCAACTTCTGATTATTACGTTGGGGGAGATGGAGTGGAAGTTTGGAGGACTATTGCACTTTATGAATATTGGAGCACATAAGCACCTTTATTTGGGACATTTTGCAATATTTCAACATGATTATTTGATTGATGGTTTTTTATTTTCATTTTTATTTTCATTGTTATTCTTGGAAGTTTTTTTCAATCCATGCACTATTGCGAGCGCTGTAATGTAACATATAGACTGATTTTGTCATGCTTCTAGCCAAATGTACAAAGATGTCACGTATGCATTTAATGAAGAGGCCTTGGTGCAAACTAAAATGTTGTCAATATTCAGTACTGTGTGGATGTTTTAAGTTACAGTAGGTGTTTTACAGTCAAGTGGTAATAGAATTTCCAACAAACTTAACGCTTTTATATTCTTTCTTAACCCAGCTTACCGCCAGCCATTGGAAGATGCTATAAGCTCCGACACATCGGGACACTTCAAGAGGATCCTTGTTTCATTGGCTTCGGTTGGTTACTTATTTACCAAGTACAGGATAACCATATTAATGGAGATCTTTGTCCAGAAAGCCCCCAGCCATGTATTATGAAAAATAGAGACATTCATTTAGGAAACATTGTACTTAGGACAATGACGCCTCAGTCCCCTTCAAAGACACGACTTCCATTGGGGCGACTGGGCCTAGTTTCTGGATCATAGCTGTAGACCCATGATTCATCACCAGTTATGACCTTCTTGAGGAAATCTGGTTCATTGGTAGTAGTTTTAAGCAAGTCATTAGCAATTGCAGCACAATGTTTCTTCTGCTCTGGTAGCAAAAGCCGAGGAATGTATTTTGCACATTTAATGCCAAGATCTTGCGTCAAAATCTTGGATACATTTTGTGACCTTGTAATTTTCTACCTGTCTGGGTGTAATATCTATAAATAATAATAAAAGATATCTTGGACACAGTGATTTTTGAAATCCCCAGATCAGCTTCTAGTTCTCGCACTTTCAGTCACCGATCTTTGTTGATTACAGTCTGTGCACTTTCAACATTCTCAGGGGTTCTGCTTGTTGCAGGCCTTCCAGAATGTGGATGACTTTCAATTGATTCTTGACCATCTTTGAAGCATTTCTGCAACACTTTTTCTGCTTAACTCATTGCATCATCCCCAAAAGCCTTCTGAAACATCCGAACAGTGTCCGTGGAGGAATGTTCAAGCTTAATGCAAAATTTGATGCCGATTCATTGTTCTATTCGCACTGTCATTTTCAATGTGATGGCCACAAAGTACACATGCTCAGTCAACAACATCAATTGTCCTCACTGACTAGTACAGTGAAGTGATCATTATCATTAACAAGTCATTGTTCATGCATGCACATTCCAGTCCCCTCTCTTTGGCTGCCAGGTTATATCGATGTCACACAAACTGTTCTCGTTATATTCACAATGGCTGGACATTTTCTGGACAGACCTCGTATGTTATATTTATAGTGTGTGTGTGTGTGTGTGTATAAGAGTATATTAGTCCTTTCCTTAAATAGCTTGTAAATGAATGTACACAGTCATAGGGCACTATACAGGTTAACATAATGTCTGGGTATTATCATAGGACCTTACATCTAACAACATGGAGAGGAATGAACATCTGATTGATTGCTATATCTGTGCCCAATGAATCATACTAATAAACCCTATGTGTATT
This sequence comes from Rana muscosa, assembly GCA_029206835.1. Lineage (NCBI taxonomy): Eukaryota > Metazoa > Chordata > Amphibia > Anura > Ranidae > Rana > Rana muscosa. The sequence goes on along the minus strand of CM055118.1, from coordinate 97,429,574 downwards.
TCTGTCTCTTGTTAGGCAAACCGTGAGGAGGGTGGTGAAGACCTTGACAAAGCCATAGATGATGCTAAGGTAAATAGTATGAACGGTTATTTTTCATAGCCAACAGGACAGAAGCAATGATGCATTTTTCTTCAACCTTCTCTTGAGTATAAAAAAAACCCTAATAATATTAACCACTTGACCTCCAGAAGGTTTTCCCCTCTTCAAGACCAGGACGTTTTAATAATTTTTTAATTAATTTTATTCAATTATAAAGAATAACAGTAGGCGCACCAGATCTGTCCACGCAATGACTAAACTTAAGTGTGAACAAATTAATAGAGAGGTCCAGGTAGGATCCACGTGGATGGCAGCGTCAGACATGGATGAGCAAACTTCTGGACCATAGTACAGTATGACATGTGTGCATGAAAATAGGAAAGGGGGCAGGAACCCCACAGGAAAAAGAAGAGCAAGAGGACGAGAAAACAAGAAACAGAGAGGAGGGGGGAGCAAGGGGGACATTGACTCAGGATCATCAGGGATGTTGGTCACAGGTGCCCATCACTAGCTGGGGGAAGTGAAGGGAATGCATACATAAGCCAAGATTTCTCAAATTTTAAGAAACTTGGCATGAGAGTCCTTGAGGATACTAGACATTTATTTATTAAGCATCAAAGTAGCCATGCGGTCTCTCACGCCCTGGAAAGAGACCATGGTTTTTTTCCAGGCCTGAGCAACTGTTAGTCGACACAAATAGGTAGGATGCAAATTTTTGTTGATGGGCATATAGGCCCAGGATGGGGCAATGCAGTAAAGCGAATTTAGCATCCCTTCGAATAGTCAGAAGGAACAGAGTGTGCAACAAGCCAAAAACTCGGATGCGGGCATGTTTACCAAGTGTGTAGGACATCCCCACGATGGCCACAACCCTGAAAGCAGCAGTCACTAGAACTAGGATTGGCATGGGCTATTCTGTCTGGGATCCAATACCACCTCAAGAGTACTTTGTATGTCGTCTCCAGGGTAGTGGTGTTAAATGAGCATTTTGCTACAGAGGGCCAGGCTTTGCTCCAGTCTGCCAGGTCTATTTCAGATGCCAAATCCCACTCCCACTGAGTCATATAAAAGAGAGAGGTAGGGGACGCTCGACTCGGGCTGCGGGGCTTCATGTATTTCTCGGAGGGCGGCCCACGTCGAAAAAAGACTGGGTGGAAGCATTTGCGCGGTCATGCAACACTGTACACAAATGAAATTTATATAATTGTTTTCACACAGATAGCTTTCTTTTGGTGGTATTTGATCAACACTGTTTTTTTTTTGTTTTTTTTTGCAATATAAATTAATAAAAGATTGAAATATTTTCTACTTTGTGTTATAAAACATATTCAATAAAAAAAAAAATCACATCTCTTAATAAAGTTAGGTCAAAATGTATTCTGCTACACATCTCAAAAAATTCCTAATAAGTGTATAATTGGTTTGTGTGATGGTTATTGCATCTACAAACTGTGGTATATATATATATATATATATATATATATATATATATATACAGTATATATATATATACTGGAATATACGCAGGTATAGACGCTATACTGGTAATAGCGGTGATCAGTGACTTATAGTGTGACTGTGATAGTGTGTCAGGAAATCTGACATACACTGCAGGGAGGGTCACTAACTGACACTGACAACGCTAGTGACACTAATAGAGTAATCAGTGATAATACTGTACACTGTACTAATGACACTGGCTGGGAAGGGGTTAACATCAGGGGGCAATCAAGGGGTAACTGTGTGCCTAACAAGTGTAATGTGTGCTGCTTTTACTTACTGGCCTGACTGTTTTTTATCCCTGCCTTTCAGGGAGAAGAAACAGCCAGATCGCTGTTCTCTGTACACAGAGTTCTCTGTGTTTTGTAAACACAGAATTCTGTGTATGATTGGTCACAGCCGATCAACAGGTTTCAGCTGAAATCTGCTGCCAAACTTGTGCTGTGTCCAATCATGCATGCACGCTCCAAACCCGGAAGCAAGCTGGAGATGAACATGTACGTTGCTGAGCCTTCACCTGCCATCAGCTCGCAGTGCTGTGAGCAGTCGGCAGGTGGTTAAACAAATTTTTATATACACCAATCAGCCATAACATTATGACCACCCACCAAATCCCATTGAGACATGAAAGCCACTAGACCTCTGAAGGTATGCTATGGTTTATGCCATCAAGCTGTCAGTAGCAAATCCTTTAAGTCCTGTAAAATTTGAGGTGGGACCTCCATGGATCGCTCTTGTTTTTGCAGCACAGATGCTTGTGATTGAGATCTGAAGAATTTGGAGGCCAGGTCAACACCACAAACTTGTTGTATTCCTCAAACCATTCTTGAATTCATCAGACCAGGCGACCTTCTTCCATTACTCCGTGGCCCAGTTCTGATGCTCACATGCCCATTTGTAGGTGTTTTTGGCTGTTAACACAGGTTAGCATTGGCACCCTGACTAGTCTGTGGCTATGCAGCCCAATGCACAAAAAACTAAGAGGCACTGTGTGTTCGAACACCTTTCTTCTGGAACCAGCATTAACTTTTTTAGCAATTTTGGCTACAGTTGCTCTTCACTCACCACGTGAATCAATGAGTCTTGGCTGCTCATGATCCTTTTTACGTTGTTCACCGGTTTTCCTTCCTTGGACCATTTTTGGAAGGTGCTGTCCACTACAGACTGGGAACATCTCACAAGAGCTACAGTTTTGAAGTTGCTCTCACCCAGTCATCTAGCTATTACAATTTGGCTCTTGTCAAAGTCGCTCAAATCCTTACACTTGCCCATTTTATTCGCTTTCAAGACATCAACTTCAGGAACAACATGCTGATTTCACATGCTGCCTAATATACCCCACCCACTTTCAGGTGCCACCATATCGAGATATTTAATGTTATTTACTGTATTTATTGGCGTATAACACTCACTTTTTCACCCTGCAAAACGGTTGCAAATAGTGTGTGCGTGTTATACACCGATACTGCAATTTGGGCTGCCTCGGATAGAACGGGGAGGGGGGCGGGACGAGTGCCGTCAGATTACACACAGCGAGAATCTCCTATTTACTCAGCGGCCTCTGAAATAGGAAGTCCCATCTCCTGGGCCGGTATTGGACCAATGTTCTGTCTATCATAGAAGCCGGTCCAGGAGGCGGGACTTTGTATTAAGAGGCCGCCGCCTAAACAGGAGATTATCGCTGTATGTAATCTGACGGCGCTCATCCTGCCCCCCTCCCTGAGATAGTCATTGATCAGGTTGCATTCATGGCAATGGGGAGGCTGCAGATGGGCATTAATCAAGCTGCATTGATGGGCAATAGTGAGGCTGCAGATGGCCATTGATCAAGCTGCATTAATGGGCAATTGTGAGGCTGTGGATGGGCATTGATCAAGCTGCATTGGTGGGCAATTTTGAGGCTGCAGGTGGGCACTGACCCTTATTTTGCTTCAAAGTTGTTTATTTAAAATTTAAGTTTTTTTCCTGAAACTTCCCTCTTAAAAAGAAGGTGCGTATACGCCTGTGCGTGTTATATGCCATAAATACGGTACCTTACCTGTTAGTGGTCATAATGTTATAGCTGATCTGTGTAAATCTCACATATTGTATGCAGTGTAAAAAAGCAGTCAGAGTAAAACTCAGGATTTTTTCTACTGTTTGTTAGGATACAGACTTCAGCCCTGAGTCGGGTGAAGGAAAACTAATGGCCCATTCACACCAATCATGTTTCAGTAATGCGCAGCATTATATTGCATTTCCAGAACGCATGTTTTCTGCAATGCACTGCAGCACAGCACAACACACATATTCATATGTGGAACGGGGCTACAGTCTATTCATTTTAAAGGAGCTGTCGAATGCATCACACCACAGTGCGCATCGACACGCAAAAATGCTTGCACTCCAGTGAAGGAATAGATTGGCACATTTGGGCTTGTTCAGTTTTTATCCTAATTCTTGATCCTTAAAGCTGAACTATGGGAAAACAATGTTTGCAAATTTGCTATGTGAAATTGAATTACACCTAATGATGAGGGTCCCATTTGTGGATGCTGCTGTGTTAGGTTAAGACTTCTGGTGCTGAAACATAAGCTCCTAGTACAGTGAATACATTGAAGGATAGTGGGTCACTTGCACTCCACCTTCCCTCAATTCTTTTTTATTTTTCACAGAATACAAATTGTTCTGTGATGGGACAAGGGAAGATTGTGACATTCATCCATACTCATCTCTCAGAAAACCTTGTATTTCTGTGAAAAAATACAAGACATTTTGTGAATGGAGGAGGTGGACTGCAAGCAAACCATCATCATTCACTGTATGCCGTGTCCTAGAGCTGGGACTAAGTTTCAGCAGTGGTGTCAGGATTAATGAAAGTTAGATGCAGGAGCATCCTCCAATGGGACATCCAGCATTAGGAGTAATAAATGTTTACATAGTAAATGTGCAAAAAAAAAAAATTCCCTGATAGTTCAGCTTTAAATGCAGTAACTGATAGCAAACAATCAATATTCTCCTAAAAAGTTCACCAAAATATTAATAATGAAAAACAAATAAAGGTATGCTTATCTCATTAGTAGCGTGTTCTTGCTACAAAATGGCAGGTGCTCTTTAGGTCCCCTACTTTTTCATTTTTCCTTTGAGTCCTTTTCTAGAAATCTTTAATCTCGTAAGGTGAAATCTTCTTCCTGCATCTAAGCATGCCTTAATTGTCATTCTTTCTCTTGTCCATAGATTATTGCTTCAGTCCTGGTGAGTAATGATCATATTGATCATATTGCTTCCATTTTGCCTTTTGTATGCCAATTTTTTTTTACATTTGTGCTGATAAAGTCATTATAAAATGTGAAATGTAGGAAAAAGCAAAGATCTTTTGGGATGATTGACGTAAAGTCTAAATATGATCCCTCATCATTCACATAACTGGCAGATAGTGGTGAGGGAGACAACAGTTATGATGCCTTTGGATGCCTACTCCTTTAATAAACACCAGTGGCCTTCAGCCTTAAGTCCATTTGTTCCTTCAACCGAACCAAAGCCATAATTTACTGGGCAAATGTGTCCTAAAGAGACTGTCTCCTTGCTCATTCAGGTCAAAGTTAGAGGCCATGAATATGTCTGCCTTCCCACCCCATTGACTAGTGATACTCACCTCTCCAGTGATCCCCCATCTATTTTTTCTCTCTCGCAGTTGAACCAAAAATGGTCAGTTTCTGCTGGTGTCAGAGCCTAGAGGGATGTCACCCACACAGTCAAGTGAGGGCTAGAGATTTACCGCTAGGTCCAATCACTATCACTTGAGTGGAGTTTATATGCTCCTTCATACCTAGTAGTGCTAGCTATTTTTGCCAGCTAAGATAGAGAGTGGCGTACCGGCGGATCCCTGGAGAGGTAAGTATCCGTGGGCCAAGGGCCTTTTTGCAGACACTATTATCCTGCCCTGAATGGGCAAAGTGACAGTGTCTCTGTAAAGTGCATCTTTCAGGGAAGAAACCTCTGCAAAGGTTCCTCTTTTGACCACACTCTAAAATAGTAGAAGGTTTCCCTGTAGGGGAACTATGAAGGGTACCAATGGAAAACACATGAAATTAAAAAGACACATTGGCAAGGGTGGAACTGGGGTGGGGGTTCCCATGTTTACCTGCATCCAGTTGGAAGGTGGCCTGTAGATACGGGCCGCTTATGAAGGCAGGCTATTCCCTGACTGGTTGGCGATTCATGTTTCAACAGACAAAAGGCTTATGCCGCGTACACACGATCATAAATTCCAACAAGAAAACCGTGGATTTTTTTCCGATGGAATGTTGGCTCAAACTTGTGTTGCATACACGCGGTCACACAAATGTTGTTGGAAATTCCGACCGTCAAGAATGCGGTGAAGTACAACACGTACGACGAGCTGAGAAAAATTAAGTTCAATAGGCAGTGCGGCTCTTCTGCTTGATTTCGAGCATGCGTGGATTTTTGTGCATTGGAATTGCATACAGACGATCGGAATTTCCGACAAGAACTTTTCTTGTCGGAAAAATTGGGAACCAGCTCTCAAATTTTTGTTTTTGGAAATTCCGACAGAAAAAGTCAGATGGAGCCTACACACGGTCGGAATTTCCGACCAAAAGCTCACATCAAACTTTTCTTGTCGGAATTTCCGAGCGTGTGTATGAGGCATTATAGTTATTATCAGCAATGAACTGTGTTTATGGTTTTCCCAGCATTCTCAGAATGTTAACACCTTCCCTTTAACCATGATGCGTTTTTGATGGTTTTCGCATCTGGCTGGTTGAATAATCATATTACGGAGTATTCTCCTGGTATTTCTTGGATTTACAGTGAAGTGGCTGCACAGTTTGGCATACTTACCTTTACTTGGGCCAGGGGACCGCCACCGATTGCAGTCTTTTTTTTTTTTAAGGGCATGTTGCTCTTTTGTGAAGCACATGAAGGGTCCAGAAGAAGCAATTTTGTGAAACGCGTTTATCTCTATGCGTTTGTTCTGAAGATATATGTACACATTTCTACAAATTCTTGTGATGTGGATAAAGGTATCTGCTTGTTGATTCCGTGTGTTTTCTATTGGTACCAGTAAAGTCACTTTCATAGGAACAAGGAAACTTTCTATCTAGCTATACTTGGGATGTGGTACTTACTTCAGCAGCACATATATTTTCTCTCTGAAAATGCTGGTGTGGTCATGTTTAGCTTCAGTACTTCTGAATTACAGATCTAGAACAAACATGCAGCAAATAAAAGTTGAAGCAAGACTGAATTTGGTGTCTATATATATATATATATATATGGGGGCAGTGACTTAGAAAGTATTAAATCCAAAGATGCGGAGCAAAGCAACAATTTGGCTTCAAAGGATAACTTTTGTATAGTTATCATATCTGTGTCCCCTATTTAACAGAAATGTTCACAATATTATTGCTGGTATAACATTTGCCATTATACTGACCCTCCTATGTGCGTTTCTCTTTCTATCCTTTGTGGCTTGCTGCTTGGCCTTGCAGGAAGTAGCAGATTCAGCATCCGGTGACTCTACCTCCTTAGAAACCCGTTTTATGACCATCCTGTGTACTCAAAGCTACCCACATCTCAGAAGAGGTGAGCGTTGACCCAGCTACTTGTCTGATGCATGCAAGCTGACCCCTGTTTTTTTTTTATGCATTTTACCTTCATCGTAAAAAAAAAACATAAAACACCTACATGAATGATTGAATTGCACATATAAAAACTAACCTATCTGCCAAAGGATCTGGAATTCTCACCATTATCTTTTGTAGTTCATACACCTCTGCTAAACAGCACAGTCAGGTGACACCACTTGGTCTGTTTGGCTGGGTTTACACTGGTACGACAAACGCTCCGGCATTGGGAGCTCATGTCGCATGATGTATAAAAAAACAACGGTTCCCCAAGAGAGACATCTTAACTGGTCCGACACAAGTCGGTCCAACTTTGAAAAAGGTTCCTGCACTACTTTGGTCCTACTTCAGCCCATTGAATATTTATTAAAGTCGAATCAAAGTCAGATCATCGTCTTAACTGATCCGACTTTGGCATGTGACTTGTGCTCTGAGGATCTTAAAGGGGAATCCCATGGCAGATTAAAAAAAAAATGGCATAGAGTCCCTCCCTCAAGACCATACCAGACCGAAGTCTGGTATGGATTTTAAGGGTAACCCCCACGCCAAAAAAACGGCGTGGGGTCCCCCCAAAATCCACACCAGGCCCTATTCCGAGCGCGCAGCCGGCAGGTCAGGAAAGGGGGTGGGGACAAGCGAGCCCCCCCTCCTGAACCTTACTAGGCCACATGCCCTTAACATGGGGGGGTGGGTGCTTTGGGACAGAGGGGCCTTGCGCCCCTCCACCCCAAAGCGCCTTGTCCCCATGTTGATGGGGACAAGGGCCTCTTCCCGACAACCCTGGCAGGTGGTTGTCGGGGTCTGCAGGCGGGGGGGGCTTATCAGATTCTGGAAGCCCCCTTTAACAAGGGGACCCCCAGATCCTGGCCCCCAATCTATGTGAATGAGTATGGGGTACATTGTACCCCCACCCATTCACCTTAAAAAAGTGTCAAAAATAAAAACAGTTCACAGGTTTTTGACAAAGTAATTTATTAAAGCAGCTCCTGCTCTCCTCCTGTCAGCATGTGCTCTGTCAGCAAATGCATGCAGCAGAACCTAATTGGCATCTAGATTGACCCTTTTTGTACATAAAATACCAGGAGATTGATGACATCTTCCTTGAAAAAGTATTCACACCCCTTGAAATTTTTACACATTTTGTCATGTTACAACCAAAAACGTAAATATATTTTATTGGGATTTTATGTGATAGACCAAAACAAAGTGGCACATAATTGTGAAGTGAAAGGGAAAAGATAAATGGTTTTCAAAATATTTACAAATAAATATGTGAAAAGTGTGGCGTGCATTTGTATTCAGCTCCCTTTACTCTGATACCCCTAACTAAAATCTAGTGGAACCAACTGTCTTCAGAAGTCACCTAATTAGTAAATCGAGTCCACCTGTGTGTAATTTAATCTCAGTATAATTACAGCTGTTCTGTGAAGCCCTCAGAGGTTTGTTAGATAACCTTAGTGAACAAAAAGCATCATGAAGGCCAAGAAACACACCAGACAGGTCCGGGATAAAGTTGTGGAAAAGTTTAAAGCAGGGTTAGGTTATAAAAAAAATATCCCAAGCTTTGAACATCTCACGGAGCATTGTTAAATGCATCATACAAAAATGGAAATAGTATCGCACAACTGCAAACCTACCAAGACATGGCCGTCCACCTAAACTGACAGGCTATGCAAGGAAAGCAGCCAAGAGGCCCATGGTAACTCTGGAGGAGCTGCAGAGATCCACAGCTCAGGTGGGAGAATCTGTCCATAGGACAACTATTAGTTGTGCACTCCACAAATCTGACCTGTATGGAAGAGTGGCAAGAAGAAAGCCATTGTTGAAAGAAAGCCATAAGGAGTCCGGTTTGCAGGTTGCGAGAAACCGTGTGGGGGACACAGCAAACATGTGGAAGAAGGTGCTCTGTTCAGATGAGACCAAAATTAAACCTTTTGGCCTAAAAGCAAAAAGCTATGTGTGGCAGAAAACTAACACTGCACATCACCATGAACACACCATCCCCACCGTGAAACATGGTGGTGGCAGCATCATGTTGTGAGGATGCTTTTTTTCAGCAGGGACAGGGAAGTTGATCAGAGTTGATGAGAACATGGATGGAGCCAAATAAAGGGCAATGTTAGAAGAAAACCTGTTAAAGTCTACAAAAGACTTGAGACTGGGGCGGAGGTTCACCTTCCAGGAGGACAATGACCCTAAACATAGAGCCAGAGCTACAATGGAATGGTTTAGATCAAAGCATATTGATGTGTTAAAATGGCCCAGTCAAAGTCCAGACCTAAATCCAATTGAGAATCTGTGGCAAGACTTGAAAATTGCTGTTCACAGACGCTCTCCATCCAATCTGACAGAGCTGGAGCTATTTTGCAAAGAAAAATGGGCAAAAATTTCACTTTCTAGATGTGCAAAGCTGGTAGAGACATCCCCAAAAAGAATTGCAGCTGTAATTGCAGGGAAAGGTGGTTCTACAAAGTTTTGACTCAGCACGCCACACTTTTTACATATTTATTTGTAAAAAATGTGGAAAACCATTTATCATTTTCCTTCCACTTCACAATTATGTTCCACTTTGTGTTGGTCTATCACATAAAATCCCAATAAAATACATTTACGTTTTTGGTTGTAACATGACAAAATGTGGAAAATTTCAAGGGGTGTGAATACTTTTTCAAGGCACTGTATCTAGTTGTACGTGAGATACATTTCATTATTTTAAAGGCATACACAGCTGCATTGAAAATCAGCACAAAACTCAGTGCAGATGGAAGGGGGCTTAGTGACCCAATTTTGGTCTGATGGATATGTACCAGGCTAAGTTATTGACAGATAGGATATGCCCTATAAACAGACGGTGGAAACTTTTTACTTAAAAAGGAAAGTCTGTTTTCTTTTTTTTTTATTAAATCAGCAGTCACAAATGCTGTAGCGGTTGACTTTTACAAACCACCCGGGGTCCAACACTGTTTTCCCACAGCCGGTTCTTCTTACTGCTGCAGCTCCCTGAGCTGCAAACTTGGATAGAGGAGGTGGCTCTGGCTTCCTGAGAAATCACAACTGGCTCCTCACTGCACATTCTTAAAAGTGAAGGAGAGGAGTTAAAGTGATTTTAATAGTATTTCACCGAGTGGTCTTTTACCTCCTATTTTGGAGTCCCCCCACCAGCGCTCTCCACTCCTTCTTGCCTATATATGCACCCATAGCAAGCTATGCTATGGGGGAACAATGCTAACGTGTTGGGCTGTGTGCATCCATACACACACACACACTCAGTTCAGCCCCAGCACCCACTCCCTCTTCACGGGTGTTTGACTGACAGTAGCAGGAGCCAATGGCGCCCACTGCTGTCTGAGTCTCATGTGATACCAGTAAGAGGTTAGAGAAGAGATGCAGATGGTATAGTGCTGGATTAAGAGAACATTCTGAGGGGGGGAGAGGGGCAAAAACATTTTTACCTTAATGAAGGGAATGTATTAAGGTAAAAAGATGTTTTAACCTTAGAACCACTTTAATTAGGGGTAAAGAACGTTATTTTATAAAAATCCTCTTCTACTACTGTGCAGGTTTATGCTAAATAAGTTGCCAAGCAGATCATAAGAAAAGCCTGCCATGTAACAGCTGCAAAAATATTACTTTTTTCAGTAGTCACTGTAGCAAACTGTTAGTGATCACTACAGAAAGCCACTGTTACAGACCTAGAGGTTAAAGTGATTGTAAAGGAAACATTTTTATTTGAAAAAAAATAACAAACATGTTATACTTACCTGCTCTGTGTAATGAAAAAATGTAAGGGTAAACTCAAGGAGGAGAAATACCCAAAGAGGCCGGACTTTAGAGGCAATGACACGGTAGATAGACAAAAAATAAAAATGTATTTATAATAGACAAAAAACACAGTAACTACATGATTGAGAAGAGTTAAAAAATGTCACAAGATGGAAAATGTGGTCCCTTTTGCGTCAACGCGTTTCGCCGTGTGGCTTCTTCAGGACGACTCAAGGATAGCAAGAGAAAACAGGACTTGCTATCTTGGGACTGGCAGGGTATCTATTAACCCTTGTTTAGAAAAAAGTGCAATTATGCACAGATCCAATATAAAAAATGAGAATCCTTCACATCTCAATGGTGCCAGAATGAAGTTCAGGGTGCTTCTTGTAATGGGGGTGGCTATACAAAGAAGTCATTTGACTCAGCACACTGATAGAGCACCCAGTAGTGAATATAAGAAAACGTATTGTATGGGGACAATTGTAGATAGACCAGAGCTATCAGCATGGAATGCAGCCAGGCATGAGGGTAGTTAGGTCCTCAAAATCAATCAGGTATATGCCAAATAATCAAATAAGCAGGAAAGTAGCCATGCAATTATGGCTGCAACTGATCTAAAACAAACAAATCGTCCCTGGAGACAGCTACATGCTGTGCACTTTGGCACAGAGCAGCCCCGATCCTCCTCTTTTGGGGTCCCCCGCCGGCGCTCTGGGCCCCTCCCCCTTGCATGCTGGCTCTGAATCAGCCCTCCATTGGCTCCTGCTGCTGCATCTCAGCCAATCAGGAGGAAGAGACCCGGGAGAGCCTTCTTTAAAGTGGCTTTAAATTATGACTTTTTTTTACCTTCATGCATTCTATGCATGAAGGTAAGCAAACTTCTGTATGCAGCTCCCCCCCACAGCCCAGCCTTATACTTACCTGAGTCCTATTGCGATCCAGCAATGTGCATGAGAACAGCGACTCTCTGTGCTCTGCCCCTCCTCAATGGGCAGATCCACAGCAGCTGTCAATCAAACTCTGTAACTAGGGAGCGAGTCCGCATGAGTGCCCCCATAGGGAGAAGCATCCTATAGGGGCACTGGCTAGAGGAGGAGCCAGGAGCGCCGGTGGCAGACCCGAGAAGAGGAGTATTGGTGATGCTCCGTGCAAAACCACTGCACAGCGCAGATAAGTATGAAAAAAAAAAATTTGTACAAAAAAATTACCTGTAGCGGGTATTTGAATTTAGGGGAAGCATCTGGGTGGTAGTGTAACCCAGATGCACTAATTGCTAGGGGATCCGGGACCTTTTTCTGGTTCTTGGAGGACTCTGGTGGTGTGAGGTTCCTTGTGGTCCACAGGTGGCGCTGTTGCCCTGGGCCGGAGCCAGGGTTGCCAACTTTCAGTAAATATACAAACAGTTTGTAAAATCCGTACTTTTTGCATTTGTCCATGAATGTCCATTACAGACATGTAGGCTGCATGTCCGTAACTGACATTCATGGACAGATGCAACAATTATGGATTTTACAAACTGTTTGTAAATTTACTGAAAGTTGGCAACCCTGGCCGGAGCTGAACTCACACCGCAAGACTGTACCTTTTTGTCCTCCCCTGGAGCTGGTACAGCGGGGCGGGGAACCCGCTGTGGCGCGAAGGGAGAGGGGATAAAGGGGGCGGACGCCCTTACCACGGGGTTCAGAGTTCAGAGTCCGGAGTGGGAGTGGGAGGACTCGGCTGCACCCAGGCACCTTCAGCTTGGGTGCTGGCGTTCCAGTGTTCCAGGCCTAGGTGCCCTTGACCTAGCCGGAGCGAGAGATGGAGTCCATCTCAGGCACCTTTAGCCTGGGGTGAGGTACTATGGCGGAGGCCTGGGGCTCAGTACCTTCGACTGAGTTCCGTGAGGGTGGAGGAATCCGAGGGGGCCCTAACTCCTTGGGTGCCCATGTCTGAGTTCGTGAGAGCTGATGTGCGGAACTTCTCTGAAGAGTCCGGTGCAGCATTGCTGGTGACAGAGAGGCCTCTGGTTTCTCCCTTCTACGGATTTCCTTCCCCTGACAGGGGCCGTGCTAGCAAAGGTAATTCACATTCTACTCAATATAGTCAGTGGCAGTGACTACCCGCCACTGGTGATACCACAGTGGTTAGCAGGAGAAGGGAAGGGATTGTGCCTCGATCTATTCCCCATCACTACTTAGTAGAAGAAACTGTATGTTTGTACGCCAAGAAGAATAAAACTGAGTTGGACCTATTCACTGTGTGGAACTCTGGTTACTAGGAGCAAAGGAGTCAGGAACGAAGTACTGGACTTGACTCTAGGACACCTACACAAAACCCAATCTTCTGGCCTTCACCTCTCAGCTATGGAGGACATGGGCCGTGGTGTATCTCATCCCTCTTCCCAGCACTGAAACCCCTAGACGAAGAAAGACAAGCCGAGCATGAGAAAGGGGGTGAGGGGTGAGGCCGCTACATACCTTTAGAAACACTTTAAGCTATTAAACTGACAGTGAGTTCTGGGGTTGGGGGTGTGCAGTGGCATGGAGGCACTGTGGAGCACAAGTTAAATCCAGCAGGGCATACCTAGTATGTCTTTGTCAACAACTACGGTAGTTACAGTTAGTCATATCATCAGTGTCGGCTGGTGCTTAATATTTTGGGGGGTGGCAAACAATCCTGCCCCCCCTCTCACAATCGCCACCCCCCCTCGCGGGAGACGGACGGGAAGGCGGCGATCAGAGGTGGTGCGGGCTCTTGGAGGCTTCCCCCTCACTCGCACTTTGGAGGCCCCCCTAATGCCTGGACAGGTCTGACAGGAAGGCGACCAACCATGTCTTTACCTTAGAAGGTGGTGCTGTATCCGGGGTAGGGCTCCTGGAAGCTGCCCCTCCGCCTGCTGCAGCTCGCTAAAGGGAAGAGCTGGGCCATTGCTTCTCCTCTCGGCCGAACAGGACTTGGATCATGAGACCCGATTGGCCGGGAGTCCTAAGAATCCCTGGCCAATCAGGTCTCAGGACCCGCTTCCTGTTTGGCAGGGAGGAGAAGCAGGAAGACATTAGCGAATATTAATTTGTTAATGTCACACAACTGGGTTGTCTCAGGGCACAGTGCTCTGTGCCCCGAGCCCACCCTTTTTTGAAGCCAATAAGAGCCTCAGGCTTCAATTTATGTGCTTCAAAAACAAACAAACATTGAAATCCATGCATCCGGCGCCCTGCATGTAGATTAAGGACCAGGCACATGGATTATGGGGGCGGCGCCCTTAATGGAGTGGCCACCACTGCATATCATGCTGCTCCCTGGCAGCTGCATCAAAAGTTATGGAGTGATGAGGCCCGGAAGAGCTGGGCCATCACGGAGAGTAAATAGACATTCTCAGAGGAGGAGAGGTCCATGACAAGCAAGAAAAGAGGGGGCTGTGCTAAGGAAACTTCTGAAGAAGTAAATGATCAGAAACTTAATGTGATTTAGCATTGTATTTTTAATTCACCCTCTGTCTCTCTACAGTCTTCCAGGAGTTTATCAAGCAGACCAACCATGACATTGAGAATACCATTAAGAAAGAAATGTCAGGTGATGTCAAAGATGCCTTTGTAGCTATTGGTGAGTATTGGCAACAAGATGCACAGCAATGAGATGCATCTAGGGTTGCCACCTCATCCCTTTAAACCCGAACACATATTAATTAAACAGGCTCTGAGGCTAATTTAATGCACATACAGTAAGGCACTAAGTGAGTTTAATTACCACCTTAATCAGCCATAGAACCTGTGTAATTAGGACATGATCGGGTTTAAAGGGATGAGGTGGCAACCCTAGATGCATCCCTTAAAAGGTGTACAGTATATTTAGCTAAAACCTTTTAGCTTTAGAGTATAAAGGTCTTGGAACCCCTATCAAGTTTTTGTGTCTTTACTAGGTAGAGAGATTCACCCTCTCTATATGTCCTGTCACAAAGACATACATTGATAGGAAAACGGAAAATTTATTACCAAATACTTACCGTAATTTTCCTTTCCTGATAGACTCCATGGCAGACTACGTGTGGGTTAACCCCGCCTCCTATCCACAGCTATAGGACCCCTTACCCATAAATTTGAGCTCACCTCCACAGACAGGTGTTCCGTAACTAGCCGACTCAAATTTCAACTCTCATATTTTTAATTCATGGGTGGGAACTCAGTCTGCCATGGAGTCTATCAGGAAAGGAAAATTACGGTAAGTATTTGGTAATAAATTTTCCGTTTTCCTGACAGACTCCATGGCAGACTACGTGTGGGAAATAACTAGCCAATCCACACGGAGGGTATGCTTGCTCAAAAAAAATATTTTAATCTTTCCCGTCAACTGACAGGATTTTTCAACCAAAATTAACAGAGGAAAGGGAAGCAGGCTCAATACAATAATGAGACATAAATGTATGAATAGAAGACCACGAGGCTGCCCTGCATATCACTTCAGGAGCCACGTGTCGAGCTGCTGCCCATGAGGCTGCCATGCCTCTGGTGGAATGAGCCCTCACGCCTCTGGAGGAGCTAAGCCCTTTGCCCTGTAAGCCTGTTGAATAGATTGGACGATCCAGGCTGCTATTGTTCTGGAGGAAGCCCTCTTTCCTTTGTTGCTGCCAGTATGTAACAAGAACAGGTAGTTCAAGCTTCTAAAAGATGAAGTGACTCACAAATATTCTTTCAGAGTCTCACCTACATCCATGGGATGAAAATCTGCTGATTCTGGAGAATTGAAAGTAGGAAGGACTATTTCCTGATTCTCATGAAAAACTGACTTGACTTTTGGTTTAGACCCAAGCATGGGAATAAGGACCACTCGGTCCGGGAAGAAAGTCAAAAAGGGTTCTTGACAACCCAGGAAGCTTATTTCTGAAACCCTTTTGGCTGAAGTAATGGCCACTAGAAAGGCCAGTTTGATTGATAAGTCCTTAATAGAAAGATCCTTGTTGTTGAGTGCTGAAAGAGCATCAAGGACGAGCAGAAGATCCCATTTGGGGAATCTAGGTTTCCTCTGAGGCCTGATTCTCGAAGCCCCCTGAAAGGATTGTTGAACCAGGGGATGAGTTGCCCATGATGTTCCTGAAAATGCCGATAAGGCTGAAACTTGTCAATCAGTTCCCTCAGAGTACAAAGGAAGATCCAAGCCTGATTGTAGAAAACTCAAAACGTCTTGAACTCCAGGATTTCTGAAAGATTTTCCAGCAGAAGTCATGAAGCTGACAAACCTGGTCCAGATTCTGTTGTAGGTTTTGTTCATGTTAGGCTTTCTGGAGGTCATAAGGGTAGAGATTACCCCTAAAGCACACCCAAGAGACTCTAGCGGGTCCCTGAAGCTCATCAGATTCAGGAGAGGAAACCATGGCCTGTTCGGCCAGTATGGTGCTATTGTTATCACTTCGCCTTTCTCCAACTGGAGCCGCTGCAGGAATTTTTGCATGATCGGAGGTGGAGGGAAGGCATATGCCTTGTTGAATTTCCATTGGCTTGTTAATGCATCTACTCCGAAGGCTTGACTGCACCGACCTCGAGTGTAGTATCTGTCTACTTTGTGATTGCAGGGGGATGCAAACAGATCCACTTCTGGATCGAAATCCAACGATAGGATCCACTTGAAGGTTTGTGGATGCAGTGACCATTCGTTGTTGTCTAGGTTGCTGCGTGACAGGAAGTCCGCTTGAATGTTCTGTTCCCCTGGAATGAAGACTGCTGTTAAGTTTGTAGATTCCTCTGAGCCCAGGTCATGATAGGTTCGACCTCTTGGAGAAGGGTGGGGCTCCGAGTGCCCCCTTGTCTCTTCACATATGCCACGGCGGTGGTATTGTCCATTTTGAGTAGGACCGACTTCCCTTTCAGAAGGTGGGAGAAGGCTTGAAGGGCGCACCATGCCGCACGCAATTCCAGAACGTTTGACCCTGGAATGTGGAGATGGGCATCCCATTTGCCCTGAGCCAGTTCTGCCCCAAAATGTGCTCCCCAGCCCGCATTGCTGGCATTGGCTGAAACAATCATCCATTGGATGGGAGCAAGGGAGTGGCATGTTAACAAGTTTTTGTGTTGAAGCCACCAGAGAAGACTGTTCCTCATTGACTGAGTAGTCCTGATCAGCTGATTGCGATCGTCTGTCTTCCATTGCTGAAGGAATCCTGATTGAAAAGGCCGAAGCCTCCACATTGCCCATTTGACCATGGGGAACGTGGCCACCATCGTGCCGATTATCTTCAGGCACTGTGACGCCCTTAGGTTAGAGTAGTCTAGGGCTAAAGATATTCTTACCCGAATGACCGGGATTTTTTCTTCCGGAAGAGAGATGGTATTCTCTATTGTGTCGAATTGAGCTCCTAGGTAGGTTAGGCGTTGGGTCGGTTCTGGCTGACTTTTCTGTCGGTTTAAGAGCCATCCGAACTCTATCAATGTAGAGATCACTTGATCTTTGTGGATCAGTAGCTGCTGCTTGTCTTGGGACAGTAGTAGCAGAACGTTCAGGTAATGATACAGACGCACACCCTGTATTCTGATAAGAGACACAATTACCAACAGTACCTTGGAAAAGACCCCTGGAGAGGTCGTTAGTCCGAATGGAAGACAAATAAATTGTAAGTGCTCTCGTTCGACCTGAAATCGAAGGTATTTGTGGAATTCTTCTGCCACGGGAACATGAAAATACGCGTCCTTAACATCTATTGAGATCAACCAGTCGCCTGGTTGAACGACTTTTTGGATGGATGAGAGTGATTCCATCTTGAATTTCTCGTGCTTTATGTACCTGTTCAGGAAAGTGAGATCTATAACTGGACGCCAAGAGCCGTTCTTCTTTTGTACTAGGAAGAGGGGGAAGTATACCCCCTGGAATTCCTCGTCCTTTGGGACGGGCACCACTGCTCCTTGATCTTTCAGGGCATTCACATATGAAAGAAGAACTTGTTGTTTTTCTTCTGATTGAGGCAGTGAAGATTGCATTGGTCTGCATGGAGGGACTTTGGTGAAGGACCATGCGTGACCTGTTGAGACCGTTTTGATGGTCCAATAATCTGAGATCAAGGTCACCCAGACGTGCCGGCAGAAACGTAGGCGAGCCCCCTACCCGACCCGCTTGGGCGGGCCCAATCTCAAAAGGACTTGGTTGGCTCGCGCCCACCGGGCGTCTGTTTCTTGCCAGATTTTTTGGAAAGATATCTGCCTATTCCAGTTCCAGCTTCTCCTAAAATCCCGTCCGGGCCTATAGGAGCGTGCCTCTCTTGAACGCTCTGTGCTGCGTTTCCGCTGAGGCCTTCTTTGGTTAAACGGACGTTTGTCCTGAGGGAGGAATCCCGACTTTCCACCTGTAGCCTTTGAAATAGCGTTATCTAGCTTGTTTCCAAACAAGGAAGTTCCTTCAATAGGAATTTTGCACCATGCCTGCTTTGAGGCAGGATCAACAAGCCAGGGGCGCAACCATAGTGTTCGTTTGGCTGTGACCGAAGATAGCATGGATCTAGCCATCAAGCGGATGAGATCAATTGAAGCTTCTCCCAAAAAGGCAATAGCCAGTTTAAGTTCTTGCACTGCTGAACTTTGTGCCAATTCCTCCGAGACACCTTTCAGATCGGAGTCAACATTTTCCACCCAGGCCTCCATTGCTTTGGAGGTTACTGCAAGGGCAAAAGCTGGTTTGCATGCCGTTCCGGCCAGGCTATATATTCTTTTGAGGTCCTGGTCGATCTTCCGATCCAGACCATCTTTAAATGATACAGTGTCATCTAGCGGGAGGGTGACATGCTTCGCTAGGCGCATTACTGCTGCATCTACGAGGGGAGCATTCTCCAGATGCTTGACATCCTCTGATTTAAAGGGATACAGTCTAGAGGTTTTGCTTAGCATGGAAACCTTCTTATCTCCCTTGCTCCATTCTTCCTCAAACACTCCTTTCAGCTCAGAGAGAAGTGGGAAATTGGAGCGTTCTTTCCCCAGTTGTTTAAACAGTTTTCTTTGTTTTTCTGGGGGGGCAGTGGTATCCTCCAACTTCAAAGTTTCCTTCACTGCCTTGATCAGCGGAGAGACTAAAGCGTAGTCGAATCCCACCGTAGAATCATCTCCCTCCATCTCGTCTTGCGAGGAATCATGGGAGGAATCACAGAATCATCTCCCTCCATCTCGTCTTGCGAGGAATAATGGGAGGAATCATGGGGCTGGAATTGGCCGGGATCCTCCTGGGCCTCGTCAGCCAAGGAGCCAGACAAGGTGGTGGACTGGCTCCTTGTGTGGGGGGGCAACTATTTCTTTCATAGATTGCTGTACCACACGTTTCACAAGAGACTCAAGGTTTTGATTTTCGGTCTCTTTCTCACCAACCGCTCGGGCATAACATGGGTTGCATAGCGATTTGCCCTCCGGGATTCTGGTCTTGCATCCCCAACAGGCTCTGTGGTCAGAGCGATCATCGCGGTGGTGGTGGCGGTGACTAGAGGAGGAATGGGAACATCTCCTATGTCTAGAGGGGGTATATGAACGTCCCCTATGACGATGGGTCCTAGACGTAGTGTCGCGTCTAGACCTGGATGATGAGTGATGATGCAGCCTGGCAAGGTCCCTTTCTTGTGACCGATGAACTGAAGTTGCCGGGCTGTAAGAGATAATACAGACAGAGGGAGGGGGAGGGGAGGTGGGCAGGATGTAACCGTTACCAACCACCAGATAGGCACAAAAGACACCAACCCCCTACCCACTCCGCACATACCTTGTGCGGGAGGGCTGGCCACATGGCGGTGAGGATGAGTCCATGACGAGGGAAACAGGAATCCGTACTACACTGCCTAGACTAAGGATAAGCAAATCAATGCAAAGAAGCATGAGAAAAGAAAAAAGTTTTTTTTTTTAAACTGTCCCTTTAAGAGACACTAAGCATAACAAGCATACATTGCAAAATGAAGTGCTTACCCCGTCCTAGCAGTAATGAGGCTCCGGGAGGCTGTCGCTCTATGCCCACAGGTTATCCCACCTGTATAGGGCTCTTCAGCGGTTTAAATAAACCGCCAAAATGACGTCACGGCCAGGTCCTGCTGCGCACATGCGCCGAAGAAACCAGACCCACTGCGCCTGCGCGGCCCCTGACCCCTCCGCCGCATTGCGCATGCGCGGAAACCAAGCCTCAGTTTCACCGCAGTTCGCGCATGCGCAGAAGAGCGGCGGACCGGGAACCAGGAAGTAATGGCGTCCTGGGACGCAAAAAGCGTTCCACATGCCGCAACACAGGAGGAAAAGACAGGGAAAACAGGACAACAAACATAAACTTGTCTGCCATGAAGAAGATATGAAAAACAAAATCTTCAGACCTTGCCAGCCGAGGAATCCTGCGATATCCGATCCGGTACTCTGGGGCCACATCCCTTCCACCATAGGGGTATTTTCCAGCCCTGAAACCACTCGCCCGCTCATAGCTGGGCCCTGGGTGCACCGCAAGCAGTACCGATCCATCCGAGCAATCCACATCCTGGACATCGCACAGAATTGCATGATGAAGGTCCATGTGAGGAGGATAAAAAAGGAACACCTGTCTGTGGAGGTGAGCTCAAATTTATGGGTAAGGGGTCCTATAGCTGTGGAGAGGAGGCGGGGTTAACCCACACGTAGTCTGCCATGGAGTCTGTCAGGAAATATAAAATTTTACAAGAGGAGAGGTCAAATCTTCAAATGGGGACATCTGTTCTAGTTACAACTGTCTGAGAGGGAACGTCCACTCGAGTTGTAGAGATTTCTTCTCACTTCCTGTCATGTTCCCGGATCAGGAAGCCAAGGGGAAATCTCCTCAATAGGAGCAAAAAAAAAATTAATTAATGGATTTTACTCTTTTTCTACTGTATCCAAAAATAACTATAGGCAATAAACTTGAATTTAACAAAACATACAAAACTAAATATGATTCATGTGATATTTTTAAAACACCTGAGTTCCTTTAAGTAAATCAGGTAAATTTGCAGCTATAAACTTTCCATTTTTCTTGCTGTCCGTTAAAGTGGTAGTAAAGCCCCATTGTTTATTTTTACCTACAGGTAAGCCTAAAATAAGGCTTACCCGTAGGTACAGTAACTATCTGCTAAACGTGCACCGTTTGAGATATTTACTATACTAGCAGCTGGTGATGTCACCGGCACACTGCGCTCTCAATGGACGGCGTGCCACCGCCGTGACTCCCGCACACATGACGTCATTGTGGCTTGGCCATTCAAACTGCCGAAGCCTGCACACCCGCAAGGCTGACCTGATGAAGACAGAAGCCCTGACCGGAAGAAGACGGAAGCGGTGACAGCTTGCCACTAGAGGGCTTCGTTCTAAGGTAAGTCTTTCGTAATCTGCTAGTATGCAACGCATACTAGCACATTATGCTGCTATTTTGCAGGGGAAAATTTTGGGGGGAATTTTTATTTTGCATTAAAAGTGAACTTTTGAGTTGTTTATACAGGGCAAAGCAAATGTTCACAGTAACAGCATTCGTTTAGATTTACTTTTCCTTTATTCCTTTGCTGGTTCTGTTAGGCCACATGTGCAAAGACAACTACCTGGTACTTCTGGGTATGGAGAAAGCACAGGACTTACTTTTTGCCCCTTTCCGTGTTTTAGCACTCATGTTTGGTGATTGTTTGCTGAGACACCTAGGGCTATCAAATGGTGCAGATATAAAATATCAATGTAAAAAGTTATGAAAAAAAAAAATATATATATATAAAATAAAATACACTTGATTCCAAATGATTATAGTTTCTCTTGGTTTACTATAATGGTAAATTATAGGAAACTAGTAGATATACTGTAATGGTTCAGTGAGGTTCTTTTCAGGTGTTGCACCATGTCTAGGAATATATTTTGCTACAGTGTTTTTGCATTGTATTATCTGTTGTGTAAATTTTAGGGTTATGTTTTTATTATCTTATCAAAGAAAACAAACGCTTAAACATTACCTATAATTATTTTTCTCTTTTCTCTTAACAGTACGGAGTGTGAAGAATAAACCAGGCTTCTTTGCAGAGCGCCTCTATAAGGCAATGAAGGTAGGAATTATAATGGGTTACCTACAACCCACAAACGAAACTACAAGAGTACCTGTCATTCTCCCCTCATCTGTAATGTCTGTCAGCCTGTAACACCACGAACCCAGTAGTTTAAAACTACCACCCTCCATGCCTGCCTGCCTTGTTTTAGCCTAATTTATGGTTATTTTCTGTCTTCCCATCCATGCTTTAAAGGGTCAGACCATCCAAGTGAGATCATTTAATTATTGGTGGAGTCTGTTTGTCTATGTCAGTCTCTGACTTTAATGCCTAATGCCGCGTACACACGATCGTTTTTCATGCCGTTAAAAATGCCATTTTTAAAAATGGGCATTAAAACCGATCGTGTGTAGGCTCCAGAGCATTTTTAACGGCGTGAAAAACGGCCATTAAAAATTTCGAACATGCTCTATTTTTTCACGTAGTTTTTCATGTCGTTTTTTTTAACGACGTGAAAAACGATAGTGTGTATGCTTTTACGAGGTGAAAAAAACCGCGCATGCTCAGAATCAAGTATGAGACGGGAGCGCTCGTTCTGGTAAAACTAGCGTTTGTAATGGAGATAGCACATTCGTCACGCTGTAATGGACTGAAAAGCACGAGGCTGAAAAGCGCGAATCGTCGTTCAACAAACTTTACTAACATGAAGGGTGGCGCCATCCGAACGGAACTTCCCCTTTATAGTGCCGTCGTACGTGTTGTACGTCACTGCGCTTTGCTCGAGCGTTCTTTTTAATGATCGTGTGGATGCAAGACAGGCTTGAGAGGAAACAAGAAAAAAAACGACGAGAAAAACGTCGGTTTAAAAAATGGCATGAAAAACGATCGTGTGTACGCGGCATAAGATGTTCCAACTGCTACATCTACCTGACACAGCTCTTGATAATGTTCCTGTCTACCAAGGAGTTTTTGGTGTTCTTGCCCACCTTTATCTGCTCTAGCCCTTCCTGTTGCATTCTCCATAACATAAATGAACTGACAAATCTAACAAGAAGAGTGGGAACCCATCATTATAGCCTTAGCAGCTACTTAGACCCAGAAACTCCAAAAACATATGTAGCAATACCCCCGCAGGGGCCGCTGGTTTAAGATTTGGGCCTGCCGTTACCTTACTGTTCACTACGTCCGTCTCAGGGGTCTTCCTTGAAGAGTTGTTCACAAATGTCTGCACCAAACATTTAGTCTCTTTTTCTCAAGGGTTTTGTTAAAGAACTTCCAGACAGAGGGATGGAGGGTTAGGGGGAGATTCAGGTACCTTGCTTGCGGATCACGGGTACTTCCTAATCCAGAGGCTAAACAGTCTTCACACCATATAGCAACCACCGGATAGGCCTCTTTCACTGACCTAGCAGCCGGTGCGGTGCTCGGCCAAAAGTCTCTGCCACAGACTTGAATAGTCACTCACTTGATAAAGTTCTGAACATAACACACAGTGCCAGGATCTTTCAGACAGCCGGCAGCACTGTGAGAGCAGATTTTCATCCGGATGCGTCCTCCAATTGAGTCCTCAATTGCTCGGTTCCTTCCCGCAGGCAAGGCGACACAGGACCATCCCCGGATCAATAGGCCCCAGAAACTCCTGGGCCTACTCTCAGTAAAGGAGCCTCGGGCCAGCAGGCCCCAAGGCAGAAACACTGCTAACACATCCCTGAGGACAGGAGGGCCGTCAGGTCAGGATCGGAAGACCCCGGAAAATGGTGTCTGCTCCTTAAGTACCCTCTCCCAGAATGTACAGCGGGGTCACTACTCCCACTGCGCTGTTTCTGGGTAAGAGGTACCCAATACATCCAGCCTGCTGCATTTCCAACCCTGACCTGTGGTGACAACGACACCCACAGTCAGGTGGAAAATGTGCAGCCCAGCTAAACTGGAACAGAGACCATAATTTGGTACAATCGTTCTGAGCTAAACGACAGCTCAGATAACTAAATTTACACCAGCACCTACCCAATAGGAGCAGGGCGCTACACATATAAGAAACTGTCAGGTGGTTTTGTATCAGAAATATCTGTTTTGAAAGGACTGACTCTTTAACCACTTAACGACCGCCCACCGCCGATTTACGTCGGCAGAATGGCACGGACAGGCAGAATCACGTAGATCTACGTGATCGCCTTTGTGCAGTTGGGGGGTCCATCCGGACCCCCCTTCACTGCAGTGAGCGGCCGTTAAGTGTTCGGGAGCGATCAGGCATGAGGGGGGGGGGGGGCGCTCGATTCCGCCCCCCCCTCGCGATCGCTCCCGGCCAATGAAAATGCTTCCTCCGCCATGTGATGTAAACAAGGCTGGAGGAAGTGATGTCATCTCCCTCGCCGCGGTCTTTCCGTTCCCGGCGCCGAGCAGAGAGGAAGCAGGTTAGTGCACTAACAGTCCACTGACACGTAGGTACACATAGGCACACAAATCACCCCCCAGTCACCCCCAGATCACCCCCCAGGTCACCCCAAAGCCCCCAATCACAGTGTCACTGATTGCAGTGATCATTTATTTTACTGATCACTGCATTTAGTGTCATCTGTGATTGTAAAAAGTTGCAGGGCAGTTAGGATTAGGCCCCTTTAGGTCCAGGGTAGCCCCCTAACCCCCCCCTAATAAAGGTTTAACCCCTTGATCACCCCCCAGGTAACCCTTTCACCCCCTAACTTCAGCGTCACTAAGCGATTGTTTTTCCGATCGCTGTATTCGTGTCGCTGGTGTTTTAGATAGGCAGTTATTTTTTTTTAGGTTCGCCGCAGGTTTTTATTAGTGTCAGGTACCCCCATATATTATTTTAACCCCCTGATTGCCCCTAGAGTTAACCCTTTCACCAGTGATCGCCGTATAAGCGTCACTGGTGTCGCTGGTTAGCCAGTAAGTTATTTAGTTATTTAGGTTACCCGTCAGGTTTTTATATAGTGTCAGGTACCCCCATATTTAACCTAATAAAGATTTTAACCCCCTGATTGCCCCTAGTTAACCCTTTCACCAGTGATCACCATATAAAGGTTACGGGTGACGCTGGTTGATTAGTTTGCTTTTTATAGCATCAGGGCACCCGCCGTATATAACCCAATAAAGGTTTAACCCCGCTGATCGCCCGGCGGGTGAGATCAATTAGGTTTTAGCGCCAGAGAGGGTCTGCGTCGCCCCAGGCAGTGTTAGGTTAGTGACAGTAACGCTAACACCCACGCGCAAAGCATACACCCCCCTTAGTGGTATAGTATCTGATCAGATCTGATCAGATCTATACTAGCATCCCCAGCGGTTTAGGGTTCCCAAAAATGCAGTGTTAGCGGGATCAGCCCAGATACCTGCTAGCGCCTGCGTTTAGCCCCTCCGCCCAGCCCAGCCCAGCCCAGCCCACCCAAGTGCAGTATCGATCGATCACTGTCACTTACCAAACACAACACACATAACTGCAGCGTTCGCAGTGCTTGGTTTTTGGGGCCCTGTACGCGGCTAGGCTCCCAAAAAGTCCCACACATGTGGTATCCCCGTACTCAGGAAAAGCAGCAGAATGTATTTTGGGGTGCAATTCCACATATAACCATGGCATGTGTGAGCAATATATCATTTAGTGACAACTTTTTGTACATTTTTTTTTTTCTTTTTGTCATTTATCAATCATTTGGGACAAAAAAAAAAAAATATTCAATGGGGTCAACATGCCTCTCAGCAAATAGCTTGGGGTGTCTACTTTCCAAAATGGGGTCATTTGGGGGGGTTTTGTGCCATCTTGGCATTTTATGGCCTTCAAAACTGTGATAGGTAGTGAGGAGTGAAATCAAAAATTTATGCCCTTAGAAACCTTGAAGGCGGTGCTTGGTTTTTGGGGTCCCGTACGCGGCTAGGCTCCCAATAAGTCCCACACATGTGGTATCCCCGTACTCAGGAGAGGCAGCAGAATGTATTTTGGGGTGTAATTTCACATATGCCCATGGCATGTGTGAGCAATATATCATTTAGTGACAACTTTGTGCAAAAAAAAAAAAGTTTGTCATATTCCCGCAACTTGTGGCAAAATATAAAATATTCCATGGACTGAACATGCCTCTCAGTAAATAGCTTGGGGTGTCTACTTTCCAAAATGGGGTCATTTGGGGGGGTTTTGTGCTATTTTGGCATTTTATGGCCTTCGAAACTGTGATAGGTAGTGAGGAGTGAAATCAAAAATTTGCGCCCTTAGAAATCTTGAAGGCGGTGCTTGGTTTCCGGGGTCCCGTACGTGGCTAGGCTCCTAAAAAGTCCCACACATGTGGTATCCCCGTACTCAGGAGAAGCAGCAGAATGTATTTTGGGGTGCAATTCCACATATAACCATGGCATGTGTGAGCAATATATCATTTAGTGACAACTTTTTGTAATTTTTTTTTTTTTTTTTTTTTTTTGTCATTATTCAATCACTTGGGACAAAAAAAAAAAATATTCAATGGGCTCAACATGCCTCTCAGCAATTTCCCTGGGGTGTCTACTTTCCAAAATGGGGTCATTTGGGGGGGTTTTGTACTGCCCTGCCATTTTAGCACCTCAAGAAATGAGATAGGCAGTCATAAATTTAAAGCTGTGTAAATTTCAGAAAATGTACCCTAGTTTGTAAACGCTATAACTTTTGCGCAAACCAATAAATATACGCTTATTGACATTTTTTTTACTAAAGACATGTGGCTGAATACATTTTGGCCTAAATGTATGACTAAAATTGAGTTTATTCGATTTTTCTTATAACAAAAAGTAGAAAATATCTTTTTTTTTCAAAATTTTCGTTCTTTTTCCATTTACATCGCAAAAAATAAAAATCGCAGAGGCAATCAAATACCATTAAAAGAAAGCTCTATTTGTGGGAAGAAAAGGACGCAAATTTCATTTGGGTACAACATTGCATGTCCGCACAATTTACAGTTAAAGCAGCGCAGTGCCGAATCCCAAAAACAGGCTTGGTCCTAATGGCCCGAAATGGTCCGGGGCTTAAGTGGTTAAAGTAGAACTATTGCCTTTTGTTAAAAAAGGGTATCGGCATTAAATTCAAAGGGCATCTGTATTTACAGTTTTTATTTTGTCCTCCTGCAAAGTCCCACAATTACTTGTAGATCCTGCCATTTAAGTCCACCTAATGCAGCTTCCTGTTGCATGGTGTGGCAGCAATGCTGCACTGCTGCTGAATTTAAACAAGAGTTGCCTGCCACCCTCATGCAGGCAGTGCCTGTTGGCACTATGGAGAGATGAGAAGATGTTGCAGGGGGTATGGCTTAAAGCAGGGATATGCAATTAAAAGAACCTCCAGCTGTTGCAAAACTACAAGTCCCATCATGCCTCTGCCTCTGGGTGTCATGCTTGTGGCTGTCAGAATCTTGCTATGCCTCATGGGACTTGTAGTTCTTTAGCAGCTGGAGGTCCGCTAATTGCATATCCCTGGCTTAAAGCATTGTTACTGCTGATTCACAAACATGTTAGCTTGTAAGTCAGTACCTGGTGATACCTAGTCCTGCCCACTGTTTTCTGGATTGGCAGTATTGCCTTTGTTGCTTAAACTGTCCCATTGTGAGCTGCAATGTCTGGTAGGATAGCATGTGAGATACACATAAAGGATTTGGCTCTATCAGGGGAGGAAAAGTAAAGGACGTTTTTGTTTTCTTTATGAGACTTGTGTATCCAGTAACTGGATTTGATATTTGTTTGGACTGTAAGCCTAGGTTAACACTGTAGCGATGCGGGAACCAGCGTGATTTCAGCGCCGGTTCCCGCATCGCATCTCTCCCGCAGGCAGTTCACACTGCCCCCTGCAGGGCTGGTGCAAGGATTTTTGACACCCTAGGCGAAACCTAATTTTGCCACCCCCCTGGCTCCGCCCCTGACTCCATCCCCTTTTGCCCTGCCCATGTAACACTTGTGACCTACCTGACCATTACACTGACCTACCTGACCCCTACACTGACCTACCCGATTCCTACTTCCTGCAGAACTCACACTTCCTCCTCCCCATCCCCCACACACACAGTACGATGTAAATCTCTTCATGGCTTCATCGACCATCTCATCAGGGCTCTCCTCAGCACTGGGCAGGCAGTTGTTTAGGAGTCCTAGCCAGCGCAATCCAGCCGCTCCTTGGTGTCTTCCTCCCCCCAGGAGGTCAGCTAACAGTCGCTGCTCCTCTCCCAATGCTTCCATGATCTCCACCGAGCACCGCCCCCTCCGTTGTACTCACACACGGCCTGTGTACAGCACCAGAGGGACAGGCTGGTGCAAAGGAGTCCTGGGGCCAGCGTTGTTAGGTATTATGGTGAGGAGATGTGACAGCGGGGAGCTCAGCGGGACACATTGGGGGATTGACGTCACCTACATCGGATGTGTTCCCGAGACAGCTGGCACTGAGCGGGACTCACAGCGACCAGGAGAGGAGAGCCAGGAGAGGTCAGTACACGCCTGGGGCTTCACCGGGACAGAGGCGGTGGCTGCGCCCTAGGCGGCTGCCTAGTTTGCCTAGTGGTAGCACCGGCCCTGGCCATCTGTGAACCGCTGCGGGCGTCAATACAATGTTAATGACACCCCCAAATCAGTTCACAGATCACAGTGCGAACTGTGGATTCGGACAGGAATCTTCAAAAGTCCCTGCAATTTTTTTTATGCAAATCCAATGCGAGTTTAGTCATATGACTGTATGGCTGAACTCGCACTGCACAGACATCGCATGTGATCCGCATGTCTGTACATCGCTACAGTGTGAACACAGGCTCATACAGGATTTTTTTTTTGCACTGACCTAAAGTAACCCACTCCTCCCTCCCCATAGATGCATGCTTACCTGAATCCGACAGCTATGATACCCCCTAACTTCCAATATATATTGATTGTCAATTAGCCGGTTGGGCCTTTTGTCAAGGGCTGCATTAACACCGAAGCTAAATTGCTTTACATAGACATCTGAACAAATTAATGCTTTGTAAAAAGGCAGTGCAGAGAGCATCGATACTGCTCTTCTACCCGTAACTGTCAGTCAGATTTCAGGATTTGCTTTAAATGAGAATGTAAAGTTTATTAGTTTTGTACATGTTGCCTTTACCAATCGTGGTCAGAACTAATCGAATAAAGATGTAAAAAAAAAATTTTTTTTTAGCTAAGTAAACATGCAGCTTATAATGTGTATCTGCTTCCTGCAAGTTGTAAAAATACTAGGGTTGATTTACTAAAGGCAAATAGGCTGTGCACTCTTCATGTGCAGTTGCTCCAGAGCTTAGTAAAGCTTCACTTTGCAACGAGTACCCAATCACGTGCAAGGAAAATGAAAAAAATAAAAATTTTGCTTGCACATGATTGAATGATGGATGTCAGCAGAGCTTCTGCTCATTTACCAAGCTCTGGAGAAACTGCACTTGCAGAGTTGTCCCGGCACTGCCTTTAGTAAATCAACCCCAATGTTCTTTACAGAGTTTAGTAGCTCAAGCTGAAATGTACACATCTACAGACAAAGTCAGTGTTTTTCATTCAGACAAAATTGGACAACAACCCAGCATCTTCTACTCTCTTTAGATAACCTATAGGGCTCTAGGAAGCCCTTAAATTATGGATATGGTAAAAAGATAAATATCAAAATATCAGTTTAAAGTGGATGTAAACTCGATTCATGAAATTTGAGCTGGGCACATATACGGTATCTGCAGTGTTTTGTTATCTCTCTTCAAAGACCTATGTCCCGTAGCTCTCTCCTGAACCGTTCCTATGTTATCAGCCTGATAACTCCTGACAAATTCTGGGACACATCAGATAAAAGCAGCCTGAAATTTCTGTCAGGGTAGGTTGCTAAAATAGATTAGCAGGGAGCTGGTCCTGTTACAAAACACCTCTGAGAGTCTGCCTATGTGGAGAGGCGGTGTGTGCCTTTCCTCCAATCAGCAATGTTAGCTATCTTGCCTGTATGCCCAGACATCAAACTCTCTGTGTTAAACAGGAAGAGAAAAACTCCTATCACGATCTGAACTTTCTAAACAGTATATAAATGTGAAGACAGCAGATATACATATAAAACCTATGTAGGGAGATTTGGTTCATCTCTGTGTTTACTTCATACTTGGGTGTATGGAGGGTTTACATCCACTTTAAAAATGTATAAACATAAAGCAAGCTTTCACTAGCTCTGGTGAGTCTACATCCCTGGCACCGTTTCGTTGGATTACTGTTGTTGGATCAACGAAAGGCATATTTTAATTGGGTGCCTGTATTTTGCCCCTAGACCCCTTTCACACTGGGGCACGGGCGGCGTCGGCAGTAAAGCGCTTCTATTTTTAGCTGCACTTTACCGTAATTTTTGCGGAGGTATTCGGCCGCTAGCGGGCGAAAAAGTTAAAACCACCCGTAAAGCGCCGCTGCAGTACGGCCGCGGTGCCCATTCATTTCAATGGGCAAGAGCGGTGGAGGAGCGGTATACACACCGCTCCTTCTCCGCTCCAAAGATGCTGTTTGCAGGACATTTTTTAACGTCCTGCCAGCGCACCGCTCTAATGTGAAAGCCCTCGGGCTTTCACACTGGAGTGAATGGAGCCGCTCTTTCAGGGCGCTTTGCAAGCGCTATTTTTAGCGTCATAGCGCCTGCAAAGCGCCTCAGTGTGAAAGGGGTCCTAATGAGTTCACCTTTTTTAAATGTTTACATTGCAATAATTGCTGTTTGGTATATACTGTATATTGAGGTGGATTTATCAAAACTGGAGCGGATAAGATCTGGAGCAGCTATGCATGACAACCAATCACCTTCTATCTTCAGCTTGTTCAGTTAGGCTATAAAAAAAAAAAATAGAAGCGTATTGGAGCCATGCAATCTGCTCAAGACTCTTGCTGCTCCAGTTTTGATAAATGCCCTTCGATCTACTGAAGGAACAGCCATGCTACAAAGTGACCAGCCTCTGCTGCTTCAGTAAATCGACTCTAATGGGTATAGAGATAATAGAAACATATTTAGTGAACAGACACACATGTAAATGCCTACTTGTGTGCTTACTCATGTTATTTCCACAGGGAGCGGGGACAGATGAGCGGGCGCTGACCAGAATCCTGACATCCAGAAGTGAAACTGACCTGTATAACATTCGTAAAGAGTTTAAGGATGCTTTTGAGAAGTCCCTGCACCATTCTATTGAGGTATTTAAAAGACAAGGATAGACTGATGTGTGATCTTTATGTTTGTTACGTGATCCTAACAGACCTGATTATAACTGGGTCATCTCAGTGTGAAAATCATAATGAAATGCTCTTGATCCTGTCTGACAGAAGCTAGCAATGCACTGTGCAGGTATTGTGAAGGTGCACTGGGGTGTCATTCAAAATAAATGGCACCACAAGGCATGAATGCGCAATGAAATCGTTTTAAGGGGCCCTAAATCTGAAGCTTTCTCCCGCAGTACTTCTTTTCTTTTAGCAGATGTCCTCAGTCTT
Organism: Rana muscosa; assembly: GCA_029206835.1. Lineage (NCBI taxonomy): Eukaryota > Metazoa > Chordata > Amphibia > Anura > Ranidae > Rana > Rana muscosa. The sequence continues at coordinate 97,398,233 of CM055118.1, read as the reverse complement.
CTGGGCTGAATAAAAGCCACCATCATTCAACTTATTTCCTCTGAGTCCAGACCATCAATAATCTGCCTCAGCATGTGGCTGAGCGGTGAAGAAGAAACAGCACAGTGATGAGCTCATGTGTCTGTCACTTTGCGCTCTCCTCCTATCACCATGTCTCTAGTCAGCGCATGAACTGATTGGCTCCTTATGCTGCTGCTTGCTCTAAAACCCTGAGCACTGCTGTACAGGGACTGCTAGAGCAGTGGTTCTCAACCTTCTAGTGCTGTGACCCCTTGATAAAATCTCCCAAGTTGTGGGGACCCCCAACAGTAAAATTATTTTCGTAGCGGAGGTTGTCAGTACCCAAGGCAAGTAATTTGCGCCCCTAACCCACAGACATTTAGCGCTTCCTGAGTCCTTTCCACTCGTACAGTATTAAAACCCCTTATGGTACATTTTAGGATGTACCACTCTTTCTCTTTGTTCTCCTTTCTTTCCCTTTTTATCTCTCTCTATCCTAATTTCTTGTTTTTTCCCCCCTATCCCTCTCTCTAGCCATCTTTCTTGTTCTTTCTCCTATGCTTTCTCTCCCTTTTTTTTTGTTCCTCCCCCTTTTTTCCTCTCCCATGTATTCTCTATTTTTTTTAACAGAAGGATGTATTCTCTATTTTTACTCCTTCTCTTAGGCCCCTTTCACACTGGGGCGGGGAGGTGCGCTGGCGGTATAGCGGCGCTATTTTTAGTGCCGCTATACCTTCAGATTTGCCGCGATATTCGGCCGCTAGCGGTGCAGTTTTAACCCCCGCTAGAGGCCGAGAAAGGGTTAAAACCGCCTGCAAACCACTGCTACAGCAGCGGTTTGTGGGCGGTATAGCCACAGTGTCCCATTGATTTCAATGGGAAGGATCGGTAAAGGAGCGGTATACACACCACTCCTTCGCCGCTCCAAAGATGCTGCTTGCAGGAGATTTTTTTTCCTCCCGCCAGCACATCGCCTCAGTGTGAAAGCCCTCGGGCTTTCACATTGAGAATGCTGGGGCAGGATTATTTCAGGCATTATTTATGCGCTATTTTTAGCGCTAAAACGCCTGAAATACGCCTCAGTGTGAAAGGGGCCTTACTCCTCGGTGGGGGTGGTGGGTGGGATCAGTGGTAGTACTGGGGGAGTTCTGATCATCCAACTTAGGTGCTCTTGATCAAGGTCATCTGCTGATCTGAGAACTGTAGTGGGGGCTATAATCACAGGTTAGACATGTGCGATTAGTTTCGTACGAATCGAAAATTTGTACGAATTTTTCGAAATTCGTACATTTGTACGAATCCGAATTACGAATTTTTATGAATACGAATTCTGTACTAAATACGAAATTTCGTTTACGAATTTCGGATCCAAATTATCCGAATCCAAACTACCAAATAACGAACAAACAAAAAAAAAAGTTACGAAAGTAGGAGTTGTGTCCAGAATCAACAAAAACAATGTACTCTACCCCGTCCGAAAGTACGAATTATGGTATTGATCTTCCCTTTAATAGTCGGAATTTCCCACAACATTTGTGCGACCGTGTGTATGCAAGACAAGTTTGAGCCAACATCCTTCGGAAAAAAAATACACGGTTTTGTTGTCGGAATTTCCGATCGTCTGTACGCGGCATGAGTCCGTAGAGTTCAATATTAACGATTCGTACGAAATTCGTATTTTGTACAAATCTGAAATAAATTCCGTACACGAATTGAGAATTACGATTTTTTTTTAATACGAAACGGAACTAAACAAAACACATTTTTTGACGGCTCCCATGTCTATCACAGGTAGTGTTACTCACTGTGTCTCTGGCTTCACTGTGTCTCCGACTTTGTGGTGTCCCGCAGCAATGACACCTATGCTGAAATCAGGAGATAGGGTCTCCTTCAGCCCCTCCCACTTCACATTCCTCACCAGACAGCTGACATCTAGTCTCTGCCCCCCAGCCATGCCCTGAACTGAATTGGTGGCTGCGAAGAGGCTGAGTGGGCGGCCGCGGACTCCTGGAATAGCCCAGCTGGGCAGCCATGAAAAGGCTGGGAGAGCATTGCGGGATTCAGGAACAGTCCAGGATTCAATGACCCCTGGCAAATTGTCATTCGACCCCCAAGTTGAGAAGCATTGTTCTAGAGGCTAATACCAAATAGATTCAGGTACTCACCACTGAAAAAAAATTCAAATTAAGAATACAGAGCTTCATTATTGTCTTTATTATCTGCTTAGGGTTCAGCTTCAAAGCAAAAAAACATAATCAGAGGTTACGATAAATGTAAGAACAATCAGGAAAATCAGCACTACAGTGCCTTGAAAAAGTATTCATACCCCTTCAAATTTTCCACATTTTGCCATGTTACAAATAAAAACGTAAATGTATTTTATTGGGATTTTTATGTGATAGACAAACACAAAGTGGCAAATAATTGTGAAGTGGAAGGAAAATTATAAATAGTTTTATAAAATTTTTACAAATAACCGCTTGCCGACCATGTCACGCAGTTATACGTCGGCAGAATGGCACGTCTGCGCAAAGCAATGTACCTGTACGTCGCTTTGAATTTCGTGCCATGCGGGCGCGCGCGCACTCCTGCCGCAAGCTCGGTGACCATGCCCGCAGGACCCGTGGACTGGATGTCTGCCGGTGTCCTGCGATCGTGTCATGGATCTGCAGAACAGGGGGGTGCCTGTGTAAACAATGCATTTCCCTGTTCTGCCTTGTGATTGGACACTGATCTACTGCTTCCTGTCATCGGGAGCAGTGATCAATGTCGTGTCACTGGTAGCCCCGCCCCAACACAGTTAGAATCACTCCCTAGGACACACTCAACCACTTCCTCGCCCCCTAGTGGTTAACCCCTTCCCTGCCAGTGTAATTTACACAGTAATCAGTGCATTTTTATAGCACTGATCGCTGTATGAATGACAATGGTCGCAAAATAGCGTCAAAGTATCCGATGTGTCTGCCATATTGTTGCAGTCATGATAAAAATCACTGATCGTCGCCATTACTAATAAAAAAAAAATTATAATAAAAATGCCATAAAACTATCCCCTATTTTGTAGACGATATAACTTTTGCGCAAACCAATCAATATACGCTTATTGCGATTTTTTTTTACCAAAAATATGTAGAAGAATACATATTGGGCTAAACTGAGGAAAGAAATAGTTTTTTTATATATTTTTGGGGGATATTTATTATAGCAAAAAGTAAAATATATTGCTTTTTTTTTTTATAAAATTTGCAATTTTTTTGTTTATAGCGCAAAAAATAAAAACCGCAGAGGTGATCAAATACCACCAAAAGAAAGCTCTATTTGTGGGAAAAAAAAATTGTTTGGGTGCAATGTCGCACGACCACGCAATTGTCAGTTAAAGCGACGCAGTGCCAAATCAAAAAATGGCCCGGTCATTGAGCAGCCAAAACCTCTGGGGCTGAAGTGGATAAATATGTGAATAAATTTAACTCTAAATATACAAAGCTGGTAGAGACATACCCAAAAATACTTGCAGCTGTAATTGCAGCGAAAGGTGGTTATAAAAGTTATTGACTCAGAGGGGCTGAATACAAATGCATGCCACACTTTTCAGATATTTGTTTGTTAAAAAAAATTTAACCATTTATCATTTTTTTTCCACTTCACAATTATGTGCCACTTTGTGTTGGTCTATCACATAAAATTCTAATAAAATCCATTTATGTTTTTGGTTGTAACATGACAAAACTTGGAAAATTTCAAGGGGTATGAATATTTTTTCAAGGCACTGTAGTAAGCTGGCCATACACTGGTAGTACATTCGATAATGCCAAAAGAGACTTGACAAATGTTATTTCCTGACAGCTTCATGTCAGCACAGCTGGGTATAGGCTCCGCCCCCCTCACGCCCACAGGACTTAACTCATATAAATTTGAACCCACCTACAGCCTCTGCATTCTTTTTTCCTCCAATGCGCAGGACCTAGGTGTGCTCCTCTACCTGGCTGGTCTAAAGGGCTGGCCGTCTGTCCATGCGTGTGGATTAAGCTGGACGCAGTCCCTGGTGTCTCGTCTAAATGACCCATAATCCAGGGAGCCCCGCTGCTGGTCCTCGGGGCGGCTTTATCATGGCTAACAGCCATGTCTGGGGTTCGCATGGTCCAAATAAAATGGGCAGCGGTGACGGCAGAGTTTCTCCCCTATGCATGCGCACCCGCGCTGTGCCAGTGTCGACAGTCGGAGGACGGAGGTTGGGTGAGCTAAGATGCTTTGTATCCAAATGAATGCTGCATTGCTGGGTATTGTTGTGCCTTGCTCCTTGCAGCCACTATGCATAGCCTGAGCTCCTCCACAGGGGGTACTCTGCATAACAGGTACACAAAGTAACACTTTGTCTGTTCACACATGGCAATAACCTGTTGGTGGCTTCTCATGTTTGCTTTACTATTGTGCCATTTTGCCAAACCCCCTCCAAAGACCAGCATTTCCAGAGAAGGTAGAGGAGTCACCTGTGATGTCTACTGGAGCCAGCCATGGCCTGTTGAGATATGGGATATCCTTTTATATTTCTATGTGCTCTTTAGTTTTTCCTAAAAAAAAAAATTAAAAAAAAAGGAGAAGCATGTTTATGATGTATACAATTCCCTTGGTTTGTGTACATTGCAGAAGATTATTGTAATTCTGTTGCAAATGCCTACCTTTTTTGTTGCTGTTCTGAACAAACTTTTCATTATGTCCTGATCCCTTGCAGGACTAGGTTTTAGCTCATTAACCTCCACCTGGTTATTCAGGGCTGTAGATGGAGGCTTCAGTCTCCCTCTAGCAGTGGTTAACCCCTCAGGGTTTGTTACTAAGCAAACTATTTACTGCATTTAACTTTTTTACTTTTGCCCAGGGTCACACTGGACTGCTGGAATGAGGCTGTGCAAATTCAGCTTTCACTCCTGCGTCTCGATTCCAGTCGCGATTTCAGAGACATCTGTGTAGGTTTCTGTGCGGATGTCAATATAGGTCACGGCCCGAAATCACAAAGGTAGTACATAAACTGCCTTTTGAAATCGGTGTGGCGCCGCAGATGTGGCGTTGCACCGATTAGGACGGTGCAATTGCCGCCGATTTGACATGCGATTTGACATCTGGCTGGTTTGGTAAATAGTGCATAAACCCCGTGGAGAGGTTATCTATTAGTAATTACCAATCTCAGAGCGAACATGCTTCAGGCTCTTCAATAAGAAGACGTTGATGAACATGACTGTGTGAATCTTGCTTTGATTAAGCAACCATAGATGGGGATGATGATACCTAACAAGTGGCCAATACACTCAAAGGAGTTATTCCCACTTACCCTGTGAAGGGTTTAAATTCTCTGGCAAGGAGCAGTCTCATAGCTTTCCCAAGCAAACATCCCTCTTCAGGCTCTATAAGAGAAATACATGGATGGGCATGACAGTATGCATCCCACTGGCTCAAGCAGCCAGGGATAAGGATGACACCTAATAGGTTGTCACATTTAATAAACACATTGTCAATACACTCTAAATGAGTGGTTTCTGCTCACCCTTTGAAAGGGTTATCTGCTCTGACAATGAGAAGCTGCCTAACCATACCAGGGGTGAAGCTGCCCATTTTCTTAATTTCTGAATGGGCATGACAGTATGTATCCCACTGGCTCAAGCAACCAGGGATAAGGAGGACACCTAAAAGGTTGTCACATTCAATAAACGCATTGCCAATACACTCTAAAAGGAGTGGTTTCTGCTCACCCTTTGAAAGGGTTATCTGCTCTGTATCAGGCTACGTACTTACCGAGGCCGAGATGCCGAGAGTGGTTCACCCTTGCACCCAAGCGCACTCCGCCCCCTGGAGGTGAGACAGGGAGAGGACGGCACGAGGGAGCACTGGCCACCAGCAGGTAGAGGTGTCTTGCTGAAGAATCTAGCAGGGATGAGTCTGAAGAACAGGCCAGGAGTCAAACACCAAGGGTAGACAGGGTCAAACAGCAACCAGTAGCAAGGCACAAGTCCGTTTAGGAGTTTAGCAGGAAGCACCAGTATAGTCAGGTTAGGCAAGAAGTCCAGGGTACAGGCAGAAGGTAGAGGGCTGGAGACAGGCAGCAGATCCGGGTCACAGGCCGAGGGTCAAGCACAAGGAGAGAGGTAGAAGTCCGTTTAGCAAGCCAAGGGGTCAGGTTCAGGAGAAGCAGAAGCGTAGTCAAATCCGGTCCGGGTCACAGCAGGAGAACTTTAACTTCTTTCAGGCACAAGAAACACAGTAAAGCTGACAAACCAGCAACCAGATAGTGTTACTGCGTCTGTTTAAATAGGCCCGCCTGTAGTCCCATTGGCGAGCTATTGCGCACACGCATTCGTCGTTGTGCCGGAGCGCGCACCCGAGCACGCCGAAGCGCCGTCCCGCCACGCACGCGCATGCGCCGATGCGCCGTTTTGCCGCGCATGCGCACTGAGCGCAGTTTGGTGACAACAGACGGGGAATTTCCCTGACAGTGCCCCCCCCCCGAGGGGCGGACTCCGGACGCCCAGACTGGCCATTAATTCCGGATGTTCTTGGTGAAAGGCTCGTATTAGGCGAGGAGCATGCAAGTTCCTGGATGGTTCCCAGGAGTTGTCCTCCGGGGGGTGCCCCTTCCATTTAACCAAGTATTGTAACTGTCTGCCTTTTTTCCTACAGCCCAGGATGGATTCCATCTCAAATTCTTTTTCCCCATCTACTTCAACTGGTGGTGGAGGAGGTTCATCTCTTCCAGGAAAGGCGTTGGGAATGACGGGTTTTAATAAAGATGAGTGGAACACTGGGTGAATCCTATAGAAATCAGGTAATGCTAGTTCAAAAGCCACAGGATTAATAGCTCGTTTGATCTTGAAGGGCCCGATAAATCTAGGGCCGAGCTTTCGAGAGGGAATAGGCAATCTGAGGTTGGCGGCGGAAAGCCAAACTTTTTCCCCGACTCTGAACGCCGGGTTTTCCTTCCTTCCCCGGTCATAAAATTTCTTGTAGGATCCTTGGGCATTCCGCATCATCTCCTGGAGTCTTTGGAAATTCGCCTGGACAGAAGCCACTCGGTCCTGGACCGCGGGAACAGGGCTCTCGGGGATGTTTTCAGGGAGAAAGGAGGGATGAAAACCGTAATTGGCCCAAAAGGGGGTTTGATTGGTAGCAGAATGCATTGAATTGTTATAGGCAAACTCTGCGTAAGGAAGTAGAGATGCCCAGTCATCCTGGGAAGCAGAGCAGAAACAACGGAGGTATTGCTCCAGGGTCTGATTGGTTCTTTCCGTCTGGCCATTGCTTTGGGGGTGGTACGCTGACGAGAGGCAGGTTTTGACTTCTAGTGACTTGCAGAGTTCCTTCCAGAATTTTGAAGTGAACTGGACCCCTCTGTCGGAGGTGATACTCTTTGGTATTCCATGAAGCCTGGTTATTTCCTTAAAAAAGATTTGAGCGGTATCCATGGCTGAAGGTGTCCCAATCATCGGTAAAAAGTGAGCCATTTTTGAGAGGCGGTCCACAACGACCAGAATCGTGGTAAACCCTCCGGAGGAAGGCAGGTCCACGATAAAGTCCATGGACACGTCCGCCCAAGGGCGCTCAGGAATGGGTAAGGGTTTGAGCAGGCCCCAACTCTTGGTGTTTGGCCCCTTGTTACGCTGACACTGAGTGCAGGAAGCGACATAAGACTTACAATCTTGCCTCCAGCCTGGCCACCAGAAGGAGCGGGAGACAAGTTCCGACGATTTACGTGCTCCGAAGTGACCTGCCAGTTTGAGATCGTGGAAGGTCCTCAAGACCAGCGGTCTTGTTTCCAGAGGGACGAAAATCTTGTCCTGGGACCAGAATAGGCCGTCCCGCTTCTCCAGGGAGGTAGTAACCGGATCAGAGCAGAGCCCGGAAGCGATTTTAATAGAGGTGAGTAGATCGGCCCGGGGAATCAACAGAAAGTTCTGAGCTGACAGAATGGTGCCCGGTTGGGCCGACTGAGGGGTTTCCGGAAACATCCTGGATAGCGCATCCGCCTTCCCATTCTTGGAGCCGGGTCTATAGGAAATGTGAAAGTTGAACCGGGTGAAGAAAAGGGCCCAACGGGCCTGCCTGGGGCGTAGACGTTGAGCTGTTCTTAAGTACTCTAGATTTTTATGATCTGTGAAGATCATGATGGGGTGCACTGCCCCCTCCAGAAGGTATCGCCATTCCTCCAGTGCGAATTTTATGGCCAGTAATTCCCGGTCCCCTACATCATAGTTTCGCTCCGGGGGAGTCAACTTTTTAGAGGCAAAGGCTACTGGATACAGGAGAGCCTTGGGGCCTCGTCTTTGAGAGAGGATGGCTCCGATGGCTGTCTCAGAGGCGTCCACTTCCAGGGTGAACGGCAGTAGAGGATCCGGGTGCTGAAGTACTGGTGCTGAAGTGAAGACGTCCTTGAGGCGAGAGAAGGCCTCCTGAGCTTCTGGAGACCAGTGAAAACGGTTATTTTGCCGGGTAAGTTGGGTTATTGGGGCCACAATGGAGGAAAAGCCCACGATGAATCTCCTATAGAAGTTGGCGAAGCCTATAAACCGCTGTACCCCCTTCTTGTCGGTTGGGGCTGGCCAGTCCTGAATGGCCTTCACCTTCTGCGGGTCCATTGCGACCCCATCGATGGAAATGATAAAGCCGAGGAACTGTACGGTGGTCTTTTCGAACTCGCATTTCTCAGCTTTGAGGTAGAGTTTGTGCTTCCGAAGGATGGTGAGGACCTTCATGACATGAGCCCGGTGGAGTTCGATGTTGGTGGAAAAGATGAGGATATCGTCCAGGTACACTACTAAGAAGTCATCAAGGTGCTGTCTGAAAATGTCGTTGACTAGGTGTTGGAAGGTGGCTGGAGCATTACAAAGACCGAACGGCATGACCGAATACTCAAAGTGTCCGAAACGAGATCTGAAGGCGGTTTTCCACTCGTCTCCGGCCCTGATTCTGATAAGATTGTAGGCCCCCCGTAGATCCAGTTTGGAAAAGACCCGAGCAGATCGGAAGCGCTGAAATAGCTCCGGAATAAGGGGTAGTGGGTACCTGTTCTTAATGGTTATCTTGTTTAGGTCCCGGTAATCGATACAGGGTCTTAAGGACCCGTCTTTCTTTTCCACAAAGAAGATTCCTGCACCGGCTGGAGAGGAGGAAGGGCGAATGAATCTCTTCTGGAGGTTTTCATCGATATAAGCCTTGAGGGCTTTCAACTCGGTTTCGGACAATGGAAAGATACGTCCGAATGGAATTTTGGAGCCCGGCAAGAGATCGATAGGGCAATCATAGGGCCGATGAGGTGGTAGATGGTCGGCTTGCTGCTTATCGAACACGTCCCGGAATTCTAGATAGATGGAAGGAACATTCTGTAGGTTGTCCGGCTTGGCAATCATGGAAGCGCAGACCGTAGAGGCAGAGGCAAGACAGTTCTGGGAACAATAGGAGGAGGTGAAGCTAACCTCTTTCTTCACCCAATTTATGAGGGGCTTGTGTGCCTGTAGCCAGGGAAGACTCAGGATGATGGGGAACATCGGGGAAGGTATGAGGTCTAACCGGAGAAGTTCTTGATGACCCGAGTCAGAGATGGCAAGGATAGGTTTGGTTTCCTGCGTGATCAGCCCTGAACGGGGCAAGGACCCATCCGCCAGGTGGATCTGAAGGCAGTGGTCCTTAGGTTGAGTGGGGACATGGAATCTTGAGGCTAAGGCAGAGTCCAGGAAGCAGCTGCAGGCTCCAGAATCAATAATTGCCGGGAGGCGGATTGCCCCTTCCGGCAGCTGTAGAGACACAAAGAGAATGACATAAGACTGAGGGTTGTCAAAGAGTTGATAGTTTAAAGTGTCTTTAGAGATAGACTTACTAGGTCTTACGGGGCAGTTGAGGAGGAAGTGGCCGGCACCCCCGCAATATAGGCACAGATTGGCCTGGCGCCTTCGCTGTTTTTCCTCAGGAGTCAGGGGAGCCCGAACCAACCCGAGCTGCATGGGTTCTGGCTCAAGAAGAGGTGTGACTGCAGGCGCAGAGGTTGGTGGGTAGTGGGGTACCGTCCTATCGAGTTGTATGGCGGATTGGATCAGGTTCTCCAAGGTAGTGGGGGTTTCGATCCTGGCCAGCTCGTCCTTGAGAGTCTCAGATAGTCCCTGGCGGTATTGGTATCTGAGGGCCGCCTCATTCCATTTGGTGTCGGCGGACCATTTCCTAAATTCCGACGTATAGTCTTCCACCGGCCTTCTCCCCTGAGTTAGGTTATGGAGGACGGACTCGGCCGTGGCTGATCGCTGGGGATCATCGTATAATTGAGCCATATGTTCAAAAAATGTCTCCACTGAGTCCAATATGGGGCTTTGTTGCTCCATCAGGCCATGGGCCCAGGCTTGAGGGTCATCCGTTAAGAGGGAGATGATAAACCCCACCTTTACTGCTTCCGAAGAGAAGGTCCTTGGTTGGAGGGCAAGGTAGAGGGAGCAGGCGTTTTTAAAGGCCCGGTACTTTTTGCGGATACCCGAAAAACGTTCCGGAATAGGGACCCTGGGTTCAGGGGTGGCCATCACTACTGTAGAACTCGTAGGTACTTGGGAGTTGGTGGCGGTGTTGGCAGAGGTGGCAGCTGTGGGGCCTGGCCCTAGGAGACCGGTGAGCTGTTGAAGACGGCCATCAATCTGGGTATATCCCTCTTGGAGTCTTTGGACAGTGTCCGTTAGGGTGGAGACCTGCTGGCAGAAGGTGTCAAATGGGGAACGCACTCTGTCGGCCTCAGACATCTGGCTGGTTTGTACTATCAGGCTACGTACTTACCGAGGCCGAGATGCCGAGAGTGGTTCACCCTTGCACCCAAGCGCACTCCGCCCCCTGGAGGTGAGACAGGGAGAGGACGGCACGAGGGAGCACTGGCCACCAGCAGGTAGAGGTGTCTTGCTGAAGAATCTAGCAGGGATGAGTCTGAAGAACAGGCCAGGAGTCAAACACCAAGGGTAGACAGGGTCAAACAGCAACCAGTAGCAAGGCACAAGTCCGTTTAGGAGTTTAGCAGGAAGCACCAGTATAGTCAGGTTAGGCAAGAAGTCCAGGGTACAGGCAGAAGGTAGAGGGCTGGAGACAGGCAGCAGATCCGGGTCACAGGCCGAGGGTCAAGCACAAGGAGAGAGGTAGAAGTCCGTTTAGCAAGCCAAGGGGTCAGGTTCAGGAGAAGCAGAAGCGTAGTCAAATCCGGTCCGGGTCACAGCAGGAGAACTTTAACTTCTTTCAGGCACAAGAAACACAGTAAAGCTGACAAACCAGCAACCAGATAGTGTTACTGCGTCTGTTTAAATAGGCCCGCCTGTAGTCCCATTGGCGAGCTATTGCGCACGCGCATTCGTCGTTGCGCCGGAGCGCGCACCCGAGCACGCCGAAGCGCCGTCCCGCACGCGCATGCGCCGATGCGCCGTTTTGCCGCGCATGCGCACTGAGCGCAGATTGGTGACAACAGACGGGGAATTTCCCTGACACTCTGGCTGCCTAAGCTGCCTAACCATACCAGGTGAAGCAGCCTATCTTCCGATCTTCCGGATGGACATGACTGCATACATTCTGATTTGTTCAAGCAACCAAGGATAAGGATGACGACACCTAACAGGTTGTCGCATTCATTAAACCTGTGGTCTAAAGGAGTGTTTCCACTCACCCTGTGAAGTCTCCAAGCCTTCCCAGGCAAACAATATGCTTCAGATTCTTCCAAAGAGAAGACAGACGAATATGACTGCAGGAATGTTGCCTAGTTCAAGCAACGTAGGATAAAGATGAAGACGACGCCTAACCAGTTGTCACAAATAAGCATATGGTGAAGACACTCTAAAGGAATGGCTGAATTCATCTCTTGCAAGGGCCATCTATTCTGGCAATGTCCAGCCTTCTTTCAGGGCCTTCTCAAGCCAATCAATTCTCTTCAGTCTCTTCTAAACAGGAAGATGAGGACGACCTGTGTCCAGATTGGTAAAGTTGGTGAAATGCCTTTAAATAGAAGTGAAGTTTTGGAAGTATTTTAAGTACCTCCAGAAGACAGCTTGACAATGCCCTTATGTTGGATGGATCAAGTGCTTGTTCTACAAGAGTGGAGTATATTGTAACAGCAGGATGTCAAAGTTATGGCCTTTTGAACAGGTAGATGTCCAGGGGTTGGGATCACCCCTCTGGTCAGTGTGTGTCCCTTGTGGGATTGGCCATATATATGACCTTACCAATAGAAAGATGTGACCTTCAAGGATAAATGCTATCACTGCTTTTTTCTCGATCGTGGAAGGTCAAGCCTAAATTTAATAGTGGCCAGTTTGGCTTCCTGCCTCAAGATAATTGTCTGCTGAGTTAAAGACAACCGAAAACTCAAGAGTCAGTTTCCACGCTCACTCTCATGCTAGAGAGCTTAGCTACTGCTTTTCTGTCTGGTAGTCCAGGAAAAAACAGGGAAGCCAATGCATAAACCAAAAAGTCAGTAAGAGATCCATGTCAGGATGTTTTCTGTTCTTTGGGGATTGTGCCACCCATACATGTCTTAGGGGCACTATGTGGCTCCTCTGTGGACATAGGTACAGCTTTGGTGATTGACACGTGGTCACTTAAGGCAAGCATTTTAGGCCATATTTGGAGGTCTTTCATCCTTCATGTCTCAGATTGAGCCATAGAAATCGCCTCGCTCCAGCAGCTTTTGTAGGCTCAGTTTAACTCTCACTCCCATTCAAGTCGGGTTTCTGGACCAGTGGTCTAAACTTATGGTTGAAGAAACTAAATCGTCTGCAATGTTATTCCCTTCTGACGACCTGTTGGTGCAGTCAGACACCAGCAAAGTGTAGGGGAGCCCTACTTCAAAAGCAATTGGCTCAGGGCCAATGGTTTTTTTCAAGGATCCAAGACTCCGTCCTGGAGTTGAGAGCAGCTTTTCAGGCTCTTAGCCTTCAGTCACCTCATCCGGGGTAAGCCTGTCCTGGGAAAGTTGGACAGCTTAACGACTGTGGCCTACATCTGGAAGCAAAACTCAGTCTCTCACTTCTGAAGGAGTTTTCTCCTAATTATAGAATCCACTCAAGTCAATCTTCTGCAGCTATCTACGGCCTATGTACCTGGTCGGAAGAATCTTCAGGCAAACTACTTGTCCAGGACAAGTCTGGACGACAATGAATGATCCAGACTACTGCGAGTCTTCTGAGAACTATCAGAGCTTGGTGTTTTTCTTCCAGAGTAGTGATGAGCCGAACACCCCCGGGTTCGGTTCGCACCAGAACCCGCGAACGGACCGAAAGTTCGTACGAACATTAGAACCCTATTAAATACAATGGATGCGAACGTTCGAATTCTAAAGTGCTAATTATAACAACTATTATGCATGTTATTGTCCTAAAAAGGGTTTGGGAACCCGGGTTCTGCACCAGGGGACATGTATCAATGCAAAAAGAAGTTTTAAAAACGGTCGTTTTTCGGGAGCAGTCATTTTAATGATGCATAAAGTGAAAAAAAAAAGTCAAATATTCCTTTAAATATCGTACCTGGGGGGTGTCTAAAGTATGCCTGTGAAGTGCCACGTGTTTCCCGTGTTTAGAACTGTCCCTGCACAAAATGACACTTCTAAAGGAAAAAAAAGCCATTTAAAACTTCTTGCGGCTTTAATGTAATGTCTGGTCCCGGTAATATGGATGAAAATCTTTAAGAAAAATGGCATAGCTACCCCATGACCCCCCCCCCTACCCCAGCCCATTACCAGCCCCTTTGGGTCTTGTATGGATATTAAGGGGAACCCCGCACATAAAATAAAAAAGGCCCTATATACTCTGAACAGCCGTATACAGGCGGTGCATACAAGACAGGGACTGTAGGTTTGTTCTTATGTAGAATGTGTTTGTAATTTTGAACAGGTACATTGTTGAAGTGTAGCTCCAGCCCAAAAATCTATTTTTAAACTTTTTGGGAAACATAGGTAAGGGTTATCACCCCTGTAACATTTGTTTTGCTGTCTGTGCCCCTGTTCAGAACATTTCACCTCACTTTCCGTCCCAATGACAACTGTTTTTGAAATGTGGTGTTTTTCTTGAAACAAGGATTGCTGATAAAGCATCAGTACAGAGGAGACACCTTTCTCCCATATTTATTCTTACAGGAGAGAATTTTCCTTCCTAGGGGTAGATTTCCTCTCACTTCCTGTTGTCTTCTTTCGTTTGCAAGTAGGAGTCGTTTGTAAGTTGGATGTTTGAAAGTAGGGACCTGCCGTATATACTCTGCAGAAATAGGCCCCTTAGTTGTTGGTGTTGGCACAACACTGTAAGCACTCACAGTTACTCTTGGTTGGTGCTGGAACGCCCTGCTGTCAACTATTATATCAGGAATTTTAATTACATATAATTCTTGAACAGTGGTAGTAAAAATTGGGGCTTTGATGGTGGTGCTGGTGCCACAACACTGTAAGCCCTGACAGTTACTCTTGGTGGGTGCAGCAATGGGCCCTGCTGTGAATTATTAGATCAAGAATTGTAATTGCATGCCCCTGTTGAACAGGGGCTGAAAAATTGGGCTTTTCGTGGTGGTGGTGGTGGTGTTGCCACAACACTGTAAGCCCTCAGAGTTACTCTTGGTGGGTGCAGGAATGGGCCCTGCTGTGAATTATTAGATCAAGAATTGTAATTACATGCCCCTTTTGAACAGGGGCTGAAAAATTGGGCCTTTCGTGGTGGTGGTGGTGGTGGCGTTGCCACAACACTGTAAGCCCTCAGACTTACTCTTGGTGGGTGCAGGAATGGGCCCTGCTGTGAATTATTACATCAAGAATTGTAATTGCATGCCCCTGTTGAACAGGGGCTGAAAAATTGGGCCTTAGGCACTGGTGGCACAACACTACAACCCCTCACAGATACTGTACTTGGAGCACAGCAATGAGCCCTGTTGCAAAGTATTGCTTCAAAAATTGTAATGACACGCCCCTGTTAAACAGGGGCTGAAAAATTGGGCCTTAGGCACTGGTGGCACAACACTACAACCCCTCACAGATACTGTACTTGGAGCACAGCAATGAGCCCTATGGCAAATTATTGCTAAAAAAATTGTAAGTACACGCCCCTGTAAAACAGGGGCTGAAAAATTGGGCCTTAGCCACTGGTGGCGGCACCCATAAACAAAAATGATCTTCCAAGCTATCATCATCAATCGTATCATTGAGGACTCGGAGGAGGAGGATAGCCAGTCAACATAACAGCACAGGCACTCAGCATCAGCATCAGTCTTGAAGGGACGTGACATGTTAAAATCAATTAGTCTGTTATATCAGCATCAGGTGTGTGGTAGTTGGTGGTGATCCAAGACTGGTTCATCTTGATGAAAGTCAGTCGATCAGCCGAGTCGGTGGACAGGCGCACCCTGTGATCCGTGACAAATCCTCCAGCAGCACTGAATGTGCGTTCCGAAAGAACGCTGGATGCAGGACAGGCCAGTAGCTCAATTGCATACTGTGCAAGCTCTGGCCAGTGATCCATCCTCAAGACCCAGTAAGCCAGAGGATTTTCGGTGGGGAAGGTGTCCAAGTCTGACCTTGCCCCTAGATATTCCTGCACCATGTTTATCAGACGCTGGCGATGGTTGCTGGAACCAATCATACTTTGGGGCTGCGGACTAAAGAATTGTCTGAACGCATCGGTCAGACGGCCACCTTCCCCACCGCTCCTTCTTTGACTGGCCGAAGCCTCAGCAACTCGTTGTCCTGGACCAGGAGTTTGTAACCTCCCAGTCTCTGGGAACGCGTTGCACAGACCTTTCTGCAAGGCCTCCCGGAGTTGTCTCATCCTCTGCTCCCTCTGCGACGGTAACATAAGGTCCGCAACCTTACCCTTGTACCGTGGATCAAGGAGAGTGGCCAGCCAGTAATGGTCCCTCTCCTTGATCCGAAGAATACGAGGATCCTTCCGCAGACTTTGCAGGATCAGGGAGGCCATGCAGCGTAGGTTTGCTGAGGCATTCGCTCCGGAGTCCTCTGGGTCACTAAGGATGACATGATCCGCAGTCACCTCCTCCCAGCCACGTACAAGTCCACTGGTTTCTTGGGACTGTAAATCATCCCTAAAAGACTGCTGCTGATGATGCTGAGTGCCAGCCTCCACCTCCATGCTGACACAATCCTCCTCCTCCTCCTCCTCCTCCTCCTCTTCCTCTTCCTGTGCGATGGGTGGGACAGAAGGAACACTGTCTGGGTAAAGGGGGCCTTGAGAGGCAAGGAAGTCCTCCTCTTCCTGCCTCTGTTCTGCCTCAAGTGCCCTGTCCATTATTCCACGCAGCGTGTGCTCCAACAGGTGGACAAGAGGTACAGTGTCACTGATGCATGCACTGTCAGTGCTCACCATCCTCGTGGCCTCCTCAAATGGTGCCAGGACAGTGCATGCATCCCTGATCATGCCCCACTGGCGTGGAGAAAAAAAACCAAGCTCCCCTGACCCTGTCCTGGTGCCGTAGTCGCACAGGTACTCATTGATGGCCCTCTGCTGCGTGTGCAGCCGCTGCAGCATGGCCAACGTTGAGTTCCACCTGGTGGGCATGTCACATATAAGGCGGTTCTTGGGCAGGTTCAACTCCTTTTGCAGCTCAGCCAGGCGAGCACTGGCATTATAAGATCTGCGGAAATGCACACAGACTTTCCTGGCCTGCCTCAGGACATCCTGTAAGCCCGGGTACCTGCCCAAGAACCGCTGCACCACCAGGTTAAGGACGTGAGCCACACAGGGCACATGGGTCAGTTGTCCCTGTCGGAGGGCGGAGAGGAGGTTGGTGCCATTGTCGCAAACCACCATTCCTGGCTTAAGCTGGCGTGGCGTCAACCACCTCTCGGCCTGGCCCTGCAGAGCAGACAGGACCTCTGCCCCAGTGTGGCTTCTGTCCCCCAAACACACCAGCGCAAGCACGGCATGGCATCTTTTTGCCTGCGTACTTGCGTAGCCCCGTGAACGGCTACGGAGCACCGCTGGTTCATAGGACAAACCACAGGAAGAGGCCATGGAGGAAGAAGAAGAGGAGGGGGTGGAGGAGAGAGGTGTGTCACAACCAGTAGTAGCATTTTGGAGGCGTGGCAGTGGGACAACCTCCAACACTACTGCACCTTGTCCTGCATCCTTCCCAGCTGCCAAAAGAGTGACCCAATGGGCCGTGAAAGAAAGGTAACGTCCCTGTCCATGCCTGCTGGACCATGAGTCAGCGGTAATATGCACCTTACCGCTGACCGCCCTGTCCAGCGAGGCCAAGACATTGCCTTCCACATGCCGGTAGAGAGCCGGAATAGCCTTCCGTGAGAAAAAGTGGCGTTTGGGAACCTGCCACTGAGGAACCGCACATTGCACAAACTCACGGAAGGGGGCCGAGTCTACCAACTGAAAAGGCAGCAGTTGAAGCGCTAGCAATTTAGCCAAGCTAGCATTCAACCGCTGGGCATGTGGATGGCTGGGAGTGAACTTCTTTCGACGGTCCAGCAGCTGGGGCAGGGAAATTTGCCTGCTAGAATCGGACGTCGGTGTACTGCTAGCAGAGTGGCCGCAAGTACTTGGCTGTGACACGCCTAATTCTACACCTTCATTCCTCTCAGTGCATGTTTCAGAGAGGACTGAAGTTATAGTGGGGTTGGAGATCCCAGCTGATGCGGTGCAAGGAGAGGTCCGCTTTGTTCTTTGGTGTGGGTCTTTCAGGTAGGCTTGCCAACGAGCTGCATGGCAGGTCAACATATGTCTGGTCAGGCATGTGGTACCCAAGCGGCTGATGTTTTGGCCACGCGATATACGCTTGAGACATATGTTGCAAACAGCAGCTGTGCGATCTGATGCACTAGCCTCAAAAAAGGCCCACACCAAGGAACTTTTTGAATGACGGGCAGAGGCAGCGCCCTGCACAGGCGGAGCTCTGCGGTGTGATTCCGTCGGTGTACTGCCCTTACGCTGGCCACCAAAGGGCATCCTGTCTCGTTGGAGATGTGCCTCCTCCTCATCCTCCTCCTCCTCTCTCCTATTAGGCACCCACGTGGAGTCAGTGACCTCATCATCCCCTCCCTCCTCATCACTGGAGCCAATCTGGCAGTATGCTGCAGCTGCTGGAACATGACTGCCAGATTGGTGTCCTTCTTGAGCATCCCCTCTGTCTGCTCTCACCCTACTGCCTTCCTGTAGCTGGGTTTCATCATCAGACCCTTCGAAACGCTGGGCATCCTCCTGGAGCATGTACCCAACACTGTGCTCAAACAGTTCGGGGGACTCCTCAGGAGGAGGACATGGTGGGTCTAGGGAAGGAGTGACTGATGATGAGTCTGACATTGATACCAGGGAAGAGGACGCTTTGGCAGCTGCTTTGCCAGTACCCTGAGCCTGGGTGAGAGAGGATGAGGAGGAGGAGGAGGGCTTGGTCATCCACTCTACCAAGTCTTCGGCATGATGTGGCTCAACATGTCCAGCTGCCGAAAAGAAGGACAAGCGTGTCCCATGGCCATGTGCTGATGACAATGCACCGCGTCCACGACCAGCACTGTTGCCCCCAGACACAGAGCCTGCTTGCCCTCATTTATTGCCTCCTGACTGTCTGCCTCTCCTTGTTTGCCTTCCAGACATTCTAATAGATGGCCTGCAGGGAGATGGGAAAAAAGCAATAAGGGCTACCTTCAGGTGTCCTTCTCTGTCCCTTGAAACAAGGACTTGCACAGTGAAAGAAACTGACACTCTCCCTACCTACAGTTTTCTGTCCCTAGAAAAAATGTTTTTTTTAAGCACAATATAGCACAAGGAGAATTCACTCACTGTCCTTCCAGGTCCCTAGAAACAAGGACTTGCACAGTGAAAGAAACTGACACTCTCCCTACCTACAGTTTTCTGTCCCTAGAAAAAATGTTTTTTTTAAGCACAATATTGCACAAGGAGAATTCACTCACTGTCCTTCCAGGTCCCTGGAAACAAGGACTTGCACAGTGAAAGAAACTGACACTCTCCCTACCTACAGTTTTCTGTCCCTAGAAAAAATGTTTTTTTTAAGCACAATATAGCACAAGGAGAATCCACTCACTGTCCTTCCAGGTCCCTGGAAACAAGGACTTGCACAGTGAAAGAAACTGACACTCTCCCTACCTACAGTTTTCTGTCCCTAGAAAAAATGTTTTTTTTAAGCACAATATAGCACAAGGAGAATTCACTCACTGTCCTTCCAGGTCCCTGGAAACAAGGACTTGCACAGTGAAAGAAACTGACACTCTCCCTACCTACAGTTTTCTGTCCCTAGAAAAAATGTTTTTTTTAAGCACAATATAGCACAAGGAGAATTCACTCACTGTCCTTCCAGGTCCCTGGAAACAAGGACTTGCACAGTGAAAGAAACTGACACTCTCCCTACCTACAGTTTTCTGTCCCTAGAAAAAAATGTTTTTTTTAAGCACAATATAGCACAAGGAGAATTCACTCACTGTCCTTCCAGGTCCCTGGAAACAAGGACTTGCACAGTGAAAGAAACTGACACTCTCCCTACCTACAGTTTTCTGTCCCTAGAAAAAATGTTTTTTTTAAGCACAATATAGCACAAGGAGAATTCACTCACTGTCTTTCCAGGTCCCTGGAAACAAGGACTTGCACAGTGAAAGAAACTGACACTCTCCCTACCTACAGTTTTCTGTCCCTAGAAAAAATGTTTTTTTTAAGCACAATATAGCACAAGGAGAATTCACTCACTGTCCTTCCAGGTCCCTGGAAACAAGGACTTGCACAGTGAAAGAAACTGACACTCTCCCTACCTACAGTTTTCTGTCCCTAGAAAAAATGTTTTTTTTAAGCACAATATAGCACAAGGAGAATTCACTCACTGTCCTTCCAGGTCCCTGGAAACAAGGACTTGCACAGTGAAAGAAACTGACACTCTCCCTACCTACAGTTTTCTGTCCCTAGAAAAAATGTTTTTTTTAAGCACAATATAGCACAAGGAGAATTCACTCACTGTCCTTCCAGGTCCCTGGAAACAAGGACTTGCACAGTGAAAGAAACTGACACTCTCCCTACCTACAGTTTTCTGTCCCTAGAAAAAATGTTTTTTTTAAGCACAATATAGCACAAGGAGAATTCACTCACTGTCCTTCCAGGTCCCTGGAAACAAGGACTTGCACAGTGAAAGAAACTGACACTCTCCCTACCTACAGTTTTCTGTCCCTAGAAAAAATGTTTTTTTTAAGCACAATATAGCACAAGGAGAATTCACTCACTGTCCTTCCAGGTCCCTGGAAACAAGGACTTGCACAGTGAAAGAAACTGACACTCTCCCTACCTACAGTTTTCTGTCCCTAGAAAAAATGTTTTTTTTAAGCACAATATAGCACAAGGAGAATTCACTCACTGTCCTTCCAGGTCCCTGGAAACAAGGACTTACTTGCACAGTGAAAGAAACTGACACTCTCCCTACCTACAGTTTTCTGTCCCTAGAAAAAATGTTTTTTTTAAGCACAATATAGCACAAGGAGAATTCACTCACTGTCCTTCCAGGTCCCTGGAAACAAGGACTTGCACAGTGGAAGAAACTGACACTCTCCCTACCTACAGTTTTCTGTCCCTAGAAAAAATGTTTTTTTTAAGCACAATATAGCACAAGGAAAATTCACTCACTGTCCTTCCAGGTCCCTGTAAAAAACAAGGACTTGCACAGTGAAAGAAACTGACACTCTCCCTACCTACAGTTTTCTGTCCCTAGAAAAAATGTTTTTTTTAAGCACAATATAGCACAAGGAGAATTCACTCACTGTCCTTCCAGGTCCCTGGAAACAAGGACTTGCACAGTGAAAGAAACTGACACTCTCCCTACCTACAGTTTTCTGTCCCTAGAAAAAATGTTTTTTTTAAGCACAATATAGCACAAGGAGAATTCACTCACTGTCCTTCCAGGTCCCTGGAAACAAGGACTTGCACAGTGAAAGAAACTGACACTCTCCCTACCTACAGTTTTCTGTCCCTAGAAAAAATGTTTTTTTTAAGCACAATATAGCACAAGGAGAATTCACTCACTGTCCTTCCAGGTCCCTAGAAACAAGGACTCGCACAGTGAAAGAAACTGACACTCTCCCTACCTACAGTTTTCTGTCCCTAGAAAAAATGTTTTTTTTAAGCACAATATAGCACAAGGAGAATTCACTCACTGTCCTTCCAGGTCCCTGGAAACAAGGACTTGCACAGTGAAAGAAACTGACACTCTCCCTACCTACAGTTTTCTGTCCCTAGAAAAAAATGTTTTTTTTAAGCACACTATAGCACAAGCACAAAACACACTGACACTCTCCCTACCTATCCTTCTCTTTCCCTAAACTAAAGGAATCCAGGTTAAGCAAGAAAGAAATAAAAGTCACTGTCCCTGCCTATGCTGCTCTATCCCTGCTCCGGAACACACTACACTAGGCCGCCGTGCTGGCGGCCTTTTATAGTGTGGGGCGTGTACTAAACACCCTCAGCAATAATTGGCCACAGGCATCCTGCCTGTGGCCAATCATTGCTCTCCTCGCTGCCGGCGCTGTGATTGGCCAAGCATGCGGGGTCACAGTGCATGCTTGGCCAATCACAGCGCCTGGATGACACTGCGATGGCGTAGTGCATTGTGGGCCGTTCGCGTCACTCGAATTTGGCGCGAACGGCCCAAATCGTTCGATCTTCGTCGAACGATCGAACAGCCGATGTTCGAGTCGAACGTATGTTCGACTCGAACACGAAGCTCATCCCTATTCCAGAGGTAGACCGCTTACATTCCCAGTCAACACTAAGTTGCTGAAGTTCCATTCCAGGGCCCAGAATCCACAAACTATCGTGGTGGAGGTGCTGACCGCAGAATGGATCTCCAAGACAGCTTATACCTTTCTGCTGCTCCCTCTGATTCTCAGCTTCCAGCTGAGGCTGTGGCGAGGGAAGGTGACAGTTCTGGTACCCTCTGCTCATCCTTATGAGTGTCAAGGAGTGACTCCCTCTGCCTAGTAGATCAAATCTTCTCCAGTCCCATTCATCCAGCATCCGACAGGCTCAGGCTGAAGGCCTGGGTCTGGAGAGGCAGAAGCTAATGGATTTCGAATGCTCTGTGAAGATTTTGTATAATCTTACAAAACAGGAATGGACAGCGCTAAGCGTGCCTATAGTAGAATATGGCATAAATTTCCAGTATAATTGCTGATCAAGATTTTATGCTGGACTCGTCAGAAGCCTGTTCTGAAATGCCTGCGGGCGTGGCTTGATTTAGTTCTATGCGCAAGAATGCTATAGGCATGCATTTTGGCTATCTCTGCCTTCACTGGCATACAGCGGGAATCCAACGCTTAATTATACAGTTTTTCAAGATGCAATTTAGTTGAAACCTCAAATTGTTTCCGGAATGAGATATCCTAATGCTGTTGGATGTTATTGCATCAGATGCCTTCAATCACCCTGTGGTACCTCTCACTGAAACTGATTTACTGGTGGCAATTACATCAGCATTGGTGTCCTTGGGGTTTAAAGAACCCATACTCGCGTACTTCCCAGACAAGATGGTGCTCATGCCAATGCTCAAAATTTCTGCCTGAACTGACCTTCAGAGTCCATATCACACAAGAGGTTTTCCTCCTACGTTCCCTTTGGGGAGTACTCAAGAAATTAGCCCATCGGATGTGGGCTAAGCTCTAAAATATTTAATCAAGGCGACTCCTGCCATCAGGAAGTCTGAGCATCTGTTTGTCATTTTCAGGTGGAACACATAATGATTTTACGGCTTCCAGCAAGATTATTGTCTCTTGGTTGGTAAGCTCATCTCCTTGGCCTGCAAGTTGAAAGGGTTGGCTGTGCCAGGAGAATCACGGCACTCTTCACTAGAAGGGTCTGGACCTTGAGAGTGTCAGCAGGCCGGGTGTCTGAAACTATCTGCAAGGCAGCTACATGGACACCAAAATATTCATATTCATGGCTTAATGACAATTGAGTTTGGCGAGGCATCCTGGCTTCTGTTACCGTTTTAGTCAGAATTGAGGAGTGTGTAGCATTATCCCTCCCCTGTTTTGGCTAGTTAATTCCCAGCTGTGCTGACATGGAGCTGTCAGGAAAACGGAAAATTTAATTCAAATACTTAATGTAATTTTCCTTTCCTGACGAGCTCCATGTCAGCACAGAGCCCACCCAGCTTGGTAGGACTAGTTACAGAACACAGAGGTGGGTTCAAATTGATATGAGTTAAGTTCTATGGGCGTGGGGGGGGGGGCGAGCCTATACCCAGCTGTGCTGCCATGGAGCACGTCAGGAAAGGAAAATTACAGTAAGTATTTGAATTCAATTTTCCATTTTTAAAAGCACTTCAAAATGGTGTTTGCTTTTAAAATTTGATTATGGTATGAATAGAATTTCCTGAACGAAAACCACTTACACTGTTAAAAATTAGCTTGTTCTTGAAATTTTTTCCATCCTGCTCTTTTGAATTTTCTCATCACTACGGTTGAAAACAAACATTGATTTGACCCCTCTAGCCATTAGAATATCAAACGTTCTGAAAACTTTTCGAACAGAATTCTACTTGCGCATGGCCAGCTCTAGTAAACTGAAGGACAGTCCATTTAAGGTCAAATTCCCCATTCACTGCTATGGGGCTAGGTCACATCTGTTCACCATATACATTGAAGCTTAGCATGTTTTTAAAAAAAATAGGTACAGTTTTCTATGCTTATACTGTACATATTAACAGGCCAATTGAAACAATTGGTAATTCCACAGAAATGCAACTATCGTGCATTTTGTCTGTGATTTCATGTATCTGCAGGTTCCTGAGCAGCATTCTTCATTGGAGCACTGTGCTTGCTGGACCATTGAAGTTCCAGACCCTTGAGCCATGTGTTGAGCAGTGGACTAGATCTCCAAAGTTCTGCCAGCATAGGTTATTTTAACAAAGTCTTCCAGCGTACTAGTTCATTCAAAAAAATTAAAAAAATACACTTTTTATTTAGCCAGATTACGTTACAGTAAAAAACAATTGCTTAATTGGGCTTTAAGTCTGCAATAACAACATTACAATGAGTATAACTGTAAAATTGTCTGACACGTATCTCATATAATAGATATTTGGTTTTGTAGAAGGTGCGCTGCAATATGAGACATGTTTCCGCTGTATTGCACTGTTATCACATTATTCTGGAATTCCCCACGGTCTTGCAAAAATCCCTTATACCGGCCTAACATCAAATGATCGCTATGGTCAGATATAGCATTTTAAACTTGAACTGCAGATTTATTGTTTAATGGAAAACCCCATCCAGGAAAGACCCCAAATTCCTGAATAGCTAGCTGATTTAATAGGACTATTTTGTGCTGTCCTGCTGTATTGTGTTACATTTAGGTTTTTGGAACCCTTACTAAAACTATTTTCGAACAATCATCTATCATCGTAAACTAACAATTCCTTTCCTGAATGTGCTCTGAAAATGTTCTTTAAGAATATTTTCTTAAATGACAGCTATCCTGTCATGTTCCGATATCTATATTGTTTTAGAGCAAGGGGGAAGAAGACAGACTTATTTTTTAATCAATGACCATAATTTATGTGTGATTTTTAAAGTTTTACTAAACTCGGGACCCTGCATTCACTATATCTGGTCTCCCACAGTACACAGAACTCGGAAATGCAATATTTAGTAAATATAAACTGCAAAATTCCTTTTCTCATCAGCAGTATATACTAGCAGTCTTGTGACTTCTATCAGTGTCTGGTTAAAGCATGTAGGAGGAGTTTTCCTTCTCCCCTGACTGTCCTATGAGGCTGCATGACCCCTGACCCTCTGTTTGGACAGTGCTGATTGGCCCTGTGCTGATCACATGCACCCTCCCAAAAAAAAAAAAAAAACTCTCTAGCAATACACACCCAACTGAGCATGTGCAGAGTGCCCCCAGGGTTCTGTTTTATCAGGAGATGGATTTGGGACAGTAAAAGAAGGGGAGGATCAGAGAAGTCAGGATCAAACAGTCTTTTTTACACAATGTGTAGAATTAACCCCTTAGGTTCCACAGTGAGTATAACAAGCATGCTTTACTGCATATACAGACTGATTTTACTGTTGCAGGTTTAGTAACACTTTAAGTGTAAACTTTAAAGCAAATCTGTGCTGTGTCCATACACTGCAAAGCAGGTTCTCTTTAAAAAGACCCTAAATAAATCCACATACCATATGTAAGAAAAGAGGTGTTATACTCGCTTCTTCTGCGGCCTGTGTGTCCTACCTTACTTTGTTTCTACACTGCAGCCTCTGTCAGTGTCAGATGTCGGTAACCCTTGCCACACACCATAGTTCCGTCCTGCCCACCCATGTCACTGCTAAGTCCTGTAGTGTAGTGTAGAGTCAGTGGATGGAACTATGGTGCATGGCAGGGTACACAGGCGTCTGACACTCCTGAAATTGTTGGATGCTGACACTACTGGAGGCTGCAGTGATGCAACATGGGGAAAGTTCGGACACACTAGTAAATAAATGAATTAAGGAAATTGACAGGGCCTTTTAATGTCCCCCTCCCCAGCAGCAGATACTTCCCCTTCCTCCATTACCCTGATGCTTTGTTCAGCCACAAGGAGCCATAAAAATACTGGACACTTCTGGAATGCAGAAACATGTACCTGCAGTTCTGATATGTCAACAAGTACCTTTGATGGGCTCTGCAGGTGAACAGCAAGGCTTTTTGATTGTAATTTGGTATTATTCAACCAATGTGGCCTGAAATAATAAAGAGCTGTTTTAAACCCTTTAAAACCCTGAAACTTCAATTGAGTGATGGAAAAGACATTAGGCCTTTCGTGTCCTTTTTCAACTTACTTGCTAAAAAAATATGCTTATTATAGGGAGGTGCCTGTTTTTGGAAAAGAAGAAATATATAATTTTTTTCTTTAAAAAAAACAGCGCAAAGTTCCCCTTTTTAAAAATTTCTAAATGTTCAGATTTTTGAAGGTACAAAAATGTGCATTTTATGATATTTTTTCTTCTGGTGCCTGCAGAGCATTGCACCTGCAAGGACCGGCTCCTACAGAATCTCAGTGTAGTGGTCTGCCCCTACCTCCTATACAGGCAGGCAGCTACTGGAGCGCTGGAAGATCAATGAACTTTGAGAGAGTTCACCAGTGCCCTTGCAGTTCATTGAGAACTATGAGCTGTCTACTGCGGTGGCAGATAGTAGTTGTAGTTCATTCTTTAACAAATCACTGAATGTATGATGCAGCCGTGTGGGCATAACCCTGCACAGCTGTGCCCTTCTTAAAGTGTGACAGTGGATATGGGGAGAAGATCCCCCTGTCCACTGTCACAGCAGGGGGATGGCAACCCTAGGCAGGCATATGCTCTTTGGTAAATAGGTGTGTAACATGTTACCAAAGGTGAACTTATCCTTTAAAGTGTTACTAAACCCACAACAGTAAATCTGTCTGTATATATAGTAAAGCATGCTTGTTATACTCACTGTGGAACCTAAGTGGTTAATCCTCTGCATTGTGTAAAAGGCTGTTTGATTATCTTCTCTGATCCTCCCCTTCTTCCCCATTCCCCAATCCATCTCCTGATAGTACAGAGCCTTGGGGACACTCTGTACATGCTCAGTTTCATGTGTATTGCTAGAGGTTTTTTTTTCCTTGAGAGGGTGCATGTGATCAGCACAGGGCCAATCAGCACTGTCCAGACAGAGGGTCAGGGGTCCTGCAGCCTCATATGACAATCAGGGGAGAATGAAAACTCCTCTTACAAGCTTTAACCAGACACTAGTAGAAGTAACAAGACTGCTATATACTGCTGATGAGAAAAGTTATTTAGCAGTTTATATTTACTAAAATAATAGCATTTTCATGTTCTGTGTACTGTGGGAGACCAGATATAGTGAATGCAGGGTCCTGGCTTTAAGGTCTCCTACATGTGATACATTGTCATAGCCCTTTACACTGCCCTATTAAATCTGAGATTTAGCTTACAAAATCCCCACAGCTTTACCTGTAATGAAGTATGTCCCATGTTGTGCAGGCAGCTGTATCCTGGATAAATCTTCACTGCAAGGATGCCTGTCCTCTTCCAGGTCTTTCAACTTATGGCACTGCAATGGTTTGGGCCTTCAGACTTAAAAGCAATACAGATGGTCTGACGGGGACATGCTCCCTTTTGCTCCTTCTCCCCATGAGAAAAGTTCCTTATTGATTACACTGCTTGTAACACAATTTGTGAATGGGAGAGAGAATTCTGACACAGATTGTGTTGCAAACAGTGTAAACAATAAAATAAGGTTTTCTCATTGAAGGAGAAGAAACAAGGGGGCATGTCCCCATCTGACCACCTGTACTGCTGATCTGCCTGAAAACTCAAAGCTGAAAACCATTGCAGCCCTGGAAGTTCAGAGCCAGGAAGAGGAAAAGCCTCCCTGCAGTGAAGACTGCAATTGCTATTTACAGTGTTCGAAACGCTACATTACAGGTAAGTCATGTACCTAAAGCTGTAGTTTTTTTTAGCTAAACTATTCCTGTGTATTGCCTTTATAATGGATTGTAGGTTATCCAGGAAGTATTTATTTACATTGTTACAACACACAAAGAAAACACTAGTACGTGCCTCTGATCTTTATGTCCCATCATGACTGGTAAAATTAGTCCAAATATATCCTGAAAGTTCAAAGAACACTTGGCCACTGCAGCTCTCAATAATTCCTCCAGGTGGCGGGAACATTTCTGAACCAAGAACAAAACAAGAGAGACTATCGCGATTGTGCTCTCTCTTGTTTTGTTCTTTGGTTTACATTCTTACAACATAGTTGAGTACTGTCCATGATACTTTTTTAATCATATTTTCAGAATCAATTAACTTAGTGGAAATAAAAAAAGTATCAGCTGTGTTGTTGCAAGCGCACTAATGCGACTACATTTACCGTAAGCCTGTGTACATTCTTAAAACCTAGGGAGTTCAATAAAGTTCATAGAGTGGCACGTTTTTGTAAGAGTTCACTGTGCTTCAAATGTTTGTTGTATCTGGGTCTGTTGTAATGTAATCCAAGCCACATACGAAGGGTATATTTTTGTAGCCACTAAAACAAGGCCAGGTGCCTCCAAGCTTTGGGGTATAAGCCTTGTAGATGTTTCATACAGTTAAATGTATAAAAATATTTATATCAACATGGAATACCACCTAAAACTTAGACTTTAATTTGGGTGGAGAGACGAGTTTAAGTTTCTGTTTATAAGATCTCCAACTACCTTATTCTGGACAAGACGGCAAGCTCCCGGCTGTGAAATTAATTTTTCTCACGTAATTTTAAAGAGAGCCCACTGTAAGACAGGTGACATAAAAAATGATGGAACTAACAAACTTTTCATGTCCCCTACTGCTTTAAATCGTGTGAATTTCTGTTAATGCAGATAGGTTGGCATTTGATTTTTATATGTATGGAATGCTCCACTTTTGAGATCTGCAGTAACTTGCCCTTAAAGCGTATCTAAATCCAAAAACAAAATATTAATATATTGCATCTTACTGATTCTAAGGTGTGTTGGCTGCATTTGTTTTTGTTTTTTTTGTTAAGGTTTTTTCCCTTATTTTTACCTGGTGAGCTGATCAGTAAAACAATTAGGATGGCTACACCCCCTCCTCCACTCTATCGATGGAGGAGCACCGCATTTCAACAGCAACCTTGTCAACCAATGGAGAGAATAGTGTTAGATGGACTATACCCAAGGGTCTGTCCACATCATGTTTTTGTGGTGATGCACATTACTGCAATTCAATGTAAAACAGTTGGTGTGATGCATTCCAATTCGTTATAAATGGCAACCCAAAGTGCCCTATGATGTACGCATGTTGGAATATGCTGCTAAAAATACAATACACCAGTGTAACACATGGGCAGTAAAGCCAACCTGCCATATTGCCGCACATATGCGTTGGGCAGTCAGCAAGAATTTAAAGGAAGTTAAACAATGTCAAATTTACTGGTAGGTAATCAAACTATGTTATAGGGAAATTGCTATGTCAATGCTGGCGACAGACTATATATTTTCTGTAGGTTTTAATTTTGTCCATAGTTTCACTTTAACTTCCTGCAGCTCCCTGGTTGTACCTGGTGCAGGAGTTGTGTTATTATATTTCATGTACACCTGCTGGATAAATATGGTAATGCTGCTGATGTACTGTGAATGTATTCTGTATTAGGGTTGGACACACCTGAAGTATAGGAGATGACCACGGGAAGGATGAGCCTCTAGCTCAGGGGTCTCAAACTGGCGGCCCTCCAGCTGTTGCAAAACTACAAGTCCCATGAGGCATTGCCAGGCTGACAGTTACAAGCATGACTCCCACAGGCAGAGGCATGATAGGACTTGTAGTTTTGCAACAGCTGGAGGGCCACCAGTTTGAGACCCCTGCTCTAGCTGGTATAAACACATTTTACCACCATTTACCCTGCAATTAGAAATTATAAAGTGAATAGAAGTAAAACCATGCTGACCTAATGTTGTCTAAAATGTTATACCATTTACAGCCTGCTCCTAATTATTTTTTGCAGAGTGAAACATCAGGGGACTATCGCAAAGCCTTACTGATCATCTGTGGAGGAGACGACTAAAAGAAGAATTTCAAGTTATTCTTAAACCTGTCAGTTGTTGGCGGAAACCCACACACCAAATGTCTTCATGGTAGATAGTATTGTGGACCTTCTGGGAACCATGAAACTTCACCTAAATCTTCACTAAAAAAACTGATTGTGCACCAAAGAAATACATAGTTGGGGGAAATGGGGTGGGGGTAGAGATGGGAACAGAAGACCTGAAGAAATTAAATGGAAGGAATATACACTACCCTTCTGTACCAGTGCTGTGTACAAGACGCAGAATGAAGGTACTTTCAACACCAAAGCCAATTTTAGATCCTTCACAAGGGTGATAGGATCCAGCCAAGATCAAATAAAGTGTCTCAGTGGTTATCCCACATTTTGTTATATTTATTTATTATGTATATGTATACAATATTATGTGTGTGTGTGTATGCACATAGACAGTATCTCACAAAAGTTAATACACCCCTCACATTTTTGAAAATATTTTTTTATATCTTTTCATGTGACAACACTGAAGAAATGACACTTTGCTACAATGTAAAGTAGTGAGTGTACAGCTTGTATAACAGTGTAAATTTGCTGTCCCCTCAAAATAACTCAACACACAGCCATTATTGTCTAAACCGCCGGTGAGTACACCCCTAAGTGAAAATGTCAAAATTGGACCCAAAGTGTCAATATTTTGTGTGACCACCATTATTTTCCAGCACTGCCATAACTCTATTGGGCATGGAGTTCACCAGAGCTTCACAGGCTGCCACTGGAGTCCTCTTCCACTCCTCCATGGCGACATCACAGAGCTGGTGGATGTTGGAGACCTTGCTCTCCTCTACCTTACGTTTGAGGATGCCCCACAGATGCCCATTAGGGTTTAGGTCTGGAGACATGCTTGGCCAGTCCATCACCTTTACCCTCAGCTTCTTTAGCAAGGCAGTGGTCGCCTTGGAGGTGTGTTTGGGGTCATTATCATGTTGGAATACTGCCCTGCGGCCCAGTCTCTGAACGGAGGATCATGATTTGATTCAGTATGTCACAGTACATGTTGGCATTCATGGTTCCCTCAATGGACTGGAGCCCCCAAGTGCCAGCAGCACTCATGCAGTCCCAGACCATGACACTCCCACCACCATGCTTGACTGTAGGCAAGACACACTTGCCTTTGTACTCCTCACCTGGTTGCCACCACACACGCTTGACACCATCTGAACCTAATACGTTTATCTTGGTCTCATCCGACCACAGGACATGGTTCCAGTAATCCATGTCTTTTGCTTGTCTTCAGCAAACTGTTTGCAGGCTTTCTTGTGCATCAATTTAGAAGAGGCTTCCTTCTGAGACGACAGTCATGCAGACCCATTTGATGCAGTGTGCGGCGTATGGTCTGAGCATTGACAGGCTGACCCCCCACCCCTTCAACCTCTGCAGCAATGCTGACAGCACTCATATGTCTATTTCCTAAAGACAACCTCTGGATATGACGCTGAGTGCGTGCACTCAACTTCTTTGGTCGACCTGTTCTGAGTGGAACCTGTCCAGTTAAACAGCTGTATGGTCTTGGCCACCGTGCTGCAGCTCAGTTTCAGGGTCGCAGCAAACTTCTTATAGCCTAGGCCAGGGGTGCCCAACCTTTTGAAGAGTGAGGGCCACTTAAGCGACTTGGTAACCGATCGTGGGCCACAATGAGCAGAGCAGGTGGATAGCATGTCCGTGTCTGCTCTGCCCATGCAGAGCGGACACGGACACAGCCCACTATACTCTTTATTTATTTTTAGCGGATCGGATTGGAGGTAGGACACAAGTCGGTTTATGTCTGCCACTACTTAGAGGTTAATGGAGGGTCCAATTGGTCGGACTGTCGGACTGACTGTGTGAATGGGGCCCAAGACTGCTTTTACAATGATGCACTGCAGTTTACCCAAACAGCGGGTGCAACGCAGTATTCCTTTGGCTTTCCTGCACTTTGCAATAGACTTCTATTATATTCTGCAGGTTTGGTACACTTTCAGAAAGCTCACCAAACTCACAGATAATAACAGAAGTATATGGCTCAGTGCAGGTAACCCGCAGGTAAACTGCTCTGCACCTGTGGATCAGTTTGAAAGCAGCCCAGTATCCACTGCAGAACAGATATGCCCATATATACACTGTGATTTTAGAAATAAACTGACCTTTAATAACAGTATTCTATTTCATCCCAGAGCAGGGGGTCGTGGGCCACATCAGAAGGCTCCGCGTGCCACATGTGGCCCCGGGGCCACTGGTTGGGCACTCCTGGCCTAGGCCATCTTTATGTAGAGCAACAGTTTTTTTTTCAGATCCTCAGAGAGTTCTTTGCCATGAGGTGCCATGTGGAACTTCTAGTGACCAGTATGAGAGAGTGAGAGCGATAACACCAAATTTAACACACCTGCTCCACATTCACACCTGAGACCTTGTAACACTAACAAGCCACATGGCTAATTGGGCCCAATTTGGACATTTTCACTTAGGGGTTTACTCAGTTTTGTTGTCAGCGGTTTAGACATTAATGGCTGTGTGTTGAGTTATTTTGAGGGGACAGCAAATTTACACTGTTATACAAGCTTTACACTCACTACTTTACATTGTAGCAAATTTTAATTTCTTCAGTGTTGTCACATGAAAAGATATAATAAAATATTTACAAAAATGTGAGGGGTGTACTCACTTTTGTCAGATACTGTATATAATATATATATGCAATTTACAACTAAACTTTGATTAGTATCAGGTTCTTGCAGTCTCTGTACAGCAGAGCTCAGACTGGGAGAAGGAGAAGCCGTACAAATAACCAATTAATTGTGCTGCATTGCACAGTGGCAGGAGGAGAGGGCAGAATGACAAAGAAATGTACTCATCGGTTTGTTGTTCTACTGTACAGATTCCCAGTTAGACTCTTACCCTGAAGGAGTCACCAAGACATTCTTATAAAAAATTCATGCTTGTGCAGCTTTCATAATCTGTTTTGTATTAATCTGCAGTGTATGCAATCCTGAAGTTTAATCATTGCTTCCAACACTGCACCTGTTTAGTAAACTGCAACTACTCTTTGATCATTCAGCCAATTACCTATTTTCTTAAACTTCCACATTTGTGCTCCCAACAGCCCCTTTAAAAAAATTATTTTTTATCACATTTGATCTTTCACCCAGCAAGATCCAATAAAATGTTTAGAGGACAAAAATTTGTATAAACTGAAAAAGGATGAACAGCGCAGAAGCAAGAAAGATTGTGTGGAAATGTCAGGAACCATATGCAGTTAAAATCACACCTTTAATGAAATGGCAAGAAACACAGCTTAGGAACATAGTCAAAAAACAGAAGCCAGGGTCTGGATGCCAGAGCGTGTAATCAGACGAGCCGTGGGTCAGGAAACCAGAAGTCAGCATAGTCAGGAGCAAAAATCAGGAACAGGAGTTGGAAGGGAAGTCAGCCAGGCAAAGTCATACATAGGAGCACAGAAAGGAAGCACTTAGAGATCTCAGACCACACAAGGGCAAGGAGGAAATGAGCTTAACTGCCTAAATAGCAAAAAGGGGCTTGTTGTAGGCTGTGCTAATGAGGCAGGTTAGCTGAGCAGCTTCTGAGCACTGAAAGAAAAGAGCTGCTCGTTAAGTATTGGGGGCTCAGCTCTGTCAGAACCCCCTCCTTAACTACCCTTCCCTCTCGGGGGAGGGGGCACCAGGCTTGAGGGGAAGACATATATGGAAAGCAGGAGCATGTACATCTGAGGATGAGACCCAAGAGCATTCCTCCGGACCGTAACCCCTCCAGTGAACTAGATATTGTATGCGTCCATGAAAACTACGGGAGTCAATGATAGATTGTATCTCATATTCCTCATGGTTGTCAACCTTAACCGGGGCGAGGGCATGGTACCGAGGTGATATAGCGATTACATACCAAAGGTTTTAATAAGGAATTATGACATACGTTGGAAATACTCATGTTGGAAGGAAGATCTAATGTGTAGGCCAATGGGTTAACCTTATGGAGTATATGGAAAGGCCCAATATACCGAGGCACCAGTTTTAGTGAGGAAACACGGAGTCGGTGGCTATGAGAAGACAGCCAGGCCCTCTCCCTTGGTTAGCCCGTTCTACAGCCCAATTGGATCGCAGGTGATATGTCGAGGAGAAGGAAAGCTGAACTCCCAACTGTGCACAAAAGGCTCGCCAAAACCTGGACACAAACTGGAACCCAAAAAAACAGTCTCAGACGCATCAACTTCAAGAATGAAGGGTAACATCGGATCAGGATGTGCCCACACTGAAACTGCAGCAAAAGCGGCCTTGAGGGATTCAAAGGTTTTAATAGAATTGGGGGACCAAATCTGTGGGTTGCCCTCTTAATGGTGATATCCATCAGGGGTTTGACCAGAGAATATAAATTACCAATAATACATTTCCTATAATAATTGGCAAAGCCAAAAAAACGGTGTAGAGGACGTAGACCTATGGGTCGAGGCCACTGTAAGACTGCAGATAGTTTCTCTGGGTCCATCAAAAACCCAGCAATAGATATGACATAACCCAAACATTTAACATGTTCACAAAGAAACTTGCACATTTCCAACTTGCAATACAGGTTGTTCTCTCTCAACCTCTGAATCACATGGGTGACATCTGTGTGGTGGCTCTCTAGGGATTTTGAATATATGAGAATATCATCAAGGTAAACCATCACACATTACTGCAGCATATCTTGCAGGACATTGTTAATAAATTCCTAGAAAACTGCAGGAGCCTAGCAGAGACTAAAGGGCATTACAAGGTATTCATAGTGTCTGCTCCTAGTATTAAATGCAGTTTTCCATTTGTGGCCCTCTTTAAACCTCATGAGATTGTATGCCCCTCTTAAATCAAGCTTAGTGAAGACCGTTGCTCCCTTGAGGCATTCAAATAATTCCATTATCAATGGAATCAGACAAGCATTTTAAACAGTAATGCATTGAGACCCCTATAATTGATACATGGTCTCAGTTTACCACTCCTTTTTCACTAAGAAAAAGCCAGCACTGGCAGGAAAAGAGGATTTGTGGATGAACCCCCGGGAGAGTGAATCCACAACATACTCCTCTATAGCCTTATTCTCCAAGACAGACAGAGGGTAAACTCGGCCACGAGGAGGAATGGCACAAGGTTGAAGGTCAATTGTGCAATCATAAGGCCGATGTGGCGGCAAAATACCAGCCTGACCTTTGTCAAAGACATCACAGAATTCACGGTACTACTCTAGCAGTGAAGAGACCAAAAATGTGCACATGACCTTAATCGCGTTCTGAAAACATGTATTAGTGCATTGTGGCGACCATGACAGAACCTCAGTTCTACGCCACACAAATGAAGAGGTTTGTGCTTCTGTAACCAAGGTTTACCAATGACAACTGGGTAATAAGGTGAGGAAATTACTTGGAATTGGATTATCTCATGGTGAAGGGCCCCTACAACCATGGTTATTGGAGCGTTTCATGGATCACATAAGCAGGTTGTAGAGGTCTCCCATCAATAGCCTCAATGGCAAGAGGGGAGGCATGAGGCTGCAGCGGTATCGAGTGCTTTAGCACAAATGGACTATCTATGAACCAGCCTGCTGTCCCAGAATCTATTAGTGCCTGGGTATCGATTGGAAAACTCAGACCAGGAAAAGGATAACCGGAACTAGAGGCTTATCTTTCAGGATAGCTGGAGACGCAATGATGCCACCTAAGGTATGTCCCTTACAGGAACTCAGGTGCAGGTGTTTCCCAGACGGGTTGGACGAGACTTCAATAAGTGACTTGCTTGGCTACAGTTAAGGCACAATCTCTCCTTCTCTTTGGCAGAGAGATGTGTGAAGCCCAGCTGCATGGGCTCTACTTCACAAGAGAACTCGGGCCCAGGAGGTGAGGGAGGCATGGGTGGGAATGCAAAGCTCAGGGCCAAGCGCACAGGGGGCCTCCACAAGCACTTCTTTAAAGTGGATATAGTCCCCATTTATGAAATCTCACCTGGGCACATATCCGTAGTGTTTGCTTATCCCTCTCCAAAGCCCTAAGTCCCGTGTCTTTATGCTGCTACATTCCAATGTTATCAGCATTATAATATAGTTACATAGTAGGTAAGGCCAAAAAAAGACAATAGTCCATCCAGTTCACCTGTGTGGGTGCATGTGTATCAGTGTCTATAATGCTTTCCCATATCCCTGTATGTTGTGTCCTTTAAGATGTACATCCAAAAGTATTTTAAAGATATTCATACTCCCCGCAGCCACCACCAATTGTGGGAGAGAGGCCCATATCCTTATTGCCCTAACAGTGAAGAAACCCCTATGCAGTTTAAGGTTAAACCGCTTGTTCTCCAGTCTCATTGTGTGGCCCCGTGTCCTTTTACACTCCCTAGGACTGAATCGTTTATTTCCTATGCTGGGACCCCCATTGAGATATTTGTAGATCTCTATCATATGTCCTCTCAAGTGTCTTTTCTTCAGTGAGAATAAATTTAGTGTTTGCAGCCGTTCCTCGTAATTGAGATCCTCCAGTCCCCTTATTAGTTTTGTTGCCCTTCTTTGGATTCTCTCCAGCTCCAGCACATCCCTTCGGAGAACTGGTGACCAGAACTGGACTGAAAACTACAGATGAGGCCTAACCAGAGTTTTATAAAGTGGCAGAATTATGGTTTTGTCCCTGGAGTATATCCCCTTTTTTATGCATGCTTATATTCTGCCAGCTTTAGCAGCTGCAGCTTGGCACTACATTCTGTTGCACAACCTGTCATCTACTAGTACCCCTAGATCTTTCTCCATCCTTGACTCCCCCAGCTGTACTCCACCTAGTGAATATTTTACATGTTTTTTGACCCCAAGTGCATTACTTTACATTTATCCACATTAAACCTCATTTGCCATTTGTCTGCCCACTCCTTTATTTTATTCAGGTCATTCTGCAAAATTTCCATGTCCTGATGAGAGTTTATTACTTTGTGTCATCCGCAAAAACTGAGACTGAACTATTTATCCCATCCTCTATGTCGTTTATGAATATGTTGAATAGAATTGGTCCCAAGACAGAACATTGGGGTACCCCACTCACTACTCCAGACCAGTCTGAGTACATGTTATTTATCACTATCCTTTGGACTCGTCCCTGTAACCAGTTTTTTACTCAAGCACAAACCCTATGGTCTAAGCCTGCAGACCTTAGCTTGTAAATTAAGCGTTTATGGGGGACTGTATCAAATGCTTTTGCAAAGTGCAGATACACCACATCCACAGCCCTCCCCATATCTAGATGGCTGCTCACTTCCTCGTAGAATGTTAGCATATTGGTCTGACAGGAACATCCCCTCATAAACCCATGCTAATTACCACTAATGATACTCTTTAGTAAAACTTTGGGTGTAGTCCCTAATCATCCCCTTTAATAATTTACCCACTATTGATGTTAGGCTGACAGGCCTATAATTCCTAGGAATATGTCTCTGTCCTTTTTTGAATATTGGTACCACATTGGCTTTTTCTCCAATCAGCTGGTACCAATTCTGTCATTATGCTGTCCACAAAGATCAGGAACAATGGCCTCCTGTCTATAACTTGACTGAGTTCTCTAAGGACTCGTGAGTGTAAGCCATCTGGTCCAGGTGATTTATTTGTGTTGAGCTTACTAAGTCTATCTTTGACTCTGGCCTCTGTTAGCCACGTGGGTATGTCTTGTGTTTTTTTTTGTTGAAAAGTTTTTATTGAGATGGTATACAGGAGTACATAAAAACAATAAATGCTGGTGCAGCCACTACAATAAACACAAATGTATACTTGTACAATTGTAAAGTTAAGTACATATAACACACATTAGTAGATAAGGCAAAATGAGTTAATAACTGGGAATGTGAAACCTTGTGAACAGGTACATAAATGAGATTTTTGATATTACGCCTGAGAGAAGGGTACCTGGCATTGTAGAACTGTTCTAATCATTAAAACCTTAAGTAGTTAGGGATTGAATTGGGCCATCAGGGGAGAAAGGTGGTGAAATGGAGAATGAATAGCCTTCTAAGTAGGAAGGGAGTATAAGGGAAGTAGATACAACTAGAGGTGCTATTGGGGATTTTTAGGAGATTTCAGTTTTTGTAGTTTCAACGAAGGGGGAGGTGGAGTATAGAAAAATGCAAGGGGTGTTAGGTGGGGAAGGATGGGGGTTTTCCAGAGTCTCAAATATCCTTATACCACTCTCAAGGTCATTTCATGATACGACCTGTTTGTAATCATCTGTAGTAGTGAAATGTAGCCAGCAAGACCAAATCTTGGTGAATTTGGAAGGTGTGTCTTTTGCCTGGTGAATTAGATCCTCCATTTCTGCAGTTTTACCAATACAATGGAACCAGTCCGCAATGGACTGAGGGTTAGGGGAGCGCCATTTAGTAGGGATACACATCTTTGCTGCGTTCACCATATGCATAGGTAAAGAGCGGAAGTACGCCTTCTTTGGTATCAAGAGGAGGTGTAGCATAAATTGAACTGTGTATTCTAAATTGTAAGTGGTTATTTGTGTGATGTATTTATGAACTTCTATCCAAAAGGGATGGATTTTAGGGCACGTCCACCAAATATGTATGAGTGATCCAATCTCTGAACCACATCTTCAGCATTGTGGAGAAAGAGCCGGATACATGTGATGAAGTTTGAGGGGGGTTCTGTACCACTTTAAAGCTAGTTTGAAAGCATTTTCTTGTGCATAGGTGTTCATTGTTCCCTTATGGATATGGGTGTAAATGGTTTCCCTATCATTTTCTGTAAGTTCCGTGGAAAGATCTTTTTCCCATTTGTGACAGGTCCTATTGTCTTTGGAAGTATGTTCTGAGAATAATAGGGCATATGTGTAAGAGATAAGATGTCGTTGGGGTTCCGTTTTTAAGCACATTGTTTCGAATGGGGTAGGTTGTCTCGACCATTCTGGTCTGGGTTTAGGGGCGTTAAGAAAGTGTCGAGCTTGTACATACGTCCAAAAGGGGAACGTACCCGTCATCATTTTAGCGACCAAATTATTGTAAGAGAGGAGTTGGCCATCTTCAAAGAAGTGTGCAGCTCTCACATTTGGGTGTGGCCATACATCTTTTAAGAAGGACTCTTGCATTCCAGGGGTAAAGGCAGGGTTGAGTCTAAGTGGGGTCATAGGACCTATGAGCGATGAAATCTTGTGTTTGGTACATGAATCTCTAAAGGAGGTTGGCGTTGGGTGTATTAACGGATTGGTACGGTATGCTAAGGGAGTATGATGCTGAGCCAGCCATGAAGAATGAGCTAGTGGGATGGATGCCATTGAACTTTCCAGCTGGACCCAGTCCTTAGTTCTAGAGTGGACGTTCCAGTCAATGATTCTAGTCAAATGGCTAGCTTGTTGGTATTTTCTTAAATCTGGTAAGCCCAAGCCTCCTTTGAGTTTAGGAGCGGTGAGTCTTGAGTAACTAATTCTGGGTCTTAATGGCCCACAGATAAAGTCTGTGCACGCTTTTCTATATGCCGAGAAAAAGGCCGGAGGAAGTTTAATAGGGGCCATTTGTAGTAAGTACAATATCTTAGGTAAAATGTTAATTTTAATCATGGCGGCTCTTCCAAACCAGGAGAAAAGTCCTACGGACCATTTCTTTAAGTCTTGTATTACTTTTTGCAGCATAGGTAAGTGATTTGTAGAGTACAGATCTGACAGGGAAGTAGGTAATTGTATACCTAGATATGTGATTTTCTGGCTGTTCCATTTAAACTGAAAAATATGTTGGCACTGTGTGTATATATCGGGAGGTAGGGTAATGTTTAGGGCGTTTGACTTCGAAAAGTTGATTTGGAGGTTTGATATTAATTTAAAATGGTCGAGGTCTTTGAGTAAGTTTGGGATAGTTGTCAGTGGGTTAGTCAGAAAAAGGAGTATGTCGTCCGCAAAGGCTGCGACTTTGTAGGTGCGTTGATTCACGTCTATTCCCCTTATGTCTGGATTTGCTCTAATACATCTTAGTAATGGTTCTAGATTAAAGGGGACAGTGGACAACCTTGGCGGGTTCCATTCGAGACGGAGAAGGCATCCGACAGGCGGCCATTGACTTGGACTCTCGCCGTGGGAGTCGAGTATAGTGTAACAACATCATTTACCATACGGGGAGGAAAGCCCATCGTTTTTAAAGTTTCTGTCATATAATCCCAGGCCACTCTGTTGAATACCTTCTCCGCATCGAGGGATAGCATAAAACCTTGACGGTTGGTAGATGTAAGCCAATGGTGAATGTTGAGTGCCTTAAGGGTGTTATCCCTTGCTTCCCTGCTTGGGATAAATCCGACTTGATCAAGGTGCACAAGATTGGGGAGTAGGGGAAGTATTCGATTCGCTAAAATTTTTGCATACCATTTAAGGTCTATGTTCAATAACGAGATGGGTCTGTAGTTTGTAACAAGTGAGGAATATTTTCCAGGTTTAGGGATTACGGTAATGTGGGCCGTCAACAGGTCTCGTGGGGGCTTGATGGACGACGCGCAGGCATCAAAGGCTGAAATAAAGAGGGGGGTTAGAGTAACTGCGTATGCTTTATAATAACACGCAGTCAGTCTGTGAGGTCCCGGGCTTTTACCCGTTTTCGGGTATGTCTTGTGTTGTGCCACTAACACTACAGTCGCTGTCGGTAAACTCTTCTTTTTCTTGTGTAAAAACTGTGGAAAAGAAGGCATTTAGTACAGTTGCCTTCTTTGTGTCATCTGTAACCATCCTATAACATCTGACAAGTTCTCCGACAGAGGAGATAAAAGCAGCTGGAAATTTGGGTCAGGGAGGGTGCTATAAATAAATAAGCAGTGTGCTGGTCTATTCACGGTACATCTCTGCATGTTTCTTTGTTCCTCTGCCTATGTGCAGGGGGCTGTGTGCCTTTCTTCCAATTAGCTCACACACAGTGTATGCCCAGACTCCCCTCCCACTGCTGAAATATGAAGAAAAATTCTAACACAATGTGCACTTTCTAAAGAATGTAGAAAGCTGAAGACAGCAGATATACATGTAAAACTTATGTAGGGAGATCTGTTTCATCTCTGTGTATCATCTAAGGCTGTTCACTTTTGGGTACATGTGAGGGTTTCACATCCACTTTAAAGGAAGTTCTCTCTTGGATTCTGGTATCAACAAGATCAACTCCTCAAGACTCCCAGGTATATCTTGAGCTGAAATCTCATCTTTAATGTCATCAGTAGGGATGAGCCGAACACCCCCGGGTTCGGTTCGCACCAGAACCTTCGAACGGACCGAAAGTTCGCGCGAATTTTCGAACCCTATTCGTTATAATGGACGCGAACGTTCGAAATCAAAATTGCTAATTACAACGGCCAATATGCATGTTAATGTTATAAAACAGGTTTGGGGACCCGGGTCCTGCCCCAGGGGACATATATCAATGCAAAAAGAAATTTTAAAAACTAAAGTTTTTTCGGGAGCAGTCATTTTAATGATGCATAAAGTGAAAAAAAAAAAAGTGAAATTTTCCTTTAAATACGGTACCTGGGGGGTGTCTAAAGTATGCCTGTGAAGTGGCATGTGTTTCCCGTGTTTAGAACTGTCCTTGCACAAAATGACATTTGTAAAGGAAAAAAAGAAGCCATTTAAAACCACTTGCGGCTTTAATGTCATGTCTTGTCCTGGCCGCCATATGGCTGAAAATCCTTGAGAAAAATGGCATGGCTACCCCATCACCCCCCCCACCACCCCAGCCCCTTTGGGTCTTGTATGGATACTAAGGGGGACCCCGCACCCAAAATAAAACCCTATACCTACAACCCTATATACTCTGAACAGCAGTATATAGGTGGTGCAAACAAGACATGGACTGTAGGTTTGTTCTTAAGTAGAATCTGAACAGGTACATTATGAAGTGTAGCTACATCCCAAAAAAATCAATTTTTAAGCTTTTTGGAGAACATAGGGAGGGGTTATCACCCCTGTAACATTTGCTGTCTTTGCACATCTGTTCAGAACATGTCACCTCACTTTCCGTCCCAATGACAAATGTTTTTGGAAAAGTGGGGTTTTAATTGAAACAAGGATTGGTGATAAAGCATCAGTAGAGAGGAGATACCTTTTTCCCAAATTAAATCTAACAGGATAGAATTTTCCTTCCTAGGGGTAGATTTCCTCTCACTTCCTGTTTTCTCTTGCCGTTTGCAAGTAGGAGTCGTTTGTAAGTTGGATGTTTGAAAGTAGGGGCCTGCCGTATATACTCTGCAGAAATTTGCCCTATTAGATGTTGGTGTAGCCACAAGACTGGTGGGCACAGGAATGGGCCCTGCTGTGAGTTAATAGATCAAGATTTGTACTTGCATGCACCTGTTGAACCGGGCAGAAAAATTGGGCCTTTGGTGGTGGTGGTGGTGGTGGTGGACGGTGTTGCCACAAGACTGTAAGCCCTCACAGTTACTCTTGGTGGGTGCAGGAATGGGCCCTGCTGTGAGTTATTAGATCAAGATTTGTAATAGCATGCACCTGTTGAACAGGGCAGAAAAATTGGGCCTTTGGTGGTGGTGGTGGTGGTGGACGGTGTTGCCACAAGACTGTAGGCCCTCATAGTTACTCTTGGTGGGCGCAGGAATGGGCCCTGCTGTGAACTATTAGATCAAGATTTGTAATTACACGCCCCTGTTAAACAGGGGCTGAAAAATTGTGCCTTAGGCATTGGTGCTGGTGCCACAACACTGCAACCCCTCACAGATACTGTACTTGGAGCACAGCAGTCACACCTGTTGCGAAGCATCTTTTTAAAAAATTGTAATTACACGCCCCTGTTATACAGGGGCTGAAAAATTGTGCCTTAGGCACTGGTGCTGGTGCCACAACACTGAAACCCCTCACAGATACTGTACTCTGAGCACAGAAATGAGACCTGTTGCAAAGCATTGCCTAAAAATTGTAATTACACGCCCCAACAGGGGCTGAAAAATTGTGCCTTAGGCACTGGTGCTGGTGCCACAACACTGCAACCCCTCACAGATACTGTACTCTGAGCACAGCAGTCACACCTGTTGCGAAGCATCTTTTTAAAAAATTGTAATTACACGCCCCTGTTATACAGGCGCTGAAAAATTGTGCCTTAGGCACTGGTGTGGTGGCATGGATCATTGAGGAGGAGGAAGAGGATAGTCAGTGAACATAACAGGACAGTCACTCAGCATCAGCATAGGCAGTCTTGAAGGGATGTGACATTATAAATTATTCCGTTATATCCGCTTCAGGTGTCTGGTAGCTGGTGGTGATCCAAGACTGATTCATTTTTATGAAGGTCAGTCGATCAACCGAGTCGGTGGACAGGCGCACCCTATGATCGGTGACAAATCCTCCAGCAGCACTGAATGTGCGTTCGGAAAGAACGCTGGATGCAGGACAGGCCAGTAGCTCAATTGCATACTGTGCAAGCTCTGGCCAGTGATCCATCCTCAGGACCCAGTAAGCCAGAGGATTTTCGGTGGGAAAGGTGTCCAAGTCTGACCTTGCCCCTAGGTATTCCTGCACCATGTATATCAGACGCTGGCGATGGTTGCTGGAACCGATCATACCTTGGGGCTGCGGACTAAAAAATTGTCTGAACGCATCGGTCAGACGTCCACCTTCCCCACCGCTCCTTCTGCTACTGACCGAAGCCTCAGCAACTCGTCGTCCAGGACCAGGAGTTTGTAACCTCCCAGTTTCTGGGAACGCGTTGCACAGACCTTTCTGCAAGGCCTCCCTGAGATGTCTCATCCTCTGCTCCCTCTGCGACGGCAAGATAAGGTCCGCAACCTTACCCTTGTACCGTGGATCAAGGAGAGTGGCCAGCCAGTAATGGTCACTCTCCTTGATCCGAAGAACACGAGGATCCTTCCGCAGGCTTTGCAGGATCAGGGAGGCCATGCAGCGTAGGTTAGCTGAGGCATTCGGTCCGGAGTCTTCTGGGTCACTGAGGATGACATGATCGCCAGCCACCTCCTCCCAGCCACGTACAAGTCCACTGGTTTGTTGGGACTGTACATCATCCCTAAAAGACTGCTGCTGCTGATGCTGAGTGCCAGGCTCCACCTCCATGCTCACACAATCCTCCTCCTCCTCCTCCTCCTCCTCCTCTTCCTGTGTGATGGGTGGGACAGAAGGAACATTGTCTGGATAAAGGGGGCCTTGAGAGACAAGGAAGTCCTCCTCTTCCTGCCTCTGTTCTGCCTCAAGTGCCCTGTCCATTATCCCACGCAGCGTATGCTCCAACAGGTGGACAAGAGGTACAGTGTCACTGATGCATGCACTGTCACTGCTCACCATCCTCGTGGCCTCCTCAAATGGTGAGAGGACAGTGCATGCATCCC
This sequence comes from Rana muscosa, assembly GCA_029206835.1. Classification (NCBI taxonomy): domain Eukaryota; kingdom Metazoa; phylum Chordata; class Amphibia; order Anura; family Ranidae; genus Rana; species Rana muscosa. Next base: position 97,354,329 of record CM055118.1, on the reverse strand, counting down.
TGATCATGCTCCACTGGCGTGGGGAAAAAAAGCCAAGCTCCCCTGACCCTGTCCTGGTGCCGTAGTCGCAAAGGTACTCAGTGATGGCCCTCTGCTGCGTGTGCAGTCGCTGCAGCATGGCCAACGTTGAGTTCCACCTGGTGGGCATGTCACATATTAGGCGGTTCTTGGGCAGGTTCAGCTCCTTTTGCAGCTCAGTCAGCCGAGCACTGGCATTATAAGATCGGCGGAAATGCACACAGACTTTCCTGGCCTGCCTCAGGACATCCTGTAAGCCTGGGAACCTGCCCAAGAACCGCTGCACCACCAGGTTGAGGACGTGAGCCATACAGGGCACATGGGTGAGCTGCCCCTGTCGCAGGGCGGAGAGGAGGTTGGTGCCATTATCAGAAACGACCATTCCTGGCTTAAGCTGGCGTGGCGTCAACCACCTCTCGGCCTGCCCCTGCAGAGCTGCCAGAACCTCTGGCCCAGTGTGGCTCCTGTCCCCCAAACACACCAGCGCAAGCACGGCATGGCATCTTTTTGCCTGCGTACTCGCGTAGCCCCTTGTACGCCTACGGAGCACCGCTGGTTCCGAGGACAGAGCACTCGAAGAGGACATGGAGGAAGAAGAAGAGGAGGGGGTGGAGGAGAGAGGTGTGTCACAACCAGTAGTAGCATTTTGGAGGCGTGGTGGCGGAACAACCTCCAACACTACTGCACCTTGTCCTGCATCCCTCCCAGCTGCCAATAGAGTGACCCAATGGGCCGTGAAAGAAAGATAACGTCCCTGTCCATGCCTGCTGGACCATGAGTCAGCGGTAATATGCACCTTACCGCTGACCGCCCTGTCCAGCGAGGCATGGACATTGCCTTCCACATGCCAGTAGAGAGACGGAATTGCCTTCCGTGAGAAAAAGTGGCGTTTGGGAACCTGCCACTGAGGAACCGCACATTGAACAAACTCACGGAAGGGGGCCGAGTCTATCAACTGAAAAGGCAGCAGTTGAAGTGCTAGCAATTTAGCCAAGCTAGCATTCAACCGCTGGGCATGTGGATGGCTGGGAGTATACTTCTTTCGACGGTCCAGCAGCTGGGGCAGGGAAATTTGCCTGCTACAATCGGACGTCGGTGTACTGCAAGTACTTGGTTGTGACACACCTAATTCTACACCTTCAGTCCTCTCAGAGCAGCTTTCAGAGAGGACTGAAGATATAGTGGGGATGGAGATCCCAGCTGATGAGGAGCAAGGAGAGGTCCGCTTTGTTCTTTGGTGTGGGTCTTTTATGTGTGCTTGCCAACGAGCTGCATGGCAGGTCGACATATGTCTGCTCATGCTTGTGGTGCCCAAGCGGCTGATGTTTTGGCCACGCGAGATACGCTTGAGACAAATATTGCAAATAGCAGTGGTGCGATCTGATGCACTCGTCTCAAAAAAGGCCCACACCAAAGAACCTTTGTGATAACGTGCAGAGGCAGCGCCCTGCACAGGCGGAGCTCTGCGGTGTGGTACAGTTGCTGTGCTGGCCTCTAGCTGGCCTCCAGGGGGCATCCTGCCTCGTTGGACATGTGACGCTGCATCCTCCTCCTCCTCCTCCTCTCTCCCTTCAGGCACCCACGTGGAGTCAGTGACCTCATCATCCCCTCCCTCTTCACCACTAGAGCAAACCTGGCAGTAAGCTGCAGCTGGTGGAACACTACTGCCAGATTGCTGTCCTTCAGCATCCCCTTTCTCTGCGCGCACACTACTGACTTCCTCAAGCTGGGTATCATCATCCGAGCCTTCGAATCGTTGGGCATCCTCCTGGAGCATGTACCCAACACTGTGCTCAAACAGTTCGGGGGACTCCTCAGGAGGACATGGTGGGTCTAGGGAAGGGGTGGCTGATGATGCCATTGAGTACGCGTTGGCAGCTGCTCTGCCAGTACCCTGAGCCTGGGTGAGAGAGGATGAGGAGGATGAGGAGGGCTTGGTCATCCATTCTACCAAGCCTTCGGCATGATGCGGCTCCACATGTCCAGCTGCCGAAAACAAAGACAAGCGTGTCCCATGGCCACGTGCTGATGACGATGCACGACCACGTCCACGGCCAGCACTGTTGTCTCTAGAAACAGAGCCTGCCTGCCCTGTGTTCTTGCCTCGGCACGCTCTGCCTCTCCTTGGCGGTCTTCCAGCCATTGTAGTCGGTAGTGTATATAGTATAAAAAATAGAACTCCTATGTGTGCTCACAACACACTGTAGGTCCTATGGGTGCTGACACTAACACACTATAGGTACTATGTGTGCTGCTGACAAGAAAATATAGGAGCTCTGTTTGCTGCCACTAACACACTAGAAGTCCTATGGGTGCTGCTGAGAAGAAAATATAGGAGCTCTGTTTGCTGCCACTAACACACTAGAAGTCCTATGGGTGCTGCTGAGAAGAAAATATAGGAGCTCTGTTTGCTGCCACTAACACACTAGAAGTCCTATGGGTGCTGCTGAGAAGAAAATATAGGAGCTCTGTTTGCTGCCACTAACACACTAGAAGTCCTATGGGTGCTGCTGAGAAGAAAATATAGGAGCTCTGTGTGATGCCACTAACACACTAGAAGTCCTATGGGTGCTGCTGAGAAGAAAATATAGGAGCTCTGTTTGCTGCCACTAACACACTAGAAGTCCTATGGGTGCTGCTGAGAAGAAAATATAGGAGCTCTGTTTGCTGCCACTAACACACTAGAAGTCCTATGGGTGCTGCTGAGAAGAAAATATAGGAGCTCTGTGTGATGCCACTAACACACTAGAATTCCTATGGGTGCTGCTGAGAAGAAAATATAGGAGCTCTGTTTGCTGCCACTAACACACTAGAAGTCCTATGGGTGCTGCTGAGAAGAAAATATAGGAGCTCTGTTTGCTGCCACTAACACACTAGAAGTCCTATGGGTGCTGCTGAGAAGAAAATATAGGAGCTCTGTTTGCTGCCACTAACACACTAGAAGTCCTATGGGTGCTGCTGAGAAGAAAATATAGGAGCTCTGTGTGATGCCACTAACACACTAGAAGTCCTATGGGTGCTGCTGAGAAGAAAATATAGGAGCTCTGTTTGCTGCCACTAACACACTAGAAGTCCTATGGGTGCTGCTGAGAAGAAAATATAGGAGCTCTGTTTGCTGCCACTAACACACTAGAAGTCCTATGGGTGCTGCTGAGAAGAAAATATAGGAGCTCTGTTTGCTGCCACTAACACACTAGAAGTCCTATGGGTGCTGCTGAGAAGAAAATATAGGAGCTCTGTTTGCTGCCACTAACACACTAGAAGTCCTATGGGTGCTGCTGAGAAGAAAATATAGGAGCTCTGTTTGCTGCCACTAACACACTAGAAGTCCTATGGGTGCTGCTGAGAAGAAAATATAGGAGCTCTGTTTGCTGCCACTAACACACTAGAAGTCCTATGGGTGCTGCTGAGAAGAAAATATAGGAGCTCTGTTTGCTGCCACTAACACACTAGAAGTCCTATGGGTGCTGCTGAGAAGAAAATATAGGAGCTCTGTTTGCTGCCACTAACACACTAGAAGTCCTATGGGTGCTGCTGAGAAGAAAATATAGGAGCTCTGTTTGCTGCCACTAACACACTAGAAGTCCTATGGGTGCTGCTGAGAAGAAAATATAGGAGCTCTGTTTGCTGCCACTAACACACTAGAAGTCCTATGGGTGCTGCTGAGAAGAAAATATAGGAGCTCTGTTTGCTGCCACTAACACACTAGAAGTCCTATGGGTGCTGCTGAGAAGAAAATATAGGAGCTCTGTTTGCTGCCACTAACACACTAGAAGTCCTATGGGTGCTGCTGAGAAGAAAATATAGGAGCTCTGTTTGCTGCCACTAACACACTAGAAGTCCTATGGGTGCTGCTGAGAAGAAAATATAGGAGCTCTGTTTGCTGCCACTAACACACTAGAAGTCCTATGGGTGCTGTTGGGGTGCAATGCTGTGCTAACAGCACTGCGGTTGGTACTACTGCAATACTGTACTAACAGTAAGCACGCACCAGACTAATCCCCAGCAGCAGCTAATAACACACTAACTGTGCAATCAGCAGCAATGAACGATCAATGACTTAGGTAGCAATGGTTTAGCAAAGAAATAGCCAATGGTTTAGCAAAGAAGAGCAAATCTTTCAGTATCAAGCAAAGACTGAATCAGCAGACTAATCTCTCCTAAAGCCGGAACTCATGTGACCGGGGCCGATGGCGTGGCGGCCTTTTAAATGGTGGGGCGTGTACTAAAGCCCCTGAGCTGTAATTGGCTACAGGCGTCCTGCCTGTAGCCAATTATTGCTCTCCGAGTTTCGGGCGCTGTGATTGGCCAAGCATGCGGGGTCACAGTGCATGCTTGGCCAATCATCAGCCAGCAATGCACTGCGCCGGCCGCGCCGGCCGCAATGCATTGCGGGGCCGCTCGCATCACACGAATGTGATGCGAACGGCCCAAATAGTTCTGGGCTCGACGAGCGAGCGAACGCCCGATGCTCGATTCGAACATGGGTTCGAATCGAGCACCGGGCCCATCCCTAGTCATCAGTGAGGCCATGGGAAAAAGCAGCCATGAGAGCCTCATTGTTCCAACCAACATCTGCTGCCATAGTACAGAATTCATAAGCATAGTCGCCAACAGTTCTAGCACTCTGTTTAATGGACATGAGGTTTTCAGTAGCAAAGGTGGAGCGAGCGGGAAAATCAAATACTCTTTTAAAGGAGGCCACAAACTCAGGGTAATTCTGGACAATGGGTTTTTGTGTCTCCCATAGTGGGTTTGCCCAAGCCAGGGCTTAGCCAGAAAGCAAAGAAATAATGAAGCCTACGTTGCTTCTGTCAGTAAGGAACGCCTGGGGCAACATATCAAAAAATATTCCAACCTGGTTGAGAAACCCTTTGCAGTAGGCTGGATCACCCCCCAAAATGCTGGGGGAGCAGAACCCGTCATACCTCTTACAGTGGTAGTGTTGAACAGAGACAGGAGCAGCAGCAGGGATGGCTTGCAACATTGGTTGTACTGGAGCAGGAGGATCCAGATGAGCAGCCTGAATCAAGAGCGTTTGTAACACTATGGCAAACTGATCCATGCAGTGGTCCTGTTCGTCCAAACTGGCAAAAATATTACAACTAGGTGGATTGCCTGCATCTTGTGCATTCATGGCCCTTCTGTAATGTCAGGAACCAAAAACAAGACAGACAAAAAGTGCAGGTAAAGTCACACCTTTAATGAAATGGCAAAAATGTTCAGGAACCTGGTCAAAAAACAAAACCCAGGGTTTGGATGCCAGAGCGGGTAATCAGATGAGCCGGGGTCAGGAAGCCAGAAGTCAGCATAGTCAGGAGCAAAAATCAGAAACAGAAATCTGAAGGGAAGTCAGCCAGGCCAAGTCATACACAGGAGCACAGGGAGGAAGCACTTCGAGATCTTAGACCACGCAAGGGCAAGGAGGAAATGAGCTACACTGCTTAAATAGCAAAAAGGGGCTGGCTGTAGGCTGGACTAATGAGGCAGGTTAATAGTAACCAGGTGAGTCACTGTGGCTGGTAATTACCTGGCAGATAAGCAGCTTCTGAGCACTAAAAAAAGAGCTGCTCGTTAAGTAGCAGGAGCCCAGCCCTGACAGGAAGAAAGAAACCAAATCCACGTATCTACAAAAAGCCACATTTATTATTATTATTATTATACAGGATTTATATAGTGCCAATAGTTTGCGCAGCGCTTTACAACATGGGTGCAGACAGTACACTTACAAAACAAATCATTACAGGAGGGATCAGAGGGCCCTGCTCGTTAGAGCTCTACAAACAATATTTTTCTTTACTGGCCTGCGTAAGCACCTTGACAAGGAAAACATAGGCTACTGTGTGCAGAGGCCATAAATGCAGCACCTGGATGGTAGGTTGGGCACAAGGGTTTCAAAGAAAACCCCTGCAGCCAAAAAAACAGTCAGTATTGACCTCACCTTCCTGGCTCCCAGAGTGATTTAGTGTCTTCAGTACTTCTGGCTCACAGACCTCGAAAAAGGATGGAGATGAGGAATTCTGACTTTACTTGCTTACATACAGTAACTGTGCTGGGTCACTGACTTAGAAAGAATTTAAGCCTTCACCGGGTATTTCCAAACTTTGCAATGTTATTCTAGTTCTTACATTAGGATTTATTACAGCTTGTGCCTAAGTAAAGTTCCAAGAAACAGCAAGTGGTCTGTGCCAGTAATGTGGTTGCTCACAACAGTAAACATTTTCCATGGGGATGAACATTTCAACCAGACATTTAGAAGGGAAGATTCTGGATAAACCCACTGTTCGTTTTTTTTTATATAAGTTTAAAGGACAACTTTAGAGAAGAATCTGATGGTATCCAGGAAAAATGTAATTGGACTAAAGTAAAAAACAAAACAAAAAAGCTGCTGGATGACTGGGTTCCCTCGTTCCTGGTGATAACAACCCTTCAGGCAGTACCACACCCTCTGACTCACAAACACAAAGTTTTATCAGTAAATTAAATTCTGCTTTAAATTAAAAAAAATGGGAGGGCCTTCAGGCAGCAAGGACAGAGGGTGGGGGGAAGAGTGGAACTGGACTGCCATCAATCTGAATCATATAGTTGAAACAGATGCTCAGATAAGGAGTTATGGCTTAAAGTGGAACTTAACTATATCTGAACAACACAAACCGAAAACATTATTTAATTAATTTTTAATATTCAAAGAAAACTCACACATCCATCCATGTCTCCCTGCTTTATTGTATTCAGAAATCCCTTTGGAAAAACAACTTCTTCCTAGCATCTCTAGCCACGGCCATCTTGAGTAAGGGCAGATGATTCATGTAACATTTACTTCCTGGAATCTGCCCTTAGATCAGGCATGCAGACAGGAGGGTGTGTTTGACTGAGAAAGCCCCTCCTCCCTTTCTCTGAATAAAAGAAAAAAAACACCCAGGAAGACTCCTAGCATGCATGACAACATTTTGGCCTAGACTAGAAAGCAGGAAGAAGCTGAAGAAATGTAAAAAAAAAAAAAAAGTTAAAACAAGTAAATATAATATACCGTCCTATCTATTTACTAAGGCAAGTAGCAAAAGGCTTAAAAATAGTATATGTTGATTTTAGTTTTGCTTTGCCTTGCTGCACACTTCCAGTGGTCAGTGAATCAGAGAGCCTTGAATTAGACACAACCAGACAACTAGCAGCCCTCCACCCCCTTATTTCCTGCAGGTTTTCTTTAAAACACATGCACAGTAAAAGATGCAATGTTAGGAAACCACAACATTTTTGTAAATTCACAGCATGGAAATGCGTTGATGAAAACCAGACAAATATCCCCATGTGGTCGAGGAGCATTTAAATGTGGTAAGGGAGAGCCTCAACCACAGACACATAAACGCACAGGACCTTATACATTTTACACAGGACCTTATATATTTTATACAATTATATATGTCGCACCCTCCCCAAAAGGTTGGGACGCTATTTAAATTTAAAGGGATGTCTTAGCCAGTAGCTGGGCTCAGACTGTTGAATTATATTGAGATTTGATTCTGTTCTAGCTGTGGTTTGCCCAAAGGTAGTTTCCCTATTTGCCTGAAGGTGACGTTACCACCACAGGCACCTGTTGGAACACGGGCAAACCATGGTGCATTGAGTGACCCTTCTCGGCAACGGTACGGTGGGAGTGGACGCCCCACTGTGCCTGCTGGCAGGGGATACTTAAGGGGGAGGCGCCATTGATCGGGGTTCATCTTCGCCTCGTGGCCCTCAGGGCGCAAGGTATGTATGTGTGGTTCTGGTCTCTGGGCCACGTTGGCCCGAGGCTCCATCGCTACATAGTAGGCCCAGCTAGTCTGGCTGGGGCCTACATACTGAGAGGGGATCCCAAGCTATCCGTCCAAATGGGGAGGAAGCTATCTTATTGAAGGAGACCAGGGGATGATCTGCCCTGGAGGAGACCAGCAAAGTGCTGCTGTCTCCGGTGAGGCCTGGCAACTTTATTAAGGAGGGATTCACTATACTACAAGCCCTGCAGTTCGCCGGATTGGCGTAAAGGCTCTTTTACTGTACGGCTGGAAGTTTGGGACTTTGAAATCCTGTGGCAGAGGATTCCCGGACTATCCATTTGCTCAAAATTAAAAGGTCTGTGGCAGAGACTTTGTTCACTTTAAAAGGTCTGTGGCAGAGACCCATTTCACCTAGGGCAGTCTGTGGCAGAGACTGCCCCGTTGCTGATTCGTGTGTCATCCCGGCTGCTAGGCCCTGTGAGAGGGGACTATCCGGGTGACCAATACCCACTCTAACATTGAGAGTGGTGAGTGACTTTGAACTGACACCTGTGCATAGTTGTGGTGAGTCCCTGAACCTTCCCTTGCTCTTCTCTACCTTCTACTTTCTCAATGTTTACTGCATAAGAAAATAAAGCCTGACTGTTGAAGGTTTTACATCTGTGTGGACATTGCATTACTACAGACTTTCCTACCTGGACAACGAAGCTGAAGAGGTAATGTGCAAAACCCAAAACTAACCAGCAGCTCCTACGGGGGTAGTGCTACATGTGGGGGCTCGTCCGGGATATTTGCCGTTGCCTCTGACAACTGGATTACTGTTCTTTTGATTTTTGGAAAGTCTGCCATTGAGAAAAGTGTTGGACTGTGCTTTTGACGAGAGAAGGAGGGGTCAAGGGGCACAGATCGCTTTGCTAGCTGCGTAGTTCGTGGTCGGGGCCGAAAAGAAGAAAGCCTGCGAGCTACGTGCAAAAAAAACTAACTGGGAGGAGTCCCGCCACCTGCGTGAGACACGTGAGTGTGTTTGGTGCCAAAGAGCAGAGATTTGTAATTGAGCAAGAAGAGCAGCATGTCTTCGTTTTCATGGGCCCCAGCCATATCGGGACCCGGGATGTTCCCTATGCCTAACACTATGGACACTGCTCAGCTTGGAGCCCCGCTTACGGATACGGGGATCCGACTCAAGCCCCAAAGCCGTTTCACGCTATACACAAGTCGGGATGTGGAGGCCCTGGGCATGCTCTGCCCTGGATGCAGTGGACTTGCCGTGCAGTTGTGCCCCTTTGGTCGATGCCTATCCTGTGGGGAATTTCTCTTCGAGGTAGAACAACCCACCGCACCACCCCGCGCTTATAAAGTGGACTGGATTACAGGCACCGTTACACTTGAGGAGACCGCCTTTGCCCCTGCGGTTCAGCCCGCGCGCACTCGAGTTGCTACAGCAAGTAAGTCCGGAGTGGATGTCGCCACCATTACGGAACCACCAGCGGACCTCGCAGCGGACGCTGCCACCAACACCACCTGTATCTCCATCCCACCTGCAAAACGGAAGGTGGGCTACGTTAAGGCCTCCCGCGGCCGCGGTCGAGGCCTACCCCAGCGCCTGCCGGAACCGGACCTCGTGAGTGGTGAAGTCTCCAGGAAGTCCACGTCAGGAACCGGTAAGGAGGCTGGGGACAAAGTGACTGTAGCTACCCGTAATTATCTACCTGCTGAGGAGTGGGATTCCTCGGAACTGGACTCTTCCTCAGATGTTGGGGAGGACGAGCTGATTGAGGCTGTGTTTCAGGAGAGGGGATGGGACAATAGAAGATGTATCACCCGATACGCAGCCTCCAAGAGGGGGCACCCATGAGCTCTGGGGACACCACACCCCGGGTGGAAACCCCTGCTGTAAAGAAAGAGGCTGTACCTAATGAAGGACCCTGGCTTCAATTTGCTACGTTTTTGGTCCGGAGGTCACCGGACTCCTATGTACTGCCCGGGACGGGAAACCCTGGGTCTTTGCCTAAGCTTGCCCACCTACAGCGGATCTTGATGAAAAGGGTAGCTACCGAGAACGGCTTGGAGTTCCCCTACGTACCTAAGGAACTAATGTTTGAAATTGAAGCTCGCCACGAGCAATGGTGCGGGGAGGCCATCTGGGACTACCTGAAAGTACCCAAGCCGTTCAGGAACTTGGAGCACTCGGTTACCATGGCTGATCGGTTTAAGGGTTGCCGTTTGGACTGGGGTTACGGCCGGCACATTCACGCCAATCAGGCTGTTCTCCGCTGCCCAGGAAGGGATGATGCAGTATATTTTATCCCCACCCTGGACAAACAGTGGAAATCTGTGACTCTACCGGATCCTAGTTTCTACTTGTGACATTTTAAATGAGAAACTTGACTTTGTTGTTTTTGCCTCCTGTTCTTCTACAAGTGGAGAACGATCTGGATTGAGGTGATTTTGTTCTCTGCCATAAGACATTTGTTGCTCTAAAAGAAAAGACAGAGAACGGTTTTTCTTTTATCTCTGAAAAACATTTTTTTTGTTCCCTCTAACTGAACTTTGGGAGTTAGTCAGATAGAGTAGGGTTGCTGAGAAACACTGTGTTCAACAATGGTTCTTTAGTATGCTTTTTCCAGCCCAAGCTCAGAAAGGACATTGTGATGCCTCTGACACTAGGTGGCAGTGGTTTGCCGAATTAGGGAGAGACTTTTTGTGCTGACACAGCAATTAGAACTTTAAACTTAAAGAAGGAAAACTGCATTTCTGCTTCTGTGTACATATGTCTAATACTTTAGAAATATATGTTTGCTATGCATATTCTTTGTGTTCTCTCCTAGGTACCGGATCTGCTGTCAAGACCATCAGAGAATGGGGTGGGATTAAACAGACAGTGATGGGTGGTAATGTACATACATAATGTGTAGTATAAAAATGTCTTATTATGCCATTCCTGTTGCTATACTTTGTTTCTTTTCCTCTTTTCTTTTCCGTTCCCAATTTTTGGTTCAGGCACCAAAACCTCAGGCTTGAGGTTTTTGTTTGTTTTTCAGCCACTGGGGACAGTGTCTTTTTGTGGAGGGGGGTGTATGTAGCGCCCTCCCCAAAAGGTTGGGACGCTATTTAAATTTAAAGAGATGTCTGAGCCAGTAGCTGGGCTCAGACTTTTGAATTATATTGAGATTTGCTTCTGTTCTAGCTGTGGTTCGTCCGATGGTAGTTTCCCTATTTGCCTGAAGGTGGCGTTACCCAGTGTTGCCAACCCCCTGAAGTGAAGTTTACTGGCAAGGATGCCAAAATTTCTGAACGGCACCAATTTTTTACTGGCAAAAATCTTGAAAATTGCTGGCAGAGCCGCATTTTTTACTGACGCTGCAAAAAAGTACCTAAAATTACTGTTTTCAGTGCTAAACAGTGCAAGTATAAATATTTGAACTATAAACACATAGTTAGTGCTATTAGCAATGTGTTTAAGTTAAACAAAAGTCAAAAAACATATTTCTCCATTGACATGAAGGTTAGGTTACTATAACCCAGCCAGCACTGGGTTCCCCCCTTACATCAGAGTCTGCAGGGATCCCCCTTACAGTGAAAGGGAACTCTTATGTAAAGGGGAACGCTGCAGATCATGATCTAAGGGGGGAATTCTGATGTAAGGGGAGGCTCTGGTGACCAGAGACCACCTTATATCAGAGTCCACTGCATTCCCTTTACATCAGAGTTACCACTTACATCAGGGTCTGCAGCATTACCCTTTCACTGTAAGGGGCAATCCGGCAGACTCGGATGTGAAGGGGAATGCCAGGAACTCTGATGTGGGGGGCATTCTGGTGACTAGAGACCACCTTCCACAGAGTGAAAACAATAAGGTAAGGGGAGTTACTAATATAGGGGGGAACCTTTACATCAGTGCCCCTTACATTATTGTATTCACCCCCCCTTACATCAGCAACCCCCCCCTCAGACTGGCCTGGCGGCACTGTCACTGACCTCCTCTCAGGTGCATCGTGCAGGGCTCAGTCAGATGGCTCCAGCTTGGCGGCTCTGGTTTTCCTATGGTCTCCTCTCCACAGTTCACACACGTCCGACTTCTCCCGTGACCCCCATGATCCCGGCGGTGCTCCCACTCATGACTCCTCTCCCGACTCCCCTCAGAGACTGCAGACATGATGTAGGAAATGGTCAGAGGCTGCGGGCAGGATACAGGAACAGAAGATGGTCAGAAGCTGCGGGCAGGAGATGGTCAGTGGCTGTGGGCAGGACTCAGGAGAAGGTCAGAGGCTGCGGGCAGGACTCAGGAGAAGGTCAGAGGCTGCGGGCAGGACTCAGGAGAAGGTCAGAGGCTGCGAGCAGGACTCAGGAGAAGGTTAGAGGCTGCGGGCAGGACTCAGGAGAAGGTCAGAGGCTGCGGGCAGGACTCAGGAGATGGTCAGAGGCTGCGGGCAGGACTCAGGAGAAGGTCAGAGGCTGCGGGCAGGACTCAGGAGATGGTCAGAGGCTGCGGGCAGGACTCAGGAGAAGGTCAGAGGCTGTGTGCAGGACTCAGGAGAAGGTCAGAGGCTGCGGGCAGGACTCAGGAGAAGGTCAGAGGCTGCGGGCAGGACTCAGGAGAAGGTCAGAGGCTGCGGGCAGGACTCAGGAGAAGGTCAGAGGCTGTGGGCAGGACTCAGGAGATGGTCAGAGGCTGCGGGCAGGAGAGGGCCTCCTCTTCAGTGTCCTCCTCTACCTAGCCGGCTTCGGGCTTCACCCCCCCAGTAATGTTCTCCTGTGGCCCGTCACGATGCTCCATCATACATACAGGACTCAGCATGTAACAGGAGGGCCCATCATACATACATACAGGACTCTGCATGTAATCAATGCACACAGCTGTCAGTAGATCTAAAGGAAATCATAACTTGTGTGGTGTGTGTGATCACCAGGAACTTGGAAGCAGAAGTCCTACTAGAACACCACGCTTCATGCAGAAGTTCAACCAAACTAATAATTAGATGCTCCCAGCAGAGGAAATCGTGTAATCACGGGAGATTGTCCTCTCCAATCCATGCCCCGAGCTCTGCCCTGGAAGATAACCTCAGTGTTCCTCCTATGGGGCTGATAACACGTGCCTCGCAGTCCTCTCTGCACCGTTGCGCTCCCCCGTGGAACCGCCGAGAACTTAGAACGAGTGGCGGCTTCCGTTTAAAAATGGCACCAGGCGGCGACATTATGTTACTGCGCTTGCGCCGCCCAGCCGAGCTTGTACGATCTATCCTGAGTCCTGCAGGCTTCGGAAGGGCGCATGCACAGTTGCATGGCCGGCCCGCAGCCATTTTTCTTACTGGCACCGGCTGTCCATAACGGACATTCACGGACACCCCGAAAATGGGGTGAAATCAAAGGACTGTCCGTAAATTAACGGACGGTTGGCAACACTGGCGTTACCATCTCAGGCACCTGTCGCCCCACTGTGCCTGCTGGGAGGGGATACTTAAAGGGCAGACGCCATTGATCTGGGTTCGTCTTCGCCTCATGGCCCTCAGGGCACGAGGTATGTGTGTGTGGTTCTGGTCTCGGGGCCACGTTGGCCCGAGGCTCCATCGCTACATAGTAGGCCCAGCTAATCTGGCTGGGGCCTGCATACTGAGAGGGGATCCCAAGCTGTCCGTCCAAATGGGGAGGAAGCTATCTTAATGAAGGAGACCAGGGGAGGACCTGCCCTAGAGGAGACCGGCAAAGTGCTGCTGTCTCGGGTGAGGCCTGGCAACTTTATTAAGGAGTGATCCACTATACTACAAGCCCTGCAGTTCGCCAGATTGGCTTAAAGGCTCTTTTACTGTACGGCTGGAAGTTTGGGACTTTGAAATCCTGTGGCAGAGGATTCCCGGATTATCCATTTGCTCAACATTAAAAGGTCTGTGGCAGAGACCCATTTCACCTAGGGCAGTCTGTGGCAGAGACTGCCCCGTTGCTGATTTGTGCATCATCCCGGCTGCTAGGCCCTGTGAGAGGGGACTATCCGGGTGACCAATACCCAGTAGTGTATTTAGGTTGTGTGCTGCACTAGGCCTGACTAAACTCGTGCACCCTCTAATTTAAATATGACCACCCCTTCCTGTCACGGCCACACCCCTTTCTGTTTAAGACTCGCCCTAAAATTTGGGGACACTAGTGGGGACACTAGTTCTTAGGGCCTGGAGGGGGAGGGGGGCATTGGATTCCCTTAATTTGCATAGATTTCCCTCTCACTTACTGTTTGGCTATGGGGCAGGATGTGAAGGGAAATCTCTGCAATGGGACAGGGAAGGTAAAAAATAAACTGACAGGGGCTATAACCCTCCCTTACTCTATCCAAAAAAAAAAAAAAAAGTGTTACCTATAGTTTTACTTTAACCACTTAAGCCCCGGACCATTTGGTAGCTAAAGGACCAGAGGTGAATTCAGAATTTTGCACTGCGCTGCTTTAACTGTAAATTGTGCGGACATGCAATGTTGTACCCAAACGAAATTTGCGTCCTTTTCTTCCCACAAATAGAGCTTTCTTTTAATGGTATTTGATTGCCTCTGCGATTTTTATTTTTTGCGATATAAACGGAAAAAGACCGAAAATTTTGAAAAAAAATGATATTTTCTATTTTTTTTATAAGAAGAATCGAATAAACTCAATTTTAGTCATACATTTAGGCCAAAATGTATTCAGCCACATGTTTTTAGTAAAAAAAATTTCAATAAGCGTATATTTATTGGTTTGCGCAAAAGTTATAGAGTTTACAAACTAGGGTACATTTTCTGAAATTTACACAGCTTTAAATTTATGACTGCCTATCTCATTTCTTGAGGTGCTAAAATGACAGGGCAGTACAAACCACCCCCCCCCAAATGACCCCATTTTGGAAAGTAGACACCCCAAGGAAATTGCTGAGAGGCATGTTAAGCCCATTGAATTTTTTTTTTTGTCTTAAGTGATTGAATAATGACAAAAAAAAAAAAAAAAAATTACAAAAAATTGTCACTAAATGATATATTGCTCACACATGCCATGGTTATATGTGGAATTGCACCCCAAAATACATTTTGCTGCTTCTCCTGAGTACGGGGATACCACATGTGTGGGACTTTTTGGGAGCCTAGCCGCGTACGGGACCCCGGAAACCAAGCACCGCCTTTAGGATTTCTAAGGGCGCAAATTTTTGATTTCACTCCTCACTACCTATCACAGTTTCGAAGGCCATAAAATGCCAAAATAGCACAAAACCCCCCCAAATGACCCCATTTTAGAAAGTAGACACCCCAAGGAAATTGCTGAGAGGCCTGTTGAGCCCATTGAATATATATTTTTTTTTTGTCCCAAGTGATTGAATAATGACAAAAAATAAAAAATTACAAAAAGTTGTCACTAAATGATATATTGCTCACACATGCCATGGTTATATGTGGAATTACACCCCAAAATAAATTTTTCTGCTTCTCCTGAGTACGGGGATACCACATGTGTGGGACTTTTTAGGAGCCTAGCCGCGTACGGGACCCCGAAAACCAAGCACCGCCTTCAGGATTTCTAGGCACAAATTTTTGATTTCACTCCTCACTACCTATCACAGTTTCGAAGGCCATAAAATGCCAAAATAGCACAAAACCCCCCCAAATGACCCCATTTTGGAATATAGACATCCCAAGCTATTTGCTGAGAGGCATGGCGAGTATTTTACAGCTCTCATTTGTTTTTGAAAATGAAGAAAGAAAATATATATATATATATTTTTTTTTTTTTCAATTTTCAAAACTTTGTGACAAAAAGCGAGATCTGCAAAATACTCACAATACCTCTCAGCAAATAGCTTGGGGTGTCTACTTTCCAAAATGGGGTCATTTGGGGGGGTTTGTGCCATCTGGGCATTCCATGGCCTCCGAAACTGTGATAGGCAGTGAGAAGTGAAATCAAAAATTTACACCCTTAGAAAGCCTGAAGGCGGTGCTTGGTTTTTGGGGTCCCGTACGCGGCTAGGCTCCCAAAAAGTCTCACACATGTGGTATCCCCGTACTCAGGAGAAGCAACAGAATGTATTTTGGGGTGTAATTCCACATATGCCCATGGCATGTTTGAGCAATATATCATTTAGTGACAACTTTGTGCAAAAAAAAAAAAAAAATTGTCGCTTTTCCGCAACTTGTGTCAACATATAAAATATTCCATGGACTCGACATGCCTCTCAGTATATAGCTTGGGGTGTCTACTTTCCAAAATGGGGTCATTTGGGGGGGTTTTGAACTGTTCTGGCATTTTATACACAACATTAGGATGCTTACATCCACTCTTCTAACCACTTGAAGACAAAGCCCTTTTTGACACTTTTTGTTTACATGAAAATTTTTTTTTTTTTGCAAGAAAATTATGTTGAACCCCCAAACATTATATATATTTTTAAAGCAAAGGCCCTACAGATTAAAATGGTGGGTGTTGCATTTTTTTTTCTACACAGTATTTGCGCAGCGATTTTTCAAACGCATTTTTTGGGTTAAAAAATAGACTTTTTTTAATTTTAATGCACTAAAACACACTATATTGCCCAAATGTTTGATGAAATAAAAAAGATGATCTTAGGCCGAGTACATAGATACCAAACACGACATGCTTTAAAATTTCGCACAAACGCGCATTGGCGACAAACTACATACATTTTTAAAAGCCTTTAAAAG
The DNA here is from genome assembly GCA_029206835.1 of Rana muscosa. NCBI lineage: Eukaryota > Metazoa > Chordata > Amphibia > Anura > Ranidae > Rana > Rana muscosa. The sequence goes on along the minus strand of CM055118.1, from coordinate 97,337,890 downwards.
CCTTTACAGGTTACCCCAGTAGATTTACAGAGGAGGTCTACTGCTAAAATCACTGCCCTCGATCTGACCTTCGCGGTGATACCTCACATGCATGGTGCAATTGCTGTTTACATATGACAACAAAACAATACTCCTGCGCTCTGATGTCTTGGTGTATGCGGGGCGTGTCGATCATTCCTCAGTAAACAGGCAACACTTTAGGAATCTTGCAGCCCTCCTCAGAACTATGGGTGTTCATACAACTGTAAAAAAACAAAAAACAGGAGGGCGCACCGACCTAGTGTATTACCAGATAAAATCTTTATTAAAATGTATAAAAACAGCAATGGTCCTACTCACAAGCAGAGCGTTAAAATGAGCTTTTTCTAGTGACCAGCCTGAATCATAGGACGACTGAAGTTAAAACTCGATGACCAGGGAGATAGATGGTACCTCAAATGAGCCGTCCAGCACATTTGAGGTACCATCTATCTCCCTGGTCATCGAGTTTTAACTTCAGTCGTCCTATGATTCAGGCTGGTCACTAGAAAAAGCTCATTTTAACGCTCTGCTTGTGAGTAGGACCATTGCTGTTTTTATACATTTTAATAAAGATTTTATCTGGTAATACACTAGGTCGGTGCGCCCTCCTGTTTTTTGTTTGTTTACATATGACGCCAGACCGACGCTTGCGTTCGCCATTGGGCAAGAGCAGGGCAGGACAGGGGTGCTTTTTTTTTATTTTATTTTTTTTATTAATTTTGCTTTTTTATTTTATTTTTAAATTGTTCCTTCCAAGTATTTTTTTTTTTTATCATTTTTATTGTTATCTCAGGGAATGTAAATATCCCCTATGATAGCAATAGGTAGTGACAGGTACTCTTTTTTTGAAAAAAATGGGGTCTTCTAGACCTTAGATTTTTCCTCTGCCCTCAAAGCATCTGACCACACCAAGATCGGTGTGATAAAATGCTTTCCCAATTTCCCAATGGCGCTTTTTATATCCGGGGGGGGGGGCATTCCATCCCACTGCTTGTAAAAGCAGTCCAGAGGCTAATTAGCCGCTAGGATTGCTTTTACATGAAAGCCGGCCGCAGGCTGAAAAGAATGATACCAAGATGATACCTAAACCCGCAGGCATCATTCTGGTATAAACATTCAAAGTCCAGCAACATACCAGTATGTTGCTGGTCCTTGTTGGACATGTATTGTAATCTTTTTTTTTCATGCAGCCAGTTGGCTGAACGAAAAAAGAGATTGATCGGTGGGTATGCCCACCATTAGAATACCGCCCTTCATCCACCCACTTCCAATGATGGGCATACACGCACCATTTATATATGCCGAAGCATGGGGGCATCCTCACGCAAAAAAGTTATGCCGCACACACATGGTCGGACTTTTCCACGGGCAAGCCTCCGTCGGAATTTCGACCGTATGTACGCGGCATTAGGAGCAAAATTGCTCCTCCACTCCTGTTGCCCCAATGCTTCGGCATATATGCTTTTTTTATTTAACTGTGGTGGTGAAATCACCTCCTACAGCACTGGAATCGCAGGGATCAGGCCTGTCTCTGCGAACGCTGCAGTTATGTGTGTTTTTGTTTTGTAAGTGACAGTGATCGATCGATACTGCACTTGGGTGGCCTGGGCTGGACGGAGGGGCAAAACGCAGGTGCTAGCAGGTATCTAGGCTGATCCCGCTAACACTGCGTTTTTGGGAACCCTAAACTGCTGGGGACGCTAGTATAGATCTGATCAGATCAGATATTGATCTGTTCAGATACTATACCACTAAGGGGGGTGTATGCTTCACGCGTGGGTGTTAGCGTTACTGGCACTAACCTGACGCTGCCTGGGGTGTGACGCAGACCCTCTCTGATGCTAAAACCTAATTGATATCACCCGCCGGGCGATCAGGGGGTTAAACCTTTATTGGGTTATATACGGCGGGTGCCCTGACACTATAAAAAGCAAACTAACTAACCAGCGTCACCCGTAACACTTATATGGTGATCACTGGTGAAAGGGTTAACTAGGGGCAATCAGGGGGTTAAAACCTTTATTAGATAATATATGGGGGTACCTGACGCTATAAAAACCTGCGGCGAACCTAAAAAAAATTACTGGCTACCGATCTGCATCACCGACACTAAGACAGCGATCAGAAAATACGATCGCTTAGCGACAGTGGTGATAGGGGGTGAAAGGGTTACCTGGGGGGCGATCAAGGGGGTTAAACCTTTACTAGATAATATATTGGGGTACCTGACGCTATAAAAACCTGCGGCGAACCTAAAAAAAATTACTGGCTACCGATCTGCATCACGGACACTAAGACAGCGTTTAGAAAAACGATCGCTTAGCGACAGTGGTGATAGGGGGTGAAAGGGTTACCTGGGGGGCGATCAAGGGGGTTAAACCTTTATTAGATAATATATTGGGGTACCTGACGCTATAAAAACCTGCGGCGAACCTAAAAAAAATTACCAGCTACCGATCTGCATCACCGACACTAAGACAGCGTTTAGAAAAACGATCGCTTAGCGACAGTGGTGATAGGGGGTGAAAGGGTTACCTGGGGGGCGATCAAGGGGGTTAAACCTTTATTAGATAATATATTGGGGTACCTGACGCTATAAAAACCTGCGGCGAACCTAAAAAAAATTACTGTCTACCGATCTGCATCACCGACACTAAGACAGCGTTTAGAAAAACGATCGCTTAGCGACAGTGGTGATAGGGGGTGAAAGGGTTACCTGGGGCGCGATCAAGGGGGTTAAACCTTTATTAGATAATATATTGGGGTACCTGACGCTATAAAAACATGCGGCGAACCTAAAAAAAATTACTGGCTGCCGATCGGCATCACTGACGCTAAGACAGCGATCAGAAAAATGATCGCTTAGCGACAGTGGTGATAGGGGGTGAAAGGGTTATCTGGGGGGTGATCAGGGGGTTAAACCTTTATTAGGGGGGGTTAGGGGGCTACACTGGACCTAAAACTGAATGTACTGACACTTTTACAGTCACAAATGTCACTGATTGCAGTGATCAGTAAATAAATGGTCACTGCAATCAGTGATACTGTGACTGGGGGCTGGGGGGGGTGATCTGGGGGGGCCTGGGGGGGCGATTTATGTCCCTATGTGTCCTGGTGTCAGTGTAGTGTTGTGTGCACTGACCTGATGTCTTCTCTTGTACGGCGCTCGGTACATGTGAGCGCCGCACCAGAGATGACATCACTTCCTCCTGCTTCCTCTGCCTGACACAGACAGAGGGGGCATTTCCATTCGCCGGGAGCGATCGCGAGGGGGTGGCCGAAAACGAATGGCTGCCCCCTCATCCCGGAACGCTCCCGGACACTTAGCCACCGCTCACTGTATAGGAGGGGGGTCCGATAGGACCCCCCAACTATACAAAGGCAATCACGTACACTCTACGTGATTGTGCCTGTCGGTGCCATTCTGCCGACGTATATATACAGTGAGCGGTCGTTAAGTGGTTAAGCACAAATTTCTGATAATTTTATGGAGAGGACTAAGAAGTTATAACCATGCCAATGGTGCAGCAGAAAACATATAGCACAGTGAGGAAGGTTTGTGGTCCAGGATGATAGGACAGTCAAAATTAGAAGCAGCTTGCGTTACACTAACAGTGTAGCGCAAGCCGGCGGGGACTCTTTCCGTGCTGCCCCCCTGCAAAGTGCTGCCCTAGGCCTGGGCCTTGTTGGCCTAGGCCAGAATACAACATTGCCAATACCCACTCTAACATTGAGAGTGGTAAGTGACTTTTAACTGACACCTGTGCATAGTTGTGGCGAGTGCCTGAACCTTCCCTTGCTCTTCTCTACCTTCTACTTTCTCAATGTTTACTGCATAAGAAAATAAAGCCTGACTGTTGAAGGTTTTACATCTGTGTGGACATTGCATTACTACAGACTTTCCTACCTGGACAACGAAGCTGAAGAGGTAATGTGCAAAACCCAAAATTAACCAGCAGCTCCTACGGGGGTAGTGCTACACGTGGGGGCTCGTCCGGGATATTTGCCGTTGCCTCTGACAACCGGATTACTGTTCTTTTGATTTTTGAAAAGTCTGCCATTGAGAAAAATGTTGGACTGTGCTTTTGACGAGAGAAGAAGGAGTCAAGGGGCACAGATCGCTTTGCTAGCAGCATAGTTCGTGGGCGGGGCCGAAAAGAAGAAAGCCTGCGAGCTACGTGCAAAAAAAACTAACTGGGAGGAGTCCCGCCACCTGCGTGAGACACGTGAGTGTGTTTGGTGCCAAAGACCAGAGATTGTTGGATTGAGCAAGAAGAGCAGCATGTCTTCGTTTTCATGGGCCCCAGCCATATCGGGACCCGGGATGTTCCCTATGCCTAACACTATGGACACTGCTCAGCTTGGAGCCCCGCTTATGGATACGGGGATCCGACTCAAGCCCCGGGGTCGTTTCACGCTATACACAAGTCGGGATGTGGAGGCCCTGGGCATGCTCTGCCCTGGATGCAGTGGACTTGCCGTGCAGTTGCTCCCCTTTGGTCGATGCCTATCCTGCGGGGAATTTCTCTTCGAGGTAGAACAACCCACCGCACCACCCCGCGCTTATCAAGTGGACTGGATTACAGGCACCGTTACTCTTGAGGAGACCGCCTTTGCCCCTGCGGTTCAGCCCGCACGCACTGCAGTTGCTACAGCAAGTAAGTCCGGAGTGGATGTTGCCACCATTACGGAACCACCAGCGGACATCGCAGCGGACGCTGCCACCAACACCACCTGTATCTCCATCCCACCTGCAAAACGGAAGGTGGGCTACGTTAAGGCCTCCCGCAGCCGCGGTAGAGGCCTATCCCAGCACCTGCCGGAACCGGACCTTGTGAGTGGTGAAGTCTCCAGGAAGTCCACGTCAGGAACCGGTAAGGAGGCTGGGGACAAAGTGACTGTAGCTACCTGTAATTATCTACCTGCTGAGGAGTGGGATTCCTCGGAACTGGACTCTTCCTCAGATGTTGGGGAGGACGAGCTGATTGAGGCTGTGTTTCAGGAGAGGGGATGGGACAATAGAAGATGTATCACCCGATATGCAGCCTCCAAGAGGGGGCACCCATGAGCTCTGGGGACACCACACCCGGGTGGAAACCCCTGCTGTAAAGTAAGAGGCTGTACCTAATGAAGGACCCTGGCTTTAATTTGCTACGTTTTTGGTCCGGAGGTCACCGGACTCCTATGTACTGCCCGGGATGGGAAACCCTGGGTCTTTGCCTAAGCTTGCCCACCTACAGTGAATCTTGATGAAAAGGGTAGCTACCGAGAACGGCTTGGAGTTCCCCTACGTACCTAAGGAACTAATGTTTGAAATTGAAGCTCGCCACGAGCAATGGTACAGGGAAGCCATCTGGGACTACCTGAAAGTACCCAAGCCATTCAGGAACTTGGAGCACTCGGTTACCATGGCTGATCGGTTTTAGGGTTGCCGTTTGGACTGGGGTTACGGCCGGCACATTCACACCGATCAGGTTGTTCTCCGCTGCCCAGGAAGGGATGATGCAGTATATTTTATCACCACCCTGGACAAACAGTGGAAATCTGTGACTCTACCGGATCCTAGTTTCTTCTTGTGACATTTTAAATGAGAAACTTGACTTTGTTGTTTTTGCCTCCTGTTCTTCTACAAGTGGAGAACGATCTGGATCGAGGTGACTTTGTTCTCTGCCATAAGAGATTTGTTGTTTTAAAAGAAAAGACAGAGAACGGTTTTTCTTTTATCTCTGAAGAACATTTTTTTTTCCCCTCTAACTGAATTTTGGGAGTTAGTCAGATAGAGTAGGGTTGCTGAGAAACGCTGTGTTCAACAATGGTTCTTTAGTATGCTTTTTCCAGCCCAAGCTAAGAAAGGACATTGTGATGCCTCTGACACTAGGTGGCAGTGGTTTGTCGAATTAGGGAAAGACTTTTTGTGCTGACACAGCAATTAGAACTTTAAACTTAAAGAAGGAAAACTGCATTTCTGCTTCTGTGTACATATGTCTAATACTTTAGAAATATATGTTTGCTATGCATATTCTTTGTGTTCTCTACTAGGTACCGGATCTGCTGTCAAGACCATCGGAGAATGGGGTATGATTAGACAGACAGTGATGGGTGGTAGTGTACATACATAGTATGTAATATAAAAATGTCTTATTATGCCATTCCTGTTGCTATACTTTGTTTCTTTTCCTCTTTTCTTTTCCGTTCCCAATTTTTGGTTCAGTCACCAAAACCTCAGGCTTGAGGTTTTTTTTTTTTTTCAGCCACTGGGGACAGTGTCTTTTTGTGGAGGGGGGTGTATGTAGCGCCCTCCCCAAAAGGTTGGGACGCTATTTAAATTTAAAGAGATGTCTGAGCCAGTAGCTGGGCTCAGACTGTTGAATTATATTGAGATTTGCTTCTGTTCTAGCTGTGGTTCGCCCGATGGTAGTTTCCCTATTTGCCTGAAGGTGGCGTTACCACCTCAGGCACCTGTCGCCCCACTGTGCCTGCTGGGACGGGATACTTAAGGGGCAGACACCATTGATCTGGGTTCGTCTTCGCCTCGTGGCCCTCAGGGCACGAGGTATGTGTGTGTGGTTCTGGTCTCGGGTCCACGTTGGCCCGAGGCTCCATCGCTACATAGTAGGCCCAGCTAGTCTGGCTGGGGCCTGCATACTGAGAGGGGATCCCAAGCTGTCCGTCCAAATGGGGAGGAAGCTATCTTAATGAAGGAGACCAGGGGAGGACCTGCCCTAGAGGAGACCGGCAAAGTGCTGCTGTCTCGGGTAAGGCCTGGCAACTTTATTAAAGAGGGATCCACTATACTACAAGCCCTGCAGTTCGCCCGATTGGCTTAAAGGCTCTTTACTGTACGGCTGGAAGTTTGGGACTTTGAAATCCTGTGGCATAGGATTCCCGGATTATCCATTTGCTCAACATTAAAAGGTCTGTGTCAGAGAATTTGTTCACTTTAAAAGGTCTGTGGCAGAGACCCATTTCACCTAGGGCAGTCTGTGGCAGAGACTGCCCCGTTGCTGATTTGTGCGTCATCCCGGCTGCTAGGCCCTGTGAGAGGGGACTATCCAGGTGACCAATACCCAGTAGTGTATTTAGGTTGTGTGCTGCCCTAGGCCTGACTAAACTCGTGCACCCCCTAATTTAAATATGACCACCCCTTCCTGTCATGGCCACACCCCTTTCTGTTTAAGACTCGCCCTAAAATTTGGGGACACTAGTGGGGACACTAGTTCTCAGGGCCTGGAGGGGGAGGGGGGCATTGGATTCCCTTAATTTGAATAGATTTCCCTTTCACTTACTGTTTGGCTATGGGGCAGGATGTGAAGGGAAATCTCTGCAATGGGACAGGGATGGTAAAAAATAAACTGACAGGGGCTATAACCCTCCCTTACTCTATCCAAAATGTAAAAAAAAAAGTGTTGCCTATAGTTTTACTTTAAGCACAAATTTCTGATAATTTTATGGAGAGGACTAAGAAGTTATAACCATGCCGATGGTGCAGCAGAAAACATATAGCACAGTGAGGAAGGTTTGTGGTCCAGGATGATAGGACAGTCAAAATTAGAAGCAGCTTGCGTTACACTAACAGTGTAGCGCAAGCCGGTGGGGACTCTTTCCGTGCTGCCCCCCTGCAAAGTGCTGCCCTAGGCCTGGGTCTTGTTGGCCTAGGCCAGGATACAGCATTGGCAATACCCACTCTAACATTGAGAGTGGTGAGTGACTTTTAACTGACACCTGTGCATAGTTGTGGCGAGTGCCTGAACCTTCCCTTGCTCTTCTCTACCTTCTACTTTCTCAACGTTTACTGCATAAGAAAATAGAGCCTGACTGTTGAAGGTTTTACATCTGTGTGGACATTGCATTACTACAGACTTTCCTACCCGGACAACGAAGCTGAAGAGGTAACGTGCAAAACCCAAAACTAACCAGCATCTCCTACGGGGGTAGTTCTACATGTGTAAAATCTATATCACATTTCTGTTTTAAAACAGTTCACACATGAACTGTTTTTAGAACATTTTGACCTTATTACCAAAACCACAGCCCATATGTTTGCTATAATTATACAGATGTCAGAAATGCTGACCCAATTCTCATAATATGTATTGATGAATGCTGTGTTAGATAAAACAGGTATAACTGGACTTACAGAATAAGTCAGATTCTAACTGTCATTTTTCTGATACAGGTTAGAATTTAAAACCGACACGTTCATTGGCTAGTTAGTAAAACTCATGCCTTCATATTTGCTATCATTATACACGTCAGAAGTGTTAGATAAAAACAGATCTAATTGGACCTATAAGCAGGGGCGGATCCAGAGTCTTGTCTCGGGAGGGGCACTGCCAAAAAATAAGGTTTTTTGCGGGCAAATTGTCGGGGCAATGGCTGGTGTTGTCGCTTTAATCATCCCGACACCATGGTTGTTATGGTGTCAGGATGATTGAAGCGCATTATTTCTATTCTTACATTGTTATATAAAATGAAATAGTTCAACTCATCATAATGCAGAATCATTGGGAGCCCTGAGCGTGTCACTTTCCACCGTCACCTGCCACCAGATGCAGCTTGTCACTTGCCACGTTAATTGCCACCAGATGCAGCTTGTCACTTGCCACGTTAATTGCCACCAGGTGCAGCTTATCACTTGCCACATTAATTGCCACCAGGTGCAGCTTGTCACTTGTCACGTCAATTGCCATTAGATGCAGCTTGTCACTTGCCATGTTAATTGCCACCAGATGTGGATTGTCACTGTCCTGCAACAACAGTGACAGGCTGACAGCAGAGAAACAGGCTTCTCTCCCCAGTTTCTCAGCACATGTGAGGGTGGGCAGTTAGAGATGATGTCATCTCTCTTCTCCCTCGTCCGTCCGCTCACTTTACTGCCTTCCCGTTCACCCAGTGACCCACTTACTGGCATGACTGCCCACCCGCTCTGCTCACCTGCTAGCCCGATTACCGACCTGCTTGCCCGGTCCTCTCATTTGCCAGCCGTCTACCGACCTGCTCGCCCGCTCTGCTCACTGTCGGCCGCCTACCAACCTGCTCGCCTGCTCCGCTCACTTGCCAGCTGCCTACTGACCTGATGGCCCGCCCGTTCATCCACCGGCCACCTGGTCCGCTCACTATTTACTCGGGGGAGTAATTTCCCCGTTGCCCCCCCCCTCGATCCGCCCCTGCCTATAAGTCAGATTCTGTCATTTTTTCTGGTACAGTTTGGATTTTAAACCTGACTGACATCCTCATTGGCTAGTTAGTAAAACCCCTGCCTTTGCCTTTAAAGGTAATATACGGTATAGTCTTTTGATCTTGAGTAATGTTATATAAATAATGTTAACAATAACTGTTTAAAGGAGAGTGAATATGTCAGTAAAAGGCCTTCGTCGACCGACTGATACTCATCTCCTAAAGTAGTATTAAGCGCATTTATTTAAAATGTGCTCACAGAAAAAAAAACTATTAGTTTCTTCTGCCATAAAGACTTCCACCTGCCTGTTAGCTGTCATGTTTACATAGCTGCACAGCTCAGAGAATTTGTGCATCATCTGATCTGTGCTGCGTGATGTGACTCCCGTGCACATGCCCAGGAGTGACATCATCGCGGCCCAGCCATTCAAGAGACCGAACAGATGGAACCCAGTAGAAAGATGGAAGCACCCAAAGGAGGACATCGCAGAGCAATTGACAGACAAGGCTGTGTTAGTATGCGTTGCACATTATGGCTTAAAACATCCAGGGACCTTTTTTTTTTTTTTAAAGCAGAGTTTCTACCACTTTATTGCTCCTCCGCTGTTCCTTCCTCTATTGCAGTCAATACAATATACCCAGTACTTCCAGGTATGAGGGAGCATGTGACCTTCCCCCATGTGACAGTACTTGGGTCTACCAGTCAACATTTAAAGCTTATCTCTGGGAAAAAAATGAAATTAATAAAGGTAAATAACTTTAGCATTGCGGCAATGTGTCCCTCCATATCCTAAGTTCTTCTACAGAACATCTGCCAGGCAGGGGAGCATACAAACGATTGTGCCGGGCAGCACCTGAAGCACGGCATCTTTATTCCCTGCTGCTGGAATGTCTACTGCCAATTCTTCTGTGCATTTTGGCAACTTTGGCATCAAGTGGTCCTGAGCTCAAGTGAAGATTTACTATGTTATAGGCAACATTTGGTAATGTTAATTGAGCCTAAGCAGTACCCTTAAAAAAAAATTGTTCTTTCTTTAATTCCTCATGAAAAATTATAGTGAAGTTTTTGAAATGGGAACGAGGGACACCAAACAGCAAAAGTATTGTAGCGGCCTCACCCCGTCTCCTTTGTCTAGGGGTATGTCACACGACAGGGTGAGATGCGCTACAGCCCATGTCCTCCCCATGGCTGTGGATGAGGTGAAGGCCAGTATCAGTATCTTCCTCGGGCCAATGTGTTTTGGTTATGAAACTCAGTCCTGCTATGCTGGTACCCTCCTTTGCTCCCATAAACCAGAGTCCACACACCGATCACAGTCCAACTCTTGTTTTATTGTAAGCTCCACAATAAACAGTACTTCTGTAGCCAACTGGTTGGAACATTTTCTTAACAGCCTGATACGGTGGGATGAGCAGGTCGAGGCACTATCCTAATTTCAGTCTAAACCACTGTGGTTTCTCCAGTGGTTATCGTAGCCTTGATTAGCACAGAACATGGAACTTATGAGTCTCTACCAGCAACTCAAGAGAACGTATTTAGGAGTACCTTCGCTGTGCTGTGGCCCCTATCAGGGGAAGATGCCCCTCTGAGGGAGTTACCGAAGGCCCATCCGTCACTGGGTTGATGCTGCTCCAGAATCTCCGGATGGGTGATTCCGGGTGCCGAGGTACTTTCACTACCTCGGGCGGCTTCGCTCTTGGTGTCCGCAATGAAGCACGCTGCATCCCCGCTACCAAAACGGGTGATGTTGTGGAATGTGGAAAGTTGGCCGGAGGACTAGACTTCCTCGTAAGCTCCGGGACCTGCACTCGGGGCGTGCTGTCTCCCACAGACATAGGGGAATCCTGCGGTTCACGTAGCACGGGTAACGGGCGTTTGTCCCAGCCCTTCCGGTGAAACAGTTCATCTATTTTCCCGTCATCTCCGCAGTCTGACAGCGATTCCAGGTCGGAGGTGTCATACATCTCAGCGGGAAGGTAGTCTCTAGTAGACGTGGAACTACCCTCCGTTGCTCCACCGACTGTGGACTCCCGACACCTCCAACCACCACCACAGTCCCAGCCCCTGGCTCACCTTGACCTTTTGTAGAACTGGGATGTCCAGGACTCTTCCAACCGGATCCATCCAGGCCAGGCAAGCGATGGGGTGAAGCTCTTCCACGACCATAGGAGGCCTGCACCAGGCCAACTTTCCTCTTCAGAGGTGGGAGCAGGGAATCTGTGGTGACCGAAGCAGCATCCTCGGATTTTTCTCTCTCAGTCTTTGGTTGGGCAGTCACGTCGCCCTGGTCAGTGCGTACGGGAATCTCCGCAAAGGCCTGGATCTCCCCTTCCAGAGTAGCGGTACCTGTGAGGCTGTTGAGGCGAAGGGCCCGGGGCCTTACTGTGGATGGCTCCACCTCGAACAGGAACTCCTTGCATGCTTCGCAACGCCCAAATGGCTTCAGGTAGACCACCAGTCCCGAGCATCCGGGATAGATCACACCGAGGGCCTCCGTGTCTCTGCATGAGTACAAAGCCAACTGCCCTCGGGGCCTGAGTCTTATCCCGTGTCTGTAAGGGGAGCAGCAAAAACAGTCATCTTCGTGGGGTAGGGAACCGGAATCCACGGGGAGCTTGAGGCCATCCCAACTATCTGCTGCTCCATCACGCACTGACCACGCGCCGGAGTCTCCACGTGTATCTCCTCACATGGCCAGACTCCTCCCACGACTTGCACGTTTTCACGGGCTTTCTCCAGTCTCCGCCCACGAATTGCGCAGTCACGGGGTGCCTCATGGCGCAGTGCAGCAAAAGTCCCCACATGTAGTACCTCACACGGCTGGACTTCTCCCTCTTCCCGCTCTTTCTGCATGGGCCTTTCCCGTCTTGGGGTCATTTCCACGACTTCGAGCACAGGGACGCACTTTGGCCAATCACATGGCCGACCTGCTCGGCACTCCTCCGGGCAGCAAAGTCCAGACACAGCCATTTCAAATTTCAAAGTCAATACACATTTCATCCCGGATGAGCCCCCACGTGTAGCGGCCTCACCCCGTCTCCTTTGTCTAGGGGTATGTCACACGACAGGGTGAGATGCGCTACAGCCCATGTCCTCCCCATGGCTGTGGATGAGGTGAAGGCTAGTATCAGTATCTTCCTCGGGCCAATGTGTTTTGGTTATGAAACTCAGTCCTGCTATGCTGGTACCCTCCTTTGCTCCCATAAACCAGAGTCCACACACCGATCACAGTCCAACTCTTGTTTTATTGTAAGCCCCACAATAAACAGTACTTCTGTAGCCAACTGGTTGGAACATTTTCTTAACAGCCTGATACGGTGGGATGAGCAGGTCGAGGCACTATCCTAATTTCAGTCTAAACCACTGTGGTTTCTCCAGTGGTTATCGTAGCCTTGATTAGCACAGAACATGGAACTTATGAGTCTCTACCAGCAACTCAAGAGAACATATTTAGGAGTACCTTCGCTGTGCTGTGGCCCCTATCAGGGGAAGATGCCCCTCTGAGGGAGTTACCGAAGGCCCATCCGTCACCGGGTTGATGCTGCTCCAGAATCTCCGGACGGGTGACCTCCCCAGCCTCCTCACCTCAGATGCGGGTCCCGTCCACCTCGGGGACCCTTGGATCACTTCACCCTTGCGGGACCCAGTCGAAGTTACTGGGCCCCAGGCCTACGATCTAGTACCTCACCCCAGGCTGAAGGTGCCTGGGATGGACTCCAACTCCATTCCGGCCAGGCCTAGGGCGCCTGGGCCAGAACTCCGAACCGCCCGCACCCAGGCCTAAGGTGCCTGGGTGCGTGAAGACAAGATCCTCGAAGACCTCGTGGTGAGGGCGTCTCCCCCTTTTATCCCCTCCCTTCGACACCACGGCCGGTTCCCCGCCCTTGCCATACCGTCTCCGGAAAGGGACAAAAAGGGTAGCACTGTGGTAGTGATTCTACCTTGAATCTGCGGGTACACCGCCACCCACAGGCCAAGGAGAATAATACACCACCCAATCCTCTACGAATACAAAGGGGTCCAAAACTTCTCAAAATTACACACCTGGGTCATACTACCACCCAGGTGTACCCCAACTAAATTTAAAGACCCTGCTACAGTATGTAGGCATAGGACACACACCCTGCCACGCCCCCTTAAAGGAGAATTATAAAAAAAAAAATTAGTTAAACCTACAAGTGCTTTTTTTATTTTTATCATACTATTCCTTTATATTGGATTTTTAAATTTACCAATGCAGAAATGTATAAATTGGATGAAAGGTTTAGTGCTGGGAAACACTTTTTGAAAGATAAAAAGTGCATTTTATATACATCTATATAGATCAGACCAAAATGAGGGACAAATGAGAAAAGAGGGACAGAGGGACATTGCTCCAAATCAGGGACAGTCCCTCGAAATCAGGGACTGTTGGGAACAATGCGTTTGGCCCTTTTCACCTAGGCTTAAAAAAGATTTGGGGTGTTCTGTTCAAATTGTTGTACATCTTAGGGCTGAGCTAAATTATGTTTTTTTTTCTACTGAGAGGTTTAACCCTTGCAGGCAGTCTCAACATTTTTTTCCCCTTTATTTTCACCTGGTGATCCTGCCACTTCCTGTCTTAGGGTGAAAATGGTCACTCGCCATACTGGGGTTGATTTATTATAACTGGAGAGTGCAAAACCTGGAGCAGCTGTGCATGGTAGCCAATCAGCTTCTAACTTCAGTTTGTTCAATTAACCACTTCAGCCCCGGAAGGATTTACCCCCTTAATGACCAGGCCCATTTTTGTAATATGGCACTGCGTCGCTTCAACTGACAATTGCACGGTAATGCGACGCTGTACACAAACTTTTTTTTCTCACAAATAGAGCTTTCTTTTGGTGGTATTTGATCACCTCTGCGGTCTTTATTTTTTGCGCTATAAACAAAAAAGGAACGATAATTTTTTTTCAAAAAAACTATATTTTTTACTTTTTGCTAGAATATCCCCAAATGTAAAAATAAATAAATACATTTCTTCATCAGTTTAGGCCAATATGTATTCTTCTACATATTTTTGGTATATATTAAAAAAAAATAACAATAAGTGTATATTGATTGGGTTGCGCAAAAATTAATGGCATTTTTATTATATTTTTTTTTTACTAATAATAGCAGTGATCAGCGATTTTTAGCGGGACTGCGACAAAAATAGTCACTGATCACTGTATAAATGGCACTGGCTGGGAAGGGGTTAACAATAGGAGGCGATCAAGGGGTTAAATGTGCTCCCTGGGAGGTGTTTCTAAAGCCTCGTACACACGATCAGATTTTTGGATGACCGAACGTCCGTTTTTTGTGGTATGCTAGTCCCATGTCGAAAGCGAAGAGGTTACTCACAATACGAAAATTTTCATACGACAGAATATGACAGAAGTGACGTAATGTGTTGAATAGTTTTGTATGTATTCTTTAGTTTCTGAGCATACGTAGTCTTGCTCTTACGATTTTTTTCGTACTAATGAAATGAAAATCGGACGTTGAGTTCACATCCGACAAAATTTTTATAGTCTGCACATCCAGCTTTTGTCTGATGAAAAAACAAAATCGGACGTCGAAAGCACTGTAATAATGATCCGAAAATTGGCAGACAGCTTGTCATACTAATTTTTCCATCCGATTTTTGTATCGTGTGTACGGGCCTTTACTGTGGGGGAGTGTACTGACTGGAGGAGGAGAGAGATTGCTGTCCTGATCACTAGGAACAGACAATCTCTCTCTACTCTCCTGTCAGAACGGGGATCTGTTTGTTTACATTACCAGATCCCCGTTCTGGCCCTCTGTGGAGCGATCGCGGGTGGCCGGTGGACATCGTGACCGCAAGCATCAACTCCGGCGACGCGCCGTGGGCGCCTCCTATAGTTGTTAAAGGGACCGATGTACAGCTACAGCGATTTGCGCAGACAAGCCAACATGCCGCAGTATAATGATGGCAGCTGGTCGGCAAGTGGTTTGACAAAAGACCTGGAAGCCGATTGGTTTCCATGCACCAGATTTTGCACTCTCCAGTTTTTTTTGTATTTTTTTTAACAGAAGGAAGCACTTTTAAGTTTTAGTAAATAACCTTACCATAGCGGAGAGGTGCTCTGTATTCAACAGACAGA
This sequence comes from Rana muscosa, assembly GCA_029206835.1. Lineage (NCBI taxonomy): Eukaryota > Metazoa > Chordata > Amphibia > Anura > Ranidae > Rana > Rana muscosa. Next base: position 97,322,566 of record CM055118.1, on the reverse strand, counting down.
GCTGAGAAGCATGCAGGGAGTAATCAGATCACAAAGTTCCTGTTTAAATTAAGCTGATATAACAATTTGCTTTCAGGATTCTTTTTAAAATAGGGTGACCAGATGTCCTCGGTTTCCGGGGACAGTCCCCAAATTGAGGACACTGTCCCCAGACCAAGTCTGTCCCCGGTTTTGTCCCCGGATTGGACAGGAGCTGGGGCAATTTCAAAGACAGTCAGTGCAAAATAAAAATAAAAAAATCAGAATTATGCTCCACCGCTCCTACTAGCTTAGAGGGGTGTATTTTTCCATTATTTGTGCCCCTTTCTGATGATCGTGTGCTGGTCGGAGCGGAGGGACTATTTTTTCAGTTTTGGGTGCATGCCCATTCAGCTTGGCTCTTCTGCCTTGGCTCAAGCCCCAGCCAGCCGCCTGCCTGCTTATCTCCTTGCCTTCCCCGGCAGAGTGATCTTCCTCTACTCCTCATCAAGTAGTAGCCGGGGTGCAGAGAGTGAGACTTGAGAGGCTGTGAGGCGGGCGGGGGCAGCGATGGGCAGAGAGAGGCAGCTGAGCTCAGCGGGTGACCCTGGAAGGAATAGTGCCTCATCGTTGGTGTCAGTGGGAGGAATAGTGCCCCGCCCATCATTGGAGCACAGGTGTGTCAGGAGGAAGGTGCCTCTGAAGCTGCTCTGTGAGAAGGGAGTGGTGGTGAAATCTATCCCAGCTCCCTGGCCCCCTTTCTGGGGAGGCCATGGAGGCCAGCAGGGCCTCTCCTGCTGGAGGCTCCCAGCCATCTCCTGGGCCGTCGGGTGAACTGCCTGCCTCTGCACAAGCTGATCTCTCTACCCCTGGTGAGGATGAAGGCTCGGAGGCCATTCGGGAGCGAGTGGTGGCCGGGATTAAGGTCCTGAACAGGGAGAGGGACAAGCTCTACAAGCTGAGAGCGGAGCTGAAGCGCCTGCGAAGGCAACATGAGGGCTTACACAGCCAGAAACGGGGATCCATGGATCCGGAAATCCAGCTGGCCAAGGTCCGTGTGGATCATCAGGAGACCATCGTGGCCATGATGGAAGGCAGAGATGGGCCCTTTAAGGAAAAGTTTTGCAACGACAAAAGGTTTGCAAGGGTGACAAAGATGGAGGTGGAGGAGGAGGAGACCCCCAGTTCTGACCCCCTGCCCCCCCAGGGAGAGGTAAGCAGCCCCAGGCCTTCCCAGGAATCTGGAGGCATGCTGAGGGCCATCCAGGTAATGGAGTCTCCTATGCGGGGGGATCAGATGGTGTTTAATGAGGAAGACATTACTGATGATGTACCTGATAAAGTAAAGCCTGCTAAGTCCCATGTTGTGGATAAGACTGTTTTTGTACCATCTAGCACCATGACTGATAATGTGCCTAATGACAATGTTGTGCCTGCTGAGGCTGCAATGCAGCAAGGTTTGCATTTAAAAAATGTCATTTCTGCAAATGAACTGCAAGTGTCAGAAGAGCCCATTAACCTTTCTTTGGCTGAGTCCAAAGCTGTTTGCCCCACTGCTGCTGAGGGCTCTACAGTGCAGCATCAGGAGACAACTGGTATTGCAGCAACTGTGACTATTGCTGATGGGAATGTGTGTGTGGCTGATAAAAATCCTCCCAGTTCAGGTGTGATGAAGAATGGTCCCAGTACAAGTGTGATGGACAATCCTACCAACTCTGTTCATGCAGATAATGTACAGAATAATGTGACTTCAGTGTTGGCCCTTGGCCCTGATAAACCTACATTTGCAGAGGTGGCACACTCTGCTCCTGGTAGTCCCGCTCCCAAGCAGGGTTTTCCCCTACAAGCTGCCACTTTGAGCACCCCAGGATCTGGTCTTGGGTCTCTGGCTTCTGCTGGGGGTCCCAGACGGAATGTAGTTATTCTGAAATGGGAAGGTGGTGCCATCCCTCCAGCACGGCGTGCAGTGGTAGATGTGATATTGGAGATGGGTTTTGGGGCAAACGATTTGTATGCCTTTATACACGTAGCTGGGATTATACGGTTAGCTTCACCAGGCCAGAGGGTCTTGACCTGTTCTGGGAGCGATATGAGGCTCGGTGCAGGTCAAGACCTGAATGGGAAGGTCTGGTCCCAGTTGCGGTTTCTCAGAGGTCAACAGTAAAAAAAATTACCATTATCCTGACCAATGAGAGTGTTCCTGCTAGGGATCTAGAGGTCTGGTTAAGGAACTATGGGGAGGTTTTGACCAAACCTAATAAAATCCATGATGAGCGTAACATCTGGACTGGGGGATGGTCGGTAACAGTCAGGTTGGCCAGGGATGGGAATGTTGTCCGTCACCTGCCCTCCTCAGCTTTCATAGGGAGGGATAGGATGACTGTTTTCTACCCTGGTCAGCCGAAGCTGTGTCACCGCTGTGGAGAAAAGGGGCACTTGAGCTCCTCCTGTTCAGCCTTGATGTGTTCAGTGTGTCGGGGGCAGGGTCATATGGCTAAGGACTGTACCAGGAAGATCAGGTGCAACCTGTGCCTGCGCCTTGGCCACCCCTACAGCAGGTGTCCTGAAGCCTGGCACAATATGGAGAAGGAGGTAGTAGATGACATGTCGAGGCTGGACGGGATGGAGGGTGAGGCCCCTGGTGTACCATCCTCCTCTGCGGTGACTGCCTCCCCCGGTCCTGCTCAGGATCCCTCTCCAGTTCCTGTGGCTACCCCTCCTGTGTCTGTAAGTACTCCTTCTGTTTCTGTCTCTGTGTCCCCCCAGCCTACTGTACCCTCTCCTCTTGTGTCAGAACCTTCCAAGTCTGTGCCCCCCGAGTCAGTTACCCCCCAGGAGTCTACCCCTCCTGAGTCTGACTTAAAGGGATCACCCCCCCCCCCCCCACCAGCGTGTACTAAAAAGGTTGCTTCTTCCTCTGTAAAGAAGTCTTCTAGGAAGACTTTAAAGAAAAAAGTAAGAGATGAGGGCATCTCTGAGGCTGACCTGCAGTACCTGGAAGAGAGAAGGAAGGTTGGGAGGCGGAAGAGGCAGGCGGTGAGGACGGAACGGGGACGGGAAGCTCCGGTTCCTGTCTCCAGCCGTCATAGGTCTTCCAAGTGGGATATTTCTTCATCCGGAGCTTCTTCTGAGAGAAGTTCCGATTCCGAAATGGACTTTGAGGCGGCCTCTAGAAAGAGAGAGGCTTCTGGTGATGAGCAGCAGAGGGGAGCTAAGAAGCAATCCACCCAATAACCCAAATGGCGGTTCCCCCTCCGTTAAAAGTGGTGACAATTAATGTCGCCAGCATTAAGTCAGTAAGAGCTCGTTCTATGGCCTTCTTTTTGTTCAGCCAATTAGATGCTGAAATTTTATTTTTGAAAGAGACTAGGCTCACCTCCTTGGCAGATATTCATATGGCCAAGAGAGAGTGGAGGTATGGTCCATCTTACTGGTCTCTTGCGGCCGAGCCTTACGGCGGTGTGGCGGTGTTGTTTAAAACCGGCATGGTAACTGTCCTGCGGGTTATTGAGGTGGAGATTGGGAGATGTATGGTCTTAGACGTCCTTGTGGGAGGGCAGGACCTGCGCCTAATCAATGTTTATGGGCCGCACACAAAGTGGGACAGGAAATGCCTTTTTACAAGGATCAAACCATTTATTTTTACATCCCGGCAAGTGGTCTTTGGAGGTGACTTTAATACAGTAACTAGGCCCAAGGACAGGAAGGACTTCAAGGACAGGCTGGGATATGATAGCGTTTTTTTAAATAGTATGGTTAGGGATGCTGGTCTTGTGGATGTGCACATTAAGCACCTCCCAGATGACACCGGGTTCACTTTTCATCGTGGTAATAGTCAGAGTAGGATAGATAGGTTTTTTTTGAAGGAGGCCTCTGCTTTCTCGCCCCCAGTGGTGCGGGCAGTAGAGTTCTCTGATCACTGTATGCTATCTGTGGTCCTGAATGCTTCAGACGCCCCTCAGAGGGGCAAGGGCATCTGGAGATTAAATTTGACTCTACTCAAGGAAGAACATGTTAGACAATCCTTTGAGGAATTCTTTCAGGCACAGGTGACCATCCTGGACTTTTGTAGCAGCAAGGCTGAGTGGTGGGAGCTGACCAAAAAGAGGATCGCTGGATTCTTCAGGGGCCTAGCCAATAGAAATCAGTTTAATAAATACATGACCTACCAACGTTTACGGAGGAAGCTGGATATTCTTGTCTCGAGAGGAGGAGATCCTGGGGCAATCTCCGAAGTGAAACTCCTTCTCAGGAAGTGTCAATATGACCGGCATGCCTCTTTGGTTCTGGAGAGGGACTATGGGAAGTACCACTCGCCTGACCCTTACCAGAACTGCAAACAAGGTGTAGCTGTTAAAACGGTCGTTGGCCTTAAGGACAGTACAGGTTCCTTGACAAAGTCCAGGTCAGGGATTCTGGAGGTCGTGAGGTCCTTTTTATGCCGACCTTCTTGGGAGGAAAGAACTTGACCGTGACAAGATGGAAAGCTTTTTGGACTCTACTCCAGGTCTAAATGGTGGAGATGTTCCATTGATGAATTTGACAGAGGAGATCACAGTCGAAGAGGTGATGAGGGCAATTGAACAGCTTGCCATCAAAAAGTCGCCTGGACCGGATGGCTTGACGGCTGAGTTTTACAAAGCCTTTAAGTCTATTCTGGCCCCGCATTTGGTAGAGGTTTTTAACAGTTAACTTGCTGAGGGGGTGCTTTCCCCTTCCATGAGGCACTCGGCTGTGATTCTTCTTTCAAAGGGTAAAGATCCTTCGATGATTGAGAATTGGCGCCCCATCAGCCTTCTTAATGTCGATAGAAAGATACTGGCAAAGATATTTTTCTGGCGCCTATCGTCAGTGGCAGAGTCTTTGCTTTCTCACCATCAGCACTGTTCGGTCCAGGTTGGAGCACCTTCACAGCGGTTTTAGCTGTCCGGGAGGCCTTGGAGTGGTGCAGGGCTGCAGGCTGGGGAAAGTATTTGCTGACATTGGATCAGGCAAAGGCTTTTGATCGTGTTAACCATGAGTACCTGTGGTTGCTCCTTAGTAAGTACGGTCTGCCGGGTGGTTTTGTCGATTGGCTGAAAGTCTTGTATAAGGGGGCAGAAAGCTTCCCTCTTGTTAATGGTTGGGTTGGACAGTCCTTTGAGGTTGGCTCCGGGGTGCGCCAGGGTTGTCCCCTGAGTCCCCTGCTCTATGTGTTTGCAATTGACCCCTTCATCAGGAGGCTAGAGAGCGGCATGTTGTGTGGGGTACCAGTGGGGCTCCCGGCAGAGCCGCCATTGAGGGTTGTTGCCTATGCGGATGATGTGTCGGTGATTGTCACTGGGACGGATGAAGCGGAGGAGGTGGTCTCTCTGACATCACGGTATTCTGAAGCATCAGGCTCCAAGATCAATCAGGATAAGACTGAAGTTTTCTGGATGGGAAAGGAAGGTGAGGGGTTTGATCTCCCGGACACCTTTCCAGTGCCCCAGGAAAGAATTAAGATACTAGGCATTGAATTTGGACCCGGCGATTATGGCCTCAAAAACTGGGAAGGCAGACTGGAAATTGCCAATACTAAGGTGGTCAGCTGGAAGAGATGGAAGTTATCTATGAGGGAAAGGGTTGATCTGATTAAGACTTACCTAATCCCGATCTTCTTGTATGTCAGCTTTGTCTGCATCTTGCCAGTGTCTCTCTATGCTAGGGTCAGTAGTGTGTTCTTCCAGATGCTGTGGGGGAACAGACTGAACCCCATCAAGAGGAATGTCACCTACCTATCCAGGAGGGAGGGTGGCTTAGGTATGGTCAACCCAGTTCTTTTCTTTTCACTGCTGTTTCTCAAGTTTAACATTGGTAATATGCTTGCAGTGGAACCTCCTGGATGGGTAGGCATATTTAGATCTTGGTTTAGGCCTTTTCTACGACTTTGGGAAGAAGGTGGCCAAGTGAAGAATCGCAGGGGTCATCGTGGTCAGCTACCAGCCTATGTCGCTCCGTGCCTGAAGTTACTGCGGCAGTGGCGATTGTCGGCTGAAGATCTCAGATCGGTTCCAAGGAAAGTCCTTATGAGTCGAGTCTTGAGCGAAGTCTTTCATGACCCACTGGCCTTAAGGGATTGCCCGGGCCCAGTTTTGAGGGCGGGGTTAAGACTGATTAATTTGGATAGAGTACCCCCTAAATTTAGGGATCTGGCCTGGTTGTGCTTCCATGGGAAGCTCTATGTTCGGGGCAATTTGAAATTCCGCAGTGGGATGGATCGTAGCTGTCCTCGGGAGGAGTGTGCAGATGAGGAGGAGACTATGGACCATTTTCTGCTTCATTGCCCTTTTAACATAGAGGTGTACAAACAGGTGGGGCGGGCCCTCGGTGTCCCTTTCCTCTCCAGGCTGGGTTATGCTGAGTGGGTGTACGGAGCATTCAATACCGGTGGAGTTTTTTGTTTGGATACACTTTTTTTAGTTAGCCTAGTAGTCCGTTATTTCACCTGGAACGCACGGTGTCAGGTCAGCATTCGGCAAAAACTCCTTCCTGTTGAGGTGGTGGTGTATGACATTTTGCATGAGGTGGGAAAGATTCGGGAGCTTGAAAGAGACAAGCGGGGTCAGGGGGCTTGGTTGAAGGCGCGGAGGGGTTTCAAGCCTCCCTGACTGCCAGGAGTCTCTTTCCCGGGTGTGGCTGTCTGTCTCTTATCACCCTAGATTATCAGTATTTTTGATGAATTTTTGATAAATGGCTGCGTACATAGGTGATAGGTTGTGCCTCTTAGGCCCTCTCTGCTGCTTTATGTAAATAGTTTTCTAATGTTTTGGTAGTGGATTATGTATATATTGTATATATTCTGAACATGGATGTGTATTCCTTTGTTTTCTGTTGAAGTTTTGTACTATGGTTTTGTTTTTTACTTTTGTATAAAATTGGTTGCTTGATTCTTTTCAATAAAAGATCAATAGTGACCCATCATTGGTGTCAGTGGAAGGAATAGTGCCCCATCGTTGGTGTCATTGGGAGGGATAGTGCCTCATAGTTGGTGTCAGTGGGAGGAATAGTGCCCCATTGTTGGTGTCAGTGGGAGGAATAGTGCCCCACCCATCATTGGAGCACAGGTGTGTCAGGAGGAAGGTGTCAATGGAGCTGCTGTAGCTGATGTGAGAGGGGAGTGGTGGTAAAATCTCTCCCAGCTCTCCTGGCCCCCTTTTTGGGGAAGCCATGGAGGCCAGCAGGGCCTCTCCTGCTGGAAGCTCGCAGCCATCTCCTAGGCCGTCGGGTGACATGCCTGCCTCTGCACAAGCTGATCTCTCTGCCCCTGGTGAGGATGAAGGCTCGGAGGCTATTCGGGAGCGAGTGGTGGCCGGGATAAAGGTCCTAAATAGGGAGAGCAAACTGAGAGCGGAGCTGAAGCACCTGCGAAGACAACGTGAGGGCTTACATAGCCAGAAGCGGGGATCCATGGATCCAGAAATCCAACTGGCCAAGGTCCATGTGGATCATCAGGAGACCATCGTGGCCATGATGGAAGGCAGAGATGGGCCCTTCAAGGAAAAGTTTTGCAATGACAAAAGGTTTGCAATGGTGACAAAGATGGAGGTGGAGGAGGAGGAGACCCCCAGTTCTGCCCCCCTGCCCCCCCAGGGAGAGGTAAGCAGCCTTCCCAGGACTCCAGGTAATCCAGGTAATGGAGTCTCCTATGCGGGGGGATCCGATGGTGTTTCATGATGAGGACATTACTGATGATGTGCCTGATAAAGTGAAGCCTGCTAAGTCCCATGTTGTGGATAAGACTGTTTTTGTACCATCTATCACCATGACTGATAATGTGCCTAATGACAATCAGGCTGCTAGTCCTGTGTGCAGCAATGTTGTGCCTGCTGAGGCTGCAATGCAGCAAGAGTCACATTTAAAAAATGTAATTTCTGCAAATGAACTGCAAGTGTCAGAACAGCCCATTCACCCTTCTTTGGCTGAGTCCAAAGCTGTTTGCCCCATTGCTGCTGAGGACTCTACAGCGCAGCATCAGGAGACAGCTGGTATTGCAGCAACTGTGGCTATTCCTGATGGGAATGTGTGTGTGGCTAATAAAAACATCCCAGTTCAGGTGTGATGAACAATGGTCCCAGTACAAGTGTGATGGACAATCCTACCAACTCTGTTCATGCAGATAATGTACAGAATAATGTGACTTCAGTGTTGGCCCTCGGCCCTGATAAACCTACATTTGCACAGGCGGTACACTCTGCTCCTGGTAGCTCCGCTCCCAAGCGGGGTTTTCCCCTACAAGCTTCCACTTTGAGCACCCCAGGATCTGGTTTTGGGTCTCTGGCTTCTGCTGGGGGTCCCAGACGGAATGTAGTTATTCTGAAATGGGAAGGAGGTGCTATCCCTCCAGCATGGCATGCGGTGGTAGATATGATTTTGGAGATGGATTTTGGGGCAAACAATTTGTATGCTTTTATACATGTAGCTGGGAAACGGGATTATACGGTTAGCTTCACCAGGCCAGAGGGTCTTGACCTGTTCTGGAAGCGATATGAGGCTCGGTGCAGGTCAAGACCTGAATGGGAAGGTCTGGTCCCAGTTGCGGTTTCTCTGAGGTCAACAGTAAAAAAAAAATCACAATTATCCTGACTAATGACAGTGTTCCTGCTCGGGATCTAGAGGTCTGGTTAAGGAACTATTATGGGGAGGTTTTGACCAAGCCCAATAAAATCCTCGATGAGCGTAACATCTGGACTGGGGGATGGTCGGTAACAATCAGGTTGGCCAGGGATGGGAAGGTTGTCCATCACCTGCCCTCCTCAGCTTTCATAGGGAGGGATAGGATGACTGTTTTCTACCCTGGTCAGCCGAAGCTGTGTTACCGCTGTGGAGAAAAGGGGCATTTGAGCTCCTCCTGTTCAGCCTTGATATGTTCAGTGTGTCGGGGTCAGGGTCATATGGCTAAATACTGCACCAGGATGATCAGGTGCAACCTGTGCCTGCGCCTTGGCCACCCCTACAGCAGATGTCCTGAAGCCTGGCACAATATGGAGAAGGGGGTAATAGATGACATGTCAAGGCTGGACAGGATGGATGGTGAGACCCCTGGTGTACCATCCTCCTCTGCAGTGACCGCCTCCCCTGGTCCTGCTCAGGATCCCTCTCCAGTTCCTGTGGCTACCCCTTCTGTGTCTGTAAGTATTCCTTCTGTATCTAACAAAAAAAAAACGACAAAATTGTAGCGCTAAATGGGTGCGTGTCAACAAATAAATGAAAAAAACAAATAAACAGGGGAAAATTAATTCCCAATGTGAATAGCAATGTGATTGGAAGAACAACCAAAATGTCCTTGATGAATATTATCAAAAGTACATTCAAATTAATGCAAAAAATAAAGTCCAATAGTGTTCCATAGTGATCCAAAAATACATTTGTGATGATTGAACCACATCAAACAATCCTGAATCAAAAGAAAAAACCACCACCAATATAGAGGGGGCTTACCGGACTTAGTGGACCCTACTGAACTTATGTCCAGAGGGTCAACATAGGCTTTGGATGTGTATCCCTGAAGGGTCAGCAGCTGGTGATTCACCCAAGAAGCGTCTCTCACAGCGACTCACAGTGGAGAGGTGGATGCCGACTTGAAGGTTGGTAGCTCAATGATGTTATACGAAATTGATAACCAAAGTGTAAAAGAAAAAAAGAGAAAAAGAAGGCACATAGCGTAATACTGCTAAAAACTGTATATTTAATGCAGGTAGTGTGAGGGGGTGAACTCGGTAGCGGGTGTGTGTGACCCCCTGGTTGGGCTCCCCACACAAAAACAGGGCCAGCAGACGGAGGTTGTGGTTTTCAAAATCAAAAGGTGCGGTTTATTTCTCTATGTACAGTGACAAAAACACAGCAAAGCCAAAAAGAAACATAAACAAAATAAATCCTGGTCAGTTTGACCTCTGACTAAACATGCAGGTTTCCTAAACTAACAACTGGGGTCAGCCTGGTGCTGTCCTAGTCCCTAAGTCCCTGGTTTAGTAAAAGTCCAAACAAATAGCCACACAGGCTTTGCCTCACCGCACAGGGGTTCACTCTCCCTAGACAGTCCACACAGGTCTGGGTCCAGGCATGAGCTAACACCTAATGAAGCTGGGAGTTCTTATAGAGGCCTAAATGAGCTGACAAGCTTCAGCTGGTCTCATCAACTCCCTGTCTGCACGACGCCCAGCCCTCTCCCTAGAGGTATGAGTCATCCATGAGCCCACTAGCCTCAGCTGGGCTTCATCAACTCCCTCCCTAGTTGTATAAGTCAGCATAAAGCCTGAATCTGGGAGAAATATATCTACCCCCCTGGATGCAACCAGGTGACTTTACCTTCCTGCTGTCACATACCCCCCCCTCTTGTTTTAACCTTGGGGTTGGAACACCAGCAATCAGGCATTCATGTACTCGAGACAAAGCATCCACATTCCCCATTTGAACGCCAGGGCGATGCTTTACTGTGAAGTTGAATTCCTGTAGGGCCAGGAACCACCTATTCACTCTTCTATTTGTCTCCTTGTTTTGAGCCATCCACTTTAACGGAGCGTGATCCGTAACCATGTCAAAGTGCCTACCTAGCAGATAGTACCGAAGGGAATCTAGAGCCCACTTCACCGCTAAACACTCCTGTTCAACCGTGGCGTAATTTACCTCATGGGACTTCAACTTCCTGCTGAGGTAAATGACTGGGTGCTCTTCCCCGTTCCAGACCTGGGACAATACTGCTCCTAACCCCACATCTGACGCATCACTTTGTACGACAAAGTCTTTAGAGAAGTCGGGTGAGTACAACACTGGCTGGCTACATAAGGCTTGTTTCAAGAATTGGAATGCTGCCTCAGCCTCGGGGGTCCATTTAATCATGACCGACCCTTTCCCTTTCGTCAGGTTGGTTAGGGGCACAGCCTTAGAAGCAAAGTGGGGAATGAAGCGCCGATAATAACCCGCGATTCCCAGAAAGGCCCGTACCTGCTTCTTGCTGTTGGGACGTGGCCAACTCTGGATGGCCTCGACTTTGTTGAGTTGGGGTTTTATCACTCCCCTGCCAATGGTGTACCCAAGATATTTGGCCTCCTCCTGCCCAATGGTACACTTCTTGGGGTTAGCCGTAAACCCCGCTTCCCGGATAGAGTCTAGGACTGCTTGCACTTTTGGCAGATGTGAGGCCCAATCTGTGCTATGGACAATTACGTCATCCAGGTAAGCCGCAGCATACTTCCGATGGGGCCTCAGTATCTGGTCCATTTTCCGCTGGAATGTGGCCGGCGCATTCTGTAACCCGAACGGCATTCTCTTATATTGGAACGCCCCGTCTGGGGTTACAAATGCGGTTTTCTCTTTGGCCGACTTGGCCAGGGGAATTTGCCAATACCCTTTTGTGAGGTCAAGAGTCGTCATGTATCGGGCTGTTCCCAGCCGGTCGATCAACTCATCTATACGTGGCATGGGGTAGGTGTCAAATTTTGTAACTTTGTTCAACTGACGAAAATCGTTACAAAATCGCCAGCTCCCATCCGGTTTAGGCACCAACACAATGGGACTAGACCAATCACTTTGGGACTCCTCTATCACCCCTAAGTTCAGCATTTTCTGTACTTCCTCCCGTATTGCCTCCCGTCGGGCCTCTGGGATCCGATAGGGTTTTAACTTCACCCTTTCACCGGGCGGGGTAATAATATCATGCTCTACCCCAGATGTTTGTCCCGGCAGCTCAGAGAACACCTCCTTGTTGCGAAGCACAAACTCCTTAACCTCCTGTTGTTGGGGTTGTGACAAGGTGGCTGCTATTCCAACCTCCGGAATCACGCAACCAGTTTGAGCTGGTGACCAAGTTTCTGCGACTAGGGACTCTCTATCCCTCCAGGCTTTCAACAGATTAACGTGATATATCTGTTCGGGCTTTCGCCTTCCTGGTTGTCTGACCTTGTAATTCACTTCGCTCACTTTTTGCATTATCTCGTAGGGGCCTTGCCATTTGGCAAGGAATTTACTTTCAACCGTAGGGACAAGTACCAATATCCTATCCCCCGGGGAAAAGGTACGGGTCTTTGCTCCACGGTTGTACACTCTCTGCTGTGCCAACTGCGCTTGGGCCAAATGTTCCTTCACGATGGGCATTACCTGTGCCTTTATTAGGGCGGGGTCTTTTAACTGTTCTGTGGCAAAATTTTCCCTATGAACCTCCAGATCAGAAAACTCCACAGACGGTAGGTTTTCGTCTGAGGAGGTGGGCTCCTCTCCAGTTTCTTGAGTCTCCCCTGCCAATACTGACAAGGGAAATTCTGGAGAGTCCTCACCACTCTCAGAGGAGTTCTGGCTATCACATTCCTGGTACATAGGGGCACCAGTGGGGGGCTCAGGATCATCCCACAGTTCCCAGAACTTCGGAAAATCCCTTCCCACAATGGCATCATGCGGTAATTGAGATACTAACCCCACTGGATAAGAGAGGGTACCTTTGGGGGTCTCGAAACACACTGTAGTCACTGGATACTCTCGGGTGTCCCCATGCACACAAATAACAGCTACCTTGCTATTCCCAGAGACCTCTGTTTTAACTAATTCAGCCTTTATCAGGGTCACAAGGCTACCTGAATCCAGTAATACCACAACATTTCTACCATTAATACACATTTTGCATAAATGTTTCTCAGTTCCCCGAATGGCAGTGCATGCGACTGTCGCACACAGCGACTGACGTCTGTCCATCAGAAAGTCACATTGCATGGGTTCCTCCACAACCGGGCAATTTGCTGCAATATGTCCCGCTTGCCGGCAGCGGTAGCAAACAATCCATTTGGCTGCCTCTTGAGCCCCTGACTTCCCAGGCTGTTCTCGCCAAACTTTGGGTAGAGCTCCCACCCTCTCACTCTCTCCACCCTCACCCCTTGGAATCCTCTTATCCGCCCCTGGGGATGGTCTGGTCTTAGGGTGGAAAGTCCGAGAGTCTCTGGAAGAGGCCGTCAGGTTCTCTGTAGCCAAGTATTTCTCTACACGATCCACAAGACCACCGGCCGTCTCTGGGTCTCCATGGCTTACCCACTTTTGGATGGCAGTAGGAAGAGCTCTCAAAAACCGATCCATTACAACACGTTCCACAATCTCTGGTGCGGACAAAGTCTCTGGCTGTAGCCACTTCCTGCTCAGGTGAATGAGATCATACATTTGAGACCTGGGGGGTTTTCCAAGCTGGAAAGTCCAGTTATGCACACGCTGAGCCCGGACAGCCAGGGTGACACCCAGCCTTGCCAATATTTCAGCTTTTAGCATCACATAGTCTTTTGCTTGGTCAGGCTCTAGGTCATAGTAAGCCTTCTGCGATTCACCAGTTAACAGAGGAGCCACCAGTCCAGCCCACTGCTCCTCAGGCCACTTTTCTCTTTCAGCAGTCCTTTCAAATGTGGTCAAAAATACCTCTGGATCATCCTCTCCAGTCATTTTTGTCAATAAACGACTCACCCCAAAGGACGCGGTATTAGTGGGACGGCTTTCCTCACTGGTCTGCGGACGTTGCTGCATTACTGCTTCCATTTGTTGTAGTCTCTGCTCTTGCTTCTGTAACAGGTCTATGAAGCGGGCCTCAGATTGCTGCTGGGCTTGTTGATGAGCTTGCTGCTGGGCTGCAAGGCTCCTTTGCAAACCTGCATTTGTCTGCTGTTGATTGGCATTTGCTAGAGCCAGCTGTTTCAGTATCTCCTCCATGCTGGCTTAAAAAAAACTGCCACTGGTTCTCCACCAACTGTGAGGGGGTGAACTCGGTAGCGGGTGTGTGTGACCCCCTGGTTGGGCTCCCCACACAAAAACAGGGCCAGCAGACGGAGGTTGTGGTTTTCAAAATCAAAAGGTGCGGTTTATTTCTCTATGTACAGTGACAAAAACACAGCAAAGCCAAAAAGAAACATAAACAAAATAAATCCTGGTCAGTTTGACCTCTGACTAAACATGCAGGTTTCCTAAACTAACAACTGGGATCAGCCTGGTGCTGTCCTAGTCCCTAAGTCCCTGGTTTAGTAAAAGTCCAAACAAATAGCCACACAGGCTTTGCCTCACCGCACAGGGGTTCACTCTCCCTAGACAGTCCACACAGGTCTGGGTCCAGGCATGAGCTAACACCTAATGAAGCTGGGAGTTCTTATAGAGGCCTAAATGAGCTGACAAGCTTCAGCTGGTCTCATCAACTCCCTGTCTGCACGACGCCCAGCCCTCTCCCTAGAGGTATGAGTCATCCATGAGCCCACTAGCCTCAGCTGGGCTTCATCAACTCCCTCCCTAGTTGTATAAGTCAGCATAAAGCCTGAATCTGGGAGAAATATATCTACCCCCCTGGATGCAACCAGGTGACTTTACCTTCCTGCTGTCACAGTAGTTACACTTACATTCAGAAAGTCATAAAAAGCGCTTCATAAAAATCAGTGGCAACAGTGGAAAGTCTTTCCACTGTTGCCACTGATTTTTATGAAGCGCTTTCTGAATGTAAGTGTAACTACCTGCATTAAATATACTGTTTTTAGCAGTATTACGCTATGTGCCTTCTTTTTTTCTTTTACACTTTGGTTATCAATTTGGTATAACATCATTGAGCTACCAACCTTGTGAGTCGCTGTGAGAGACGCTCCTTGGGTGAATCACCAGCTGCTGACCTTTCAGGGATACATTTAGCGCTACAATTTTGGCGTTTTTTTTTGTTATATGCACCTTTTTGTCCACAGGTTTTGTAGCCGCTTTTCTTTACACATAGTAGCAGCGCAGGAACGTTTGTGTTTGTTTCCTTCTGTATCTGTCCATGTGTCCCCCCAGCCTACTGTACCCTCTCCTCTTGTGTCAGAACCTTCCAAGTCTGTGCCCCCCGAGTCAGTTACCCCCCAGGACTCTACCCCTCCTGAGTCTGACCAGGAGTGGTAGCGTGTACTAAAAAGGTCGCTTCTTCCTCTGTAAAGAAGTCTTCTGGAAAGACTTTAAAGAAAAAAGTAAGAGATGAGGGCATCACTGAGGCTGACCTGCAGTACCTGGAGGAGAGAAGGAAGGTTGGGAGGCGGAAGAGGCAGGCGGTGAGGACGGAACGGGAACGGGAAGCTCCGGTGCCTGTCTCCAGCCATCATAGGTCCTCTAAGTGGGATATTTCTTCATCCGGAGCTTCTTCGGAGAGAAGTTCTGATTCCGAAATGGAGTTTGAGGCAGCCCCCAGAAAGAGAGAGGCTTCTGGTGATGAGCAGCAAAGGGGAGCTAAGAAGCAATCCACAAAATAACCCAAATGGCGGTTCCCCTCCGTTAAAAGCGGTGACAATAAATGTCGCCAGCATTAAGTCAGTAAGAGCTCGTTCTATGGCCTTCTTTTTGTTCAGCCAATTAGATGCTGAAATTTTATTTTTGCAAGAGACTAGGCTCACCTCCTTGGCAGATATTCATATGGCCAAGAGAGAGTGGAGGTATGGTCCATCTTACTGGTCTCTTGCGGCCGAGCCTTACGGCGGTGTGGCAGTGTTGTTTAAAACCGGCATGGTAACTGTCCGGTGGGTTATTGAGGTGGAGATTGGGAGATGTATAGTCTTAGACGTCCTTGTGGGAGGGCAGGACCTGCGCCTAATCAATGTTTATGGGCCGCACACAAAGTGGGACAGGAAATGCCTTTTTACAACGATCAAGCCATTTCTTTTTACATCCCGGCAAGTGGTCTTTGGAGGTGACTTTAATACAGTAACTAGGCCCAAGGACAGGAAGGACTTCGAAGACAGGCTGGGATATGATAGCATTTTTTTAAATAGTATGGTTAGGGATGCTGGTCTTGTGGATGTGCACATTAAGCACCTCCCGGATGACACCGGGTTCACCTTTCATCGTGGTAATAGTCAGAGTAGGATAGATAGTTTTTTTTTGAAGGAGAGCTCTGCTTTTTCGCCCCCAGTGGTGCAGGCAGTAGAGTTCTCTGATCACTGTATGCTATCTGTGGTCCTGAATGCTTCAGACGCCCCTCAGAGGGGCAAGGGCATCTGGAGATTGAATTCGACTCTACTCAAGGAAGAACATGTTAGACAATCCTTTGAGGAATTCTTTCAGGCACAGGTGACCATCCTGGACTTTTGTAGCAGCAAGGCTGAGTGGTGGGAGCTGACCAAAAAGAGGATTGCTGGATTCTTCAGGGGCCTAGCCAATAGAAATCAGTTTAATAAATACATGACCTACCAACGTTTACGGAGGAAGCTGGATATTCTTGTCTCGAGAGGAGGAGATCCTGGGGCAATCTCCGAAGTGAAACTCCTTCTCAGGAAGTGTCAATATGACCGGCATGCCTCTTTGGTTTTGGAGAGGGACTATGGGAAGTACCACTCGCCTGACCCTTACCAGAACTGCAAACAAGGTGTAGCTGTTAAAACTGTCGTTGGCCTTAAGGACAGTACAGGTTCCTTGACAAAGTCCAGGTCAGGGATTCTGAAGGTCGTGAGGTCCTTTTATGCTGACCTTCTTGGGAGGAAAGAGCTTGACCGTGACAAGATGGAAAGCTTTTTGTGCTCTACTCCAGGTCTAAATGGTGGAGATGTTCCATTGATGAATTTGACAGAGGAGATCACAGTCGAAGAGGTGATGAGGGCAATTGAACAGCTTGCCATCAAAAAGTCACCTGGTCCGGATGGCTTGATGGCTGAGTTTTACAAAGCCTTTAGGTCTATTCTGGCCCCACATTTGGTAGAGGTTTTTAACAGTTGCCTTGCTGAGGGGGTGCTTTCCCCTTCCATGAGGCACTCGGCTGTGATTCTTCTTTCAAAGGGTAAAGATCCTTCGATGATTGAGAATTGGCGCCCCATCAGCCTTCTTAATGTCGATAGAAAGATACTGGCAAAGATATTTTTCTGGCGCCTATCGTCAGTGGCAGAGTCCTTGCTTTCTCGCCATCAGCACTGTTCGGTCCAGGGTAGGAACACCTTCACAGCAATTTTTAGCTGTCCGGGAGGCCTTGGAGTGGTGCAGGGCTGTAGGCTGGGGAAAGTATTTGCTAACATTGGATCAGGCAAAGGCTTTTGATCGTGTTAACCATGAGTACCTGTGGTTGCTCCTTAGTAAGTACGGTCTGCCGGGTGGTTTTGTCGATTGGCTGAAAGTCTTGTATAAGGGGGCAGAAAGCTTCCCTCTTGCTAATGGTTGGGTTGAGCAGTCCTTTGAGGTTGACTCCGGGGTGCGCCAGGGTTGTCCCCTGAGTCCCCTGCTCTATGTGTTTGCAATCGACCCCTTCATCAGGAGGCTAGAGAGCGGCATGTTGTGTGGGGTACCAGTGGGGCTCCCGGCAGAGCCGCCATTGAGGGTTGTTGCCTATGCGGACGATGTGTCGGTGATTGTCACTGGGACGGATGAAGCAGAGGAGGTGGTCTCTCTGACATCACGATATTCTGAAGCATCAGGCTCCAAGATCAATCAGGAAAAGACTGAAGTTTTCTGGATGGGAAAGGAAGGTGAGGGTTTGATCTCCCGGACACCTTTCCAGTGCCCCAGGAAAGAATTAAGATACTAGGCATTGAATTTGGACCCGGTGACTATGGCCTCAAAAACTGGGAAGGCAGACTGGAAATTGCCAATACTAAGGTGGTCAGCTGGAAGAGATGGAAGTTATCTATGAGGGAAAGGGTTGATCTGATTAAGACTTACCTGATTCCGATCTTCTTGTATGTCAGCTTTGTCTGCATCTTGCCAGTGTCTCTCTATGCTAGGGTCAGTAGTGTGTTCTTCCAGATGCTGTGGGGGAACAGACTGAACCCCATCAAGAGGAATGTCACCTACCTATCCAGGAGGGAGGGTGGCTTAGGTATGGTCAACCAAGTTCTTTTCTTTTCACTGCTATTTCTCAAGTTTAACATTGGTAATATGCTTGCAGTGGAACCTCCTGGATGGGTAGGCATATTTAGATCTTGGTTTAGGCCTTTTCTACGACTTTGGGAAGAAGGTGAAGAATCGCAGGGGTCATCGTGGTCAGCTACCAGCCTATGTCGCTCCGTGCCTGAAGTTACTGCGGCAGTGGCGATTGTCGGCTGAAGATCTCAGATCGGTTCCAAGGAAAGTCCTTATGAGTCAAGTCTTGAGCAAAGTCTTTCATGACCCACTGGCCTTAAGGAATTGCCCAGGCCCAGTTTTGAGGGCGGGGTTAAGACTGATTAATTTGGATAGAGTACCCCCTAAATTTAGGGATCTGGCCTGGATGTGCTTCCATGGGAAGCTCTATGTTCAGGGCAATTTGAAATTCCACAGTGGGATGGATCGTAGCTGTCCTCTGGAGGAGTGTGCAGATGAGGAGGAGACTATGGACCATTTTCTGCTTTGTTGCCCTTTTAACATAGAGGTGTGCAAACAGGTGGGGCGGGCCCTCTGTGTTCCTTTTCTCTCCGGGCTGGGTTATGCTGAGTGGGTGTAAGGAGCATTCAATACCGGTGGAGTTTTTTGTTTGGATACGCTTTTTTTAGTTAGCCTAGTAGTCCGTTATTTCACCTGGAACGCGCGGTATCAGGTCAGCATTCGGCAAAAAATCCTTCCTGTTGAGGTGGTGGTGTATGACATTTTGCATGAGGTGGGGAAGATTCGGGAGTTTGAGAGAGACAAGCGGGGTCAGGGGGCTTGGTTGAAGGCGTGGAGGGGTTTCAAGCCTCCCTGACTGCCAGGAGTCTCTTTCCCGGGTGTGGCTGTCTGTCTCTTATCACCCTAGATTATTATTTTTGATTAATGTTTGATAAATGGCTGCGTACATAGGTGATGGGTTGTGCCCTCTTAGGCCCTCTCTGCTGCTTTATGTAGATAGTTTTCTAAAATGTTTTGGTAGTGGATTATGTATATATTGTATATATTCTGAACATGGATGTGTATTCCTTTGTTTTCTGTTGAAGTTTTGTACCATGGTTTTGTTTTTTACTTTTATATAAAATTGGTTGCTTGATTCTTTTCAATAAAAGATCAATAGTGCCCCATTGTTGGTGTCATTGGGCAGAAAAGTGCCTCATGGTTGTTGTCATTGGGTGGAATAGTGCCTCATCGTTGGTGTCTTGGGAGGAATAGTGCCTCATGGTTGGTGTCAGTGGGAAGAATAGTGCCCCATTATTGGTGTCATTGGGAGGAATAGTGCCTCATCGTTGGTGTCAGAGGGAGGAATAGTGCCTCATCGTTGGTGTCAGTGGGAGGAATAGTGCCCCATCATTGGTGTCAGTATTAGCAATTATGTCCCACTGTTGGTGTCAGTGGGAGTAAAAGTGCCCCAAGGGCTAGGTAAAGGCAAGCAAAGAGTCGCATCAACCCCCCGGGTCGCAGTTTAGAGAACACTGAGTTAGAGGAAATCTTACAAGGTTAGGCAGTTAAACCAGCAACAGGTGTCCCCACTGAAGAATTTTCCCTTACCTCTTATTCCGGGGACAACTCTAAAATATTGGATTTCCCATCTCTTTCTCGGTGACAATGTCTATAAGAATAGAGGGGTGAGGCCAGTGTAATTAATATTTTTAATTTTCTGGCCCTGAATAACTGCCTAGGCAGGGAACATTACTAATACCTGCTTGAGTCTGCAAGCCGAACATGGCCCTCAGGTAGAACTACACAGGAGATTTTTAGTAGCTCAATCATATTATTATTATTATTATTATTATTATTATACAGGATTTATATAGCGCCAACAGTTTGCACAGCGCTTTACAACATCAGGGAAGACAGTACAGTCACAATACAATTCAATACAAAGGGATCTGAGGGCCCTGCTCGTTAGAGCTTACAGTCCAGAAGGGAGGGTCAAGTGAAACAAAGGATAGTAGCTATGGGGGATGATCAGGTGGACAAAATGAAAATACAGTTGTTAGGTGTGGGTAGGATAGGCTTCTCTGAAGAGAAGGGTTTTTAGGGATCCTCTAAAAGCTAATAGAGAAGGAGATAGACGGACAGATTGGGGTAAGGAGTTCCATAGGCTTGTAGAGGCTCTGGAAAAGTCCTGGAGACGAGCATGGGAGCAGGTGATGAGAGAGCTAGAGAGCAGGAGGTCTTGAGAAGAACGAAGAGAATGATTAGGTTGGTATTTCGAGACTAGGTCAGTGATGTAGCTGGGGGCAGTGTTGTGGATGGCTTTGTAGGTAGTTGTTAGTATTTTGAATTTAATTTGTTGGGTGAGCGGAAGCCAGTGGAGGGATTGACAGAGAGGAGTAGCAGAGACAGCTGAGTGGTGCCATCCAGACTCACCTCTTCCGAAAATCTACGGCTGGCAATTCATTATTGCATGCTTCCAGTTTCCACCCTCCCACCCACCCACTCCTTGCCTCTATACCCTTCAGCCAGTACTTACGTACGAGACAAATTGCTCCGATGTAAAAACCTTTCAGACTGAAGCCAAAAAATTACAAACACGTCTTTTAGAGAGAGGCTACTCTAGGTGTGAATTACTGTATTCTCAGAAACCCAAAAGAGAAGAACAGAATGATAGCGCAACTAGATTGATAATATCCTATTCCAATCAGCACAATAAAATTTGCAATATCATCCAAAAGTACTGGCATCTCTTGTCCATGGACTCTAACCTTGGCAAATTTGTATAAACTAAACCATTGATAACTTTCAAACGAGCAAAATCTATCAGGGATCGTATTATACAAAGCGAATTTAAAGGTGAAAACCATGGAGATCCCTGTAAAGCTAAGGGAACCTACACCTGCGGTGGCTGCAATTATTGCCAGTATATACAGGTGGGATCCACATATATACTACCCAACGGAATGGCTTTTAAGGCAGCACACTATGCCAATTGTAACACCAAAGGTGTAATATGCGATTGTGGTTGAACCACGGGCAAGGATGACAAAACATGTATGGAGTATGAAAGGGTGCAACCCTGACTTCCCACTTGGAAGACATGTTACAGCCCTGCACAATGGAATTTTCTCGGGGGTTAAGTTCATGGTCCTTGATAGAATACATCCAAGTGAACGAGGGGTGATTGGAACAAGATACTACTACAGAGGGAGCTAGAATGGATTTTATTTCTCCAAGCCACCACCTTTCCAGGCCTCAATGAGGCAGCCAATTACAGGCTTTTCCTTGAAGGGTTTGTGTCAGAAGGAATGGAGAGGTGAAGTCCATGGCAGTCCCATCTTTGGGACAATCAGCATCCCTCTGTTTATCCTGTTCTCTGTCTGTTCCTTGCCCCCTTTACATTAATGGGTATTAGCATTTTTTCTATCCAAAAACTGTCATTTCTAGATGTGCCCCATTTGGAACCATTCAACTTTCTCTATTTTTGATGGCTGTGTGCGTTGACAAGTGCTGCCATGCATCCTTGTGTCCAGAAGCATGGATATGTGTTTTTGTTGTGTGTTTTCCTTTTTCTTTTTTTTTTTTTGCCACTCTTTGGTATTATTCATTTTATTTTAATTCCATTATATTTATTTTTTAGATTTATTCTTTCATTTTTCTTTTCCCTCTTCCCTCCATTATCTTCTATGTATTTTCCACATTTTGGGTGTGGGTAATTAGGGTGGATGTTTCGGATTATCCTGTGTCCAATCCCGGCACGCGTAGGCCGGCCTGACACTTTACTATGGGGGGTTTTCTCTGTTAGGAGATATTCTCCACTGATTTGCCCCTCATGTCTGGCCGGCATCCCCCTGCAGTACCCCTATTTTTGCGGGAATATCACACTTGGTTCTTTGTTCCACTGTGACCCTGTTCCTTTTTCCATCTATGTCCTACATCCACAGGTGCAAGCGGTACAAGGTCTGATGTCTGTTCTGCGCAGACTCCATTCCCTGTTTGAGGATTGGCTTTTTTCCATCTCCTGTCCATCCTCAGATCTTGCAATGTGGCTCCCCGGGCTACCGCGCATGTGTGTTGGTGGGAGCGCGACGCATGACGTCACTCCTCCCAGACCGCCATTTTGGTTCTGGACAGGGGGTGACGCTGTACGCCGCGCACCCTGGGGACCGCGTCCTTGAGTTACCAGTAGTGTGGGTATTAATTACCAACATATGCTGGGTGTGAGATTTAATTAGTCAAACTCCCCTTATATAAGGGTGAGTCCTCAGCGGTATATTCAGTGCTGTGGTTGGTGGAGGCAGCATAGGAGCGATCCCTTCAGGCCAGGTACAGTAAAGGCTTTTTCTCTGGTGTGCTGTGGCTTTTTCAAGTGTGATGTGTAGATTTACTATGTCATGCTTTCCCCTTTTTTAGACACAGACTTTGAGGCTTCCTTTTGAGCCTGTCTGCGTGCTGGCGGTGCCGCTCTTTGGGACCCTTTCCAATTGGATTCCTGTGTTTTGCGGTCTGCCTGTCAGTTTGTATTCATGCAGCGATAACACTCTGCCCCGCACTATCTCTGAAGTTACCATGTTCAGGATCCCACCACTACCCGTGGTCTGCCTCCCCCTAAGCTACACAGCACTGCCTTAGAGGTATATATATGATTTTTGAGCAATATTTTTTACTGTTTTTTTTTTACAATTTTTTTTCTTTACAATTTTGTTGACCTCTACTACAAATGAGGTTCAACTTTAGCCTTGAGATTACAAATCTAAATACAAGGTTTTGATACTCTAAGTACAATGTTTGGCTCCCTTTCCTCATATATCCTTTTCTCCTGCTCTGGTTTTACGCGGTCCTGGTTTGCTCTCAGGTGACCCCTGCGCTGACTCTTCACACACCCTCCAATGGGCTTTGTCTTTTGACCCCTTTGTGGACTATCGGTCTCCTTCTATGTGACCTGTTAGTCTTGTTGTGTCATCCTGCTTTGAACTCTGGTGCATGGTTGTTTGTTTAAGCATACAGCCACCAAAAACTCTCCTGCCCTTAATATGATCCATCGTCTGCCATTGGATGGATTCAATGTTGATCTAATGAATGCTGTTTGTTTAAAAATTGTCTTTCTATTTTAGATTACAACCTATGTCATATTTTGGATTTTCCCTGAAGAAGGAGTTTATCTCCGTAACGCGTAGGATCTATATATGTATCAGTTTTAACTCTATGTCCATATCATCAGCGCACATATTCATGGCCACGTCCATGCAAATAATGTACCTTTGAATGATTTGTTATGACAATCAAATTTCATTTTTATGAATTATTGCTTTTGTTTTTTTTGTTTTTATAATAAACATTTATAATAATTTTACCCCTTAGTGGTTGTACAGTCTATGCCTATAAAGTCCTGCCCTTGAGGGGAAACTTTGCATTCTACTTCCTAAATGGTGGAGAAGAGCGCCAGCAGGGGACCCCAGAAGAGGAGGTTTGGTCACACTCTGTGAAATACCCTTGCACAGAGCAGGTAAGAAGTGTAAGATCTTTTTTATTTTAGTTAAAAAAAAAATATTAACTTTGCAACCTTTTTATCCAAAACATAAAAAAATTTAGTTTTAGATATAATTCAAGAAAAATAATGACTCACATTAACAAAAAACAAAAAAATGCACATTACTGCAATACAATGGAAAAAAAATTGCAGTGCAATACTTAAAAAAAAAAAAAAAAACGGATCCTAACAAACGTCAGATAAAATGCATTTAGGTTGCATTAACACATGCTAAATGCAACAAAAGTGTAAAAATTATCTAAGATTCAAGAGCTTCCAAGTAGCAAATGAGCAAATGATTAAAATTGCCCCTTTGGCTAATTCCTTCGAAGTGACAGAGGCTGTCAGATCTAGTTCCACGTGATTTAGTTCATGTGATAGAAGACGTAACTGCATTTTTAACGTCTAAAGGCACGTCTGACATTTATCCATACAATAGCTGTAATGTAATAATAATGCCAGCTGTCAGGTAACACTGACAGCTCTGACAAGAGTAATGAAAACAGTAGCTTGCATGAAAGACATGAAATAATTCTGTGTGACTAACACACCTTGTGTGATGATGTTGCAAAGATACAAGAACATTGAACACACAAGAACGGGTATCTAATGATAGCTGCTGTATGATTCATCAACAGTTTCTGATTGTGGATCAGCAGAGTAACAGTCATTGATTAGATATTTTATCTTATTTTAAGGGATTTTACAGTTTGCTTACATAGTGGATTTTCCCAATATCTTTGCAATGGTTTGCACCACATTTGATGGTATACTACTACTGATTATATACTACTGAAGAAGTAGTGCTCTAAAATGTTCCATTTCCCTCTCCAGATTGATTTCAGCGCTTGAAACGAATAAAAGTTTAGCATTTTAACTGGACCTTTATTAATGTTGTTCTAAAGCAGGGGTCTCCAAACTTTCTAAACAAAGGGCCACTTTACTGTCCTTCAAACTTTAGGGGGTTCGGACTGTCCCATCATTGGTGTCAGTGGGAGGAATAGTGCCCCATCATTGGTGTCAGTGGGAGGAATAGTGCCCCATCATTGGTGTCAGTGGGAGGAATAGTGCCCCATCATTGGTGTCAATGGGAGGATTAGTGCCCCATCATTGGTGTCAATGGGAGGATTAGTACTCCATCATTGGTGCCAGTGGAAGGAATTGTGCCCCATCATTGGTGCCAGTGGGAGGAATAGTGCCTGATCATTGGTGTCAGTGGAAGTAAGAATGCCCCTAGGGCCAGATAAAGACAAGCAAAGGGCCACATCCGGCCTACAGGCCACAGTTTGGAGACCACTGTTCTAGGTAGGAGTTTTTTTTTACTTTTAATACATTTTATGCATTAAAGGAGAAGTACAGCCAAAGCTCGTTTGGCGGTACTTTCCCTGTGGTTCACAGGAGTGCAGATCGTTTCGCACTCCTGTGACCCATTTGCAACAGACAGCGGGCCGGCTCTGTGGACGTCACAGAGCCGGTCCAGGCTGGGGAAAGATTGCGACCATATGGTCGGGATCCGCCCTCATGCGAGGATCGGCACCTGGCTCAGCCTCTTAGCACACTGCTGAGAGCCAGAGGCGGCTGCTCCCACCCCCTCCACAGCCCAGCACACCAGAGCGTGGGGGGGGGAGGCAGGGTAGAGAGCCAGTGACTGATAGTCACCGAGTCTCTGCTCAGGGAGCACTGAGAACAGAGATCAGCTGTATTTGGTGGCTCAGTTCTCAGCCTTAGAGCCGGCGGTGGAAAGATGCAGCATCGGATTGATGCTGCATCCACCTGGTAAGTATGATTCAAAAATAAAAATAAATCCCATACTTTTCTTTTAAGGTAAAACACCTTCTAAATGCATCTCCCCCTCCAGCCCTCTCTTATACTTACCTGAGCTTGATTTTGCTCCAGCGCTTTGCACAAGAGCTGCTCTCTCTCTCTCCCCACTGACTCAGAGGCAGCAGCAGAAGGCATTGGCTCCTGCTGTTGTCAATCACAGCCAATGAGGAGGGAGCTGGGACAATGTCAGTGGACACACAGCTCAGGATAAAGCCTACACAAGTGCCCTCAAAGAATGGCAGGATACCTTAGAAGAGGAGGATTGGGGCTGCTCGGTGCAAAACCATTACACAGAGTAGGTAATTATTACATGTTTATGTAGCGGCCTCCACTCTCCCACTCCTCTGCTGGCTGGTTACTGCTTGTGTAGGGGTACCTTGGAGGAGAGAGTGCGGGGTCACCATGCAAAGCCTTCACCGCAAACGTTTGTGTGGTGTGAGCAAAGTTTCTTTACCTTCGGGTCGGTGTTCGGTGTTTGGAGCCTCCGCTTCTTCTGTGGAACAGTGTCTGCCAGAAAATTAGCCCCACGCCAATAAAAGTCCAACACTCCTTTATTTTCCAATGTCAGAATGAAACACAATCAGTTGGTCTCCCTCAACGAACAGACAGGGGGTGTGGATACGAGTAGGCCCAGGCACAATGAACTCTCCTATTCCTCTATCAGCGAATAGGCTTGGCACATGGCCTCTGCCACCTGCTGAGAATCTTGGTCGCTGCCACCAACCGGGTGAACGGTGAACCTTCCTCCTGACTGCACTAGGCCCCTGTTTCTCCGAGGCACACCTGGCACCGGCAATCTGCTGCACCAGGTCTTCGGGTGAGTAACTCCTCCGGTCCCTTACGCCTCTGGATTCGGGTACCCCACTCCCGGGGTCCCCTAGGAAATCTTTCCCTTGCGGAGCCCAGCGGAGGACACTGGGCCCCAGGCCTCCAACCGAGTACCTCACCCCAGGCTGAAGGTGCATGGGGTGGAACACGAGCTCCGGGTGTCCAGGCCTAGGCCGCCTGGACACCGACCACGAACCACAGCCCTCAGGCTGAAGGTGCCTGGGACTCGACAACCCCGTGACCAAAATGGCCGACCCCTTTATACCCTCCCCCAGCAAACACAGCAGAGCCCCCGCCCCGCTGTACTCATGCTGCGAGAGGCCAAAAAGGGTACGGCACTGCAATGATGGCTCAACCCCGGGCCCAAAGCGACAGTGCCACCCGCTGGGCCCCAGGGAACCATACATTACAGATATCCCCACCAAATTCAAACATGAGAGAAAAGCATATACCCGCTACACTTATTATTTTAAAAACAAAATTATTTCCCTTTTACAATCACTTAAAATGATAACAGGGGAAGAGGCGACTGAAGCTTCCCCCCACCTGCATCAGACTGATGACATCATTAGCCTAGGCACTGCTCTTTTTTTTCAGGTTTTATTAAAGAATAAAGAGTTCGAGTCACACTGCACAGGCAAAACACATTTAAGGTAAGGTGACCAGATTTTTAAAATGAAATCTGGGGACATATTTTTTTTTTTACTAGTAATGGCAGCAATCAGCGACTCTTTGGCCGTCGCCGCCCGCCTCGCAGCTTGTCAAGTCTTACTCTCCGGGCCCCGGCTACTGCTGGGAAGATCACACCGCCAGGGAAGGCAAGGAGATAAGCAGGCAGGCGGCTGGCCAGGACTTGAGCCAACGCAGAAGAACATGTAAGCGGGAGCGGAATGAGCGCCCGAAAATGAAGAAATATTCCCTCCGATCCGACCAGCACATGATCATCAGAAAGGGGCACAGATAATGGAAAAAAAATACACCTCCCTAAGCTAGTAGGAGTGGCGGAGCAGGAGTGTGTAATTCAGATTTTTTTTTTTATTCTGCACTGACTGTCTTAGAAATTGCCCCAGCCCCTGTTCAAATCCAAACCGGGGACAAACCTGGGGACAGTGTCCTGAAACCGGGGATGTCTGGTCACCCTAATTTAAGGTCCAATAAACAGTCAATGGAACAATTAACACAACATTAGGGTTCAATGTACCACACTAAAAGCATAATCCTCTAGGAATCCATTAGTAATCTGGAGATCCAGCCCCATCTCTACCCGGGTGTAATACATCAAGACAGTCCCTGCCATAATCCCAGATTTAACCTGTGATATTTAACAAATAATTTATGGCAAGATAATTAGAGTGTGATTACTCACACAATGCAGAGTAGTACACAGGTGCTTTATTTAACCTATTCTTATCCTTACTTAGTCCAGGGTAGCCATATCTGTTCTAGGACTGCTTTTGTAGATGTGCAAAAAAACTCTAGGCACAAAAACCTTAGAGGAGTTCTATGGTCACAGCATACACTTTCATTTTTATAACATCGGCATTGTAATACCAATACAAACAATAGTTATATTTGGAAATCCAATATAAGCTTACTTGAAAAAAAAAAACTTTCATGGTGTTAGTTCTGCCTGTCTGCTGGCCATCTTTTTCCACAACTTCCTGGAATCCCAGAATGCTTTGCAGCTTCCCCTCTGCTGTTTGTTTCAATTTTCTAAGCACTTTCTAAAGACTATATATCCCATGGTACCTTGCTACCTGCAAGCAGTGATACTTGTACTGACTACGCCTTCTGAAACTCCTACTCTCAGTACCTCTGTAGTTCAGAAGGCAGGCTCTGTGAAATGTGTGACACAGCAGTGCCTACTCACAGGGTATTATGCATAAGGAAGAAAATGTGTGGGAATCTTCACAAAGTACATTTTTGAGATATAATTGAGATATAAAATGGAAATTAATATATGACCTTACATTACGACCATAGATACTCTTTAATTTACATATAATCCTCAATAGCCACAAATAATCAATTTTGTGTACACTATATGCCTTTGCAAACTCAGATATTACCTTGTAAATGCTAATATTTAATAGACATAATCAAAGACCACCAATGAATACAAATCTGTCAAAAGGTAACTAAAAAAGTAAATAAAAAACTTGTGCTGCCATCCAACACAGTTATAAAAACACTGAAATTGGTGATTTGAAATATAGGGGGTGCTAGTGATTATACAAAGTACAAAATAAATATATAAAAACTATATATATTAAAAAAAGTGCATAAATAAATATGAAAATGTATATATCATTTATAAATATAGCAATAACAAATCATGAATTCCGTGATGTAAATCAATATGTGGCAAAAGTGATACAATAGTGATTAAATCTATAAATTACAAACACTGTTAAACATATCAAACCTATACCAAACCAGTGATTGCCATCAAAATTGTGCAAAAAAACTGTCCAGGACAATTGTCAATGAGGCAAATAAAGTCCATAAACCACATTCAGTCTGAGTTTTCTTTCCACACCGTGCTGTGACACCCAGTAAACTATATAAGTGCTAACCACAGACCAGACCACCAGTGACTACTTATTTAAAAGTCGTCAATATGTGCTTAATTCTACTCCTTGCATAATAAAACCGACTTTGGTTGATATAAAACTTCTCCTCCTATGTGTCTCTCATATGTACCAGAATATGCCCAAAAAAAGACGATTCTTATAGTGTAGCAAATGTATTAAGCATATAGGGACTTAAAATCATAAAAAAAAAAAAGATGGCCTCTTACATAAAAAGATGCCCAATCGGCACCAATACAGCCCGCAAGAATGACTAGGAAATTGCTCCGCTGTAACCAGGAGCCAGCGTGCGTTCCAATTACTGGAAGTTACATGGCCAGAAGTGACAAACCGGAAGCTCTGCCTCTACACGTTTCATCACAATGACGTCTTCAGGAAGCAGTTGCCCAGTTTGAACATGTATTGAGATATAGTTGAACCAAAAATCCCTTATTTTTTAAAATTTTCTAAAAGTATGAAAAGGAGTATAGCAGCATGCAGATGCCTAATTGAGAATCATGACTAGTAAAGACAGGATAGTCTTGTTGCATGGCGATAGTGTGGAATACTTGCATCATGCATTCACTAACAAATAAGACAAAAAAACAAAATGGACAAAAGCAACTAGATACCTAAAGTCATGCCACTCGTGAGGCTGATTGAGTAGACACTCATGGAGGCACAGTGAGGGCCTGCGCTAAGTCAAAAGTGTACATAAAGGACAGGCAGGGTCAGCATCACTGAGCACGGCCCTACCAATCATAGTACCAGCCTTTATGACAGGGGGAGCAGCAGGGCAGGATCTAGCCCATCTGATCTGGGGATACAGTGGAAAAAGTAATTGGGGCACATTAACACACATTCATTTTATCCTTGTGGCTACATACAACATGGTAAATGTTAGGTATAGCAAGATTGCACGTAAAAAATGAGAGGGGCCTAAAAGGAATGATTAAACAGAACCTGTGCCTATTGTCTGTATACACTGCACACACATGCCACAGTCTTCACGCCTACAAAATACTATTATTTATGAACCATGCATGACTCAAAGACACAACTAAACCTCAGGACAAAGAATCGTTTTATAAAAATTAAAACACCTCATTATAGCCAGTAGGGATGGGCTATCTGTTCGAGTCGAACATGAGTTTGACTCGAACATTGGCTGTTCGCCCGTTCGCCGAACAGCGAACAATTTGGGGTGTTTGCGGCACATTCGAAAACCGCGGAACACCCTTTAAAAGTCTATTGGAGAAATCAAAAGTGCTCATTTTAAAGTGGTTGTAAACCCGATATTTTTTTTTTTTTCAATAACCACCTGCAAGACAAAGGCATAATGAGCTAATATGACTAGCATAATAGCTCATTATGCATCACTTACCTTAGATCGGGGCCCCCAAAGCCGTCCTCGTCTCCCTCTTCAGCCGCATCCATCGCTGCGGCGATAGCCGGAAGGTTACTTCCGGGTATCGCCACACCAGCCAATCACAGCGCCGCTCCGGCGCTGTGATTGGCCGGAGCGGCTGAGACGTCACTCTTTCGCATGCGCGCGTGAGCCGTCACAATCGGCTACGCCCAGCTATTGCTGGGAAGTAGCCGATTTTGTAAATGGGATTAACCCCATGAATGCGCCGTTGTCTACGGCGCGCATGCACCTTAGACAGCGGCGCCTGTAGTTTTTAGTAAATATCTCCTAAACCGTGTAGGTTTAGGAGATATTTCTTGCACCTACAGGTAAGCCTTAATCTAGGCTTACCTGTAGTTGCAAGTTGAAAAAGTGGGTTTACAACCACTTTAAAGGTTAATATGCAAGTTATTGTCATAAAAAGTTTTTGGGGACCCGGGTCCTGCACCAGGGGACATGTATCAATGCATAAAAAGTTTTTTCGGGAGCAGTGATTTTAATAATGCTTAAAGTGAAGACCCCAAGCCATTTTTTTTTTATTTGGCGCAGGGTTCCCATTAATATCCATACCAGACCTGAAGGGCCTGGTAATGGAATTTGGGGGGGACCCCCACGCATTTTTTTTAATTTATCAATGACTTTCAATGACTTTTAACTGTATTGCCGGGACCCGACAATTCATTATAGCCTCGAGTAGTTATAAATGACTTTTTTTCATTTAGAAATTTCATTTTGTGCCGAGACTGTTATAAACACGGGAAACATGCGCTACTTTACAGGCATACTATAGACACCCCCCAGGTACGAAATTTAAAGGAATATTTCACTTTTATTGTTTCACTTTAAGCATTATTAAAATCACTGCTCCCGAAAAAACTGACGTTTTTAAAACTTTTTTTTGCATTGATACCTGTCCCCAGTGGCACGCCTAATTCTACACCTTCATACCTCTCAGTGCAGATTTCTGAGAGGACTGAAGATATAGTGGGGTTGGAGATCCCAACAAAAACAAAAAATTCTGCGCTGCATGATTGTATAGCAGCTCACACAACCAATTGAAAAATGGTGGAATACGAACAAGACAAAAAAGTGTAGCGCTAAACTAAATGAGAACTGCACTGGAATGAAGTGCAGTATGTAACAGTGATAAACAGTCAAAATAAACAACGTAACATTCAAGAAGTGATAAATGAATAAATGAAAATATTCAAATAGTCCTCAGTGATATGAGTTGTGTAACGTAAAAGTCACCAGAAAATACTGAGTTCATTAATAAAAATAAAATTGATAGATGCTGGTGAGAATCAAAATAATGGTGCCCCTAAATGAACTTGACGTGAAGCGAGTGCACTTAAAGTGACCACCACCAATCGATAGTAGAAAAGGCTTACCAGATAGAGTGGACCCCAAAAACATACGTTCAGAGGGTCAACCAGACATGGGTAAGCCGCTGTGAACAGCGAATCTCCAGCTGCGATTCAAACAGGAACCTCAAATTTCAATCAAATACAGAAGGTAAGGAGAAGTGTCTCTTGTATCCAGATGGTGATGACTCTTGCAGGTAGTGCCCGGTTAGGGCCAGGTGGTGATACCAGATATATGCCAGAAAGTAAAAGGAAAGAAAAGGCACATAGTGTAATACTGTATAAAAAGGGTATTTAATGTACCGGTAGGTAGGAACACTTACATTTAGAAGAATGTAACAGCGCTTAATCAAATGATCAAATGGCAACAGTAGGGTCTCCCGACGCGTTACGCATCCAAATGCATCGTCAGACGATGCATTTGGATGCGAAACGCGTCGGGAGACCCTACTGTTGCCATTTGATCATTTGATTAAGCGCTGTTACATTCTTCTAAATGTAAGTGTTCCTACCTACATTAAATACCCTATCAATTTTGTTTTTATTAATGAACTCAGTATTTTCTGGTGACTTTTACGTTACACAACTCATATCACTGAGGACTATTTGAATATTTTAATTTATCACTTCTTGAATGTTACGTTGTTTATTTTGACTGTTTATCACTGTTACATACTGCACTTCATTCCAGTGCAGTTCTCATTTAGTTTAGCGCTACACTTTTTTGTCTTGTTCGGGTTGGAGATCCCAGCTGATGAGGAGCAAGGAGAGGTCTGCCTTGTTCTTTGGTGTGGGTCTTTTAAGTACGCTTGCCAATGGACTGCATGGCAGGTTGACATATGTCTGGTCAAGCATGTGGTGCCCAAGCGGCTGCTGTTTTGGCCACGCTTGTCACGCTTCAGACATATGTTGCAAACAGCAACGGTGCGATCTGCTGCACACATCTCAAAAAAGGCCCACACCAAAAAACTTTTGGAAAAATGCGCCGCAGAGCCCTGCACATGCTGAGCTCTGCGGTGTGATGCAGTCGGTTGGCTGCCCTTAAGCTGGCCCCTGGAGGGCATTCTGCCTCGTTGGAGATGTGCCTCCTCCTCCTCCTCCTCTCTCCTATCAGGCACCCACGTAGAGTCAGTGACCTCATCATCCCCTCCCTCCTCGTCACTGGAGCAAACCTGGCAGTATGCTGCAGCTGGGGGAACATGACTGCCAGTTTGTTGTCCTTCTTGGGCACCCCCTCTCTCTGGGCTCACATTACTGCCTTCCTCAAGTTGGGTACCATCATCAGAGCCTTCAAAACGGTGCGCATCCTCCTGCAGCATGTACCCAACACTGTGGTCGAACAGTTCGGGGGACTCCTCCATGCATGATGGTGGGGCTAGGGAAGGAGTAACTGATGACCTGGAGCCGATGGAATAGGCCACTTTGGCAGCTGCATTGGCAGACAAAGTACTCTGAGCCTGGGTGACAGAGGATGAGGAGGATGAGGGCGGCTTGGTCATCTACTCTACAGAATGGGAGATTCCCCCAGTGGGGTTTTTTGGCAGCTAGATTCAGTAATTGAGAACAATGTATATTTAAAAGGTTTTATTGGATAAAATTCAAGTGAGGTAGTAACAAATAAAATATGAGCTCTGGTAACATACAATCTTAAATTGTCTACACAAAAATGCAAACACAAAAATTGTCATACAGCTCAACATATCACATGTAGGAGCATGTAGCAATTCCTAACGC
The DNA here is from genome assembly GCA_029206835.1 of Rana muscosa. NCBI lineage: Eukaryota > Metazoa > Chordata > Amphibia > Anura > Ranidae > Rana > Rana muscosa. Next base: position 97,289,599 of record CM055118.1, on the reverse strand, counting down.
GTCTCAACCCCTTCCAGGGGTCTTCTTCAGAGGTTTTGGTGTTGCTATAAGACAGTGTTTCTCAACTCCAGTCCTCAAGGCGCACCAACAGGTAATGTTTTTGGGATTTCCTGCAGAGGAAACAGCTGTGGTAATTACTAAGGCAGTGAAACTGATCAAATTACCTGTGCAAAATAATGGAAATCCCAAAAACATGACCTGTTGGTGCGCCTTGAGGACTGGAGTTGAGAAACACTGCTATAAGAGAATACATAGTAAATTTCAAAGTTTTTCACCTAATTTTACAAAGGGGAGAAAGAGCTAAATATTGCATGTACACTGTATGTAAATCACATAATTACCAATTCGTTATGTGTAGACATTGGACAGTCTGAACCAGAGTTTCCACTATGAGAAGCCCCAGAGAGTCCTAGATGGGCCTCCCGGCCATATGAACTCCCAACGCAAAGCACCGCAGAAATCGCTTGCAACTGACATGAAATCACAGCGTGGGATTGGAGTCCCCAGAGGGGTAGGTACAGGAGAGAGCCGACACCTGTGGCAAAGCATTTATAACATAAATACAGGATGCATAGCATGATGTCTTTATATTTTCTACAGTAATAAATTGTTATCAATATATTGAGCAGACAGAAATGTTTCCCCAGAGAGCACGCCACACATATTGTTTATATCAATCTAATATTGTACAACATGTACTAGTATGTCTGGACATTGGATGTGTCCATAAGTGAAGCTTGGGTATCTATCAACTTCCATAGGTGTGTACTAGTGATGAGCCGAACACCCCCGGGTTGTCTTCTTGCGTTTGCAAGTAGGAGTCGTTTGTAAGTTGGATGTTTGAAAGTAGGGACCTGCCGTATATACTCTGCAGAAATAGGCCCCTTAGTTGTTGGTGTTGGCACAACACTGTAAGCACTCACAGTTACTCTTGGTTGGTGCTGGAACGCCCTGCTGTCAACTATTATATCAGGAATTGTAATTACATATAATTGTTGAACAGTGGTAGTAAAAATTGGGCCTTTGATGGTGGTGCTGGTGCCACAACACTGTAAGCCCTGACAGTTAATCTTGGTGGGTGCAGCAATGGGCCCTGCTGTGAATTATTAGATCAAGAATTGTAATTGCATGCCCCTGTTGAACAGGGGCTGAAAAATTGGGCCTTTCGTGGTGGTGGTGGTGTTGCCACAACACTGTAAGCCCTCAGAGTTACTCTTGGTGGGTGCAGGAATGGGCCCTGCTGTGAATTATTAGATCAAGAATTGTAATTACATGCCCCTTTTGAACAGGGGCTGAAAAATTGGGCCTTTCGTGGTGGTGGTGGTGGTGGCGTTGCCACAACAGTGTAAGCCCTCAGAGTTACTCTTGGTGGGTGCAGCAATGGGCCCTGCTGTGAATTATTAGATCAAGAATTGTAATTACATGCCCCTGTTGAACAGGGGCTGAAAAATTGGGCCTTAGGCACTGGTGGCACAACACTGCAACCCCTCACAGATACTGTACTTGGAGCACAGCAATGAGCCCTGTTGCAAAGTATTGCTTCAAAAATTGTAATGACACGCCCCTGTTAAACAGGGGCTGAAAAATTGGGCCTTAGGCACTGGTGGCACAACACTCCAACCCCTCACAGATACTGTACTTGGAGCACAGCAATGAGCCCTGTTGCAAAGTATTGCTTCAAAAATTGTAATTACACGCCCCTGTTAAACAGGGGCTGAAAAATTGGGCCTTAGCCACTGGTGGCGGCACCCATAAACAAAAATGATCTTCCAAGCTATCATCATCAATCGTATCATTGAGGACTCGGAGGAGGAGGATAGCCAGTCAACATAACAGCACAGGCACTCAGCATCAGCATCAGTCTTGAAGGGATGTGACATGTTAAAATCAATTAGTCTGTTATATCAGCATCAGGTGTGTGGTAGCTGGTGGTGATCCAAGACTGGTTCATCTTGATGAAAGTCAGTCGATCAACCGAGTCGGTGGACAGGCGCACCCTGTGATCCGTGACAAATCCTCCAGCAGCACTGAATGTGCGTTCCGAAAGAACGCTGGATGCAGGACAGGCCAGTAGCTCAATTGCATACTGTGCAAGCTCTGGCCAGTGATCCATCCTCAAGACCCAGTAAGCCAGAGGAATTTCGGTGGGGAAGGTGTCCAAGTCTGACCTTGCCCCTAGATATTCCTGCACCATGTTTATCAGACGCTGGCGATGGTTGCTGGAACCGATCATACTTTGGGGCTGCGGACTAAAGAATTGTCTGAACGCATCTGTCAGATGGCCACCTTCCCCACCGCTCCTTCTTTGACTGGGCGAAGCCTCAGCAACTCGTTGTCCAGGACCAGGAGTTTGTAACCTCCCAGTCTCTGGGAACGCGTTGCACAGACCTTTCTGCAAGGCCTCCCGGAGTTGTCTCATCCTCTGCTCCCTCTGCGACGGTAACATAAGGTCCGCAATCTTACCCTTGTACCGTGGATCAAGGAGAGTGGCCAGCCAGTAATGGTCCCTCTCCTTGATCCGAAGAATACGAGGATCCTTCCGCAGACTTTGCAGGATCAGGGAGGCCATGCAGCGTAGGTTAGCTGAGGCATTCGGTCCGGAGTCCTCTGGGTCACTAAGGACGACATGATCCGCAGCCACCTCCTCCCAGCCACGTACAAGTCCACTGGTTTCTTGGGACTGTAAATCATCCCTAAAAGACTGCTGCTGATGATGCTGAGTGCCAGCCTCCACCTCCATGCTGACACAATCCTCCTCCTCCTCCTCCTCCTCCTCCTAGCACAATGACAATTTCCCTGACTGTCCAAAAAACAAGGATTTCAAAGATGGTTGATGAGGAATGCTTTAGCACAGTATAGCACAAGGAGAATTTCCCTCACTGTCCTTCCCTGTCCCTACAAACAAGGATTAGCACAGTAAAACACACTGACACTCTCCCTACCTATAGTTTTCTGTCCCTATAAAAAATGTTTTTTTAAAGATGGTTGATGATGAATGCTGTAGCACAGTATAGCACAAGGAGAATTTCCCTCACTGTCCTTCCCTGTCCCTAGAAACAAGGATTAGCACAGTGAAAGAAACTGACACTCTCCCTACCTATAGTTTTCTGTCCCTAGAAAAAATGTTTTTTTAAAGATGGTTGATGATCAATGCTTTAGCACAGTATAGCACAAGGAGAATTTCCCTCACTGTCCTTCCCTGTCCCTACAAACAAGGATTAGCACAGTAAAACACACTGACACTCTCCCTACCTATAGTTTTCTGTCCCTATAAAAAAATTTTTTTTAAAGATGGTTGATGATCAATGCTTTAGCACACTATAGCACAAGGAGAATTTCCCTCACTGTCCTTCCCTGTCCCTACAAACAAGGATTAGCACAGTAAAACACACTGACACTCTCCCTACTGTGAGGGGGTTAACTCGGTAGCGGGTGTGTGTGACCCCCTGGTTGGGCTCCCCACACAAAAACAGGGCCAGCAGACGGAGGTTGTGGTTTTCAAAATCAAAAGGTGCGGTTTATTTCTCTATGTACAGTGACAAAAACACAGCAAAGCCAAAAAGAAACAAACAAAATAAATCCTGGTCAGTTTGACCTCTGACTAAACATGCAGGTTTCCTAAACTAACAACTGGGATCAGCCTGGTGCTGTCCTAGTCCCTAAGTCCCTGGTTTAGTAAAAGTCCAAACAAATAGCCACACAGGCTTTGCCTCACCGCACAGGGGTTCACTCTCCCTAGACAGTCCACACAGGTCTGGTTCCAGGCATGAGCTAACACCTAATGAAGCTGGGAGTTCTTATAGAGGCCTAAATGAGCTGACAAGGTTCAGCTGGTCTCCTCATCTCTGTCTGCACGACGCCCCACACTCTCCCTAGAGGTATGAGTCATCCATGAGCCTACTAGCCTCAGCTGGGCTTATACAACTCTCCACCCTAGTTGTATAAGTCAGCATAAAGCCTGAATCTGGGAGAAATATATCTACCCCCCTGGATGCAACCAGGTGACTTTACCTTCCTGCTGTCACATACCCCCCCTCTTGTTTTAACCTTGGGGTTGGAACACCAGCAATCAGGCATTCATGTACTCGAGACAAAGCATCCACATTCCCCATTTGAACGCCAGGGCGATGCTTTACTGTGAAGTTGAATTCCTGTAGGGCCAGGAACCACCTATTCACTCTTCTATTTGTCTCCTTGTTTTGAGCCATCCACTTTAACGGAGCGTGATCCGTAACCATGTCAAAGTGCCTACCTAGCAGATAGTACCGAAGGGAATCTAGAGCCCACTTCACCGCTAAACACTCCTTTTCAACCGTGGCGTAATTTACCTCATGGGACTTCAACTTCCTGCTGAGGTAAATGACTGGGTGCTCTTCCCCGTTCCAGACCTGGGACAATACTGCTCCTAACCCCACATCTGACGCATCACTTTGTACGACAAAGTCTTTAGAGAAGTCGGGTGAGTACAACACTGGCTGGCTACATAAGGCTTGTTTCAAGAATTGGAATGCTGCCTCAGCCTCGGGGGTCCATTTAATCATGACCGACCCTTTCCCTTTCGTCAGGTTGGTTAGGGGCACAGCCTTAGAAGCAAAGTGGGGAATGAAGCGCCGATAATAACCCGCGATTCCCAGAAAGGCCCGTACCTGCTTCTTGCTGTTGGGACGTGGCCAACTCTGGATGGCCTCGACTTTGTTGAGTTGGGGTTTTATCACTCCCCTGCCAATGGTGTACCCAAGATATTTGGCCTCCTCCTGCCCAATGGTACACTTCTTGGGGTTAGCCGTAAACCCCGCTTCCCGGATAGAGTCTAGGACTGCTTGCACTTTTGGCAGATGTGAGGCCCAATCTGTGCTATGGACAATTACGTCATCCAGGTAAGCCGCAGCATACTTCCGATGGGGCCTCAGTATCTGGTCCATTTTCCGCTGGAATGTGGCCGGCGCATTCTGTAACCCGAACGGCATTCTCTTATATTGGAACGCCCCGTCTGGGGTTACAAATGCGGTTTTCTCTTTGGCCGACTTGGCCAGGGGAATTTGCCAATACCCTTTTGTGAGGTCAAGAGTCGTCATGTATCGGGCTGTTCCCAGCCGGTCGATCAACTCATCTATACGTGGCATGGGGTAGGTGTCAAATTTTGTAACTTTGTTCAACTGACGAAAATCGTTACAAAATCGCCAGCTCCCATCCGGTTTAGGCACCAACACAATGGGACTAGACCAATCACTTTGGGACTCCTCTATCACCCCTAAGTTCAGCATTTTCTGTACTTCCTCCCGTATTGCCTCCCGTCGGGCCTCTGGGATCCGATAGGGTTTTAACTTCACCCTTTCACCGGGCGGGGTAATAATATCATGCTCTACCCCAGATGTTTGTCCCGGCAGCTCAGAGAACACCTCCTTGTTGCGAAGCACAAACTCCTTAACCTCCTGTTGTTGGGGTTGTGACAAGGTGGCTGCTATTCCAACCTCCGGAATCACGCAACCAGTTTGAGCTGGTGACCAAGTTTCTGCGACTAGGGACTCTCTATCCCTCCAGGCTTTCAACAGATTAACGTGATATATCTGTTCGGGCTTTCGCCTTCCTGGTTGTCTGACCTTGTAATTCACTTCGCTCACTTTTTCCATTATCTCGTAGGGGCCTTGCCATTTGGCAAGGAATTTACTTTCAACCGTAGGGACAAGTACCAATATCCTATCCCCCGGGGAAAAGGTACGGGTCTTTGCTCCACGGTTGTACACTCTCTGCTGTGCCAACTGCGCTTGGGCCAAATGTTCCTTCACGATGGGCATTACCTGTGCAATTCGATCTTGCATCAGGGCGACATGCTCAATCACACTCCTGTGGGGAGAACTCTCACTTTCCCAAGTTTCCTTGGCAATATCCAACAGCCCTCTTGGGTGTCTCCCATACAGTAACTCAAAGGGGGAGAATCCCGTAGAGGATTGGGGCACCTCCCTAATAGCAAACATCAAATAAGGAAGTAGACAGTCCCAATCCTTTCCATCTCTATCCACCACTTTCTTCAACATTTGTTTTAGGGTTTTGTTGAATCTTTCAACCAGCCCATCGGTTTGGGGGTGATACACAGATGTACGCAATTGCGTCACTTTGAACAATTTACACAGCTCTTTCATAACCCGGGACATAAAGGGTGTACCTTGGTCCGTAAGCAGTTCTTTACAAATACCCACCCGGCTAAAAACAAGAGATAGCTCTTTGGCTATGGTTTTGGCCGAGGTATTTCTGAGAGGGATCGCTTCTGGATAACGGGTGGCATAGTCCATTATAACCAATATGTACTGGTGCCCCCTAGCGGACTTGATTATAGGACCTACCAAATCCATTGCGATTCTCTCAAACGGGACCTCAATGATGGGTAGAGGGACCAGCGGGCTACGGAAATGTGGCATCGGGGCCGACCTCTGACACACAGGGCAGGAGGAACAATAATTTTCTATGTCCTTCATCACCCCAGGCCAATAGAATCTCTGTAATACCCTCTCTTGGGTTTTCTCTGTCCCCAGATGACCTCCAAGAATGTGCCCATGGGCCAACTCCAACACCAACTTCCTGTAAGGTTTGGGCACCACCAGCTGCTCAACGGTTTCTTCTGCCCTTTTTGCCACCCGATACAGTAGGTCCTTCTCTACGCTGAAGTATGGGTAAGTGCAGGTATTATCTGGGTTCACTAACTCGCCATCTATTTCCACTACGTTTTCCCGTGCCTTTATTAGGGCGGGGTCTTTTAACTGTTCTGTGGCAAAATTTTCCCTGTGAACCTCCAGATCAGAAAACTCCACAGACGGTAGGTTTTCGTCTGAGGAGGTGGGCTCCTCTCCAGTTTCTTGAGTCTCCCCTGCCAATACTGACAAGGGAAATTCTGGAGAGTCCTCCCCACTCTCAGAGGAGTTCTGGCTATCACATTCCTGGTACATAGGGGCACCAGTGGGGGGCTCAGGATCATCCCACAGTTCCCAGAACTTCGGAAAATCCCTTCCCACAATGGCATCATGCGGTAATTGAGATACTAACCCCACTGGATGAGAGAGGGTACCTTTGGGGGTCTCGAAACACACTGTAGTCACTGGATACTCTCGGGTGTCCCCATGCACACAAATAACAGCTACCTTGCTATTCCCAGAGACCTCTGTTTTAACTAATTCAGCCTTTATCAGGGTCACAAGGCTACCTGAATCCAGCAATACCACAACATTTCTACCATTAATACACATTTTGCATAAATGTTTCTCAGTTCCCCGAATGGCAGTGCATGCGACTGTCGCACACAGCGACTGATGTCTGTCCGTCAGAAAGTCACACTGCATGGGTTCCTCCACAACCGGGCAATTGGCTGCAATATGTCCCGCTTGCCGGCAGCGGTAGCAAACGATCCTTCTTGCGGCCTCTTGAGCCGCTGATTTCCCAGGCTGTTCTCGCCAAACTTGGGGTAGAGCTCCCACCCTCTCACTCTCTCCACCCTCACCCCTTGGAATCCTCTTATCCGCCCCTGGGGATGGTCTGGTCTTAGGGTGGAAAGTCCGAGTGTCTCTGGAAGAGGCCGTCAGGTTCTCTGTAGCCAAGTATTTCTCTACACGATCCACAAGACCACCGGCCGTCTCTGGGTCTCCATGGCTTACCCACTTTTGGATGGCAGTAGGAAGAGCTCTCAAAAACCGATCCATTACAACACGTTCCACAATCTCTGGTGCGGACAAAGTCTCTGGCTGTAGCCACTTCCTGCTCAGGTGAATGAGATCATACATTTGAGACCTGGGGGGTTTTCCAAGCTGGAAAGTCCAGTTATGCACACGCTGAGCCCGGACAGCCAGGGTGACACCCAGCCTTGCCAATATTTCAGCTTTTAGCATCACATAGTCTTTTGCTTGGTCAGGCTCTAGGTCATAGTAAGCCTTCTGCGATTCACCAGTTAACAGAGGAGCCACCAGTCCAGCCCACTGCTCCTCAGGCCACTTTTCTCTTTCAGCAGTCCTTTCAAATGTGGTCAAAAATACCTCTGGATCATCCTCTCCAGTCATTTTTGTCAATAAACGACTCACCCCAAAGGACGCGGTATTAGTGGGACGGCTTTCCTCACTGGTCTGCGGACGTTGCTGCATTACTGCTTCCATTTGTTGTAGTCTCTGCTCTTGCTTCTGTAACAGGTCTATGAAGCGGGCCTCAGATTGCTGCTGGGCTTGTTGATGAGCTTGCTGCTGGGCTGCAAGGCTCCTTTGCAAACCTGCATTTGTCTGCTGTTGATTGGCATTTGCTAGAGCCAGCTGTTTCAGTATCTCCTCCATGCTGGCTTAAAAAAAACTGCCACTGGTTCTCCACCAACTGTGAGGGGGTTAACTCGGTAGCGGGTGTGTGTGACCCCCTGGTTGGGCTCCCCACACAAAAACAGGGCCAGCAGACGGAGGTTGTGGTTTTCAAAATCAAAAGGTGCGGTTTATTTCTCTATGTACAGTGACAAAAACACAGCAAAGCCAAAAAGAAACAAACAAAATAAATCCTGGTCAGTTTGACCTCTGACTAAACATGCAGGTTTCCTAAACTAACAACTGGGATCAGCCTGGTGCTGTCCTAGTCCCTAAGTCCCTGGTTTAGTAAAAGTCCAAACAAATAGCCACACAGGCTTTGCCTCACCGCACAGGGGTTCACTCTCCCTAGACAGTCCACACAGGTCTGGTTCCAGGCATGAGCTAACACCTAATGAAGCTGGGAGTTCTTATAGAGGCCTAAATGAGCTGACAAGGTTCAGCTGGTCTCCTCATCTCTGTCTGCACGACGCCCCACACTCTCCCTAGAGGTATGAGTCATCCATGAGCCTACTAGCCTCAGCTGGGCTTATACAACTCTCCACCCTAGTTGTATAAGTCAGCATAAAGCCTGAATCTGGGAGAAATATATCTACCCCCCTGGATGCAACCAGGTGACTTTACCTTCCTGCTGTCACACTACCTATAGTTTTCTGTCCCTATAAAAAAATTTTTTTTAAAGATGGTTGATGATCAATGCTTTAGCACACTATAGCACAAGGAGAATTTCCCTCACTGTCCTTCCCTGTCCCTACAAACAAGGATTAGCACAGTAAAACACACTGACACTCTCCCTACCTATAGTTTTCTGTCCCTATAAAAAATTTTTTTTTAAAGATGGTTGATGATCAATGCTTTAGCACACTATAGCACAAGGAGAATTTCTCTCACTGTCCTTCCCTGTCCCTACAAACAAGGATTAGCACAGTAAAACACACTGACACTCTCCCTACCTATAGTTTTCTGTCCCTATAAAAATTTTTTTTTTAAAGATGGTTGATGATCAATGCTTTAGCACACTATAGCACAAGGAGAATTTCCCTCACTGTCCTTCCCTGTCCCTACAAACAAGGATTAGTACAGTAAAACACACTGACACTCTCCCTACCTATAGTTTTCTGTCCCTATAAAAAATGTTTTTTTAAAGATGGTTGATGATCAATGCTTTAGCACAGTATAGCACAAGGAGAATTTCCCTCACTGTCCTTCTCTGTCCCTACAAACAAGGATTAGCACAGTAAAACACACTGACACTCTCCCTACCTATAGTTTTCTGTCCCTATAAAAAATGTTTTTTTAAAGATGGTTGATGATCAATGCTTTAGCACAGTATAGCACAAGGAGAATTTCCCTCACTGTCCTTCCCTGTTCCTACAAACAAGGATTAGCACAGTAAAACACACTGACACTCTCCCTACCTATAGTTTTCTGTCCCTATAAAAAATTTTTTTTTAAAGATGGTTGATGATCAATGCTTTAGCACACTATAGCACAAGGAGAATTTCCCTCACTGTCCTTCCCTGTCCCTACAAACAAGGATTAGCACAGTAAAACACACTGACACTCTCCCTACCTATAGTTTTCTGTCCCTAAAAAAAATGTTTTTTTAAAGATGGTTGATGATCAATGCTTTAGCACACTATAGCACAAGGAGAATTTCCCTCACTGTCCTTCCCTGTCCCTACAAACAAGGATTAGCACAGTAAAACACACTGACACTCTCCCTACCTATAGTTTTCTGTCCCTATAAATTTTTTTTTTTTAAAGATGGTTGATGATCAATGCTTTAGCACACTATAGCACAAGGAGAATTTCCCTCACTGTCCTTCCCTGTCCCTACAAACAAGGATTAGCACAGTAAAACACACTGACACTCTCCCTACCTATAGTTTTCTGTCCCTATAAAAAATGTTTTTTTAAAGATGGTTGATGATCAATGCTTTAGCACAGTATAGCACAAGGAGAATTTCCCTCACTGTCCTTCCCTGTCCCTACAAACAAGGATTAGCACAGTAAAACACACTGACACTCTCCCTACCTATAGTTTTCTGTCCCTATAAAAAATGTTTTTTTAAAGATGGTTGATGATCAATGCTTTAGCACACTATAGCACAAGGAGAATTTCCCTCACTGTCCTTCCCTGTCCCTACAAACAAGGATTAGCACAGTAAAACACACTGACACTCTCCCTACCTATAGTTTTCTGTCCCTATAAAAAATGTTTTTTTAAAGATGGTTTATGATCAATGCTTTAGCACACTATAGCACAAGGAGAATTTCCCTCACTGTCCTTTCCTGTCCCTACAAACAAGGATTAGCACAGTAAAACACACTGACACTCTCCCTACCTATAGTTTTCTGTCCCTATAAAAAATGTTTTTTTAAAGATGGTTGATGATCAATGCTTTAGCACAGTATAGCACAAGGAGAATTTCCCTCACTGTCCTTCCCTGTCCCTACAAACAAGGATTAGCACAGTAAAACACACTGACACTCTCTCTACCTATAGTTTTCTGTCCCTATAATTTTTTTTTTTTTAAAGATGGTTGATGATCAATGCTTTAGCACAGTATAGCACAAGGAGAATTTCCCTCACTGTCCTTCCCTGTCCCTACAAACAAGGATTAGCACAGTAAAACACACTGACACTCTCCCTACCTATCCTTCTCTTTCCCTAAACTAAAGGAATCCAGGTTAAGCAAGAAAAAAAAATGTCACTGTCCCTGCCTATGCTTCTCTTTCCCTGCTCCGGAACACACTACACTAGGCCGCCATGCTGGCGGCCTTTTATAGTGTGGGGCGTGTACTAAACACCCTCAGCAATAATTGGCCACAGGCATCCTGCCTGTGGCCAATCATTGCTCTCCTCGCTGCCGGCGCTGTGATTGGCCAAGCATGCGGGGTCACAGTGCATGCTTGGCCAATCACAGCGCCTGGATGACACTGCGATGGCGTAGTGCATTGTGGGCCGTTCGCGTCACTCGAATTAGGCGCGAACGGCCCAAATCGTTCGATCTTCGTCGAACGATCGAACAGCCGATGTTCGAGTCGAACGTATGTTCGACTCGAACACCGAGCTCATCCCTAGTGTGTACGTAAGAGATAGCCATCGTGGCCCAGCTGCCAAGAATTTGGTTAATCTGGGACTGATGATAGGGTAATTGGTTAATTAGAACTGACTGTAAATGGTGTGCAAGTGAGTGACTAATCCAAAAAGGGGAGATGAGTGTTGATATAGTGATGTGCTGGATGTGTGATACAGAAGTGTTGGGATGGAAGGACAGGGAGTGAGAGACAAAAAGAAAAGAAAAGGGAATATGTGCAATGGCATATGATGTATGGGGTAGTGATGTGGTGGAGTGTGAGTGAGCCATATGTGTAAAAAAGGGAATGTAATGGTAAGCACTAGGTGAGATGCTATAGGAGTGAAAAAATTAAATATGCAAGTCAAAATGTACAAAAATAAAAATAAAAAAACAAACAAAATGTGTGGAGATTATTAGTGCTAGCAATGAAAAATGTACACTTATTACCTTAGCAGTAAAAGATGTACAGCGTATACAGGTGAAAGGAGGTTATAAGCTGAAAGCAACTGTAGCGATACCCCCAGCTAAGGGAGCCGCTGTTATAATTTTTGGGCCTGTAACACACCGCTGTCAACCCCCAGCAATTGGCTCTACCCTCCCTTGGCACAGTTAGTAGGGGATGATTGGATTGTGAGGCCTGCAACTTTAGGCAACACAATCCAGCAACAAAAACACACACAGTGATGTAGTGGACACTGACCGTTTCTTCTGCACAGTAATAACACCAACTAGTCTTCTTAATCCTGGTACTTTTACTGAAGGAAATGATTAAACAGATTAAATCAGTACACTTTAGTATATGCAGAGCCCTGCAATAAAAGTATGTTCAGCAATAGACAGATAAACTTGCAGCTCTCCTCCCTCGTGGGCAAGATGGCGCCCAAAAATGTCTACACTGATAAGTCAGGCCTGACTGTAACTATGTGTGAGTTCCGTAGAGAGGAATCTTCGCTAGCAAATGGTGGTGCACTTTTGAGGACAAAATTGTAATCCACAGGGATAAAGGTTGACAAACTTGGTGAACAAGGATAAAGTCACTGACGCTACTCAATGCACTGTCCCTCCGGTGTGCATATGCAAACTCTAATAGGTGAGTCCTGAACAATAAACACTGGGTCTAGAGATCCTGTACTAATCTCTGAGCAGGTGCTCTCTCACCCAACCGGACTAGTCCACGTCCGTATCTTCCATTGCTGTGTCTCGGTACACAGGTTCCACGACACCCGGGTCTTCGGTCCTCCTGGAAGCAGCAGACGGATAGCAGGATGCACCGTCCCTCAGGCTCCTTGGTGGAAAACGGAAGGCTCTTTGGAAACACAGGGCCTAGGCTTCAGGCCCTGACCGGAACAACAGACTCAGCACAGAGTTCCACTTGCTGGGTGGGCGATGTCCAAAGAGAGCATACTCCGGTCCGACCCTCAGTTAAATACCCCACCCCAGCAGTCCTTGCGCGGGGAAATGCATCCTGGGTATGGTAGTCTCTGGGTTCGTCAAGCAACACCCCGCTACACACTCCCCCCACTTAAAATCTTTGGTCCCCAAAGAAAAAAATTAGCATTATCTACAAGCAATACAGTTTATGGTTGCAAAGTAGCTGGGCAAGGGAACCTCCCACCAAACTTGGTAAGGGAGATTGTCTTGTCTACAGGTCATATTGGCGTAAGTGGCCTGCCTAACTGTGCCAGAGAGTGAGCTGGGGTTGCCCTCCACCAAATGCACAGTGGAGGGGCCAGGTTTCTCTATTGTCCTTCTTGCAGTCACTACAGTATCTTCAGAGCATTCTCCCATCTGAGTGTAAGTTAGTTTTCGGGGAGGGCGAATAGCTCTTTTCACTCTTTGTTCCCTGGGGGCTGAGGTATCAGGTACGATGGGTTCTTCCATTCTTCTTTCCACTGGGACAGGTGTAATGGATCCGGCTGCTACAGGGGCATCCAACTGTGGTGCAGAGAGACACAAAGAGTCTCTTGGGTCTTCAGCTGGGATCGACTCTAGGGCATCTTCCCATTCCTCAGTTAGAGTACATGATGGAATGAACTCAGCAGCTTCAGCATTTAGGGTGCCTTCGATGGTAACTTCACAGGGTGAAGGATCCATGACCATGGGTTCAGTTGTCTGAGTGGGCCATAGCCAGTTCAGTTCCATTTCCTCATCTTCACTCTGGTCTGTGGCATTCATCTCTCCTAACTGAGTGGTTTGAGATCTGGTGTTGGGCCTAGGGGTATTGGAGGTTGAAGGTGATTCAGGAGAACCCGGAGAAGAAGGTATCCGGACCGCTTCGGAGAGAGGCAATAGGTGGTTCCTGTGCCAGGTTTTCAAGGGCCCCACTTTCCCTTCAGGTTTCAGCTGGTACACTGGCAAGCCAGGCAATTTTTTACAGATTATATACGGCTGTGATTTCCATCTGTCAGCAAGCTTATGCTTTCCTGGAACACCAAGATTCCGTAACAGCACTCTGTCTCCTGGTTGCAAGTCATGGATCCAGACTCTGAGGTCAAAATTTTGTTTGTTCTGAGCTCCTCTCTGGTCAGAAGTGGCTTGTGCCTTATCATAAGCTTTTCCGCAGCCTGTCCACATATCCCTTGTGTGAAGCAGCTGATGTGTGGTCTATTGAAGTACCAAAGGCCAGGTCTACAGGTAGTCTCGCTTCTCTACTGATCATTAACCTGTAAGGGGAGTATCCGTGACATCACTAGTTGTGCTATTGTAAGCGTGCACTATGGCAGCTATATGCTTGCCCCAATGTTGTTTTTCCTCGCTGTAACGGCACCCCAAATACGAAAGGGGGGTTAACGCTGTTTACGATGTTCCCCTCTCCTGGACACACATCCACTCGCTACCAATCTTCCACAGCCAGACGACCACTTCCCATATAATTAATCCTTCTGGAAGAACGAGACACACGCTCTGTATCTTCCTAAGATCGAATGCCTTTTATTGAGAAACATTGTAACTTTTATATACATCTAATACACAGTAGTTTAACGTGAACAATGGCCCAGCTCCACCCACACATTACAAGACTCAACACATTACTTTGACGTCTGTTAGGAGACTACAGACTTTACACAATAGACGTAACAATCTTCAATACACATCTTCTCATCAAAGGGTTGGCAGACGCTCCGTCTGCAGAGTACAATACACACAGGCATAGTGTTAACTATCTCTATTCACACCAGCCCTTTATGTTTAAATAACTATGCATGACCTTTATTCACCAGACTGTCTGGCACTTTACAATACACACAAGGACAGACCCAATTTCCCCAATCCACATCACCACAAACAATGAACAGGTCCCTTAAAAGCTGGGATTTTCATCACACTGGCAGGTAACCCATCTCTCAATTAACCTGGTAAGTTTCAGAATAAAACAATATTGTGGACTAATATTCCTATTTCAATTTCCAGCCAGCCAAGCCATATTCTTAATGTCCATGGTTTCCTGGCTCACCCTGTGTCCAAAGTGACCCTCCTGTCACACATCTCCCCTTTCGGTAGGAGACTAACAGAGGAGGCGACCCCAGATGGGTTGACTCCGAAGTTAGTCCATAGGTCCATTCCTCTAATGCCCGTATCCACACAGTACCCCAAATAAATTGCTCCAAACAGAGCATTACTTACCCAGCCAACCTCTGCCTCTCTCAGAGAACATACCCGCTGCTGGGGAGAGGCCTGGACTGGCCCTTCTCCCTGGAGTTCTTTCAGCCGCTGGAGAGAAGACAGGGTGACTGGGCTCAGTCCGTCATGCTGTTGGGGATCTGGGTCGACTGCCCGGCATCCCTGGGGTATACAAGTGGAGGCTGAAGTCCCATCCCCTTGTGGTAGGTGAAAATCCCCCAGTGCTTGCAAAGCAAGGCTGACATCCTCCTGTCTCAGTGACACACCATTTTCTGGGGTTGTGTCAGTGAGGACCGAAGTCCCATCAAATACCACAGGAACTCCCTCTTCTGATAGTTGAGAGCAGAGGCCCGCGGCACTCTGCTCTGTTGCCAGCTCTTGTGCTGGGTTGCTGTGAGTGGAGACCGCAGTCCCATCCACCGATATCCACTCAAGTGGCAGTTGTGTGCAGTGGCCAGTAGCATTCTGCCCTCCTGCCAGTGATTCAGCTGGGGGTAAAAGCTTTACCACCTCAGCTTGTTGCTGGAGAGAGGGGCCAACTGCCCCGGCTCCCTGAAACTCCACAGTTGTTTCCGGTGCTGGGCAGAGGTTGCTATCACTCTGCCCTGTTGCCAGCACTTCTGCTGGGGACTTCACACCATCTGCTCTGGCTAACTGTTGGGGAGGGAAAAGGGCTACTTCTCCTCCCTGCATCTCTGAAATCCCCTGGGAAAGAGGAACCATCACCTTCTCACCTCGGGCCTCCAAAACTGCCACGGGTGTAGAGCCGGGGTCTGCAGTACTCTGTCCTGCTGCCAGTACTTGGGCAGGCGATGCATAATCCCTAACATCCTCTGAACAGTCCCTTAAGTCCATACCTTCTGTAATCTGTGGCTGGGGAGATGAGCCAACTGCCCTAGCTCCCTAGAACTCCATATCATCCACTTCGGCTTTAGGGATGGCAATCTCCAGATTTTCCACTTGTGATTCTTCAGCCAGGCTAGCTCCCTGGAACTCCATATCATCCACTTCAGCTTTAGGGATGGCAATCTCCAGATTTTCCACTGCCGATTCTTCAGCGCTACTCAGGGTCCCCAGCATATTCAACAAAGTTCTGTTAAACCTTTTTGGTTGGGCATCTCCTTGTGGGTGATAGGGGGTTGTGTGAGTCTTCTTTATGCCTAGGGAATCCAATAACTTCCGGATCAGTCGACTTTCGAAGTCCCTCCCTTGATCCGAGTGAAGGCGTTGAGGTAATCCGTAGTGTACGAAATACTTCTCTACAAGTATCTTGGCCACAGTGGAAGCCTTCTGGTCTTTAGTTGGAAAGGCCTGGGCGTATCGGGTGAAATGGTCGGTTATCACCAAAACATTTCCATGTCCACCCAAATCAGGTTCCAGACAAAGAAAATAAATGCATACCAAGTCCAAAGGTCCTTGGCTTTGCAGGTGGCCCATTGGGGCAGCTTGATGAGGCAGCGTTTTCCTTTGTATGCAGTGAGCACATGAGTGACAGTATTCCTCCACTTCAGCCCGCATACAGGGCCAATAGAATCTGCTCCTTATGAGGCAGCAAGGCATCAGCATCTCCGTTTCCAGTCCCAGGCCTGTACTTCAGGCTGAAATTGAACCCTGAGAGGGCTGGCAACCAATGGTGTCCGGTGGCATCCAGTTTTGCTGTGGTTAGAAGGTAAGCGAGTGGGTTATTGTCTGTATTAACCACAAAGTCAGCTCCATATAAGTAGTCCTTCAGTTTGTCCACCACAGCCCACTTCAAGGCCAGAAACTCCAACTCGTGGATGGGGTAATTCTTTTCAGCTGGGGTTAAACTCCTACTCACATAGGCAACAGGTCTTAGCTGCTCTTCATACTCCTGATATAGTACTCCTCCCAAACCATCATGGCTGGCATCCACGTGTAATTCATAGGGCTTTTGGGTGTCCGCATAGGCCAAGACAGGGGCAGTGGTCAAACTCTCCTTCAGCTTAATGAAAGCCTCTTTACACTTTCCAGCCCACTGGTCTTCCACTGACTATCCCGGTTTCCTGGGGCCTGAGTCATCCTCCTCTCCATCTGTCTTCAACAGCTCATTCAGAGGCTTGGCAATTCTTGCAAACCCCTCCACAAACCTGCGATAGTAGGAGCAGAACCCCAGAAATGACCTAAGCTCAGTCACTGTGGTGGGCCGGGGCCAGGAGGTGACTGCCACCAATTTGTCGGGATCTGTGGATACCCCTTCTTCAGACACTATGTGTCCTAGGTAATGGACTGAAGACTGGTAGAACTGACACTTCTCCCTGGAGAGCTTGAGTCCCTCATCACTGAGTCTCTTCAAGACCTTCTCTAACCTCTCCTCATGCTCCTCCAGAGTCTTCCCAAAGATGATGATGTCATCTAGGTATACTAGGACTTCAATGAGGTTCATGTCCCCCACCGTCTTCTCCATCAACCGCTGGAAAGTGGCAGGGGCTCCCGACAGACTTTTAGGCATACGGTCGAATTCATAGAACCCCACCGGGGTAATGAAGGCAGTCTTCTCTCTGTCTTCTGGGTGCATTGGGATTTGGTAGTACTCGCTCTTCAGGTCCATTACACTGAACCATTTGGCTCCAGACAGACTCTGCAGAGCATCCTCTATTCTTGGGGTGGTGTATTGGTCAGGTATTGTCCTCCTGTTGAGGGTCCTGTAATCTATACAGAGTCTCAATGACCCATTCTTTTTCCTGACTACCACCATTGGAGAGGCATATGGGCTCCTGGATTCCCGGATAACACCCGTTCTCTTGAGCTCTGCAAGTTGCTCACGCAGATCTTCCAGATCAGCCAGGGGAACTCGCTGGACTCTCTCCCTAAAGGGTTTATCTTCCTGTAGGCCGATCTTGTGAGTGGCACTTTTCGCACATCCTACATCAAACTCATCCTTGGAGAAGATCTTCCGCCACTTCGCCAACTGGGCCCTGGCCCTCTCCTTCAATGCCGGGGGTAGGGCAGGGTTCTCCAAGGTGGGTTCCCCTCCTTCTTCCTTCTCTAAGTCGGGCAAGGCAACTGGGTTAGCGGGATTCACTTGGCCCAACAGCATCTGGGCTGGAATCTTCACAGGCGAGTCAGTGGTGTTTCTGATACTCACTGGCAGACATGGGAGTAAGTCACACATGTGCAAGTCACAAGCAAGTCTCAAGTCTTAACCTTCAAGTCTCAAGCAAGTCCAAAGTTTCTGTGACGAAAAGCAAGCAAGTCAAGTCGAGTCCCTGCTAGAAGTCAAGCAAGTCAAGTCAAGTCATTTATTTTGGTCAAGTCACAAATCAAGTCAAAATACTGATCTACCCCATACTGTATAAAAATAATAGGAGGGATAACAATAAATAATATTGGTTTTGTGCCCATGCCTCACTGTGCCCATGCCTCACTGTGCCCATGCTTCACTGTGCCCATGCTTCACGGTGCCCATGTTTCACTGTGCCCATGCTTCACTGTGTCCATGCTTCACTGTGCCCATGCTTCACTGTGCCCATGCTTCACTGTGCCCGTGTCTCACTGTGCCCGTGCCTCACTGTGCCCGTGTCTCACTGTGCCTGTGCTTCACTGTGCCCAATGCCTCACTGTGCCCATGTCTCACTGTGCCCGTGTCTCACTGTGCCCAATGCCTCACTGTGCCCAACGCCTCACTGTGCCCGTGTCTCACTGTGCCCGTGTCTCACTGTGCCCATGCTTCACTGTGCCCGTCAGCCGTGTATCTGATCGGCGGCATCCCGGCGGCCATTCCAGTATTCAAAAGCCGCGCCTCCTCCTCGTCTGTGATAGGCGGAACACTCAATTTCCCAGCATTCAGTGTTCCGCCTATCACGGACATCCGCTCATCCTCATAACACAGACGAGGATAAGAGGATGTCAGTGATAGGCTGAACACTGCCTGCTGTGAAACTGAGTGTTCCGCCTATCACAGACGAGGAGGCGCGGCTTTTTAACACTGCAATGGCCGCCGTCTGTCTGCATGACACGCTGATCAGGTAGGCAGACGGCGGCTTGCATTTAGTGTTAGTGGTGCCAAGTCATTGCAAGTCATATAGCCCAAGTCAAAGTCAAGTCGCAAGTCATTAGTGACAAGTCAAAGTCAAGTCGAGTCATTTATTGAATTCTGTCAAGCAAGTCGCAAGTCCTCAAACAGGTGACTCAAGTCTGACTTAAGTCAAGTCATGTGACTCAAGTCCCCCACCTCTGCTCACTGGCACCCTGCCATTTGCCTTCTTCAGGATTCTCAGCGGGACTACTTCAGGGATTACCTCCAGTCCCGGGTGGGTACCCAGAGGGTCTGGTTCCAGGACTACAAAGGGGCCAGGTTGTTCCCAGATGAGCTTCACAGTGGCTCTCAAGCAGGCTACTTCACCAGGCTGGCTGCAACACTCTCTCTCTCTTCTCCAGTCTCCAAACTTTCCCCACCCCCTCTTCTGGGGCCTTCTGCTCCAAGATCAATCGCTGATAGGCCAACTGCAACATGGGGTGGATTCTGGCTGTTGAAACGCCCTGCTCTTGTACTAGAGGGGCCAGTAGTCTCCTGACCAGGTCAGTGTTTGTTCCTATTATCAGAGAACTTTTGTTGGCCCCTGGTGGGTGGGGACAGACTACCGCCAGGGTGTCAAAAACCTCTGCCTCTCCTGCTACTGAGGGGTCGAAAGCCAATCTAATCGGGAGGTAACCGTCATAAGGAAAACTCTGGGTGCCAATTCCCCATATTTCCAAGTCTTCTAACTTCTGCAAGGGCAAATGTCTCAGATGCTTTTGGTAGAAATCCCAATACAGGAGGGTTACTTGAGCCCCTGTATCCAGAATGGCCTTTGTGTAGACTCCCTCCACTTGAATGGGGACCACTGGGGAGGGTCCCACTATTTTGGCCTGAAACTTCGTTGGGGAGGCCTCTTTTCCTGGGCCCATGGTTTTGGCTTTTGGTGTTTTTTCCTTTTTCCATCTTTTCCTGGATCTTAATCCCTGTTGGGCCTGGTATGCATTGATTTCTCGCGATTTTTGGGGTTTTACCTCCAGGGGAGGGGTATTGTGTGCTTTTGATGGGGAATTATTCCCCTCACTTCTTAGCTTTTCTTGCTTTCTTATTCCAATGGAGCTTGCTGGAGATGATGGGCACCCGGTTGACTCCTTCACCGAGGCCCTCTGGAGTTTTCCGCCGGCTGGCGGTAGTTGCCTCTGGTCTTCCTTGGACTGGGGCACACTCGTCCAAAATGGCCAATTCCTCCACAGTTAAAGCAAACAGCTTCTCCTCTATCCCGCGGGGAGACTGGTACAGCTTTTTCCTGACTTCTTCTTTTTCTCCAACTCCTGAGTTCTTGGTCATTAAAGAGGTCAGCATCTCTAATACTTGGGTCATCTGCGACTTTAAGACCTCCACCTCCGAGTCCCATTCAGTGGCCATGGCGGATCTGACCCCAACTGAGGGGGGAGTAGTGGGCTTCTCGGTCACCTGTTGGTCTTTCAGCAGAGCCTCTTCATCCCTTATTATTCGCACAAGGTCTGGGTAGTTGAGGAACATTACCCCTCCAGTGGTGTGGTTTTCAGATGGAGCCAAACTGGATCAGAACGCAATGCTCCCCTTAAAATCTGCTTCATCCTAGCCGCATCTATGGCTTGTGGCAGCATCTCCTTCTTAAGGACAATTTGGCACAGCATCTTGTTTAATCTGCGAACATATTCAGACAGTCTTTTTCCTGGAAGTTGAAGGGTATGCTCAAACTGATAGATTAAATCGACCACTTTCTCCAATTGGCCGAAGTCTTCCTGCAACATAGTTAAATATTAATAGGCAGTACAAGCAGCATTGCTGAACCTAAGGTTCTTCACGGCTTCAGCAGCAGCACCCTTTAAACTTTCCCTTATGCGCTGCTTCATCTGGGCTTCCGGTATTTCCCATCCTTCCACAGCCTGCATCGCCTGCTCCATCCAAGTGTCGAAATCCTCTTCCCCAAGTGGTACAGGTACAGGTACAGTACAATAGTAGTTCTACAGGGGCATCGAATAATGTAGAAGTACTATTGAAGTACTATTGTACGAATCGCGTAGGGCCGGTATAACCACTCCACTTATTGCCCAATTTTATTCTGTTTTATGTGATCACTTTTTTGTATTGACGGTTTTATCCAATAAACCCTCAAACAGATTTACACTATTGGAGTCCTCCCCTCCTTTTTTGTCTCCTTTTTATGTCATGGTGAGCCGATTTTTGGGAGGTTTGACCTTTGTATGCTCTTTATGATCCGAATGAGCCTTTCCCTACGGGCCATCCCTCCAATATCTGCAGGAACACCTGGATGGTGGGTCCTTTGAGAATCTCTTCATGATTTAAAACACTGTGACCAGTACCATTTGGCTCAAGACTTCGATCCGGGACCCCCAAGGGTGATAGTCTCCAGATAAGCAGCAGAGTTTGCCCCGTGGAATCCTCATGCTCGAATGATCCACTATCGCTGACAAGTGGGTCCATCTGCTCTGGTAAGAGTGTTTCATCTATTTCTACCTGTGAAGAGCTGTTTGATAATCTACTTGGTCTCCAACCCAGTTTTCATCATTCACTTATATATTTTTTTGTGTTATCGACATTATTTGTCACGTATCACGTTTTTGTGGACTATAAATTGTTTTTTATTGATTCTGCACATTTAGGACCTAGGTTCCATCTTAGGTCCATTTGAACACTTAGCGCTTCATTTTTCATTATCAATAGACATATACAATCCTGTACACATATAACTAACAGACCCTCTTGCAGCTCTCCTCCCTCGTGGGCAAGATGGCGCCCAAAAATGTCTACACTGATAAGTCAGGCCTGACTGTAACTATGTGTGAGTTCCGTAGAGAAGAATCTTCGCTAGCAAATGGTGGTGCACTTTTGAGGACAAAATTGTAATCCACAGGGATAAAGGTTGACAAACTTGGGGAACAAGGATAAAGTCACTAACGCTACTCAATGCACTGTCCCTCCAGTGTGCATATGCAAACTCTAATGGGTGAGTCCCGAACAATAAACACTGGGCCTAGAGATCCTGTACTAATCTCTGAGCAGGTGCTCTCTCACCCAACCGGACTAGTCCACGTCTGTATCTTCCGTTGCTGTGTCTCGGTACACAGGTTCCACGACACCCGGGTCTTCGGTCCTCCTGGAAGCAGCAGACGGATAGCAGGATGCGACGTCCCTCAGGCTCCTTGGTGGAAAACGGAAGGCTCTTTGGAAACACAGGGCCTAGGCTTCAGGCCCTGACCGGAACAACAGACTCAGCACAGAGTTCCACTTGCTGGGCGGGCGATGTCCAAAGAGAGCGTACTCCGGTCCGCCCCTCAGTTAAATACCCCACCCCAGCAGTCCTTGCGCGGGGAAATGCATCCTGGGTATGGTAGTCTCTGGGTTCGTCAAGCAACATCCCGCTACACAACTTTCAGGTAAAAAGTCAATTCAGAATATATGCCAACGGTTCTGGAATGAAAAAGTATCGTTGGCTGTTTTTAAATCAATTGACAAAATAATACTGGTAATCTAAGTCTAATGCCGCGTACACACGATAATTTTTTACCGTCGGGAAAAATTACATTTTTTCCTTTGGACGAGAAAAACGATCGTCTGTGGGCTTTTTGCCGTTTTTCCCGACGGGAAAAACGGCATTAATCACGATGAGAAAAATTAGAACATGTTCTAATTTTTCTCGTCGTTTTTCCTGACATTCCCATAGGGAAACACTGCCGCGGAGCCCATAGACGATCGTTTTTCTCGTCATTTTAAAAAATGACGAGAAAAATGACCGTGTGTGGGGAACAAGCTGTTCCCTCGTTTAAAATGTCATTATTCACGGCGGTTTTTAAACCGCCGTGAATAATGATCGTGTGTACGCGGCATTAGGTTATTAGTGGTGTGCTTACCCCGGAGATCGTCTGTCCGCTCGCACTGGGATGCTAGGGATCATCTGAAGGATCACCCAGCTCCCTGTGTATTATATATAGAGTCCTTACTTGGATAAATTGGTTATAAGCCTGACCGCTGGGGGTCCGCCCTCTCCTATGGGTGACTTACTTGATCGTCGTTGTCATCCGTGCCACATTGGCGGCACTCCTGCAGGGATTTCCTCTGCGTCTCTGAAGGACAGGTGTCCCCGGCCATTTCCGTTACTTCTGCCATAATCACATGCCGTTGTGACGTCCACTCTACCAACTCTTCTGCATGTTGTGGCTCAACACGGCCAGCTGCCGAAAAAAAAAGGACAAGCGTGCCCCACGGCCACGTGCTGAGGATACAGTCCAAGACCAGCACTGTTTGCTCTAGACACAGAGCCTGCTTGCCCTCTTTTAGTGGCCTGTGAGTGTCTGCCTCTCCTTGTTGGCCTTCCAGACATACTGTATTTGATGTATTTGTAATGTGTTTGAATAGGTACACCAGGAATCGACAGCAGTCAGGTATAGTCCTGGCTAGACTAGAATGCAGTGGATATATGTGTAGGAGACAGTATATATTATATTCACTGCAGATCACTGAATCACCTGCCTGCCTGAAAGTGTATTTGAATAGGTACACCAGGAATGGCCTGCAGTGAGATATAGCTGCACATGACACAGTGTATATATATATATATATATATTGTGACAGCAGGAAGGTAAAGTCACCTGGTTGCATCCAGGGGGGTAGATATATTTCTCCCAGATTCAGGCTTTATGCCGACTTATACAACTAGGGAGTTGATGAAGCCCAGCTGAGGCTAGTGGGCTCATGAATGACTCATACCTCTAGGGAGAGTGCTGGGCGTCGTGAGGCAGGGAGTTGATGAGACCAGCTGAAGCTTGTCAGCTCATTTAGGCCTCTATAAGAACTCCCAGATTCATTAGGTGTTAGCTCATGCCTGGAACCAGACCTGTGTGGACTGTCTAGGGAGAGTGAACCCCTGTGCGGTGAGGCAAAGCCTGTGTGGCTATTTGTTTGGACTTTTACTAAACCAGGGACTTAGGGACTAGGACAGCACCAGGCTGATCCCAGTTGTTAGTTTAGGAAACCTGCATGTTTAGTCAGAGGTCAAACTGACCAGGATTTATTTTGTTTATGTTTCTTTTTGGCTTTGCTGTGTTTTTGTCACTGTACATAGAGAAATAAACCGCACCTTTTG
The DNA here is from genome assembly GCA_029206835.1 of Rana muscosa. NCBI lineage: Eukaryota > Metazoa > Chordata > Amphibia > Anura > Ranidae > Rana > Rana muscosa. The sequence goes on along the minus strand of CM055118.1, from coordinate 97,265,443 downwards.
ATTTTGAAAACCACAACCTCCGTCTGCTGGCCCTGTTTTTGTGTGGGGAGCCCAACCAGGGGGTCACACACACCCGCTACCGAGTTAACCCCCTCACAGTTGGTGGAGAATGCGGGCAGTTTTTTTTAAGCCAGCATGGAGGAGATACTGAAACAGCTGGCTCTAGCAAATGCCAATCAACAGCAGACAAATGCAGGTTTGCAAAGGAGCCTTGCAGCCCAGCAGCAAGCTCATCAACAAGCCCAGCAGCAATCTGAGGCCCGCTTCATAGACCTGTTACAGAAGCAAGAGCAGAGACTACAACAAATGGAAGCAGTAATGCAGCAACGTCCGCAGACCAGTGAGGAAAGCCGTCCCACTAATACCGCGTCCTTTGGGGTGAGTCGTTTATTGACAAAAATGACTGGAGAGGATGATCCAGAGGTATTTTTGACCACATTTGAAAGGACTGCTGAAAGAGAAAAGTGGCCTGAGGAGCAGTGGGCTGGACTGGTGGCTCCTCTGTTAACTGGTGAATCGCAGAAGGCTTACTATGACCTAGAGCCTGACCAAGCAAAAGACTATGTGATGCTAAAAGCTGAAATATTGGCAAGGCTGGGTGTCACCCTGGCTGTCCGGGCTCAGCGTGTGCATAACTGGACTTTCCAGCTTGGAAAACCCCCCAGGTCTCAAATGTATGATCTCATTCACCTGAGCAGGAAGTGGCTACAGCCAGAGACTTTGTCCGCACCAGAGATTGTGGAACGTGTTGTAATGGATCGGTTTTTGAGAGCTCTTCCTACTGCCATCCAAAAGTGGGTAAGCCATGGAGACCCAGAGACGGCCGGTGGTCTTGTGGATCGTGTAGAGAATTACTTGGCTACAGAGAGCCTGACGGCCTCTTCCAGAGACTCTCGGACTTTCCACCCTAAGACCAGACCATCCCCAGGGGCGGATAAGAGGATTCCAAGGGGTGAGGGTGGAGAGAGTGAGAGGGTGGGAGCTCTACCCAAAGTTTGGCGAGAACAGCCTGGGAAGTCAGGGGCTCAAGAGGCAGCCAAATGGATTGTTTGCTACCGCTGCCGGCAAGCGGGACATATTGCAGCAAATTGCCCGGTTGTGGAGGAACCCACGCAATGTGACTTTCTGATGGACAGACGTCAGTCGCTGTGTGCGACAGTCGCATGCACTGCCATTCGGGGAACTGAGAAACATTTATGCAAAATGTGTATTAATGGTAGAAATGTTGTGGTATTACTGGATTCAGGTAGCCTTGTGACCCTGATAAAGGCTGAATTAGTTAAAACAGAGGTCTCTGGGAATAGCAAGGTAGCTGTTATTTGTGTGCATGGGGACACCCGAGAGTATCCAGTGACTACAGTGTGTTTCGAGACCCCCAAAGGTACCCTCTCTCATCCAGTGGGGTTAGTATCTCAATTACCGCATGATGCCATTGTGGGAAGGGATTTTCCGAAGTTCTGGGAACTGTGGGATGATCCTGAGCCCCCCACTGGTGCCCCTATGTACCAGGAATGTGATAGCCAGAACTCCTCTGAGAGTGGTGAGGACTCTCCAGAATTTCCCTTGTCAGTATTGGCAGGGGAGACTCAAGAAACTGGAGAGGAGCCCACCTCCTCAGACGAAAACCTACCGTCTGTGGAGTTTTCTGATCTGGAGGTTCACAGGGAAAATTTTGCCACAGAACAGTTAAAAGACCCCGCCCTAATAAAGGCACGGGAAAACGTAGTGGAAATAGATGGCGAGTTAGTGAACCCAGATAATACCTGCACTTACCCATACTTCAGCGTAGAGAAGGACCTACTGTATCGGTTGGCAAAAAGGGCAGAAGAAACCGTTGAGCAGCTTGTGGTGCCCAAACCTTACAGGAAGTTGGTGTTGGAGTTGGCCCATGGGCACATTCTTGGAGGTCATCTGGGGACAGAGAAAACCCGAGAGAGGGTATTACAGAGATTCTATTGGCCTGGGGTGATGAAGGACATAGAAAATTATTGTTCCTCCTGCCCTGTGTGTCAGAGGTCGGCCCCGATGCCACATTTCCGTAGCCCGCTGGTCCCTCTACCCATCATTGAGGTCCCGTTTGAGAGAATCGCAATGGATTTGGTAGGTCCTATAATCAAGTCCGCTAGGGGGCACCAGTACATATTGGTTATAATGGACTATGCCACCCGTTATCCAGAAGCGATCCCTCTCAGAAATACCTCGGCCAAAACCATAGCCAAAGAGCTATCTCTTGTTTTTAGCCGGGTGGGTATTTGTAAAGAACTGCTTACGGACCAAGGTACACCCTTTATGTCCCGGGTTATGAAAGAGCTGTGTAAATTGCTCAAAGTGACGCAATTGCGTACATCTGTGTATCACCCCCAAACCGATGGGCTGGTTGAAAGATTCAACAAAACCCTAAAACAAATGTTGAAGAAAGTGGTGGATAAAGATGGAAAGGATTGGGACTGTCTACTTCCTTATTTGATGTTTGCTATTAGGGAGGTGCCCCAATCCTCTACGGGATTCTCCCCCTTTGAGTTACTGTATGGGAGACACCCAAGAGGGCTGTTGGATATTGCCAAGGAAACTTGGGAAAGTGAGAGTTCTCCCCACAGGAGTGTGATTGAGCATGTCGCCCTGATGCAAGATCGAATTGCACAGGTAATGCCCATCGTGAAGGAACATTTGGCCCAAGCGCAGTTGGCACAGCAGAGAGTGTACAACCGTGGAGCAAAGACCCGTACCTTTTCCCCGGGGGATAGGATATTGGTACTTGTCCCTACGGTTGAAAGTAAATTCCTTGCCAAATGGCAAGGCCCCTACGAGATAATGGAAAAAGTGAGCGAAGTGAATTACAAGGTCAGACAACCAGGAAGGCGAAAGCCCGAACAGATATATCACGTTAATCTGTTGAAAGCCTGGAGGGATAGAGAGTCCCTAGTCGCAGAAACTTGGTCACCAGCTCAAACTGGTTGCGTGATTCCGGAGGTTGGAATAGCAGCCACCTTGTCACAACCCCAACAACAGGAGGTTAAGGAGTTTGTGCTTCGCAACAAGGAGGTGTTCTCTGAGCTGCCGGGACAAACATCTGGGGTAGAGCATGATATTATTACCCCGCCCGGTGAAAGGGTGAAGTTAAAACCCTATCGGATCCCAGAGGCCCGACGGGAGGCAATACGGGAGGAAGTACAGAAAATGCTGAACTTAGGGGTGATAGAGGAGTCCCAAAGTGATTGGTCTAGTCCCATTGTGTTGGTGCCTAAACCGGATGGGAGCTGGCGATTTTGTAACGATTTTCGTCAGTTGAACAAAGTTACAAAATTTGACACCTACCCCATGCCACGTATAGATGAGTTGATCGACCGGCTGGGAACAGCCCGATACATGACGACTCTTGACCTCACAAAAGGGTATTGGCAAATTCCCCTGGCCAAGTCGGCCAAAGAGAAAACCGCATTTGTAACCCCAGACGGGGCGTTCCAATATAAGAGAATGCCGTTCGGGTTACAGAATGCGCCGGCCACATTCCAGCGGAAAATGGACCAGATACTGAGGCCCCATCGGAAGTATGCTGCGGCTTACCTGGATGACGTAATTGTCCATAGCACAGATTGGGCCTCACATCTGCCAAAAGTGCAAGCAGTCCTAGACTCTATCCGGGAAGCAGGGTTTACGGCTAACCCCAAGAAGTGTACCATTGGGCAGGAGGAGGCCAAATATCTTGGGTACACCATTGGCAGGGGAGTAATAAAACCCCAACTCAACAAAGTCGAGGCCATCCAGAGTTGGCCACGTCCCAACAGCAAGAAGCAGGTACGAGCCTTTCTGGGAATCGCGGGTTATTATCGGCGCTTCATTCCCCACTTTGCTTCTAAGGCTGTGCCCCTAACCAACCTGACGAAAGGGAAAGGGTCGGTCATGATTAAATGGACCCCCGAGGCGGAGGCAGCATTCCAATTCTTGAAACAAGCCTTATGTAGCCAGCCAGTGTTGTACTCACCCGACTTCTCTAAAGACTTTGTCGTACAAAGTGATGCGTCAGATGTGGGGTTAGGAGCAGTATTGTCCCAGGTCTGGAACGGGGAAGAGCACCCAGTCATTTACCTCAGCAGGAAGTTGAAGTCCCATGAGGTAAATTACGCCACCGTTGAAAAGGAGTGTTTAGCGGTGAAGTGGGCTCTAGATTCCCTTCGGTACTACCTGCTAGGTAGGCACTTTGACTTGGTTACGGATCACGCTCCGTTAAAGTGGATGGCTCAAAACAAGGAGACAAATAGAAGAGTGAATAGGTGGTTCCTGGCCCTACAGGAATTCAACTTCACAGTAAAGCATCGCCCTGGCGTTCAAATGGGGAATGTGGATGCTTTGTCTCGAATACATGAATGCCTGATTGCTGGTGTTCCAACCCCAAGGTTAAAACAAGAGGGGGGGGTATGTGACAGCAGGAAGGTAAAGTCACCTGGTTGCATCCAGGGGGGTAGATATATTTCTCCCAGATTCAGGCTTTATGCCGACTTATACAACTAGGGAGTTGATGAAGCCCAGCTGAGGCTAGTGGGCTCATGAATGACTCATACCTCTAGGGAGAGTGCTGGGCGTCGTGAGGCAGGGAGTTGATGAGACCAGCTGAAGCTTGTCAGCTCATTTAGGCCTCTATAAGAACTCCCAGATTCATTAGGTGTTAGCTCATGCCTGGAACCAGACCTGTGTGGACTGTCTAGGGAGAGTGAACCCCTGTGCGGTGAGGCAAAGCCTGTGTGGCTATTTGTTTGGACTTTTACTAAACCAGGGACTTAGGGACTAGGACAGCACCAGGCTGATCCCAGTTGTTAGTTTAGGAAACCTGCATGTTTAGTCAGAGGTCAAACTGACCAGGATTTATTTTGTTTATGTTTCTTTTTGGCTTTGCTGTGTTTTTGTCACTGTACATAGAGAAATAAACCGCACCTTTTGATTTTGAAAACCACAACCTCCGTCTGCTGGCCCTGTTTTTGTGTGGGGAGCCCAACCAGGGGGTCACACACACCCGCTACTGAGTTAACCCCCTCACAAAATATATATATATATATATATATATATATATATATGTAGCGGGTATGTACTTTTTAAACTGGTGAGGACACCAGTGATGCATAGTTCCCTGCGGCCCAGCAGGTGGCGCTGTCACTTTGGGCCGGGGTTGAACCATCACTGCAGTGCCGTACCCTTTGTGACCTCTCGCAGCGGTTGTACGGCGGGGCAGGGAACCCGCCGTGCTTGCTGGGAGGGGGTATAAAGGGGATGGACATCTTCGCCACGAGGTTCGAGTCCCGGGCACCTTCAGCCTGAGGGCTGTGGTTGCGGTCGGTGTCCAGACGGCCTAGGCCTGGACACTGGGAGTTCGTGTTCCATCCCAGACACCTTCAGTCTGGGGTGAGGTACTCAGCCGGAGGCCTGGGGCCCAGTACCTTCCACTGGGTCCCGCGAGGGAGGGATCATCCTAGGGGGCCCCGGGAGTGGGGCACCTGAATCCAGAGGCGTAAGGGACCGGAGGAGAGACTCACCCGAAGACCTGGTGCAGCAGATTGCCAGTGCCGGGTGAACCTCTGGAGACCGCCCGGAGATATATCTTTTCCCAACAGGGGCCAAGTTCAAAGAGGAAGTTCAGTCCACGTTCAATGACCGGTGGCAGTGGTCCAACTATTTCAATCAGGTCAGTGGCAGAGACCTGCTATTAGGCCTGTGGCAGGGGCCTCAACAGTTCATCCGGTCGGTGGCAGCGACCAAAACTCACGGTCGGTGGCAGAGACCGTGCGCCAGGCCTATTCGCTAGCAAAGGAATAGGAGAGTTCAGTTGTGGCTGGGCCTACTCGTTCCCACACCCCCATGTTCGTCTGTTATTGAAAGTTCAACTGATTGTGTTCACCGTATTGTACGAGAAATAAAGGAGTGTTGGACTTTCGATTGGTGTGGGGCTCTATTATTGGCAGACACGTTTCCATGGAACAACAAGGCTTCGTATGCAGTGGACAGACCCGGGAGGTAAATCAACTAACTTTGCTCAACCCTCTTATACACACGAGGGGAGAGCTTGGCGTAGTGTTCCTGCACTCTCCTCTCCCAGGTACCCCTAGACACCTGCCATTCACAATAGGCAAGAGGGAGAGTGAGGTTCCGCTACATATATATATATATGTGTGAAGGCCGGCCGTAGGCTGGCCTGAGTTTGTAGGAGGAGTCGGGGGGTATTTAAACCCGACCTCCTCCTCCTTACTCCCAAGGCCAGACCTTTTGCTGTTCTGTGCTGTGCTGTTTATGCGACGACGCGTGACGTCATTTTCAGGCGCAGGCCCGGTTTTGGCTCCACGAGGAAGTGGGGCGTCAGGAGGATTTCGGCTCTTCGTTTCGGCCGGCGGCAGGTTCGGCTCCGCTCGGCCATTATCGGTAGGGATCACCTCCTCGCTCGGCTCCGCCCAGCGGATCGTGGCAGGCCCTCGGTTCACCTTGTTTTTAAAGGTGGGGGAGGTGTTTGCTGCAGCATCATGTAATTTTGTGGGGGGGGGGGGTGTTTTGCTGCAGCATCATGTCATGACTAATGTATAACAGATGTACTTACTGCTTACCCCCTGTTTGCTCCAACTTCTTACCCATAATCCTAAATTAACGAGACCACACCGAAATTGGAGTAAAACATAGGCCGTAGCAGCCTTATTTATTAAACAAATATATTTCCAAAATAATATCAAAATCCTAGCGTTGGTCTTTGCGGGAACCTCCATAACCATCTGATAAAATATTGCACTGCGGTAGCTCTCATATGATTATAGGCCTCAAGCCGACCGGCTGGCTCAGAGACAACCACGGACCGCAGTGCACCCGTTACCAACACATTTCAGCTAAACCTCCGTTAGCTGAAATCCAACCATCAGGACCCATACCAACGATAGGTCCTGAACTCATTCCTTCCAAGGTATCTTCCTTCATCCGCAAAGACCAACACCCGCCACTGCCACGACATCCAGAACACATCGTACCTGTTAATAGAAAGAACAACAACACAAACCAGACAATACAGACATAACCAGGGGAGGGTGGGCGGGAACTTTCCTTCACACTGTGGTGACCTGGGGGAGGGGACAACTCATTTTCTTACTTACTCCCCCTCCCACTAAACTTCTTACCCAATCCTAATCCTTCTAACATCCTGTACCCTGTTTCCCTAGTCATGCCAGCCCTCCGCTCATTTCTTTTCTCTCATTTTTTGCTCCGGGCTTTTCTTTTTGCAGGGGGGGGGGTTTGCATTCTGGCATGGTTTCCGTTTTTGTGGGGGTGCCAGGGGAGAGAGGGGGGGTTGTGTCTTCATTATCTGGTCACTGCTGGTGGGTTAGGGGTAAGGAGGGGGGGGGGTTGTCCAGGTTTTTTCAAGTTGCTAACCTGCATACACGTTACAATTTCTGTGCAGCGTCATGTGGCACTTTCCCTGCGTTTCTCACTTGGGGTTACAGGTTAGTATTTGCATAGTTGCCAACATTGCAAAAAAAACATCTGGGACACTTTTTTTGTATTGAGGCGGAGCCTTGCTATAATTAGGGGGCGGGGCATTCGTTTGTAGGCGTGTCATGCTGAAATGAAAAATGGGCGTGGTTTACGCACGATAGTGGGTGTGGCTTAAATGGGCGTGGTTCAAAGGGGTGTGGCTACAGTCCGAGGTGAGAGAAAGAGAGAGAAAGAAATAGAAAGAAAGAAGCCAGATCCTACACCACAATAGAAATGTGTAACAAAATTGGCAGATAAGGATACTCCAAAACACCTGTTGGCGCTTCAATCATCCCGACACCATTTTTGTTATGGTGTCAGGGTGATTGAAGCGCATTATTTCTATTATTACATTGTAATATAAAATTAAATCATTCAACTCACCATAATGCCGAATCAGTGGAAGCGTGTCACCTGTCACGTCGCCTGTCACCAGATGCCTCCCCAGCAGTCCGTCCTTGCATCAGGTGCCTCCCCAGCAGTCCGTCCTTACATCAGGTGCCCCCAGAAGCAGAGTCCCTCTTTACAGATCTGTGTCCCCCAGCAACAGAGCCCTCCTTACTTCAGTGTCCCCAGCAGCTGGCAGCAGCGGAGCCCTCCTTTACATTCGGTGTCCCCGGCAGCGGAGCCCTCCTTTACATCTGGTGTCCCCCAACAGCGGAGCCCTCCTTTACATCTGGTGTCCCCCAACAGCGGAGCCCTCCTTTGGTGTCCCCAGCAGCGGAGCCCTCCTTTACATCTGGTGTCCCCAGCAGCGGAGCCCTCCTTTACATCTGGTGTCTCCCAGCAGCGGAGCCCTCCTTACAGGTCTGTGTCCCCCAGCAGCGGAGCCCTCCTTACAGGCCTGTGTCCCCCAGCAGCGGAGCCCTCCTTACAGGCCTGACTGTGTCCCCCAGCAGCGGAGCCCTCCTTACAGGTCTGACTGTGTCCCCTAGCAGCGGCAGCCACTGGGCAGGAGTAGAGAGCGACACAAGAACAGCGGAGTTCAGGGGGATATCTATGCTGAGTGCCATATTTACACAGAATCTTTTACTGGCCCCGGGGAGCAGATGCTCTCACCTACCGGCGTCTTCGTGTGTGTGTGCTGGAGGCAGAGGCAGCGGCAGCTCCACGGTCCATGATCATTTCCCGGTGTCGTGCCGAGAATGGTTCCCCCGCCGGATTCTGTTCCCCCTGGCTCTCGGCTCCTATCGAAACTCCGCCTCCCCAGCCCTGTACATTGCCGCTCCCTCACGATGCTCCTAATACCGTCCCGCCTCGCTTTCTCATGTGTGAACACAGAGAGGGGAGAACAGTGGCGTCACTAGGGTTGGTGTCACCCAGTGCGAAAAAAAATGGTGTCACCCCCCAACAACTATAGTCCCCCCTCAGTACAGACCCCCCTCCACTAACTACAGACCCCACTCCCACAGTATAGATCCCCTCCCTCAGTACAAACCCGCTCCACTAAGTACAGACTCCCCGCCATCAATATAGACCCGCCTCCCTCAGTATGAATCTCCCCCTCAGTACAGACACCCCCACCTCAGTGCAGACCGCTCCATCAGTACAGACACCCCCACCTCAGTGCAGACCCCCTCAGTTACAGACACCCCCTCAGTTACAGACACCCCCCTCAGTAACAGACACCCCTCAGTTACAGATCCCCCTCAGTTACAGACCCCCCCTCAGTTACAGACCCTCCCTCAGTTACAGATCCCCCTCAGTTACAGATCCCCCCCTCAGTTACAGATCCCCCCTCAGTTACAGATCCCCCCTCAGTTACAGACCCCCCCTCAGTTACAGACCCCCCCCTCAGTACAGACACCCCCCTCAGTACAGACACCCCTCAGTTACAGACCCCCCCTCAGTACAGACCCCCCCTCAGTACAGACCCCCCCTCAGTACAGACACCCCCTCAGTTAAAGACACCCCCCTTAGTAACAGACACCCCTCAGTTACAGATCCCCCCTCAGTACAGACACCCCCCTCAGTACAGACACCCCCCTCAGTACAGACACCCCCTCAGTACAGACACCCCCCTCAGTACAGACAACCCCCTCAGTACAGACACCCCCCTCAGTTACAGCCCCCCCCCTTGGTGCAAACTCCCCCTTGTGCAGACCCCAGCAGTACAGACACCCCCTCCCCCCATCAGTAAAGATGCCCCCCTTACCTTACAGACCTCAGAACAGAGCGGCAGATACACACAGCGGTGTGTCTCTCGAGCGCGGGCTCCTCCTCCTCCTCTGTGGATGTAAACAGAGAGGAGGCAGAGGGGGCGGCGGCTTCCTTCCGCTCCGCTGAGGGACACAGCCGCAGCGTGAGCCTAAGGCACAGGGCAGCGGGCGGGCGATGTCAGTGTGGCCGCTGCGCTACCCACGGGTGTCACCCCTCTGGTGGGTGTCACCCGGGTGCGGCCCGCCCCCCCCGCACCTGGCTAGCAACGCTAGTGGGGGAGAAGCCGATTGGCTGCTCCTCCCCTTGCCACTGAACACAAGAGGAAATAATCCTCGTGTCTGCAGCGGCGACCATCTTTTTATAGCCCGCCGTTTACCCAAACATTCACGATTTTCCCGGCGGCCGGGACGAAGGCAAAAATCCGGGAAAATAGGCGGGACAAAATAAATACGGGACGAGGGTCCCAAATCCGTGATTGTCCCGGGAAAAACGGGACTGTTGGCAACTATGTATTTGGGGCATGTGGGGGAAGGGGGGGTGGTCGAGCTCACAAGAGGCTGCAGGGACCATTCTTGCAGCATGGAGGAGCTTGTAGGAGTAGAGGATCAGGTAACTAAAACATTTTTTTCCCCGTCCTCTAGATATAAATGACCATTTAACACATGCAGTGCCCAGGCAGCCTTATTTTTTTACTTTCCTTGCAGTTCAACTTTAAATAAGCTTGTCCATGCGCACAGCAGATGTAATAGAAATGAATGCATTTCCAGACAGTTTTACCAATCATATTACATAATGTTGCCTAAAATACATAAACTCATTTCACAAAGTTTTACACAAGGATAAGGAGCCCTCATTTCAGCCTTGCGACTTTAATTTCAAATTGCACTAGACTGGATGAAAATAACAGTTTTTTTTTTAGAAAATAATCCTTATTCTGGTATGTTAGCTTGGTGAATTGAGCTTATTGTGTGTGATTTGATACGACTGTGACAACCAGCTTGCACACTGCAAATGTGAAAATGTCAGCATTTAATAACATCTAGACTAGAGAGAATAGGTTATGTGCAACAATGTTGAGTGGAATTCCCCAGTTAAGCTTCCTCTTTAAACCTGAATTTCCTGATGTGTGCTTGATGGGTGAACTGAAAACACTTGTTGCAACAGTTCTGCAGCTTCTATGTTGTTCTATGATTTCAGCGTTTTTATTATTTATGACCAACATACCAAGGATAACAAGTGGCACTATTTTAAGGGGCATATTTCTAAAGCAGTAAGGGCTAGCTCACACTTGATGCAAGGACTGTCGCTTTTCAATGTTCCGATTGCTTTTCTGAGGCATTTGACAGGTGGTGAGGAGGCGATACAAAGCAGATTATGAAAGTTGCACAAACACGGAGTCCTCACATGCATCTATCCAACGCTGTATTCTGGCCTAGGCCAACAAGGCCCAGGCCTAGGGCAGCACAGAAACAGTCCCTGCCAGCTTGTGCTTCACTGTTAGTTTAACGTAAGCTGCTTCTAATTTTGACTGTCCTATCAGTCTGGACCACAAACCTTCCTCACTGTGCTATGTTTTCTGTTGCACCATTGGCATGGTATATCTTCTTAGTCCTCTCCATAAAATTATCAGAATTTTTTTTTTTCATTTTGGATAGAGTAATGGAAAGTTATAGCCCCAGTCAGTTTATTTTTTACCATCCCTGACCCATTGCAGAGATTTTCCTTTACTTCCTGCCCCATAGCCAAACAGGAAGTGAGAGGAATTCTATGCAAATTAAGGGAATCCATTGCCCCCCCCCAAGGCCCTAAGAACTAGTGTCTCCACTCGAAGATTTCAGGGTGGGTCTTAAACAGAAAGGGGTGTGGCCTTGACAGGAAGGGGTGGGTCATATTTTAATTAGGGAGTGCGCGAGTTTAGTCAGGCCTAGGGCAGCACAAAACCTAAATACACTACTGCATTTATGACTCATTTAGGGTAACATGCGGCTGCATAACAGGGTCAAGCTGAGGATAACTACTTCATTAAAACAATTCTGAACACAGTCAGCTAATTGCAATTATCCTCATAGACAGGGTCCTTCACAGTCAAGAATAGCTCTGGTAACACAGGAGAACAGCTGGAAGGATCCAAGGACAAAGAGCCACCCCACTGGAATATGCTGGTAGCAGTTCTCTTCACAGTAGCTGAGTCTGCTGTGGAACAGTGGCTGTCCGCACTCCTATTCTGAGAGTGGAGGGCCACTCACTTGGCTACAGATTACTTGCCCTGCTACTTTTGCTTTATCAGGTATAGAACTGTCTGAGCTGCTGAAGGAGGGAAGGAGAGAAACATATCTTCCATGGAAATTAAGTTAAAGGGGCCTGCGTCTGCATTAGGGTTGCCACCTCATCTCTTTAAACCCAAACACATATGAATTACACAGGTTCTGAAGCTAATTGAATGTAGATAAGGCACCAAGTGAGTTTAATTACCACCTTAATTAGCCACAGAACCTGTGTAATTAATATGTGCTCGGTTTTAAAGGGATGAGATGGCAACCCTAGTCTGCATCTAAGTTTGGTGAGTAAATGGTCACTCCGCTACTTGCAGCTAGAGAGGGCACACCACGCCACAAGCCCGTACCCTCCTGTGTGAAGAGGTTGAGCGGTGTTGTTGGCGGGTCTCCACAACCAGAAAGCCAGAATCCTCCAGAGAATGGTTCTCACCTCTATAGTTAATAGAGATAAGTCCTTGTTTCCCCCCAGTGACTTGAATGTCCACACCAGCTGTAACTCCAACGTAGAGTTTATTTCTCGTAAATAACAGTCTCTGATAAGTAAAGGTTGGAGCAAGAGAACAGGACAGCATAAGGTGTGGGAGAGGTCCAGGTACAAACGTAATCACTTCACTGCTTGGCTTCTCAAACAGACTCAGCCCATATGGATAGTCTCCCTAGGTAGGGACTAGCAGCCAAATGGTACTCTAACTTAACCACACAGTCTCTGCCACGGACTGGGTGAACTTGGTCACTGCCACAGACCTGGTGAACTTGGTCTCTGCCACAGACCTGGTGAACTTGGTGTTTCAAAGCTTGACCTCTTTGTAAGGAGAAGACATCCCTCCAGAGAGTTACCGGGCCCCTTCTTTCACTGTGACTTCTCACCGGTCCCTCTGAACAGTTCCTCCCCCTGCCTCCTCGTCCAAGATATGGGTCCCCTCGCAAGGCGGCACCCTGGGATTCCTCGATCCTTAATGGGCCCCAGCCGAAGGTGCTGGGCCCAAGGCCTTTGCTGCTGTCCCAGGGCTCAAAGGTGCCTGGGATTGATTCACCGAACTCTGCCCCTGGGCCAAAGGTGCCCAGGGTGGACGGGAACACACTCCCTGGGGTAGGACCCCCAACCACGACAGAACGAACAGAACCCCGAACAGGCAGCGTCTGCCCCTTTTATATCCTCTCCCAGCATGCACAGCAGGCCTGCCACACCCACCGTACGGCTGCTGAGAGGGGACACACAAGGCACAGCACTGTATCAGCGGTTCAACCCTGGCCTGCCATGGCAGCGCCACCTGCAGGCCACAGGGAACTATACACCAATACTCTCCCTGCGGACAAAAATGGTTAATAGAATCCTGACAATTGGGGTGTTTGAGCATAACTACCACTCAAACACTTCCCCTAAATTTAGGACCCCGCTACACACTCCCCCCACTAAATTATACACTGTCCCCAGTGTCTGGAGCAAACCTATGCCTCTCAAGCCTGAGTCAACATAGACCTATTCCAGAAACTATCTACAAAAAAAACTAATTGGAAAAAAAATGTTTGTTTGTGCCGGAACCTGAACATGGGGAAAGGGAGTTAAACGAAGAGATGAAGAAAAAGTAGTAGAAAACAAATGTGTACATGCCATTCTCAAATATCACATATTTAAAATCAAACACACATTTTGTTATCCATTTACATTTCCCTCCCCTGCTGTGATAGCGAAATCCACCCATACTCAGTGATTTTCTTGGTGTCCACCTGCAGAGGGAGAAAGAAAACATACACAACCAACAATTTGACATCCTAGCTTATGTACATTAGAAGAGAAAAGATTCTCCCCGGGGGAAAAAATCCTTTCCTTCTAACAAGTAAAACACATTTTAAATGTAGTGCAAGAGTTACGCAACACTGCCACCTAGTGGAAGTGCCACCGTCAAGACACTTGTCCCGGAAAAAAAAGTTCCTTTCTTGAAGACGAATCCTCCTCTTCTTCTTGAACCTGACTGTGGCCCTGAACTATTTCTACCCCAAAGTCACTGTCTTTGTGGCGCTGTGAGAGGAGAAAAAACAACATCTCCTACTCTTCCAGCGAAGTAGAATACCCCATCTGCAAGGGCAAACGTTCTTGTGCTCCAGGAGAGTACACTCCGGAATAAAGCAAAGGACAAAACATAAAGAGTCCAGTCTCTCAAAGGTAATACTGTGGATGAGGCAACACTAGTGGTTTCCAGTCCTTGGTGAAAGTGTCAATAAAGTACTCAACATTGCCTTTCTCCTTTCGGCAAATAACCACTTTATCTGCGTGGATATGCCTGCCAAGCATCCATGACTCCTTACATTCCTTGTACCGCTTGGTGATTGCGGCGGAACAGGCAAAGTACCTACGGGCCTGTGGTACCTTTAAGTAAGTCCATAGAAAGTCCCCGCACCACCGATCCCTATAGGCCTCCACTTTAAAAAGCAAGTCTTTAGGCAAGTACGGGTATTCCCACCCATATTCGTTTGCCACTCTCTGCTTGAATAACCGCTGCCTCCTGGACAACGGAGGCATGGTTGCAGGATCTCCCATACCTGGCAAGACTATGACATCCGGGTGTCGAGGCACTTTCACTGCCTCCGGACCAGACATAGGGGCCCGCAATGACACTCGTCCCATCACGGCAACAGGTGCAGGTACCTCAAGTGGTGGAAGGGCAGACAACGGGACAGATTCCTCCTCAGGCTCCTGGGCCTCCTCCCGGGGTGTATCATCCCCAGTGACCATGGGTGGGTCCCTTTTCCTACGGGACGAGGACAGGGGTATCTTATCCCAACCCTTCCACTCAAACAGTTCATCTATGTCCGCATCATCCCCCGGATCGGGGACTGACTCCAGGTCGGGGGTATCACACTCCTCTGCCGGCAGGTAACTTTTAGTGGACGAGGAATCACCGCCTCTAACAAGTTCAAGTTCTCTGGGGTCCCTGACCCAAGCATCCCCGACACTTCGGACCTTAGCCAAGATCCCTTTCCCCGGCTTACCTTGGCTTGTAGCTGAAGCAGGATGTTCGGAACTCTTTCCTGTGGATACATCCGATCCGAGCAAGCGCTGGGGTGTAACTCCACCACGGCCGTAGGAAGCTTTAACATAGCCGACCTTCCTTTTGGGCGGTGGGAGTGAGGACTCAGTAACAACCGAGACAGCATCCTCCGGTTTCTCCGTCTCCGGTTCCTCAATCACTGGAACATTCTCAACAGCGACTTCCTCCGAAGTCCCAACAGTGCACGTAGGGGTGACTGTGGAAGCTCTGGTTCCTTCTTCTAAAGTGGTGGCACCCGTAAGGCAGTTCAAACGGAAGGCCCAAGGTTTTTCAGTAGGCTGCTCTACCTCAAACAGGAATTCTTTGCACTGTTCGCATCTTCCAAAAGGCCTAGGATGCACCACCAGTCCCTGGGATCCAGGACAAACCACTCCAAGGGCCTCCGCCTCTCTGCAGACATAGAGAGCGAAGCGACCCAGAGGCTTCAGTCGGATCCCCGTGTCGGTCACAGAAGCAGCAAACGTGGTCACATTCAAGGTAGAAGTAGCCGGAATCCATGAGGCATTAGACGCCATGTTACCCGCTTGCCGATTCATTGCACACTGTCCTTTTTGCACCAAAGTCACCACGTGTAACTCATCACATGGCGAGGCTCCTCCCATCCTCAGCAATGTTCGCAGGCTTTCTTACTTTAGACACGCCCACAAACTACGCAGCCTGGGCTCTCCTCGTTGGCGCAGTCACTTTTCCTTCAAATATGGCAGACCTCCACGGAACTTCACAGGGGAAATAAAGTCCAAACTCTGGGAGGTTTCTTCTCCTTTCCGGCTGCAGAAATACCAGACTCGAGCCCCCACGTGTATCGCACTCACCCCCTTCACCTGCCTTTGGCTCCTTGCAGGGAGAGAGGGCACACCACGCCACAAGCCCGTACCCTCCTGTGTGAAGAGGTTGAGCGGTGTTGTTGGCGGGTCTCCACAACCAGAAAGCCAGAATCCTCCAGAGAATGGTTCTCACCTCTATAGTTAATAGAGATAATTCCTTGTTTCCCCCCAGTGACTTGAATGTCCACACCAGCTGTAACTCCAACGTAGAGTTTATTTCTCGTAAATAACAGTCTCTGATAAGTAAAGGTTGGAGCAAGAGAACAGGACAGCATTAGGTGTGGGAGAGGTCCAGGCACAATCGTAATCACTTCACTGCTTGGCTTCTCAAACAGACTCAGCCCATATAGATAGTCTCCCTAGGTAGGGACTAGCAGCCAAATGGTACTCTAACTTAACCGCACAGTCTTTGCCACAGACTGGGTTAACTTGGTCTCTGCCACAGACCTGGTGAACTTGGTCTCTGTCACAGACCTGGTGAACTTGGTGTTTCAAAGCTTGACCTCTTTGTAAGGAGAAGACATCCCTCCAGAGAGTTACCGGGCCCCTTCTTTCACCGTGACTTCTCACCGGTCCCTCGGAACAGTTCCTCCCCCGGCCCCCTCGTTCAAGATATGAGTCCCCTCACAAGGTGGCACCCTGGGATTCCTCGATCCTTGATGGGCCCCAGCCGAAGATGCTGGGCCCAAGGCCTTTGCTGCAGTCCCATGGCTAAAGGTGCCTGGGACTGATTCTCCACCTCCGCCCCTGGGCCAAAGGTGCCAAGGGCGGACGGGAACACACTCCCTGGGGTAGGACCCCTGACCACGACAGAACGAATAGCACCCCGAACAGGCAGCGTCTGCCCCTTTTATATCCTCTCCTAGTATGCACAGCAGGCCTGCCACACCCACCGTACGGCTGCTGAGAGGGGACACACAAGGCACAGCACTGTATCAGCGGTTCAACCCTGGCCTGCCATGGCAGCGCCACCTGCAGGCCACAGGGAACTATACACGATACTCAAAAATGGTTAATAGAATCCTGACAATTGGGGTGTTTGAGCATAACTAACAATCAAACACTTCCCCTAAATTTAGGACTCCGCTACATAAGTATCAGATAGAGCCCTCTACCCATATGTCTTCTGCACAGGTCACCTAGAAGTTCTACACACTTGTTCTTCGTGCCTTACAAAGGCACATCTAAGAGAAATCCAGCAGCCCGAGAGCAATAAAAAAATGAAGAGAAACCAAAAGAAGCCTCCTCTAGTATCTTATTCAGTGCTTCCTCTCTACTGCCAGCTCTTGCCTAGACACCTCTCCACAGTATATACTCACAGAGTGAGATGATATTCTACCAATCATAAACTGAGCCCCGACAACAGATCACAGTATTCAAGGAATGGGCAAAATGGTACATAGAAGGAACGTTCCACTGGCGTTGTACTCCAGATCAGATTTGAGAATTGGTGGGCAGCATGTTGGCCACCAGGACCCTAACATATTAAGCAGTACTAAGGAACACAACAGCACTCAAAATTACAAGAATATTGCATCAATTTACAAAGCTATCATGCCAGGAAGAGGATCTTTTTTTTACTGAGACCAGATAAACACACAAACCACATTGCCTACAGATAGCTCACTACTATCATCCAGGGCGTTACTGGCAAGTGATGGTTTATGCAAATAATGAGGGTGGCAGTACGTTTCCAGCACAGTGTGGCTGTGGGAAAGAGATGCTTCCTTTACTGACATGATGACCTCCACTCATCTCTCCACTTCAATGTAAGTCATCAGCACAATACTTCCTCACGGATGTGCAAACAAATTGGATGTATCTGTTTTACATGATATAAGGGCCAGTTCACACCACATGCAGTCCAGTGCATTTTTCTATGCATCAAAAACGCATGGAAAGTAAGCTATATGGTTTTCAATGACATAGTTCCCACCAGTACTTGTTGTATTTTTCCTGCACTGGACTGTACTGGTACGCTGTAAAATGCATCAAAAACGCACAGTAACACACATTTAAGGTTAAGAAAAAAGAGGGGTGTAGCGGGGTCTCCTTTAAGGCCCCGGGACTACGTTACCCAGAACCCCGTTCGTCACCCAGAGTGCAATTGGCCACCGCAGAGACTCATGGGAAGGGCTATTTAAGAAGGAAGCGAGGCGGAGCTCGGCCTCTTTGGGACACCACGCTGCAAGCAACAGTTCTTCCTGTGCGGATCTTCTGCAGTGAAAGGCCTGAAGCCTGGGGCCTTGCGCAACTTCAGAAGAGCCTTCCATCCACTTGGGAGCCTGATTGGTATCTGACTTGTCGAGTGAGGACATCAGTTGGATCGGGGACCTGATCGTGGCAGACGCTGTGTGCGGAGACACAGCAGGTGGAAGTCCCGGACTGGGATCGTGTCCGGAGTGGTGAGCGAGCACTCGCTCAATCCAATAGACTGTACCGTGTTTAGGCCTATAGACTGCTTTGGTCCACCAATCGTTTGTTTGTTGTTCCACTGGAGACCAGTAGCAGGACAGACTTAAAGGGTCTCCAGTATAGTGTTCCTTGTGACTGCCTACTTTATGGATTACAAAATACTGTTCCATCAAGTGCACCACCGAAAGTTTGCATGCGAAGAAATCCTTAATGAAAAGACTGAGATTTATTCTGTCAGGCCTGACCAGGGAGGGGAGATAGACTATTGTTTTAGTGTGTCACAGGGCGCGTATACAATAATAGCTGCGCGTGGTGGATTACCGCGCTGCGCCATTATTGCATGCTATACCTATTGCTGCAGGGCTCTGTAAGCAAATTGTATGTGTTATGTTCTGCCTACGCTTTTAAAACTAAAGTAAAACCGTTATACTTGATCTCTCGCATCAGTGTGTTGTCTTATTGCAGAGAGGTTACCCTGTTAAGATTGCCGGGGGTTGGCGGTGCTGTACACAGGGCCCGAAACAAAAATCCAGCGGCTCTCTTAACTGGGGGTAGCGCTACAGGGGGAAAAAATGCACTGGACTGCACCAAAAATACATCAGAAATGCACTGGAACGCATCAAAAACATGCATTAAAGTCCATGCACAGTTGGTAAAAGGATTTAAAACCGTGGGGGGGGGGGGGGGGTATACAGGTGGCATAGGTATTTGACTCCCTTGGAATATCATCTCTTTGGGTCAGGATTAAACCACAAGGGATTATTGGGGGATGCTAACCATGAGCCCTTGAAAAGTTTAGTTACTATGGACTGGAACAGGGAGAGAGAGGTATGCAAAATGTATGTGCCCTGTCGATCCAGAACACAGCCCCTATAAACATTGGGAAGGGTTTTTAGAGAGGAGGCAATAGTCTCTTCTGTAGTAGTCCAGCATTAGCCGGATCTCCCCCCCCCTTTTTTTTGTGTATGGCCCCTTTCACACGGGGCGGATCCGTGCAGATCCGCCCCGTGAAGCTCCACTTGCTCAGCGGGGATCGCTCCGTTGATCCCCGCTGAGCCGACGGATGACTGGGCGGTCCCCGCACACTGTGCAGGGACCGCCCTGTCAGAGCGCCGCTCTCCCCTATGGGGAATCGGATGACGACGGACCGTAGAGTCCGTTGTCATCCGATCCGCTCCGCCGACGGAAGGAAAAATAGGGTTTTCCTCCGTCACACTTTGGCGGAGCGGAGCGGATGTCAGCGGACATGTCTCCGCTGACATCCGTGCCTCCATAGGGGTACATGGAGGATCCGTTTCAGGTCCGCCTAAAAAACTGACAGGCGGACCTGAACGGACCTCCGTGTGAAAGAGCCCTATGGATTATAATGTATACATGTGTAGCGGGGTATTCCCCTTTAATAGAGAGAGACAGGACTTTCCGGGTGAGAGGTGAGTCGGGAGGGAGTAGAGAAGAGACTTTACTGGAAGTGAAAGCAGAGGAGAGAGACTACGTTACCCAGAACCCCTTTCAGCAATGTTTCCACCCCAGAGACTCATGGGAGGGGTTATAAAAGGAGGAGGCAAGACTGGGCTCGGCCTCTTTGGGACACGAGACTTCAAGGGAGAGATCTTCCTGTGCGGATCCACCGTGGTGCAAGGCCTGAAGCCTGGGCCTTGCGCTGTTACCCAAAGAGCCTTCCACCCCATCTCAAGCCTGGGTGGCATCTGACTCAGTTTTCTTCAACCGCTGCTGAGCGGGAGACCAGACTGCTGCAGAGCTGTGTGAGGAGACACAGCAGGTGGAAGTTCCCGGACTGGGATTGCGTCCGGAGGGGTGAGCGAGCACTTGCTCAATCCACAAATACTTTATATCATTGTTAGGCCTACAGACTGCCGTGGCCCACTTGTTCCTATTTGAGTTATTTTCCCCATTTGAGATCCAAAGCAGAACTGAGTTGAACAGATCTTTAGTGGAGTGTACTGTGTTGGCATTTTTACCCCCCCCCCCTGGATTACAAATGTGTTCCTGAAATGTGCACCACCGTTTAAAGACTTGCATGCGAAGAATTTTACCCCTACTAGAGACTGAGTTATATGGTCAGGCCTGGCCATCTAGGTAGTTTATTTAGTTGCTGCGCCATAGGGTGCATAGTGAAGTACTGTTACACGTGGCGCGTGTGCGCCATATTTCTATAGTTATAGTGTGACTACTGCTGCGGGCTCTGCAGATAGATTCTTATGATCTGTTATCACTGTTGATTTCCATTGCCATAGAAAGTAAATTTGTTATTCTTTTATCACTGTCTTGGTGTTTGAATTTAATCATAGAGCATAAGATATACACATATTACCCTAGACTAACTGTGCCAGTAGGGGGTCGAGTAAATTGCCGGGGGTTGGCGGAGCTGTCTTCAGGGCCCAAACTAAATCTGTGACCCTCTTAGTTGAAGGTATCGCTACACATGTATGCACTTTGTATTTTTTGTTTTAGATGTTGACTAAACTATGAAGCCTTGATGGAGCGGCTATAGATTACAACTGCGAAACATGTCGGCCACCATTTGCTCTTATGCAATATATACTGTACCGTATGTGTATCACTGTCTTGTATTTCTGGGGATTTGTTTTTCCCCTTTTTATGTATATGTATGGTATTAGGATTTTTATAACAGCTTACCTGTAAAATCCTTTTCTTGGAGTGCATCACTGGACACAGAGCAGCCATAGTAATCACCATGTGGGTTATACACCACCTATAGGTGCATGGACATTGGTACACTTAAAAAAACAGGAAGTCCCCCTCTATATAACCCCTCCCATACAGGGAGTACCTCAGTTTTGTAGCCAAGCAATATACCTATATCCCAACAAGAGGGGAGGGACCTCTGTGTCCCGTGATGTACTCCAAGAAAAGGATTTTACAGGTAAGCTGTTATAAAAATCCTAATTTCTTTATCATACATCACGGGACACAGAGCAGCCATAGTAATCACTATGTGGGATGTCCCAAAGCAATGTCATTTGAGGGGAGGGAGACACAAATAATACAGGCCGCCATCAGACGAGAGGATCTAAACTGCTGCCTGCAGCACACTGCGCCCAAAGGTGGCATCCTCCTGCCATTTTACATCCACCTGATAGAATTTTGTGAACGTATGCACTGATGACCAAGTTGTGGCTTTGCAGAACTGAGTCATAGAAGCCTGGTCATGCACTGCCCAAGAAGCACTGACTGCCCTGGTAGAGTGTGCCTTTACTTGAAAGGGTGGAATTTTCCTTTTTAGGCCATAGGCCTGAGTAATAACTTGACAAATCCATCTTGAAATAGTCGATTTTGCTGCTGCCCGTCCCTTTCTGGGGCCGTCTGGCAGCACAAACAAAAGTAGGATTTTTAAAACAGCTTACCTGTAAAATCCTTTTCTTGGAGTACATCACGGGACACAGAGCGGCATAGTCATTACTATGTGGGTTATATAGAATTACCTTCAGGTGCTGGCACTGGCAACTTCCAAAACAGGAAGTACCCTCCCCTATATAAGCCCCTCCCATCCGGGAGCACCTCAGTTTTGTAGCAAAGCAATACGTGTCCCCAAAAGAGGGGTGGGAGCTCTGTGTCCCGTGATGTACTCCAAGAAAAGGATTTTACAGGTAAGCTGTTTTAAAAATCCTACTTTCTTGTTCATACATCACGGGACACAGAGCGGCATAGTCATTACTATGTGGGACGTCCCAAAGCAATGCCAAATGAGGGGGGGGATATACCATACATAAGCTGGGCGCCATCAGGCATGAGGATCTTTTGCGGCCTACAACACACTGCGCCCAAAGGCGACATCCTCCTGACTTCTAACGTCCACCTGGTAGAACCTAGTAAACGTGTGTACTGAAGACCATGTTGTGGCCTTACAAATTTGAGCCAGGGAGGCCTGGTGATGCACTGCCCATGAAGTTCCAACTGCTCTCGTGGAGTGCGCCCTAACTTTGAACGGAGGCGGTCTACTTCTCAAGCCATAGGCGTGTATTATGACCTGTCGAATCCACTTGGCTAAAGTAGATTTTGATGCTGCCTGACCCTTTCTGGGGCCTTCCGGCAGAACAAACAAAGAATCCGTTCTACGAATCTGAGCAGTGGCTTTTAGATAAGCTTTAACTGCTCTTACTACATTCAAAGAATGCAATAACTTTTCCTCTACCGAGCTCGGTTTGGGGAAAAGAAGGAAGAACCACATCCTGGTTCAAGTGAAACCTCGATACCACCTTAGGAAGAAAGGCTGGGTGAGGACGTAATACTACTCTGTCCTCATGAATAACCAGATATGGCTCTTTACAGGACATGGCGTCTACTTCCGACACTCTTCTAGCCGAGCATATGGCTACTAAAAATATCAATTTTCTGGTGAGTAGAACCAAGGAAATGTGCCGCAAAGGTTCAAATGGCTGCTTCTGCAGAACTGACAGAACCAAATTTAGATCCCATGGACATATGGGAGCTTTAATCGGTGGAATAATACGAGTCACCCCTTGCATAAAGGATTTGACAAGTGAATGCATAGCCAGGGGCCTTTGAAATAGTATTGATAAGGCCGAAACCTGACCCCTGATAGTACTTAAGGCAAACTTCCTGTCTACAGCCCACTGTAGGAAGTCCAGAATTCTGCCTATAATGTACTTACGTGGATGCCACTTTCTGGCCTCGCACCAAGTGATGTACGCCTTCCAAACTCTATAGTAGATCTGCCTGGATACAGGCTTCCTGGCATTGATTATAGTTGATACCACAGAGTTAGAGAGACCTCTCTTCTTTAGGATGTGGGATTCAATAGCCAGGCCGTTAAACTTAGAGTTAGTAAGAAAGGGTGGTATATCGGCCCTTGCGAAAGCAGGTCCGGACGACGTGGAAGGGTCCAAGGACTCCCCACAGACATTTTGATGATCTCCGCGTACCAGGCCCTTCGGGGCCACGCTGGAGCCACCAAGATCACCGGCTTCTTTTCCAACCTGACTCTGCGAAGGAGTCGAGGCAACAATTGTAGCGGAGGGAATGCATATATCAGTCTGAACTGATTCCAAGGGAACACCAGAGCATCCGAGCCGCAAGCGAGGGGATCCCTTGTCCGGGAGACAAATCTGTCCACCTTTGCGTTGAATCTGGATGCTAGCAGATCTACATCCGGTGTTCCCCACCGCTGACATATTGCTCGGAAGACCTCGGGATGAAGGGACCATTCCCCTGGGCATAACTGTTGGCGACTTAGAAAGTCCGCCTTCCAATTCTCCACCCCTGGAATGAAGACAGCTGATATACATGGGACATGCTTTTCTGCCCATTCCAGGATGTGACTTACTTCCCTCTGGACTGCACGACTCCTAGTGCCTCCCTGATGATTGATATATGCCACTGCTGTGGCATTGTCTGATTGAATTCTGACAGGGGACCCTTGGAGTCTGGATGCCCAGGCTACTAGGGCATTCCGGGCTGCTCGTATCTCTAAGAGATTGATGGGCAGGGTTTTTACTACATTTGACCATCTGCCCTGGAGAGACCATTGCTCCAGTACTGCCCCCCAGCCTATAAGGCTGGCATCTGTAGTGACCACCTTCCAGGATATCGGACTGAAGGGTTTTCCCTTCTGGAGATTCTGGGGGATCAACCACCAGCAGAGACTCTTCCGAACGGAAGGGGACAAAGCCATCGGGAAGTCTAGAGCCTGAATTTTTCCGTTCCAGGCTGACAATATGGCCCTCTGTAAATTCCTTGAGTGGAATTGGGCGTATGGCACAGCTTCGAATGATGCTACCATCTTTCCTAGCAGCCTCATGCACAGGCGTATGGACGGCTGTCTTTTTGCACAAAGCAGACGGACCAAGCCCCTCAAAGAGGATACCTTGTCTAGAGGTAAGAAAATCTTCCTCTGGTCTGAATCCAGCCGTAGCCCTAGATATACCAGGTTTTTCACTGGCTGTAGGGCTGACTTGTCCAGGTTGATGACCCAACCGTGAGATTCTAGATACTTGATTGTATCGACAATTACCACTTCTAGCTTGGCAACTGAGTGGTCCATCAACAACAGGTCGTGTAGGTATGCCATTATCGTTACACCTCGTGTTCTTAGATCGGCCAACAGTGGGGCCAGAATTTTTGTGAACACTCGTGGTGCTGTGGCCAGACCGAATGGTAAGGCTCTGAACTGAAAATGGCGCCCTTCTACTGCAAAGCGTAGAAATTTTTGATGACCTGGAAAGATGGGAACATGCAAGTAAGCATCTTTGATGTCGATCGAGGCTAACCATTCCTCCCCCTGTAGGGCAGCGGTGACCGATCGGATCGACTCCATCCGGAAGGACCGGACGTTTAGAAATTTGTTTAGACTCTTTAGGTCCAATATGGGTCTTATGTCCCCGTTTGGTTTCGGGACTGTGAAAAGGTTTGAGTAGAAACTCAACCCCCACTCTTCCATAGGAACCTCCATAATTACTCCTTGGAGCAATAGTTGTTCTAACGCCACTAGGAGACACCTTCTTTTCAGAGGGTCTTTTGGCATGCCTGACCACATAAAATGGGAAGGAGGAGACTCTTTTAACTCCAACTTGTATCCCCGAGTTACTGCGGAGAGCACCCATCTGTCTTTGATCGTCTCCCGCCAGGTCTCTGTGAACAACTGAAGTCTTCCCCCCACCCGTTTGAGTGGGGGCAGCCCTTCATAGGCTTGACTTGGAGGCTGGTTTAGTACCTCTTCGGATCCAGGGCTTTTTATTACCCTGTGACTGTCCCTGATTTTTACCTCCTGAGTTTGACCGAGGAGGCCGTCGGAACTGCTTAGTAGCAGACGTCCCAGGGATAGGAGAGGTAGTCCTCTTAAAAGACGGACCCCTAGATCTCTTTTTAATTGGTAAGAGAGTACTTTTACCACTGGAAATCTTCTGGATATATTTATCCAGGTCTTCGCCAAAAAGGCGTTCTCCATGAAATGGGAAGCTAACTAAGAGCTTCTTACAGGGAGCCTCAGCAGACCAGTTCTTGAGCCACAGAAGCCTACGCATATGTACCAAAGACAGCGTGAGGCGGGAGGCCTGATGGATAGAATCCTTGATGGCGTCAACCGCAAAGCATAATGCTCTAGGCAGATCAGCCAGAGCCTGGGCCTGCTGGTCTGGCAAATCCCTCAGGACCATTTTCATTTGATCCTTTAAAGCTTGGCAGACCCCAATAGCTGCCACTGCTGGCTGTGTAACAGCCCCTGCTGTGGAAAAAGCAGATTTTAATAAAGATTCCAATTTTTTATCTACTGGATCTTTGAACATTTGAACATTATCTACTGGACATGTCAGTGATTTGTTCACAGAAGAAATGGCTGCGTCCACCGTAGGAACATTCCATCTCTGGGTGAATTTTTCCTCCATGGGATAGATCACCTGAAATTTCTTAGGTGGAACAAATAGTTTATCAGGATGTTCCCAGTCCTAGTATATAAGTCCTTCCAATAATGGATGAATTGGAAAGGAGCAATTAATCTGGGGACAGTGGGGAGCTTTTAGCAACCCCAACGAGGAGACAGCAGTAGTTGATGGTTCAACAAGAGGCATTTTAAATGCAGATCGAACCATGTCAGTTAGGGTCTGGACCCACAATCTTTCAGTCTGTGATGCTGAAAATGGTTCATCTACTGTCGATTCCTCAAAAACAGAGTTAACCTCCTCCTGATCCCCTTCAGGAAGGTCAGTCCCTTCCTGGGACTGTTGCTCTGCCAACAGGCACTCTAATGGAGGGGATGGAGATCTGGCGCGCTTTCTTTCCTGTAGAGAAGAAGCGATCAATGCTGCCAATCTCTGCTCCAATCCCTCCAGAGTTGAGGCAAAAACCTCCTCTGTTATATATGCAGGAGCAGGTGGACTGAGGACAGCCGCAGTACCTGGCACTCCCGGGGGTTCCTTATGGGTATTAACCTCTGATTTCTCAGGGGAGGAAGGTGCAGATGACTGCTCCAGATCCTCAGAGCCCGATGGAGACCCCCTACACTTCCTGAGAGGTATATCTCTGAGTTTTTTAGGCGGCATATTCCTTAGTTCAAAGCTGAGGTATTCCAGCCGCAATACACCCCTTTACTGAAATAGTCTAATGCAATTTGCTGCTATGTACATCAGTGGGTGTCTACTAACGCGTCTTTCTGGGGATGCCTGTATCAACCGCCCGCTGTAAGCCCCTATACCATGCTACCAGCTCCTTTTCATGCTCTGTGTCCATAGCAAGCAGCGTGGACTGAGTCCTTTTATCTTGCTGGGACGCCCGCACATGCGCAGAAGCGCTGGGCGCACAGAGCGCGTCATCCGCCAGGCTCCGCCCCCTTTTTTGAAGCTAAATCTTATAAAAAGAAAGCGTGTGTGCGCGCGCGCGTGCACGTGTGCGCTCTTGGCGCCATGTAGGGAGAGGAGCCAGGGTCCCTGTTTCACCAGGACTCGGGGATGGAAGGAAACTACTTGGCAGCATGACAGAGGAATGCAGCTTCCCTGATAGAGAGCTCACTCATCTGCCTGGACTTTCACCATGGAAGGAATAGTTCCAAGAAAAAAATACATTCCACAGCGGCCTCTAGTGGACAAACACAGGTACCGCACTTTTGTCTTTTTTTTTTTTTTAAAACCTCCTTTATGAAAAACATTTCTAGGTTTACAGTTTTTAAAACTTCCTTTATGAAAAGACATTTCTAGGATTTCTTAGGCATATACAGCTATTAGCGGGAATACCTTTAGGTAACAGGCAGAAAGACATATTAGGCTTGGGGGTCCCCTCAATAGAACCAAGTTCCTGAGGGGCCCCCACTTACCTTTTCCCCGCCGCAGGACTTTGTTTGGTCCACAGAAGCCCAAACTTCACCTCTCACGGCAGGCATTGTACTAGACCTTCAGGGACCGGGTTCCCAAGGATTCCACTCCCCTGGACCTGTATAGCACCCTGCACAGATAGCCTCTTGGTTTTGGGTATGACCAGAGCTCTGGATCCCAGGGTCCAGCCCTCCTAAGAGAGGCATTACAGGCAAAACCCTGCTCTTCTCTGCAAGGCCCGGGTACCGACCGTTTAGCTATGAAGCTTTTTTGGTCGGATCCGGAATAGCTTGCTAAGGCCCAGAGAACCTGTACACAAGCCCAGATGAATACATGTTAACCTTGGCCAACACCTTAGACACTGGCAAAAAACTGAGGTGCTCCCGGATGGGAGGGGCTTATATAGGGGAGGGTACTTCCTGTTTTGGAAGTTGCCAGTGCCAGCACCTGAAGGTAATTCTTTATAACCCACATAGTAATGACTATGCCGCTCTGTGTCCCGTGATGTATGAACAAGAAACATCAGTTTTCCTTATCTGAGCTGTTGCCTCCAGATAGGCCTTCACTGCCCTTACCACATCGAGAGAGTGTAAAAGTCTTCCTTCCGCAGAACGAGGCTGTGGAAAAAAGGAAGGCAGGACCATGTCTTGGTTCAGATAAAACCCAGACACTTCCCTAGGCAAAAAGAATGGGTGGGGACACAGCACCACCTTGTCCTTATGGACAACTAGGTATGGCTCTTTACAAGAAAAGGCTGCCAACTCTGATGCCCTTCTTGCGGAAGTTACTGCAACTAAGAAAACAAATTTCTTTGTCAAAAGGACCAAAGAAATATCTTGTACTGGTTCAAAGGGCGGTTTTTGTAAAACCGACAGAACCATATTCAAATCCCATGGGCACAAGGGTTTCCTGACCAGCGGAACCAAATGTAATACCCCTTGTATAAAGGCCCGGACCAAGGAATGTGAGGCAAGCCGTCTTTGAAAAAACACTGACAAGGCTGAAATCTGACCCTTGATTGTACTCAAGGCCAGCTTAATTTCTACCCCCAACTGTAGGAGGGCAAGAATTCTACCTATGACATACTTCCGAGGATGCCATTCTTTAGCCTGACATCATGAAACATAGGTCTTCCAGATCCTAAAATAAATGGTCCTAGAAGCTGGTTTCCTTGCATTAATCAGGGTGATTACCACCGATCCTGCAAGCCCTCGACTCTTTAGAATGTGGGCTTTAACAGCCAGACCACCAAATTTAGCGACCGTAAGGCAGGATGAAATACTGGCCCCTGTCACAGCAGGTCTGGACGATCCGGAAAAGTCCAGGGCCTCCCCACTGTCATCCTGATGTCCTCTGCATACCAAGATCTTCTGGGCCATGCTGGGGCTACTAGAACCACCGGCTTTTGTTCCTGCTTGATTCTGCGAAGAAGCGGCGGTAGCAGCTGAATTGGGGGGAACGCATAAATCAGTAAAAAATTGATCCCATGAAGTCACTAGAGCGTCTGTCCCGTATGCGAGAGGATCCCTTGTTCTTGACACAAAGTTGTCCAACTTTTTGTTGAACCTGGATGCCAATAGAACTATGTCCGGGTATCCCATCTTTGGCATATGGCCAAGAAAATGTTGGGGAGGAGAGACCATTCTCCCGGGAAAAATTGTTGATGGCTCAAGAAATACGCTTGCCAATTCTCCACCCCTGGAATGAAGACTGTTGATAGGCAAGGCACATGCTCCTCTGCCCAGACCAGAATATGATTTTCCTCCCTCTGGGCTGCACGGCTTCTGGTGCCCCCTTGGTGATTGATATAGGCCAATGCTGTGGTGTTGTCGGACTGTATCCTGACAGGACAGCCCCGCAACCTGTATGTCTAGGCTATTAGCGCTAGACGCACCGCCCGAATTTCTAGGACGTTGATAGGCAAGGTTCTTTCGGATTTTGACCACTTCCCTTGGACAGTGGTCTCTTCCAGGACTGCACCCCAACCCAAGAGGCTGGCATCCGTTGTTACTATCTTGAAGGTAACCGGCATGAAGGATTTTTCCTTCAGCAAATTTTTGTTTATCAACTACCAATTGAGACTCTGGAATACCCTCAGGGACAGACACATTGGATGATCCAAGGTCTGGGTATCTTTGTCCCAAACAAATAGAATGCTGCTTTGCCGCAGTCTTCAATGAAACTGGGCATAGGGCACTGCTTCGAATGATGCCACCATCTTTCCCAGTAACCTCATACAGAGACGGATGAAAGGATCCTTCCTTGTCCTGACCACCTGGACCAGCTCCCTTATAGCGTTGACTTTTGCCTGGGGCAAAAACACCCTTTTTTGGGCTGTGTCTCTGACTAGGCCTAAATACTCCAGCCTTCTTACCGGATGTAAGAAAGATTTTTCTAGGTTGACAATCCAACACAGATATTCCAGATCAGGGCTGCTGTTAGAAATCACGGGGCCCCGTAAAGCCTACCCGACGGAGCCCCCTTTAACCTCGCCTTCGACCCCACCCCAGGCTCCTCCCCTGATCCAACCTCTTCATATTTGTCACCATTTACATATGCACTTATACCATGGGCGTCCGCTGAACTTTTTTCAGGGGGGGGTATCATTTTAAGGTCATCCATGCTCGGTCCCTTTTTGACAATGTCATGAAGGGGAGGGGCTTAGTCCTTATCACATAAAGCGCAGGCATGCAAAGGTTTGAGAAACCTGATGCAACTATTAAGCAACTAGCAGCGCCCCTGCTCCATTTACCAGAGAACTTGGCAGCAGCGCTGTGACAGGGAGAGGAGAGCTGCGGGCTGTCTGTATATCTCCCCCGATCGCCCCCATCCCCCTTTCTGTCAGCCGAAAAGAGAGAGAGAGCGGCTCTAATTGAATTTGCCGCGCCGCCGCCTTGCTTCCTGGCCGCTGTCTATTTTCCTCCCTGAGTATCACGGCACTGGATTCCAGGGGGGAGCAAACGCCCTCCCTTGCCCTATGGAGCGGATGCCCATGACTCATACTGTGTCCCAGGAACTGGATGTTGCTGCTCACATCCTTAATGGGACCCCCGATGGCATGGGAGAGCCCAGTAAAGGTGATGGCGGGACGGTGGTGGAACCCCCTTCCACTGCCTGTAAAAGTAATCCAGTGGCTTCTTAGCCACTAGGAATACTTTTACTTTGTGCAGTCCTGTTGAAGCTAAAAAATTATATCTTGATCATTGCTGCAGCGATGACCAAGATATCACCCTTCCAATCCAGCAATGTACCAGTATGTTGCTGGAGAGGAAGCAGTTAAGGGGGTGGTTGGGAGGCACAAGTTTACTGCCCCCCCCCCCAAACGCAAGTGTAAAGTAACATCCCACTGCGTCTTATGATTATCAGCATTATGAAAATTGCGCAGGCAGCACAGTCAGCATGTGCTCTGTCATGGATCTGTCACAGTGTCACATGGCTTTTGGGTGCTGACTTTGTTAACTCTTGGCTGTACTGTGTGTTACAAACTTTAACCCAGTACAGGCATAACAAAGTCAGCACCAAACAACAATATGACACACTGTGACAGATCCATGACAGAGCACATGCTGACAGTGCTGCCTACGTGAGTATCATAATGCTGATAATCATTAACCTGCTATGTTGTGTGTAAGCCTAAGTGAGACAGTGACGATTCTATCCTCTGTTCTCCACTCACTGTGTGGAGGGCAGGTGCAGCCACGCTGTCCTCCAGGTTCTTGCTCCCTCTCATCCACTGAGCCGCCTGTCGCTTCACTTCAGTCTCGGCAGTCGGCACCTGAAAACTGGAGGTGGAGCTAAGCGGAGCCTCGTAGTATCACTCCGCCAGGGAAGGCAGTGAGCAGCGGCAGCCGGGACTTATTAACTAGTAGAGCAATGTGCGGTGCGGCTTTATGTACATGCGCCCGAAAAAAGGATAAATAGTTAGACTGCTACGCTCACCTCCTGGGCTCCTCTGTAGACCAGATGGGGCCCAGGAAAATGTAATTACAACTTCCCTTCTCTAAGCAAGTAGTAGCGGGGGTATGGTTTCAAAATCTCTCGATTTTAATATGCATAAGTTAACTGTAAAGTTCCCCAGGCCCCCCTGTGGAGCTGATGGAGGCCGGGCCCGGTACAACAGGGCTGGCTGTACTGCCCTATCAGCGGCCCTGTTCCAGATACTTGACCGTGCTGAACACGCCCTGGTTCAATCGTGCCACTGACTGATCTATCAGCATCAGGTCATCCAAGTATGCCATTACTACTATAACCTGGCCCCTTAATCTTGCTAGTACTGGGGCCAGAACCTTCATAAATACTCGGGGAGCAGTGGCCAGCCCGAAGGGCAAGGCCATGAATTGAAAGTGGTGGTGTTCTACCGCAAAACGCAGAAACTTCTGGTGAGCTGGAAATATTGGCACACGCAGATATGCATCTTTGATGTCTATTGACGCTAGAAATTCCCCTCCCCTCAGGGTAGAGATGACTGACCGAATTGACTCCATGCGAAAGGAGCAGATGTTTAGAAACCGATTCCGATTTTTGAGGTCTAGAATGGGTCTGACATCTCCATTCGGTTTTGGTACCGTGAGATTTGAGTAGAACCCCATTCCCTGTTCCTCTGATGGGGTCTCTATGATTACTCCTTGAGATATCAACCGGTCTAGCGCTAGAAACAAAGACCTTCTTTTCCCTGGAACATTGGAACTCAAAAAATGATCCGGAGGAAACGTCTGAAACTCTAGTTTGTAGCTACTAAAGAGGTGACCCATCTGTCTAGGATCTCCTCCTGCCAGGCCCCTGAAAACCACAGAAGTCTTCCCCCCACTCGATTGAGCGGGGTGCCCCTTCATAAGGAGGCCTTGGGATTCTGTTTTGCAGGTTTTTGCCCCCAGGACTTCTTCGGGCCCTGTGCTTGGCCCTGAGGCCTACCCTTTGATCGTGACGGCAGAGGCCGTCACGACTGCCTGGAGGCTGAGGGTCCTGGCCATTGGTGTGCACAGCCTGGTGCATTAGGGTGTGCACCCCAAAGCTCAAACACACATGAACGCCACCTGCTGCCACATGGAGGAGGCTCTGATGGTGGAAGACAGTTGATTGGGAGCATATTATGCTACATTCTAAATACAAGTGTAGTGTTATCCTATGGTTGAACCTAGCCTTCAATATAAGGGGGGCATTTACACTGGCCACTGGCACCCCAAACCACCCACCTGATGCCACTCCTGGATAAGGTTAATGTACATGGGGTGATTAGGGTGTGCCCAGGCACACCCAGCACACCCTGTGTGCACACCTATGGTCCTGGCGCCGGAGAGGGAGCCCTTTTGTATGAAGGATGCTTACTCTTTTTCTTGATCGGTAGAAGGGTACTTTTACCACTTGACATTTTTTGGATGTACTTATCCAAATCCTCCCCAAACAACCGTTCCCCATGTCCCCATGAAATGGAAAACCAGCCAATAGCTTTTTACACAGTGATTTAGCTGACCAATGTTTTAGCCACAGAATTCTACGCATGTGCACCAATAGAAGAGCCAAGCGAAATGCTTGATGAAATGGAGTCTTTGATATGTTTCGCAGCTAGATCCTGAGCCACTCCTCCCCGAGCAGGCACCTCTTTAATGACCTGCATAACCTCATCTTTTAGGGCTTGGCAAATACCTATTGCTGCTATTGCAGGTTGTGCCACTGCCCCGGCTATGGAAAAGGAGGCTTTAAGTAAAGATTCCAGTCTTTTGCCAGTTGGATCCTTAAACACCTGAACATTGTCCACCGGACAGGTCAGACTCTTATTAACAGAGGAGATAGCTGCGTCAACTGCCGGCGAACGCCTCTTTTTTGTGAACTTCTCTTTCATAGGATAAAGAAGAGAAAATCTTCTAGGAGAAAAAAAATGCGTATCTGGGTGATCCCAGTCTGCATATATTAGCTGTTCCAGTAAGGGATGTACAGGAAAAGCGTGAGGATCCTGTGGAGGTTTCAGGGAATAAAACAAGAAATTGGTCGCACGCTGGAACTCCAACTTATCTTGATGTCATCTTTATTGTCAACAGAGTCAGACAGATACAGGCAATAGTAGACGCGTTTCACAAGCGATAGCTTGCTTGTTCACAACGTGTCTACTATTGCCTGTATCTGTCTGACCCTGTTGACAATAAAGATGACAGCAAGATGAGTTGGAGTTCGAGTGTGCAACCAATTTCTTGTTTTATTCGTCTTCCACGGTGGTGAGCCGAGGTCTGCACCTGTGATCTACCTTACACCTGATTCTGCCTGGAGCGATGTGCTTCTTCTTTGTTCTCTGTTGAGGTTTCAGGGAACCCAGGGAAGAAAAGGAAGGCTCAGCTGCCTCTGCTTGGGGCATCTTGTACCCAGACCGGACCAACTCCGTGAGGGACTGAACCAACAACCTTTGAGATTGTGAGGCTGAAACAGGCTCTCAGAAGAGGAGACATCTGCCTGCCTCTCTTCCTGATCCCCCAAAGGCAAAACAACATTTCTTGCCCATTCCTGTTCCACTACAGGAAGGTCAGGGACAGGGGATGGGGACCTATCGCGTTTTCTCCCAGACTGGGAAGAAGATGTGATCATTTCAGCTATTTTACCTTTCAATCCAGCTAATGCTGAAGCCAAATCGTCCTTAGTGACGTACGCAAAGGCTGAAAGGTTGGAAGCAGCTGCAACACCTGAAGGCCTAAATGGCTCAGCCTGACCTGTAGCCTCAGGTCTCTCAGGGGAAGATGGATCATTGTGAAAGCGTGACTAGGATCCTCAGAGCCTGACCGTAGCACCCTTGCACTTCTCCCTGTTGAATTCCCTCTTGTATTTCGGGAAGACATAGTCCTAAGCACAAAGCAGAGGTACTAACACCATGCATCCACTGCTGAGCACTAGTCCAGCAATGAGTATTATGCCACTAATAATAGCCCAGCCTGATGCTGAGTAGATTTGCCTTTAGGAATGCCTGTGTCCACTGCTCTTACGTGTCCACATGTGCTCGGTGTCCTCTTTCCACCAGCCAACCGTTTGTTTGCAGAGAAAACAACTTTATAGGACAGAGAGAGAGAGAGAGAGAGAGACCTGCACCTGCGCTGTGCATCTTGAATGGCGTTCCTCGTGCACTTCGGCTGCTTAAGCCACGCCCCCGACATCCTGGGATCGTCTCCCCCTCCAGTCTTACAAAAGGAGCTGTTTTCCCGTGCGCTTTAATGTGGTCCCGCGACCGGCGGGGGGGGGGGTGCTCTCCAGGGGGACCCAACGCCCGCAGGCAGGAGACCCCCAAACCCTATCTGTTGGCTGTAGAGCAAGCTTGTGGGTGGTGACACTGACACTGAGCAGGAGGAAGCATGGTAATATAAACTTAAAGCGGAGGTGCCGCGGATTTTTTTTATTAAAAGCCAGCAGCTACAAATACTGCAGCTGCTGACTTTTAATATTAGGACACTTACCTGCCCTGGAGTCCAGCGACGTCTGTAGCAGAGAACGAGCAATCGCTCGTCACTCTGCTGCCCCCACCGCCATCCTCGGTGAGGGAACCAGGAAGTGAAGCCTTGCGGCTTCATGCCCGGTTCCCTACGGCGCATGCGCGAGTCGCGCTGCGCCGTTCTGAATGGTCCCCTGTGTTCTGGGAGCCGAGTGTCTCCCAGAACACAACGGGTGTTCTGCGGGAAGTGACGCGCTTCCCGCAGATTTCCCGCAGAGAGGACTCCCGGAAGTGGGTTCAAATACCTGTCTTAGACAGGTATCTACACCCCCCTCCACCCTGAAAGGTATCAATTGTGACACCGGAGGGGGGGAGGGTTCCGATCAGCGGAAGTTCCACTTTAGGGTGGAGCTCCGCTTTAACATGTTCTTTCACCCTTCTAATGGAGACAACAGGTAAGCACAATCTAATAGAGAAGTCCATGAGTGCAATTAGGATCTTTAGGATCTCTAGCCACATCACCACCACTGCAAGCCTGCCAAAATTAACAATCAAGCCCCAAATGCCCCCCACACTACATTCCCTTCTTTACCCACTGCCAGGAGAGATAACCATCCTATGGGTACAATAACTCATGAACATTCCCAGAGTTTATGCTCGTCTATTCTACCCTCCTGTGCTGTCCGATTTGTACCAGGCTTGCCACACTTTATTGAATTTCTTTCCACACCCCCTGGCCTTATATGTGGATTTGTAGAAGGGTAACATTGTATTAACCAAGGACTTCCAAAAGGCAGTGTCCGGCGCCCTCGGATCCTTCCATTTAAGCAGTATAGCTTTTTTTGCATAGAACAATAAAATAGTGAGAATGTTCTCAAAGCCCTTGCTGGAACTACCTCCTCTACAAGCCCCAACAAGCACACCCTCACCGTCAGAGGAACAGGTACCTGGAGAAGGTCCGATGCACATGAGGGAACCTCCCCCCAATATCTACTGATAAGTGGGCAGGACCAAAAAATGTGTTCCGCATCCACAGGAGAAAAAGTACATCTCCAGCATTCCGCCGAAGTCGTCTCAAAAATCTTTGACAACCTGGCCGGAGTGTAGTAGCTCCTATGTAGAAATTTAAATTGAATCAGCCTGTCTCGGGCGCATACCAAGTGCTTAAATGGCTGATTCCAAACGTCATCCCAGTCCTCCCCCTGCAACTCCGGGACCTCCACCTCCCACCTGGCCCTACATTTAGCCACTGCCTAATGCCGCGTACACACGATCATTATTCACGGCGGTTAAAAAAACGCCGTGAATAATAACAGGAAAAACGAGGGAACCGCTTGGTTCCCTACACACGGTCGTTTTTCCCGTCATTTTTTCTCTTGACGAGAAAAACGACCGTCTGTGGGCTCCGCGGCAGTGTTTCCCTATGGGAAAACTGCCGCGGAAAAAAATGCTGGAAAAAACGACGAGAAAATTTAGAACATGTTCTAATTTTTCTCGTCGTTTTTTATGCCGTTTTTCTCGACGAGAAAAACGACATAAAGCCCACAGACGATCGTTTTTCTCGGCGAAATGAAAAAATGCTGTTTTTCTCGTCGATAAAAGCGGTCGTGTGTACGCGGCATTAGGTGTGGTTTTAAAAAACTCCTTGTAAGAACGAGACAGGGGCTTGTCCAGTTCCTCCACCTCCAAGATAGATTCTAGAGTTGAGGGAAGCGATTCCACTCTACGGTCCTTAAATTGCGACTGATATGCATTTCGAAGTTGCAAGTACCTGAAGAGATATGAGTGTTCTAGGTCGTGCCTCGTCTTCATCTGGGGAAACGTCAAAAGGTCTCCGTATGAGGTTATATCCTTCAATGCTTTTACTCCCTTTACTGCCCATACCATGGGGTCCGGTAAATTATAAAAATGTTGCAGAGTAGGATTCATCCACAACGGAGTCGAGGGGGAGAAACCCTGAAAACTAGGAGATGCTAATTTGACCGCAGCTTCCCAGGCTTTAATTGTGGCCTTCATGGTTGTTGTTACTGGTAGTTCAGATTTAGGGCCTCTGAAGAGCGCCAGTCGCAAGCTTTCGTATGACCCCAGGTGCGCCGCCTTTAAAGCCGTGGCAGCGTCTCCCTCATCCATGATCAACCATCTCCGGGCAAACACCATTTGGCCTGCCAAATAGTACTTGTGCCAGTCAGGAAGCGCAAGAACCCCCTGATCCCCAGGCTCCTGCAACACTTTAAGCCCAATTCTAGGGGGTTTGGGAGCCCACAGAAAAGTGCTAACTATCCCATCTATTTGCTTGAAATATGATCTCGGAACCCACACCGGGGCATGTCTCAAGAAGTAAAGGATCACTGGGAGGATCTTCATTTTGAGTAGACTAATCCTGCCTATCAGGGACAGTGGAAGCTTAGTCCATACCTGCGTTTTTTGTTTAAGTAATGTCAACAGTGGGAGTAGGTTGAGAGCCAAATAGTCATTTATATTTGCTGATACCTTCACCCCTAAATATTTTATGGTTGAAACCCATTGTAAGGGAAGATCTGGGTCCGCCCCCTCTTTTGCCGCCTCATCTAAGGGAAGGATTGACGACTTGCTCCAGTTCACTTTCAACCCTGAAAATTTGGCGAAACCATTCAATATTTCCAGAACAATCCGCAGCGAGTCACCCGGGTCATTAAGAAACAGGAGCATGTCGTCTGCATACAGTGCTAGGGTTTCATGAATGGTGCCCACCTTAATGTCCCGAATCCTCATGGAGGACCGCAGGGCGATAGCCAGAGGCTCCATCACCAGGGCGAAAAGAAACAGGGACAATGGGCAGCCCTGTCTAGTACCCCTGCCTACCGCAAAAAATGGTGACACCACCCTTCCTATTCGAATAGCCACCCTGGGACTTTTGTACAACATAGAGATCCACAGCCTAAACTGAGGTCCAAATCCCATAGCTTCCAGGACCCTACCCATAAACACCCAGTCGACAGAGTCGGAGGCCTTTTCAATGTCTAGACACTACAATCCTGGTCTCTGATTCAGCTGAAGGTATCTGTAGGTGTGTGAACAGTCTCCTGAGATTGGTATCTGTAGACTTGCCCGGCATGAACCCAGTCTGGTCAATATTAACTATAGTCTGTATGACCTTAGCGAGCCTGGTCGCCAGAAGTTTGGTTAGGATTTTAAGGTCAGTATTCAGCAGGGCTATGGGATGGTATGAGGCACAGTCAGTCTGGTCCTTTCCTGGTTTTGGCAAAAGAATCATGTACGCGTAGACTCAGGCAGGGAGGATTGGTCAAGACAGTGCTCTAGTAGCAAATTAAATCTGGTGACTAGAGTTTCAACATTAGATTTGTAAAATCTTATTGGGAGGGAAGGCAAACATTGCAGCCTGAATTTCCTTGATAGTAATCTTGGCCTCTAACAGGGCGCAATCCTCCTCAAACAACCTAGGAATGGGCAACCCCTGAAGTATATTGTCCAGTTCCCCCACGTCATATGGAGGGACAGGAGAATACAAGGAGGAGAAGAAAATCCACAAATTCCTGCATAATCAATGTTGGGTCATCAACCAGGGCTCCCCCCTTGTCTTTGATAACTGGGATGTGAGCTATTGGTGGGTGATCCGCCACCAACATGGCTAGAAGCTTCCCATTCTTATCACCCTCTGCAAATATTGTATATTGTTTCTGAGACGCTTCCGTTTTTGTCATACCCCTGATATGATGCGACAACCGCCTCTTCGCCTCCAAAAGGGACCCTTACGAGACCCCGGACGGGGACTCCGCATGAGCCCTTGCACAGTTCCTCTCCTCTTGTTGTAAACTGTTAAGTTCCTCATTTTCATTGGCACAGACAGTCTTAATAGCCTTGAACGCATCCCAGACCACCGGGGGCTCCGCCGTGTCTACATTAGAGGCCCAGTACTGCTGGATGGCATCATTCAGCTGGGCAGCAAATTGCTCATGCTGCAACCAACTGGGAGATAGATGCGATCCTCCCCCCCCCGACCGCACTGTCAGGGTGAGAGAGAGAGGATTGTGATCCGACAGACCCCCAGCCAAATATTCAATGCTCCCTACATACTGAACCATGAGGTTATTACCAAACGCCAGATCAATTCTAGCTGAGGAACCGTGGGCCGTTGAAATGTGAGAGAAGCATCTATCTACTGGATGCATCCATCTCCATAACTCCACCAAGCCAGCCACGGAAACCCACCCCTGCAAATTAGCAGAGCTCACCCTGCCTGGATTGGAAGAGTCCAACGCCGCGTCCAGTATGGCGTTGAAATCCCCCAGTACTACCAGAGGCAAATGTACATATTGAGCTAACCGAGTCAACATATCATATAGGAGTTGAACCTGGAAGGGAGGAGGCAAATACAAATGAATCAACAGCATACGACTATAAAAAATATCAAGAACCACTGCCACATATCTACCACACGGATCCGTGATTTCCTGGTGGATGGTACACAGAACCGATCTACTTATAAGTATATAGAGACCCCCCTCGCAAACGTGGAATAAGTGGAGTGAACAGCTCTCTGTATCCATGGTTTGCACAGTGCCAAAATCCTGTTCCCCCCCTAAATGAGTTTCTTGTAAGAAAATCAAGTGTGGTTTGAAGTGCTTCAGGTACTGAAAAACTGAGGCCCGCTTGAATTTATTGTTGAGGCCCCTGACGTTCCAGGACACTATATTAATCTTATCCGCCATGGTCTGCAGGGTCCAATGGACCAGTATTATGGAATGCAAGGGGACCACCCCCAGCCCACTCAGTGGTGACAACATCCTTCAACAGTATTCCTAGAGACAAACCCCAGACAGAATTAACAGGAGCATGAGCCGTGACAGTTAGAACATCCCCCCCCTGCTATTATACCAGAAACAAGTCCCCAACAAAAAACAAAAAAGTTCCGGTATGCAGCTTCATCCCAAAAAAACAAAAGAGAAAATACCTATCTGTGAGATCCGGTCGTTGCAATCAAAGTTCGGCAGTTCCCAGTTGTATCTGCACTGATTCCCAGCGCTCTGGCTCTGGAAAAATGAGAGCATTCGAAAAAAAGTGATAGGAAAGTACTGTATGATGCCCTGATGCATAGTAAGGGGATCCACCCAACACAAAAACACTCCCGGCCTCAGTGTAGCAGACTGTGTAGCCACAAGAGCAGAAAAAGGCAACTGTCAGCACCCACAGCCCTCCGGCATCAGTTGTAAAAAACTCCAACACTCCTCTGTGGCCGCAGCTGACTCTTGTCTGTCCATCAGATGTACCGGAGAGCCCCAGGCGTACAGGATTGTCTCCCCACATGCCGTCACAGGAGCACAAAAGAAAAGGCACAACAGGTGCAACTGTAGATCCAAGTGTGCAGCACATCAGGAGAGTTCCTTATCAAGCCAATCACTTGCATCCGCCGGGTTCTCAAAGAATTTCACACTGCCCTTGTATTGGATCCTGAGCTTACTCGGGTACAGCATACTATATTGAATCTCCTTCTCCCTTAAGCGCCTGCGGACATCATTGAAAGAGCGGCGCTTTTGCTGCGTGGCCGCCGAGAAATCCGGGAAGAACAGACAGACCCAATCTTCACCCATCACGGCGGGCATGTCATGGCAGACCTTCAAGGACTGGGTCCCTTGTATATGGGGTTCCTATCCCTTGGACCTGTATAGCACCCTGCTAGAACAACCTTTTGGTATGATGAATGTAACCAAGGTGTCAGATCCCAGGGTCCAGCCCTCAAAAGAGGAGCATTACAGGCTAACCTCTGTCTTCTCCCACGAGGCTCAGGTACCATTAACTCTGGCTTTTTATATAGCACTTTGAATGGATCTGATAGTATGGCATAGCCCCATGATCCTGCCAGGAATCTTTTAACGGAGCTCTACTTTAGCACAACAATAACCGTGACCAACACCTAAGACACTGGCGAAAAAACTGAGGTACTTCCTGTATGGGAGGGGTTATATAGAGGGGGACTTCCTGTTTTTTTAAGTGTACCAGTGTCCATGCACCTATAGGTGGCGTATAACCCACATAGTGATTGCTATGGCTGCTCTGTGTCCCGTGATGTACGATAAAGAAATATATTTTCCTTTGTATACCTGTTGTGGTTTATAATAAAATGTCTAATTTTTATATATATCTGTACACATATGTCTGGAGTTGACCGTTTAACGCCCACTTTACACTTTTCTTCTTTTTTACATTAGCCGGATAAACTATCTGTATATCATTTTGAAATAATTCTTGTAAAATCTTACAAAAAAGGTAAATTTAAAGTGTAATTGTGGAGAAAAAAAAAACATATGATGCAGGGTGTGACTAGCAATAAAACCCCTTTTAGTTTTATTACCTGTTGATCCTGCCAGTAGATCTGCTACCTTTCCAGCTCCTGAAACATAGTTACAACAATGCTATGTGATTTCACTGAAAAATTAACAGTGGCATTGTCATCCTGTGGATATGGTAGTCTTAGATGCATGCATTGTTAAATAGCCTCTATCAAGGATAAGTCCAAAATAAATGCACATTTTTTGCAGGTAAGCATTGCACCAGTGATCAGCAGATTGCTGGAGCTATGCAGGTCTCCTGCAGACTGTCAGTGTGAGCTGCCTGCATGTGCATCGTATGGACAAGCAGTTTCACACTGACAAGAGAAATCAATGAACTACAAAGTAGTGGTTCATCCATTCACAGAATTCTGTGAATGAATGATGCAGCCAAGTGGGCGGAGCCCCGCATGGCCACGCTCATTTCAAAAAGTGACAGCTGGTACAGGGAACTTCTCCCCGTACTGTTGTCACAGAGAGTGTGGGGATCACCCAGCGGTTGCAAGATCGGGAACATCCCCGAAGGTGAACTGACAATATCAAGCCCAACTCCAGCAAAAAATGTTTAGGCAGTTTGAGCATTAGCTTCCTGAGGACGCTGTATGGGCAAAACAAGGCAGGACCTCTGGTTGAAACTTCCGGTTTTGATTTTTTCAGTTCCGGCCTGCGGTTTCTTGGAATTGGAGCACACGCCGGCACTTCCAAACCAATACATACAAACGAGTGCTAGTGGTTTGGTGACATGTTGGGCAAATGTGAGTGAAATATTTTAGCTATGTTTTATGGTGGTTCGTTTACTAATAAATACTATGCTATGAGGGCTTTCTGTTAGTCTTTATGTATCCACTG
This sequence comes from Rana muscosa, assembly GCA_029206835.1. NCBI lineage: Eukaryota > Metazoa > Chordata > Amphibia > Anura > Ranidae > Rana > Rana muscosa. The sequence continues at coordinate 97,223,840 of CM055118.1, read as the reverse complement.
GCGACATTGTGAGGAGAAGGAGAGACCTTGGTATACAGGTGGAGAGTTTAATATGAGGTAATCTGATATGCATGGAGCAAATGGAGTGGAGTGGTCAGGGCCACTAATAAGGCAGTACAACTGGTCCTGATGTACTGGGCCCAGACCTCATCAGCTAAACAGGGGGGCCCAGGGCAACTTTATTGTTCATTTTTTCCTAAATGCAGAAATAGATTTTACTAGACCACACCCCCACTCCTACTTGTTTACCACAGCTTAAATTACATTTCCCCGGGCCCTATCAGTTCAACAGAGGGGAAAAGGAAGTGGACACCCCCCCATTTTCATGGCGTGGAGGGGTAAAGTTAGTGTCGCTGTACCCCAGGGGTGTGGGTGGGGTGTAGATTGGGTTGGGGGGGCCCAGTCAGTCAGGAAGGCTGAACAGGGCCCCATGATTTCTAACCGCAGCCCTGGGGGTGGTCTTCATAACAATAAAAAGCACACATTGAATTATTTATTTTAGGCTCTGTTCACATTTTGGAATCTTGGGCAGAATCACTAAGATTCTGCCTACAATCTCCAACCACACTGAAATTGCAAAACACATGTACGGGTGCCATTTGTTTTCAATGGCACCTAAACGCAGTGCTATTTTTCCACAATTTTTGTGCGGCAACCACAGCAAACCGCAACGCGCGAAGATTGTCACTCAAAAATAAGCTCCTGCTCAAGCTTCACATGTTGCATGTGTAGCACAGGGACCCTTTTCTCCTGCCTACCTTCTCCTTGCAGGGATAAAGGCACACCGTGCCACATGCCTGCCCGGATCCTCCTGGTTGAAGAGGTTGAGCTGTATTCTTACAATTTTAGGTCCTGCAGCAAGTTACCTTCCTCCATTGGTTCTCATCCCTAGAGTATAGTGTTCTTCCTCCCAAAGAAAGCCAATGTCCAAACAGTGTTTAAACTCCAAACAGACGAGTTTATTTTATCTTGCTTGAAACAGATTTGGGAATAGGTTGAAGATAGAGACATAGTAGGTAGAGGGACAGGTTCAGGCACGCGACACCCAACTACCCTATTCTTCGCTCAAGCCTGAGTATGAATTGCTCACCGGATAGATCCCTCTCACGGTTCTAGCAGCCGGAGTGAAACACGAACAGTTCCTTTAAGTTAGTCCCCTTCACGGACAAGTCTAATGCCTCGTACACACGACCATTTTTAATGTCATTTTAAAAAACTACCTTTTTTCTCGACGTGATTTTTCTTGTTTCCTCTCAAGCCTGTCTTGCATACACACGTTCATGAAAAAAAACGCTTGAGCAAAGCGCAGTGACGTACAACACGTACGACGGCACTATAAAGGGGAAGTTTCGAATGGCGCCACCCTTTGGGACGCTTTTGCTAATTTCGTGTTACCGCGTGTTAGTAACAGTTTGGTGAGAGACGATTCGCGCTTTTCAGTCTTCGTGCTTTTAAGAACGTTTTGTGGAGTTCAGTTTGTGCTTATCTGTCTTTCAGTGCTTGTAGTCAGTTCGTATCTGTTTATTCAGTGCGTTCTTGTCCGCTCGTTACTGTTTTTCAGCTCGTTCTTCATAGGCCTTGCTGTTCTTCCGTGCGTTCTTTTAGTTCGTTCTGACCAGCCGATCGTTATCTAGCCATGTTGCGGCTACGTACTCGTCGTAGAGTTCGTGCTGTAGTTGGAGCAGGGGTTCTTTCTGTATCCCGACTCCAGTCCATGAACAGGGTGAGGAGGAGTTCATGGACCAAGAATTGGTTGCTCCAGCGGCACCAATTCTGTCACATGCCTTTGTTGCGGGAGATCAGGGAGAATAATCCTGAGGATTACAGGAATTTTCTCAGGATGTCTGACCCCGTATTTCAGCATCTGTTGGCTTTGGTGTCCCCCTATATTACCAGGCAGGACACCATTATGCGGGAAGCCATAACTGCTGAGCAGAGGCTCATCGCCATGTTGTGATACCTGGCGACTGGGAGAAGCCTGCAGGACCTCAAGTTCTCAACAGGCATCTCCCCCCAGGCTCTGGGGATCATTATACCAGAGACTTGTTCTGCCATCCTTCAAGTTTTGCAGGAGGACTATATTAAGGTAAGTTTTCTCCTTGAACATCACATTTTATGTATTTATTGCTTAATAATGTTTAATATTTCTTTTATCAGTCCCTAATTACCATGATTGTAATATGCTGTGAATGTCCCCTTTCTCCCCATGCATGTTGTATAGTGTTTTATGCTCCTTTTTTGGCCTACATGCATATTTCCCCTAACTAACCTCTCCAGCATGCTATCCTGGGGCCATACCCACCTAGCCTAGTCACTTCCCTTTTTTTTTGCTGTCTGCTCCATTGTACCGCTTTACCCTAAACGCCCCCTAAAGCTTTCTTAGGAATGTTATATTTTCTTTCAATTCATACAGAGTGCTACAGCCTTGATTTGTCCCCAACTCATCTTCAAACCCCCCCCCCCCCCATAAAATTTCTTAAATGGCTCATCAGAGGGGGTGTTGAATCTGATAAGTGACTGTGTAATTGTTTTTTTGTTTTGTTTTTTGGTTACAAATCATTTAAAAATCTATATAAGTTTATCCTGATGTTGGCCAGTAGTGATGAGCCGAACACCCCCGGGTTCGGTTCGCACCAGAACCCGCGAACGGACCGAAAGTTCGAACGAACATTAGAACCCTATTAAATACAATGGATGCGAACGTTCGAATTCTAAAGTGCTAATTATAAAAACTATTATGCATGTTATTGTCCTAAAAAGGGTTTGGGAACCCGGGTTCTGCACCAGGGGACATGTATCAATGCAAAAATAAGTTTTAAAAACGGTCGTTTTCCGGGAGCAGTCATTTTAATGATGCATAAAGTGAAAAAAAAAAAGTCAAATATTCCTTTAAATATCGTACCTGGGGGGTGTCTAAAGTATGCCTGTGAAGTGCCACGTGTTTCCCGTGTTTAGAACTGTCCCTGCACAAAATGACACTTCTAAAGGAAAAAAAAGCCATTTAAAACTGCTTGCGGCTTTAATGTAATGTCTGGTCCCGGTAATATGGATGAAAATCTTTAAGAAAAATGGCATAGCTACCCCATGACCCCCCCCCTACCCCAGCCCATTACCAGCCCCTTTGGGTCTTGTATGGATATTAAGGGGAACCCCGCACATAAAATAAAAAAGGCCCTATATACTCTGAACAGCCGTATACAGGCGGTGCATACAAGACAGGGACTGTAGGTTTGTTCTTATGTAGAATCTGTTTGTAATTTTGAACAGGTACATTGTTGAAGTGTAGCTCCAGACCAAAAATCTATTTTTAAACTTTTTGGAAAACATAGGTAAGGGTTATCACCCCTGTAACATTTGTTTTGCTGTCTGTGCCCCTGTTCAGAACATTTCACCTCACTTTCCGTCCTAATGACAACTGTTTTTGAAATGTGGTGTTTTTCTTGAAACAAGGATTGCTGATAAAGCATCAGTACAGAGGAGACACCTTTCTCCCATATTTATTCTTACAGGAGAGAATTTTCCTTCCTAGTGGTAGATTTCCTCTCACTTCCTGTTGTCTTCTTGCGTTTGCAAGTAGGAGTCGTTTGTAAGTTGGATGTTTGAAAGTAGGGACCTGCCGTATATACTCTGCAGAAATAGGCCCCTTAGTTGTTGGTGTTGGCACAACACTGTAAGCACTCACAGTTACTCTTGGTTGGTGCTGGAACGCCCTGCTGTCAACTATTATATCAGGAATTTTAATTACATATAATTGTTGAACAGTGGTAGTAAAAATTGGGCCTTTGATGGTGGTGCTGGTGCCACAACACTGTAAGCCCTGACAGTTACTCTTGGTGGGTGCAGCAATGGGCCCTGCTGTGAATTATTAGATCAAGAATTGTAATTACATGCCCCTGTTGAACAGGGGCTGAAAAATTGGGCCTTAGGCACTGGTGGCACAACACTGCAACCCTTCACAGATACTGTACTTGGAGCACAGCAATGAGCCCTGTTGCAAAGTATTGCTTCAAAAATTGTAATGACACGCCCCTGTTAAACAGGGGCTGAAAAATTGGGCCTTAGGCACTGGTGGCACAACACTGCAACTCCTCACAGATACTGTACTTGGAGCACAGCAATGAGCCCTGTTGCAAAGTATTGCTTCAAAAATTGTAATTACACGCCCCTGTTAAACAGGGGCTGAAAAATTGGGCGTTAGGCACTGGTGGCGGCACCCATAAACAAAAATGATCTTCCAAGCTATCATCATCAATCGTATCATTGAGGACTCGGAGGAGGAGGATAGCCAGTCAACATAACAGCACAGGCACTCAGCATCAGCATCAGTCTTGAAGGGATGTGACATTTTAAAATCAATTAGTCTGTTATATCAGCATCAGGTGTGTGGTAGCTGGTGGTGATCCAAGACTGGTTCATCTTGATGAAAGTCAGTCGATCAACCGAGTCGGTGGACAGGCGCACCCTGTGATCCGTGACAAATCCTCCAGCAGCACTGAATGTGCGTTCCGAAAGAACGCTGGATGCAGGACAGGCCAGTAGCTCAATTGCATACTGTGCAAGCTCTGGCCAGTGATCCATCCTCAAGACCCAGTAAGCCAGAGGATTTTCGGTGGGGAAGGTGTCCAAGTCTGACCTTGCCCCTAGATATTCCTGCACCATGTTTATCAGACGCTGGCGATGGTTGCTGGAACCGATCATACTTTGGGGCTGCGGACTAAAGAATTGTCTGAACGCATCGGTCAGACGGCCACCTTCCCCACCGCTCCTTCTTTGACTGGCCGAAGCCTCAGCAACTCGTTGTCCAGGACCAGGAGTTTGCAACCTCCCAGTCTCTGGGAACGCGTTGCACAGACCTTTCTGCAAGGCCTCCCGGAGTTGTCTCATCCTCTGCTCCCTCTGCGACGGTAACATAAGGTCCGCAACCTTACCCTTGTACCGTGGATCAAGGAGAGTGGCCAGCCAGTAATGGTCCCTCTCCTTGATCCGAAGAATACGAGGATCCTTCCGCAGACTTTGCAGGATCAGGGAGGCCATGCAGCGTAGGTTTGCTGAGGCATTCGCTCCGGAGTCCTCTGGGTCACTAAGGACGACATGATCCGCAGCCACCTCCTCCCAGCCACGTACAAGTCCACTGGTTTCTTGGGACTGTAAATCATCCCTAAAAGACTGCTGCTGATGATGCTGAGTGCCAGCCTCCACCTCCATGCTGACACAATCCTCCTCCTCCTCCTCCTCCTCCTCCTCCTCCTCCTCTTCCTGTGCGATGGGTGGGACAGAAGGAACACTGTCTGGGTAAAGGGGGCCTTGAGAGGCAAGGAAGTCCTCCTCTTCCTGCCTCTGTTCTGCCTCAAGTGCCCTGTCCATTATTCCACGCAGCGTGTGCTCCAACAGGTGGACAAGAGGTACAGTGTCACTGATGCATGCACTGTCACTGCTCACCATCCTCGTGGCCTCCTCAAATGGTGCCAGGACAGTGCATGCATCCCTGATCATGCCCCACTGGCGTGGAGAAAAAAAACCAAGCTCCCCTGACCCTGTCCTGGTGCCGTAGTCGCACAGGTACTCATTGATGGCCCTCTGCTGCGTGTGCAGCCGCTGCAGCATGGCCAACGTTGAGTTCCACCTGGTGGGCATGTCACATATAAGGCGGTTCTTGGGCAGGTTCAACTCCTTTTGCAGCTCAGCCAGGCGAGCACTGGCATTATAAGATCTGCGGAAATGCACACAGACTTTCCTGGCCTGCCTCAGGACATCCTGTAAGCCCGGGTACCTGCCCAAGAAGCGCTGCACCACCAGGTTAAGGACGTGAGCCACACAGGGCACATGGGTCAGTTGTCCCTGTCGGAGGGCGGAGAGGAGGTTGGTGCCATTGTCGCAAACCACCATTCCTGGCTTAAGCTGGCGTGGCGTCAACCACCTCTCGGCCTGGCCCTGCAGAGCAGACAGGACCTCTGCCCCAGTGTGGCTTCTGTCCCCCAAACACACCAGCGCAAGCACGGCATGGCATCTTTTTGCCTGCGTACTTGCGTAGCCCCGTGAACGGCTACGGAGCACCGCTGGTTCATAGGACAAACCACAGGAAGAGGCCATGGAGGAAGAAGAAGAGGAGGGGGTGGAGGAGAGAGGTGTGTCACAACCAGTAGTAGCATTTTGGAGGCGTGGCGGTGGGACAACCTCCAACACTACTGCACCTTGTCCTGAATCCTTCCCAGCTGCCAAAAGAGTGACCCAATGGGCCGTGAAAGAAAGGTAACGTCCCTGTCCATGCCTGCTGGACCATGAGTCAGCGGTAATATGCACCTTACCGCTGACCGCCCTGTCCAGCGAGGCCAAGACATTGCCTTCCACATGCCGGTAGAGAGCCGGAATAGCCTTCCGTGAGAAAAAGTGGCGTTTGGGAACCTGCCACTGAGGAACCGCACATTGCACAAACTCACGGAAGGGGGCCGAGTCTACCAACTGAAAAGGCAGCAGTTGAAGCGCTAGCAATTTAGCCAAGCTAGCATTCAACCGCTGGGCATGTGGATGGCTGGGAGTGAACTTCTTTCGACGGTCCAGCAGCTGGGGCAGGGAAATTTGCCTGCTAGAATCGGACGTCGGTGTACTGCTAGCAGAGTGGGCGCAAGTACTTGGCTGTGACACACCTAATTCTACACCTTCATTCCTCTCAGTGCATGTTTCAGAGAGGACTGAAGTTATAGTGGGGTTGGAGATCCCAGCTGATGCGGTGCAAGGAGAGGTCCGCTTGGTTCTTTGGTGTGGGTCTTTGAGGTAGGCTTGCCAACGAGCTGCATGGCAGGTCAACATATGTCTGGTCAGGCATGTGGTACCCAAGCGGCTGATGTTTTGGCCACGCGATATACGCTTGAGACATATGTTGCAAACAGCAGCTGTGCGATCTGATGCACTAGCCTCAAAAAAGGCCCACACCAAAGAACTTTTTGAATGACGGGCAGAGGCAGCGCCCTGCACAGGCGGAGCTCTGCGGTGTGATTCCGTCGGTGTACTGCCCTTACGCTGGCCACCAAAGGGCATCCTGCCTCGTTGGAGATGTGCCTCCTCCTCATCCTCCTCCTCCTCCTCTCTCCTATTAGGCACCCACGTGGAGTCATTGACCTCATCATCCCCTCCCTCCTCATCACTGGAGCCAATCTGGCAGTATGCTGCAGCTGCTGGAACATGACTGCCAGATTGGTGTCCTTCTTGAGCATCCCCTCTGTCTGCTCTCACGCTACTGCCTTCCTCTAGCTGGGTTTCATCATCAGACCCTTCGAAACGCTGGGCATCCTCCTGGAGCATGTACCCAACACTGTGCTGAAACAGTTCGGGGGACTCCTCAGGAGGAGGACATGGTGGGTCTAGGGAAGGAGTGACTGATGATTTGTCTGACATTGATACCAGGGAAGACGACGCTTTGGCAGCTGCTTTTCCAGTACCCTGAGCCTGGGTGAGAGAGGATGAGGAGGAGGAGGAGGGCTTGGTCATCCACTCTACCAAGTCTTCGGCATGATGTGGCTCAACATGTCCAGCTGCCGAAAAGAAGGACAAGCGTGTCCCATGGCCATGTGCTGATGACAATGCACCGCGTCCACGACCAGCACTGTTGCCCCCAGACACAGAGCCTGCTTGCCCTCTTTTATTGCCTCCTGACTGTCTGCCTCTCCTTGTTTGCCTTCCAGACATTCTAATAGATGGCCTGCAGGGAGATGGGAAAAAAGCAATAAGGGCTACCTTCAGGTGTCCTTCTCTGTCCCTTGAAACAAGGACTTTCACAGTGAAAGAAACTGACACTGTCCCTACCTAGAGTTTTCTGTCCCTAGAATAAATGTTTTTTTTAATCACAATATAGCACAAGGACAATTCACTCAATGTCTCTCCAGGTCCCTGGAAACAAGGACTTGCAGAGTGAAAGAAACTGACACTGTCCCTACCTAGAGTTTTCTGTCCCTAGAATAAATGTTTTTTTTAAGCACAATATAGCACAAGGACAATTAACTCACTGTCCTTACAGGTCCCTGGAAACAAGGACTTGCAGAGTGAAAGAAAAAAAACACTCTCCCTACCTACAGTTTTCTGTCCCTAGAAAAAATGTTTTTTTTAATCACAATATAGCACAAGGAAAATTAACTCACTGTCCTTACAGGTCCCTGGAAACAAGGACTTGCAGAGTGAAAGAAACTGACACTGTCCCTACCTAGAGTTTTCTGTCCCTAGAATAAATGTTTTTTTTAATCACAATATAGCACAAGGACAATTAACTCACTGTCCTTACAGGTCCCTGGAAACAAGGACTTGCAGAGTGAAAGAAACTGACACTGTCCCTACCTAGAGTTTTCTGTCCCTAGAATAAATGTTTTTTTTAAGCACAATATAGCACAAGGACAATTAACTCACTGTCCTTACAGGTCCCTGGAAACAAGGACTTGCAGAGTGAAAGAAAAAAAACACTCTCCCTACCTAGAGTTTTCTGTCCCTAGAAAAAATGTTTTTTTTAATCACAATATAGCACAAGGAAAATTAACTCACTGTCCTTACAGGTCCCTGGAAACAAGGACTTGCAGAGTGAAAGAAAAAAAACACTCTCCCTACCTAGAGTTTTCTGTCCCTAGAAAAAATGTTTTTTTTAATCACAATATAGCACAAGGAAAATTAACTCACTGTCCTTACAGGTCCCTGGAAACAAGGACTTGCAGAGTGAAAGAAAAAAAACACTCTCCCTACCTACAGTTTTCTGTCCCTAGAAAAAATGTTTTTTTTAATCACAATATAGCACAAGGAAAATTAACTCACTGTCCTTACAGGTCCCTGGAAACAAGGACTTGCAGAGTGAAAGAAACTGACACTGTCCCTACCTAGAGTTTTCTGTCCCTAGAATAAATGTTTTTTTTAAGCACAATATAGCACAAGGACAATTAACTCACTGTCCTTACAGGTCCCTGGAAACAAGGACTTGCAGAGTGAAAAAAAAAAAACACTCTCCCTACCTAGAGTTTTCTGTCCCTAGAAAAAATGTTTTTTTTAAGCACAATATAGCACAAGGACAATTAACTCACTGTCCTTACAGGTCCCTGGAAACAAGGACTTGCAGAGTGAAAGAAAAAAAACACTCTCCCTACCTAGAGTTTTCTGTCCCTAGAAAAAATGTTTTTTTTAATCACAATATAGCACAAGGAAAATTAACTCACTGTCCTTACAGGTCCCTGGAAACAAGGACTTGCAGAGTGAAAGAAAAAAAACACTCTCCCTACCTAGAGTTTTCTGTCCCTAGAAAAAATGTTTTTTTTAATCACAATATAGCACAAGGAAAATTAACTCACTGTCCTTACAGGTCCCTGGAAACAAGGACTTGCAGAGTGAAAGAAAAAAAACACTCTCCCTACCTAGAGTTTTCTGTCCCTAGAAAAAATGTTTTTTTTAATCACAATATAGCACAAGGAAAATTAACTCACTGTCCTTACAGGTCCCTGGAAACAAGGACTTGCAGAGTGAAAGAAAAAAAACACTCTCCCTACCTAGAGTTTTCTGTCCCTAGAAAAAATGTTTTTTTTAAGCACAATATAGCACAAGGACAATTAACTCACTGTCCTTACAGGTCCCTGGAAACAAGGACTTGCAGAGTGAAAGAAAAAAAACACTCTCCCTACCTAGAGTTTTCTGTCCCTAGAAAAAATGTTTTTTTTAATCACAATATAGCACAAGGAAAATTAACTCACTGTCCTTACAGGTCCCTGGAAACAAGGACTTGCAGAGTGAAAGAAAAAAAACACTCTCCCTACCTAGAGTTTTCTGTCCCTAGAAAAAATGTTTTTTTTAATCACAATATAGCACAAGGAAAATTAACTCACTGTCCTTACAGGTCCCTGGAAACAAGGACTTGCAGAGTGAAAGAAAAAAAACACTCTCCCTACCTAGAGTTTTCTGTCCCTAGAAAAAATGTTTTTTTTAATCACAATATAGCACAAGGAAAATTAACTCACTGTCCTTACAGGTCCCTGGAAACAAGGACTTGCAGAGTGAAAGAAAAAAAACACTCTCCCTACCTAGAGTTTTCTGTCCCTAGAAAAAATGTTTTTTTTAATCACAATATAGCACAAGGAAAATTAACTCACTGTCCTTACAGGTCCCTGGAAACAAGGACTTGCAGAGTGAAAGAAAAAAAACACTCTCCCTACCTACAGTTTTCTGTCCCTAGAAAAAATGTTTTTTTTAATCACAATATAGCACAAGGAAAATTAACTCACTGTCCTTACAGGTCCCTGGAAACAAGGACTTGCAGAGTGAAAGAAACTGACACTGTCCCTACCTAGAGTTTTCTGTCCCTAGAATAAATGTTTTTTTTAAGCACAATATAGCACAAGGACAATTAACTCACTGTCCTTACAGGTCCCTGGAAACAAGGACTTGCAGAGTGAAAAAAAAAAAACACTCTCCCTACCTAGAGTTTTCTGTCCCTAGAAAAAATGTTTTTTTTAATCACAATATAGCACAAGGAAAATTAACTCACTGTCCTTACAGGTCCCTGGAAACAAGGACTTGCAGAGTGAAAGAAAAAAAACACTCTCCCTACCTAGAGTTTTCTGTCCCTAGAAAAAATGTTTTTTTTAATCACAATATAGCACAAGGAAAATTAACTCACTGTCCTTACAGGTCCCTGGAAACAAGGACTTGCAGAGTGAAAGAAAAAAAACACTCTCCCTACCTAGAGTTTTCTGTCCCTAGAAAAAATGTTTTTTTTAATCACAATATAGCACAAGGAAAATTAACTCACTGTCCTTACAGGTCCCTGGAAACAAGGACTTGCAGAGTGAAAGAAAAAAAACACTCTCCCTACCTACAGTTTTCTGTCCCTAGAAAAAATGTTTTTTTTAATCACAATATAGCACAAGGAAAATTAACTCACTGTCCTTACAGGTCCCTGGAAACAAGGACTTGCAGAGTGAAAGAAACTGACACTGTCCCTACCTAGAGTTTTCTGTCCCTAGAATAAATGTTTTTTTTAAGCACAATATAGCACAAGGACAATTAACTCACTGTCCTTACAGGTCCCTGGAAACAAGGACTTGCAGAGTGAAAAAAAAAAAACACTCTCCCTACCTAGAGTTTTCTGTCCCTAGAAAAAATGTTTTTTTTAAGCACAATATAGCACAAGGACAATTAACTCACTGTCCTTACAGGTCCCTGGAAACAAGGACTTGCAGAGTGAAAGAAAAAAAACACTCTCCCTACCTAGAGTTTTCTGTCCCTAGAAAAAATGTTTTTTTTAATCACAATATAGCACAAGGAAAATTAACTCACTGTCCTTACAGGTCCCTGGAAACAAGGACTTGCAGAGTGAAAGAAAAAAAACACTCTCCCTACCTAGAGTTTTCTGTCCCTAGAAAAAATGTTTTTTTTAATCACAATATAGCACAAGGAAAATTAACTCACTGTCCTTACAGGTCCCTGGAAACAAGGACTTGCAGAGTGAAAGAAAAAAAACACTCTCCCTACCTAGAGTTTTCTGTCCCTAGAAAAAATGTTTTTTTTAATCACAATATAGCACAAGGAAAATTAACTCACTGTCCTTACAGGTCCCTGGAAACAAGGACTTGCAGAGTGAAAGAAAAAAAACACTCTCCCTACCTAGAGTTTTCTGTCCCTAGAAAAAATGTTTTTTTTAAGCACAATATAGCACAAGGACAATTAACTCACTGTCCTTACAGGTCCCTGGAAACAAGGACTTGCAGAGTGAAAGAAAAAAAACACTCTCCCTACCTAGAGTTTTCTGTCCCTAGAAAAAATGTTTTTTTTAATCACAATATAGCACAAGGAAAATTAACTCACTGTCCTTACAGGTCCCTGGAAACAAGGACTTGCAGAGTGAAAGAAAAAAAACACTCTCCCTACCTAGAGTTTTCTGTCCCTAGAAAAAATGTTTTTTTTAATCACAATATAGCACAAGGAAAATTAACTCACTGTCCTTACAGGTCCCTGGAAACAAGGACTTGCAGAGTGAAAGAAAAAAAACACTCTCCCTACCTAGAGTTTTCTGTCCCTAGAAAAAATGTTTTTTTTAATCACAATATAGCACAAGGAAAATTAACTCACTGTCCTTACAGGTCCCTGGAAACAAGGACTTGCAGAGTGAAAGAAAAAAAACACTCTCCCTACCTAGAGTTTTCTGTCCCTAGAATAAATGTTTTTTTTAATCACAATATAGCACAAGGAAAATTAACTCACTGTCCTTACAGGTCCCTGGAAACAAGGACTTGCAGAGTGAAAGAAAAAAAACACTCTCCCTACCTAGAGTTTTCTGTCCCTAGAATAAATGTTTTTTTTAATCACAATATAGCACAAGGACAATTAACTCACTGTCCTTACAGGTCCCTGGAAACAAGGACTTGCAGAGTGAAAGAAACTGACACTGTCCCTACCTAGAGTTTTCTGTCCCTAGAATAAATGTTTTTTTTAAGCACAATATAGCACAAGGACAATTAACTCACTGTCCTTACAGGTCCCTGGAAACAAGGACTTGCAGAGTGAAAGAAAAAAAACACTCTCCCTACCTAGAGTTTTCTGTCCCTAGAAAAAATGTTTTTTTTAATCACAATATAGCACAAGGAAAATTAACTCACTGTCCTTACAGGTCCCTGGAAACAAGGACTTGCAGAGTGAAAGAAAAAAAACACTCTCCCTACCTAGAGTTTTCTGTCCCTAGAAAAAATGTTTTTTTTAATCACAATATAGCACAAGGAAAATTAACTCACTGTCCTTACAGGTCCCTGGAAACAAGGACTTGCAGAGTGAAAGAAAAAAAACACTCTCCCTACCTACAGTTTTCTGTCCCTAGAAAAAATGTTTTTTTTAATCACAATATAGCACAAGGAAAATTAACTCACTGTCCTTACAGGTCCCTGGAAACAAGGACTTGCAGAGTGAAAGAAACTGACACTGTCCCTACCTAGAGTTTTCTGTCCCTAGAATAAATGTTTTTTTTAAGCACAATATAGCACAAGGACAATTAACTCACTGTCCTTACAGGTCCCTGGAAACAAGGACTTGCAGAGTGAAAAAAAAAAAACACTCTCCCTACCTAGAGTTTTCTGTCCCTAGAAAAAATGTTTTTTTTAAGCACAATATAGCACAAGGACAATTAACTCACTGTCCTTACAGGTCCCTGGAAACAAGGACTTGCAGAGTGAAAGAAAAAAAACACTCTCCCTACCTAGAGTTTTCTGTCCCTAGAAAAAATGTTTTTTTTAATCACAATATAGCACAAGGAAAATTAACTCACTGTCCTTACAGGTCCCTGGAAACAAGGACTTGCAGAGTGAAAGAAAAAAAACACTCTCCCTACCTAGAGTTTTCTGTCCCTAGAAAAAATGTTTTTTTTAATCACAATATAGCACAAGGAAAATTAACTCACTGTCCTTACAGGTCCCTGGAAACAAGGACTTGCAGAGTGAAAGAAAAAAAACACTCTCCCTACCTACAGTTTTCTGTCCCTAGAAAAAATGTTTTTTTTAATCACAATATAGCACAAGGAAAATTAACTCACTGTCCTTACAGGTCCCTGGAAACAAGGACTTGCAGAGTGAAAGAAACTGACACTGTCCCTACCTAGAGTTTTCTGTCCCTAGAATAAATGTTTTTTTTAAGCACAATATAGCACAAGGACAATTAACTCACTGTCCTTACAGGTCCCTGGAAACAAGGACTTGCAGAGTGAAAAAAAAAAAACACTCTCCCTACCTAGAGTTTTCTGTCCCTAGAAAAAATGTTTTTTTTAAGCACAATATAGCACAAGGACAATTAACTCACTGTCCTTACAGGTCCCTGGAAACAAGGACTTGCAGAGTGAAAGAAAAAAAACACTCTCCCTACCTAGAGTTTTCTGTCCCTAGAAAAAATGTTTTTTTTAATCACAATATAGCACAAGGAAAATTAACTCACTGTCCTTACAGGTCCCTGGAAACAAGGACTTGCAGAGTGAAAGAAAAAAAACACTCTCCCTACCTAGAGTTTTCTGTCCCTAGAAAAAATGTTTTTTTTAATCACAATATAGCACAAGGAAAATTAACTCACTGTCCTTACAGGTCCCTGGAAACAAGGACTTGCAGAGTGAAAGAAAAAAAACACTCTCCCTACCTACAGTTTTCTGTCCCTAGAAAAAATGTTTTTTTTAATCACAATATAGCACAAGGAAAATTAACTCACTGTCCTTACAGGTCCCTGGAAACAAGGACTTGCAGAGTGAAAGAAACTGACACTGTCCCTACCTAGAGTTTTCTGTCCCTAGAATAAATGTTTTTTTTAATCACAATATAGCACAAGGAAAATTAACTCACTGTCCTTACAGGTCCCTGGAAACAAGGACTTGCAGAGTGAAAGAAACTGACACTGTCCCTACCTAGAGTTTTCTGTCCCTAGAATAAATGTTTTTTTTAATCACAATATAGCACAAGGAAAATTAACTCACTGTCCTTACAGGTCCCTGGAAACAAGGACTTGCAGAGTGAAAGAAACTGACACTGTCCCTACCTAGAGTTTTCTGTCCCTAGAATAAATGTTTTTTTTAATCACAATATAGCACAAGGAAAATTAACTCACTGTCCTTACAGGTCCCTGGAAACAAGGACTTGCAGAGTGAAAGAAACTGACACTGTCCCTACCTAGAGTTTTCTGTCCCTAGAATAAATGTTTTTTTTAAGCACAATATAGCACAAGGACAATTAACTCACTGTCCTTACAGGTCCCTGGAAACAAGGACTTGCAGAGTGAAAGAAAAAAAACACTCTCCCTACCTACAGTTTTCTGTCCCTAGAAAAAATGTTTTTTTTAATCACAATATAGCACAAGGAAAATTAACTCACTGTCCTTACAGGTCCCTGGAAACAAGGACTTGCAGAGTGAAAGAAACTGACACTGTCCCTACCTAGAGTTTTCTGTCCCTAGAATAAATGTTTTTTTTAATCACAATATAGCACAAGGACAATTAACTCACTGTCCTTACAGGTCCCTGGAAACAAGGACTTGCAGAGTGAAAGAAACTGACACTGTCCCTACCTAGAGTTTTCTGTCCCTAGAATAAATGTTTTTTTTAAGCACAATATAGCACAAGGACAATTAACTCACTGACCTTACAGGTCCCTGGAAACAAGGACTTGCAGAGTGAAAGAAACTGACACTGTCCCTACCTAGAGTTTTCTGTCCCTAGAATAAATGTTTTTTTTAAGCACACTATAGCAGAAGCACAAAACACACTGACACTCTCCCTACCTATCCTTCTCTTTCCCTAAACTAAAGGAATCCAGGTTAAGCAAGAAAGAAATAACAGTCACTGTCCCTGCCTATGCTACTCTATCCCTGCTCCGGAACACACTACACTAGGCCGCCGTGCTGGCGGCCTTTTATAGTGTGGGGCGTGTACTAAACACCCTCAGCAATAATTGGCCACAGGCATCCTGCCTGTGGCCAATCATTGCTCTCCTCGCTGCCGGCGCTGTGATTGGCCAAGCATGCGGGGTCACAGTGCATGCTTGGCCAATCACAGCGCCTGGATGACACTGCGATGGCGTAGTGCATTGTGGGCCGTTCGCGTCACTCGAATTTGGCGCGAACGGCCCAAATCGTTCGATCTTCGTCGAACGATCGAACAGCCAATGTTCGAGTCGAACGTATGTTCGACTCGAACACGAAGCTCATCCCTATTGGCCAGGAATGATTGTGTCAAATTTGCTTGCAATGTTTATGTATGAAAGTATTAATATATTTTTTTGGTTTAACTCCACAGTTCCCTTCTATGCCACATGAATGGCAGAATGTGGCATCTCAGTTTGCCCAGCGATGGAACTTTCCAAACTGTGGAGGTGCCATAGACGGCAAGCATGTATGGGTCATACCACCACCCCATTCGGGATCCCATTACTTCAATTATAAGGGGTTCCACAGCATCGTCATGATGGCAGTGGTGTCGGCCACCTACGAATTTCTTTACGTGGATGTTGGTAAAAATGGACGGATGTCCGATGGAGGAGTCTTTGCTCAGACTGAGTTTGGCCAACGGCTCTTATCAGATGAGCTGGCCTTGCCACCAGCTGACCAGAATGTGGAGGGACTCCCGTTCGTCTTTGTTGTGCATGAGGCGTTTGGCCTCGGTCCCCATTTAATGAGGCCATTTCCTCAAAGAACCCTCACCCCTGAGAGGAGGGTGTTTAATTATCGGCTGGCCAGACCCAGAAGGGTGGTGGAAAATGCCTTTGGCATCATGGCCAGCCGATTCCGCTTGTTCCTGACCTCCATCCATCTTACCCCATACAAATGGAACCATGTGGTAATGACCCGTTGTGTCCTACACAATTTCTAACGGGTACATTCCCCTAATTATCTTTCTTTTGGTGGGCCAGAGGCCTCAATACAGGACGGTAATAATTTAGTGGCCCTGGAAGCTGGCCGTCCAGGCTTGGCCCCCCAAACCGGCCGTGATGTTCGGCAGCAATATTTGGAATATTTTGTGGGTAGGGGGGCCATTGATATGCCTGTTGAATCATAATTTGATTGTGTTAACAAATAAAATCTTTCTGCAGAATTTTTTTGGGATTGTCTTTTTGGTTGTGTTTCTCCTTGGTTTTCCTAGTGCACTTGTAGTGCCATGCGTATGTTGCATTATTAAATACCCATCATTGTCAGTGTAAACACAAAACATAATTTTGCTTACTTTGAGCAACATTTAGATAATAAGCCACACATTTTTTTTTTTTATCTTTTTAATCTTTGCACATAAAAAATTTATTTTTATTTTTTTGTATTTTTAACAAAAGTATGTTTAAAATTTGGAGTGTTATAAAATATTTTTTTGTGTAAAACGCATGAACAGGCATGCTTAAAGAACTTACAAAAAATGTTTTATCTAAATTTATACATGTAGTATTAATTAAACATTAAACCAAAAAATAACCTTCGAAAACAAAGCAAGTTCAAAGTTCTCAGTGGATGAGATTGTGGCCTATATATGGTCCTAAAGATTATTTTAAGAGTCTTGACTGACACTAGTATTTTTGTGTTGTTTTTGACTTTCAGCAAACATGCAGGCTTTCAAGAGTCCAGAGATTATGGGGGAGTTTCTGGACAGATGGAAGGAACTTCCTGTTCTCTGGCAAACTAAAACAGCCAAAAATAAAAATAAAGCAGCCAGGACGGCAGCACTGGAGAGCCTGCTAGAATTTGTAAAGACCCAGATCCAGGGCCGGCCCTACCATGGGACCCGATGGTACCATTGTACCAGGCGGCACAATCAGGGGGGCGGCAAATTGCCGCCTGCCCGCTCCTCTCCCCCACTCCACCTATCACTGTGAAACAGCAGCAGCGGCAGGGGCGGGCTGGGCGGGGGGAAGGGTGGAGATTTCCCCCCAGGCCGGCTACCTTATATTCAAAACGGCCGCGCTGCCTGTTTGCTATTTTTTTCCTGTAAATTGTAAAATTCGGCCGCGGCGGCCGCTGATTGGCTGGCTGGCTGGCTGCTGCAGTGCATTCTGGGTGTTGTAGTCTGCATCTCGTTTTTTCTATCTCCCCCGCGAGTCTCCTGTATGTTCTATCTGTGCCCTCATTTACTGAGATCCTCCCCCTATCTCCAGTGCCGTCTGCCCAGAGAACCCGGAGGCGGGGCACTGCTACTGCCAGGTGCTGCTGACACTGTGCAGGGAAGGGGGTGAGCAGAGCTGATGTTCTAAGAAATGTCAGTCTGGAGAGGTAAGTTGGCAGTTTCACATCAGAACTATTCAGGAGGATTTGTTTGCAGTGTGATGAGAATGATAAAGGATTGGAAGAGCAGAGTGTGTATGGGGGAGTCGGCTGAGCCTTGCTCACAGCAAACAGATATCTTGGGAGCTGGCTCATATCACTATATAAACAACCCCCACCCTCTGTGTATGTCCAGATAATGTGAACAAACTTTATAAGCATTCAGTTTAACCCTGTGTTCTCCAAACTCTGTACAATCAACATGTAAATTCCCCACATACACTAAACACTCTATATACATGTTACCTGTCCTCAATAAACAGAGCAGAGCACAGTGTTTAGTTATTTATATGGTGGTGCAATTGTATGAACGCTGATTATCTAGAGAATTTTTTTTTTATTGAGAATTGTTATTTTGCATCTACTCAGTTAGGCTTTTTTCACACACACGTGCACAGGCGTGGTTTTCATGCATTACGTGTAGGGCAGCCCATTAATTTCAATGGGCTGCCCTACACACGAGCAACATGGAAAAGAAGTCCTGAATATTTTCAAAAAGTGTGCGGCACCCTGTAGTTTGGTCCACATGTTTGCAGATGCATGGAGGTGTCAATAACAAAAAATGGCACTGCTGCACATCTGCTTAAGGACAGCACATTTCCTTGCATGTTGGGAAGCATGTAATTTTGCATGCGTTACCCACACGCATAGATGTGAACTTAGGCTAGTCGGTTTACACAGAGCGGGGATCTCCATCTCCCACTTACCCGACGCGGCCGAGAGACATATGAAGTCCTGCCTCTTGGACCAGCTTCTGTGATGGACGTCATACTGGTCCAATGCAGGGACGTGTGATGTCCATCTTAGGAGCCAGTCCAGCAGGCAGGACTTAATTTGACAATGGGCAGGTAAGCGAGAGATACCCGCACTGTGTAAACCAGCGGTTCTCCTCTCTCCCCTGTCCCCATGCACTGGCAAGGCTGCGCTAATGGGCACTGCTGTCTGATCAGGCTAAATTGATGGTCACAGGTAAAGCTGAGCTGATGGGATGGGCACTGATGAGGCTGCATTTATGGGCACTGGTGAAGCTGCATTTATAGGTACTAGTGAAGCTGCATTTATAGGTACTAGTGAAGCTTCATTGATGGCCACTGGTGAGGCTGCATTGATGGCCACTGGTGAGGCTGCATTGGATGGACACTAATCAGGCTGCATTGAAAAACCAGGTGGGCATGAATGGTGAGCTGATTCGGTGGTTCAATGGGCCACTTGACTGGACTTGCCCCCCAGGCCTAAGGCTGCCAGCCCTCCCCTGAGCAGCGGCATTGTAAAGAATACACTGTGCCTGCGGCTGCGGTGTGTGTTCGGGATTCAAAGCTCCTTCCTGTCTCTTCCCCCTCCCTCCAGTCTCCTGCCGTGCGGGGTCCCTGTTATCTCTGACATCAACCTCCCCCCCTCCAATCACCAGTGCGGAGTGTTGAGAGAACTGGGAGGCGGAGCTCACTGGATCTCCTGTCGGGCTGGCCAGAGGAAGGGAGGAGGTGAGCTGACTTTTTCTGGGAGAAGTTTTCTAGGGTGGATAGTAGTTGCTTTCAAAGTGTTTTTTTCTTCAGGAGATGCAGTGAAGGGTTAAGTTGACAGAAGAATCGGAGGAGATAGTGAGTTTGAGTGTGGGGGGGAGGGGGGTCTGCACCAGCCCTATCACATTTAACAGATCACTTCTAAGCATGAACAGTCTGTGCAAACATCCTCCAATCCAATTGTTCAGACTAGATAATGTGAAGTCATTTATAACCATTCATGTAACCTGTATATATGTGGTGAGTTCACCCCTCTGATTGTCCAGACTCAGAGCCTGGATACCACAGGGTTATATGAATGGTCATCAATTACCTTCACATTATCTGGGTATACAGAGTGCTAGGAGCTGGATTAGTAGTACTGTTGTATGATTTATTGTTGTATGTTGTTAGTGGATGAGTTTTTTTTTTTTTATTATATACATCGCGACCTGACCACTTCTCAACTCCCCCCAGCTGGCATCACCCCCCCCAGACCACTTTATACAGACGTCACTCAGAGCTGCTTCCTACCCCCCCCCCCAGCTGAGGGACATCATTTCATGGTCACTTTTCTTCCCCTATCTTCCCAACATCACTCCCTGGTCACCCCATAGACACCACAAGAAATCCCTCCCCATTCTGCCACCGCCATACACTCCGAAGTCCTCTCCTGTACCAACTGCACCCATCATACCCTTCGAACTCCTCTCCTGTACCAACTGCACCCATCATACCCTCCGAACTCCTCTCCTGTACTAACTGCACCCATCATACCCTCCGAACTCCTCCCCTGTACTAACTGCACCCATCATACCCTCCAAACTCCTCTCCTGTACTAACTGCACCTATCATACCCTCCACACTTCTCTCCTGAACATACCGCCCCATCATACCCTCCACACTCCTCTCCTGTACTAACTGCACCCATAATACCCTCCGAACTCCTCCCCTGTACTAACTGCACCCATCATACCCTCCGAACTCCTCTCCTGTATTAACTGCACCCATCATACCCTCCACACTCCTCTCCTGTACATACTGCCTCCATCATACCCTCTACACTCCTCTCCTGTACATACCGCCCCATCATCCCTTCCGCATTCCTCTCCTGTACATACTGTCCCCCATCATCCCCTCCACACTCCTCTCCTGTACAAACCGCCCCCCTCATACCCTCCCAACTCCTCTTCTATACATACTGCTCCATCATACCCTCCACACTTCTCTCCTATGCATACTGCCCCCATCATACCCTCTGCACTCCTCTCCTGTACATACTGCCCCCATCTTACCCTCTGCACTTCTCTTCTGCAGAACCCTGTGCATTCAGATGTAAAGGGGAACTCTGCGGATTCAGATCTAAAGGAGAACTCTGTTGACTCTGATATAAAGGGGGACTCTTATGATTAACTCCATATGATTAGAAATTTTATTTAATCACAAAAATATATGTACAGTGTATACTAAATAAAAAAAATTAGCTGTGCATTGCTTTGTACAGAGGTAATGAATTTAATGTACTACAAAAAAATATATATATTGGCGTGCGCTGCTAATGTGTTCGGGTTTGGCTTGACAAAAAGGTGGCAACCCTACGCTGCACTGTGAGGCAAATTGTCGCCAACCCGTTCCGCCCGCTCCGCGCTCCACTGTGAGGCAAATTGGATGCCCGCCCGCCGGCCAGCCCGCTCCGCTCCCCGCGCGCTCCATTCACCTGGGCTTTGGGCCCAGGTGAATGGAGCGTGCGGGCAGAACAGGGGAACAGTCAGCGGGCGGGACAGTCAGCAGGTGAGCGGGCTTGCTGGCCAAACAGCGGGCGGGGGAGCAGAGAGATGACATCATCTCTCACTGTCCGCCCTGCATCACTGCAGTTCCGCCCCCACTGTGCGGGCAGCAGAGAGATTACATTATCTCTCTGCTGCCTGCCTTTATTCTGGGACACAGCAAGTGGCAAGTGACAATCTGCAACGTGTGGCAGGTGACGTCGTGGCAAGTGACAATCCGCAATGTGTGGCAGGTGGCGTTGTGGCAAGTGACAATCTGCAACGTGTGGCAGGTGACGTCGTGGCAAGTGACAATCCGCAATGTGTGACAGGTGGCGTCATGGCAAGTGACAATCCACTACGTGTGGCCGGTGACATCGCGGCCGCCGGCCACGCACAGGTCCTTTTATACTCCTATATACATGTATAGAGCCATGACAGGTCCTCTTTATACTCCTACATACATGTATAGAGCCATGACAGGTCCTCTTTATACTCCTACATACATGTATAAAGCCATGACAGGTCCTCTTTATATTCCTACATACATGTATAGAGCCATGACAGGTCCTCTTTATATTTCTATATACCGTATTTTTCCGTGTATAAGACGCTTTTTTTTCCTAAAATAATAGCCTGTAAATCGAACAGCGTCTTATACACGGTCAGTCAGCCTGGGAGACAGCCGCGCAGGTGCGTCGCGGCCCATAGCTTGTCAAGCGGCTTCCTCCAATCACGAGCCGTATGTTACTGACGTCAGCTAGAGCTGGGGGTGGAGGTGGAGAGTGATCAGATGCAATCCTGTTGGAAGTGGAGATGCACAGATGCAACAGGGACCGGAGTGTTCTGGGACCAAGATGTCAGAAAATAATAAAAGTAAGTGATTGTCTTACTCTACCAAATCAAACCAAATGTAGCCAGCTATGCAAAAAAGAGCGTGGGAATAGAGCTGCAGAGAAACAGTTTGGACTTGCCTCCACTGAGTATATGATCAGACAGTGGAGAAAACAGGAAGAACAACCGCTGCATAATATACTAGTATTTAAACGTTACCTGCGGTAATTACTAAATAAAAATGTGTTCTGTTTTACCTATGTGTAAAATATTGATTTCTTAATTTTGGGTTGGAAAAATCTTGTACATGGGGGCGTCTTATAGACAGGAAAAATACGGTACATGTATAGAGCCATGACAGGTCCTCATTATACTTCTATATACACGTATAATGCCATGACCTCTTTATACTCCTGTATACATGAATAGAGCCATAACAGGTCCTTTTTATAGAGCCATGACAGGTCCACTTTAGTTATCATGATATAAAATGATGGATGTGGGGGCATTTTGGTGGGCGTGATTTTTTTTTTGGGGGGGGGGGGCAGCATTTCATTCTTGGTACCAGGCAGCACAATGTCTTGGGCCGGCACTGCCCAGATCCCCACAGCAACCATCCAAGAGGTGAACACCAAACTAGCTACCATTAGGGGCACATATAGGACTCAGCGGAATATGGTCCTAAAGTCCCAGAGGTCAGGAGCTGCAGCAGATAAAGTTTATAAACCCAGTCTGTGGTACTACAACAAATTATCATTTCTGGATGACCATCTGGAAGTCAGGGAATCTCTGTCAACCCTTCCCCCCAAACGTCTCTCCAGCCTTCCCTGCAGCCAACCCTCCAGCCTTCCCTGCAGCCAACCCTCCCGCCTTCCTTGCAACCCAGCTCTGGCTTCTTCGGAGGAACAACCAGAGGTCCTTGAGGAGCCGGATTTGGACATATGGAGCCAGGTATAGTATTGATATCAAGATTTATATGTAATAAAAGTAATGATGTAAAATAGATGTTACTATTGCTAACTATTTAATGCTTGAAAAAAAAGTGTTTTAAATATCAATAGACAGTAGTGGTCAAAATTGAAGGGGACAAGAATAAAAAATGCAGGAGTCAGAATCATTGTATTTTTAATTTATTTTTGCATTAAATTTTCAATTGTCATGAGGTGCAAAATGTGTGTGATTGATGAAGCAAAAAATATAAGTATGTCCCTTTTTTATACACAGCCAGAGCTGAGCCAGGAAGAGGGTGACGGTGGGGACCAGGAGGAGGCAGGGCCCAGTGGCACACAGGAGGAGGCCAGGCCCAGCACAAGAGCCCAGATGCCTCCCCTGAAAATCCAAAAAAGAATGCCCAGGAGGGTTAGGCAGGTGGAGGAGGAAACCCGTGTCTTTATTCGAGAGGCTACTGTGGCCCTCAGAGAGCCCCCCTCCGTTGAAGAGGGCTATGCCGCAGTACTGGCACACAAACAAGGCCAAATGGACATTAGGCAACGGCTCTACAATGAAAACTTAATGTTGAAGGTAATCAACAGGGGGTTGCTGGGCGAACTAACCCAGTTCACTGACCTAACAGAGGCCGTCCCTCCTCCTCCTCCTCCTACTCCTCCTCCTGCTACAAGCTCTCCTCCTGAGACACAGCCTCCGAGGAAGCGCTTAACAAAGGCTGCAGAGAAGGCTGGAGAGAAGGCTCCAAGGAAGAGAAAAAAATAATGACTGTTCTAGTACCACAGACTAGAGCTGCATGATTCTGGGAAAAATGAGAATCACGATTCTTTTGCTTAGAACAAAGATCACGATTCTCTCACGATTCTCTCACGATTCTTTAAAATGGTCAATTTAAAAAAAAAAAAAAATATTCGCTTGTCGTTTACTTTTTTTTATTTTTGCATAATTTTCTTATTTTTAATATTTTTCTTATTCTTTACTTTTTAATTATTTTATTTTATTAATTTAATTAATTATTTATTTTTATCATTTTTTTTCACTTCACTTTATTGCTATCACACAGGAGAAAAGAATTCCCTGTGTGATAGCAATTGGAGGAGACAGGTTCTCTTTATTGACCCTCTCACTTCCAAAAACAGGAGTCCAAGCACTAGCACTGTGCTAGAACTCCTGTCACAGCTGAGATGGGAAGAGCACAGCTCTCCCCTCTCACTGTGAACATAGGCGGCAGGGACAGGAGACAGACTCGGTGGCCGGGGGAGGAGGGGGGGAGGGGGGAGTCCCGAAGACAGAGCCAGTCAAGTGTGGTATGTGGGGGGGGGAGGGAGGACAGACGGCAGCACGCATTTTCTGCTAGAAACTCACCGCCCCGTATGTTGAAACGGTCTCCGCTCTGCTCGCACACAGCCCCGCCTCCTCCTAACCCCGTGCTGTGATAGACAGAACACATCCCAACATTGGACCCGCATTCTGTCTATCACAGCGTGGGGTTAGGAGGAGGCGGGGCTGTGTGCGAGCAGAGCAGAGGCAGTTTCAATGTGTGTTTTACCGCTCTGCCATCCCGCGGCGCGCCGCGGATCACGTGTGTGCCGATCCGTCCCTGCTTATCTGCCTAATACTAAAAATCGCGGTAATCCAGGATCGAGATCGCGGGGGGGGTTAATCGAGATCGCGATTCTCATACGATTAATCGTGCAGCTCTACCACAGACTGGGGACATATATCTGACTTACCTGCTGCTGTTCCTGACCTCTGGGAGTCTAAGACAAGATTGTGCTCCTATTTTTTTTTTTTGGTAATTACATAGTTTGGTGTTCTATTCTTGGATGTTTGCTGTGGGGTCCAAAGGATGCACAAATTCAAGCAGGGTCTCCGGTGCTGCCTGCCCCTTTAATATGTTATGTGCCAAATTAAAGGCTTTTTTGATTTACAGCAAATACTTGACTATGTGTTTTTAATTCAAAAAGAGAGTTTGCCAGTGAGTAGGCAGGGACATTTAAAAAAATCTTTTTATAATTAACAAGGGACACAAACCTCCTTGAGGGGAAATAATGCAAATTTATAATGTTGGTGTGGTAACTTGACACACAAAAAGATAAAAAAAAAAAAATGATTCCTAAATATAAAAGAAACAAAAAAAAAAAAAAAATTTATTTACGATATTTTAAATTATTTTATAATTTAATTTACCAACAAAAAATTTAATTCATGAGATCACTAACAATTACTAATAAACAAGTTTGTCATAACTCTGAATATCATTAGCAAAAGAAGTTCCTTATTTTAGCATTATATAAAGAAGAAATGAATGCGCTGCATTAAACGATGCAATAATTTACAGCGTTACGAATGTGCTATCTCCATTACGAATGCTAGTTTTACCAGAACGAGCGCTCCCGTCTCATACTTGATTCTGAGCATGCGTGGTTTTTTTCCCCTTGTAAAAGCATCCACACTACCGTTTTTCACGACGTTAAAAAAAACTACGTGAAAAACGACGTGAAAAAATAGAGCAGGTTCTCATTTTTTTTAGGCCGTTTTTCACTACGTTAAAAATGCTCTGGAGCCTACACACGATCGTTTTTAATGACCAAGTTAAAAAATTGCATTTTAACGACGTGAAAAACGGTCGTGTGTACGCGGCATTAGTAATTCTCTGCCACAGAATCCTTTAGTTACTGAATTAGAACTTTGAAACTCCCATAGTTTAATAGAGACCATAGGTGTCAATGGGACACGCTACAGGAGCTATACTGCAACTCACGAATCCTTCCCTCTGATAGGTAACCAGGCCTCTCCATCATGAATTCCTTCACTGATCCATTGGACAGGTCCTCCCCCGGTTTCCTCTCCTTCAGAGCGGGCCACCTTTACACGGGTTCCCTGGGACTCCAGTGTGTTGGTTGTAGACCCAGTTGAAGGTACTGGGCCTACCTGGAACGTTGTAGCCTTGAGCTAAAGGTGCCCGAGACTCCTCGACCAGTTCACACACCCCCTGGCCAGCAAGGCCATAGGGTGCGTCTTTGCCAACAGGGGTCCATGGAATCCCCGTGGCACACCACCCCCATGGGGCACACTCTCTCGCACTTCTGGCGTCTGCCCTTTATGTACCCTCTCCCGGCATGCACAGCAGGCAGAACCCGCCCACCACATGGTAGCCGAGAGAGGACACCAAATCATATCACAACGCCACCTGCGGTTCAACCCGAGACCTGGGCAACAGCGCCACCTCAGGCCCAGGGGAAATATACACCAGGCAACAACATGGCAGAGCAGAGTCCATATTAAACAGAATTGTAGAATCTGAGCCATACTATTGCCCAGACTGCCCCTAAATTTACAGCATAGTGACACCATTTTTGGGGGTCCTGCTACACATACCCCCCCTTGAAAAGCCACTGTCCCCAGTGGCTGGAAGAGATCAGAAAGACCCCTCAATCCTGAGTGGGTTCCAGTCTTTTCCAACTATGTACACCAAAAAAAAAACATTTGCGGTGCCTGAACCAAAACATTTTGGGAATAGCAGAGGAAAAAGAGAAAGAACATGTAAAAAAACACATACATTACATTCGGTATCAAACACATAGCTTGACAAAATACAATCCCTCCCCTCCTAACATATCTACTCCACCCATTCTCCGATAGAGTTGATTGCAGGTCACCTGCAGAGGGAAAGAAAAAAAAAACAATATACAATTCTAAGATTTTGCAGAAAAGAACCATCTCACCGAGAAGAGATGATTATCCTCTGTGATATATATTAGTTTGCATGGCTAAGCCTAGCCTTACTGAGATCTTCTGCAAAACACCACCACCTAGTGGCAACTCAAGTCATCACACCCCCATGCTGCGCGTGGGCATACATGTACTTCACATGAACTTTCCATCTTGACCACGACGGTTCTCACTTTGGTCCTAACTATACTACCCCACTGTTCAGTTAAAAGAAACGTTTCTTTTCTTTGTGGAGCTGAGGGGAAAGGAAAAAAACAACGGCTCCCCACTTCTTCAGTCAAGTAGATTTTCCTGCAGCAAAGGGCAAAGTTACAAGTGAGTTCAGGGCAGGTTATTCCTGTGAAACAGAATAATAATGAAAAAAAAACCACAAGTTCTATTTCACAAGTAATACTGAGGATTCGGGAGAACAAGAGTCTTCCATTGTCTATCTAGGGTCTCTATAGAGTACACGGTATCCTCTTTCTCCTTACAGCAAATTACCACACGGTCCGCATGGATGTGCTGACCATATGTAGCCTCGAGCTAAAGGTGCTCGAGACTCCTCGACCAGTTCACGCACCCCCCGGCCAGCAAGGCCATAGGGCGCGACTTTGCCACCAGGGGTCCTTGGAATCCCCCTGGCACACCACCCCCATGGGCCCACTCTCTCGCACTTCTGGCGTCTGCCCTTTATGTACCCTCTCCCGGCATGCACAGCGGGCAGAACCCGCCCACCACACGGTAGCCGAGAGAGGCCACCAAATCATACCACAATGCCACCTGCGGTTCAACCCGAGACCTGGGCAACTGCGCCACCTCAGGCCCAGGGGAACTATACACCAGGCAACAGCATGGCAGAGCAGAGTCCATATTAAACAGAATTGTAGAATCTGAGCCATACTATTGCCCAGACTGCTCCTAAATTTACAGCATAGCGACCCCATTTTTGGGGGTCCCGCTACACATGCTTGGTGCAGGAGTTATCACGTGTGGTTTCACAGTGGTCGGGGAGAAGAACATATACCTTGGCAATTTTTTTTTAAGGACTTGTTGTGCATTATGGACATTTGAGGTCCATATATCTGTTGTGACAGCAGGAAGGTAAAGTCACCTGGTTGCATCCAGGGGGGTAGATATATTTCGCCCAGATTCAGGCTTTATGCTGACTTATACAACTAGGTGGAGAGTTGTATAGGCCCAGCTAAGGCTAGTGGGCTCATGGATGACTCATACCTCTAGGGAGAGTGTGGGGCGTCGTGCAGACAGAGATGAGGAGACCAGCTGAACCTTGTCAGCTCATTTAGGCCTCTATAAGAACTCCCAGCTTCATTAGATGTTAGCTCATGCCTGGAACCAGACCTGTGTGGACTGTCTAGGGAGAGTGAACCCCTGTGCGGTGAGGCAAAGCCTGTGTGGCTATTTGTTTGGACTTTTACTAAACCAGGGACTTAGGGACTAGGACAGCACTAGGCTGATCCCAGTTGTTAGTTAGGAAACCTGTATGTTTAGTCAGAGGTCAACTTGACCAGGATTTATTTTGGTTATGTTTCTTTTGCTTTGCTGTGTTTTGTCACTGTAAATAGAAAATAAACCGCACCTTTTTGATTTTGAAAACCACAACCTCCGTTTGCTGGGCCTGTTTTGTGTGGGGAGCCCATCCCGGGGGTCACACACACCCGCTGCCGAGCTAACCCCCTCACAGTTGGTGGAGAACCAGTGGCAGTTTTTTTTTAAGCCAGCATGGAGGAGATACTGAAGCAGCTGGCTCTAGCAAATGCCAATCAACAGCAGACAAATGCAGGTTTGCAAAAGAGCCTTGCAGCTCAACAACAGAGCCTTGCAGCCCAGCAGCAGACAAACGCAACTTTGCAACAGAGTCTGGAGGCTCAGCAACGAGCCCAGCAGCAATCTGAGGCCCGCTTCATAGACCTGTTGCAGAAGCAAGAGCAGAGACTACAACAATAGATGGAAGCAGTAATGCAGCAACGTCCGCAGACCAGTGAGGAAAGCCGTCCCACTAATACCGCGTCCTTTGGGGTGAGTCGTTTATTGACAAAAATGACTGGAGAGGATGATCCAGAGGTATTTTTGACCACATTTGAAAGGACCGCTGAAAGAGAAAAGTGGCCTGAGGAGCAGTGGGCTGGACTGGTGGCTCCTCTGTTAACTGGTGAATCGCAGAAAGCTTACTATGACCTAGAGCCTAACCAAGCAAAAGACTATGTGATGCTAAAAGCTGAAATATTGGCAAGGCTGGGTGTCACCCAGGCTGTCCGGGCTCAGCGTGTGCATAACTGGACTTTCCAGCTTGGAAAACCCCCCAGGTCTCAAATGTATGATCTCATTCACCTGAGCAGAAAGTGGCTACAGCCAGAGACTTTGTCCGCACCAAAGATTGTGGAACGTGTTGTAATGGATCGGTTTTTGAGAGCTCTTCCTACTGCCATCCAAAAGTGGGTAAGCCATGGAGACCCAGAGACGGCCGATGGTCTTGTGGATCGTGTGGAGAAATACTTGGCTACAGAGAACCTGACGGCCTCTTCCAGAGACACTCGGACTTTCCACCCTAAGACCAGACCATCCCCAGGGGCGGATAAGAGGATTCCAAGGGGTGAGGGTGGAGAGAGTGAGAGGGTGGGAGCTCTACCCCAAGTTTGGCGAGAACAGCCTGGGAAATCAGCGGCTCAAGAGGCGGCAAGAAGGATCGTTTGCTACCGCTGCCGGCAAGCGGGACATATTGCAGCCAATTGCCCGGTTGTGGAGGAACCCATGCAGTGTGACTTTCTGACGGGCAGACGTCAGTCGCTGTGTGCGACAGTCGCATGCACTGCCATTCGAGGAACTGAGAAACATTTATGCAAAATGTGTGTTAATGGTAGAAATGTTGTGGTATTGCTGGATTCAGGTAGCCTTGTGACCCTAATAAAGGCTGAGTTAGTTAAAACAGAGGTCTCTGGGAATAGCAAGGTAGCTGTTATTTGTGTGCATGGGGACACCCGAGAGTATCCAGTGACTACAGTGTGTTTCGAGACCCCCAAAGGTACCCTCTCTCATCCAGTGGGCTTAGTATCTCAGTTACCGCATGACGCCATTGTG
This sequence comes from Rana muscosa, assembly GCA_029206835.1. Classification (NCBI taxonomy): domain Eukaryota; kingdom Metazoa; phylum Chordata; class Amphibia; order Anura; family Ranidae; genus Rana; species Rana muscosa. The sequence continues at coordinate 97,194,205 of CM055118.1, read as the reverse complement.
GGAAGGGATTTTCCGAAGTTCTGGGAACTGTGGGATGATCCTGAGCCCCTCACTGGTGCCCCTATGTACCAGGAATGTGATAGCCAGAACTCCCCTGAGAGTGGTGAGGACTCTCCGGAATTTCCCTTATCAGTATTGGCAGGGGAGACTCAAGAAACTGGAGAGGAGCCCACCTCCTCAGACGAAAACCTACCGTCTGTGGAGTTTTCTGATCTTGAGGTTCACAGGGAAAACTTTGCCACAGAACAGTTGAAAGACCCCGCCCTAATAAAGGCACGGGAAAACGTAGTGAAAATAGATGGCGAGTTAGTGAACCCAGATAATACCTGCACTTACCCATACTTCAGCGTAGAGAAGGACCTACTGTATCGGGTGGCAAAAAGGGCAGAAGAAACCGTTGAGCAGCTTGTGGTGCCCAAACCTTACAGGAAGTTGGTGTTGGAGTTGGCCCATGGGCACATTCTTGGAGGTCATCTGGGGACAGAGAAAACCCGAGAGAGGGTATTACAGAGATTCTATTGGCCGGGGGTGATGAAGGACGTAGAAAATTATTGTTCCTCCTGCCCTGTGTGTCAGAGGTTGGCCCCGATGCCACATTTCCGTAGCCCGCTGGTCCCTCTACCCATCATTGAGGTCCCGTTTGAGAGGATCGCCATGGATTTGGTAGGTCCTATAATCAAGTCCGCTAGGGGGCACCAGTACATATTAGTTATAATGGACTATGCCACCCGTTATCCAGAAGCGATCCCTCTCCGAAATACCTCGGCCAAAACCATAGCCAAAGAGCTATCTCTTGTTTTTAGCCGGGTGGGTATTTGTAAAGAACTGCTTACGGACCAAGGTACACCCTTTATGTCCCGGGTTATGAAAGAGCTGTGTAAATTGTTCAAAGTGACGCAATTGCGTACGTCTGTGTATCACCCCCAAACCGATGGGCTGGTTGAAAGATTCAACAAAACCCTAAAACAAATGTTGAAGAAAGTGGTGGATAGAGATGGAAAGGATTGGGACTGTTTACTTCCTTATTTGATGTTTGCTATTAGGGAGGTGCCCCAATCCTCTACGGGATTCTCCCCCTTTGAGTTACTGTATGGGAGACACCCAAGAGGGCTGTTGGATATTGCCAAGGAAACTTGGGAAAGTGAGAGTTCTCCCCACAGGAGTGTGATTGAGCATGTCGCCCTGATGCAAGATCGAATTGCACAGGTAATGCCCATCGTGAAGGAACATTTGGCCCAAGCGCAGTTGGCACAGCAGAGAGTGTACAACCGTGGAGCCAAGACCCGTACCTTTTCCCCGGGGGATAGGATATTGGTACTTGTCCCTACGGTTGAAAGTAAATTCCTTGCCAAATGGCAAGGCCCCTACGAGATAATGGAAAAAGTGAGCGAAGTGAATTACAAGGTCAGACAACCAGGAAGGCGAAAGCCCGAACAGATCTATCACGTTAATCTGTTGAAAGCCTGGAGGGATAGAGAGTCCCTAGTCGCAGACACTTGGTCACCAGCTCAAACTGGTTGCGTGATTCCTGAGGTTGGAATAGCAGCCACCTTGTCACAACCCCAACAACAGGAGGTTAAGGAGTTTGTGCTTCGCAACAAGGAGGTATTCTCTGAGCTGCCGGGACAAACATCTGGGGTAGAGCATGACATCATTACCCCGCCCGGTGAAAGGGTGAAGTTAAAACCCTATCGGATCCCAGAGGCTCGACGGGAGGCAATACGGGAGGAAGTACAGAAAATGCTGAACTTAGGGGTGATAGAGGAGTCCCAAAGTGATTGGTCTAGTCCCATCGTGTTGGTGCCTAAACCGGATGGGAGCTGGCGATTTTGTAACGATTTTCGTCAGTTGAACAAAGTTACAAAATTTGACACCTACCCCATGCCACGTATAGATGAGTTGATCGACCGGCTGGGAACAGCCCGATACATGACGACTCTTGACCTCACAAAAGGGTATTGGCAAATCCCCCTGGCCAAGTCGGCCAAAGAGAAAACCGCATTTGTAACCCCAGACGGGGCGTTCCAATATAAAAGAATGCCGTTCGGGTTACAGAATGCGCCGGCCACATTCCAGCGGAAAATGGACCAGATGCTGAGGCCCCATCGGAAGTATGCTGCGGCTTACCTGGATGACGTAATTGTCTATAGCACAGATTGGGCCTCACATCTGCCAAAAGTGCAAGCAGTCCTGGACTCTGTTCGGGAAGCGGGGTTTACGGCTAACCCCAAGAAGTGTACCATTGGGCAGGAGGAGGCCAAATATCTTGGGTACACCATTGGGAGGGGAGTAATAAAACCCCAACTCAACAAAGTCGAGGCCATCCAGAGTTGGCCACGTCCCAACAGCAAGAAGCAGGTACGAGCCTTTCTGGGAATCGCTGGGTATTATCGGCGATTCATTCCCCACTTTGCTTCTAAGGCTGTGCCCCTAACCAACCTGACGAAGGGGAAAGGGTCGGTCATGATTAAATGGACCCCCGAGGCTGAGGCAGCATTCCAATTCTTGAAACAAGCCTTATGTAGCCAGCCAGTGTTGTACTCACCCGACTTCTCTAAAGACTTTGTCGTACAAAGTGATGCGTCAGATGTGGGGTTAGGAGCAGTATTGTCCCAGGTCTGGAACGGGGAAGAGCACCCAGTCATTTACCTCAGCAGGAAATTGAAGTCCCATGAGGTAAATTACGCCACCGTTGAAAAGGAGTGTTTAGCGGTGAAGTGGGCTCTAGATTCCCTTCGGTACTACCTGCTAGGTAGGCACTTTGACATGGTTACGGATCACGCTCCGTTAAAGTGGATGGCTCAAAACAAGGAAACAAATAGAAGAGTGAAGGTGGTTCCTGGCCCTCCTGGAATTCAACTTCACAGTAAAGCATCGCCCTGGCGTTCAAATGGGGAATGTGGATGCTTTGTCTCGAGTACATGAATGCCTGATTGCTGGTGTTCCAACCCCGAGGTTAAAACAAGAGGGGGGGGTATGTGACAGCAGGAAGGTAAAGTCACCTGGTTGCATCCAGGGGGGTAGATATATTTCGCCCAGATTCAGGCTTTACGCTGACTTATACAACTAGGTGGAGAGTTGTATAGGCCCAGCTAAGGCTAGTGGGCTCATGGATGACTCATACCTCTAGGGAGAGTGTGGGGCGTCGTGCAGACAGAGATGAGGAGACCAGCTGAACCTTGTCAGCTCATTTAGGCCTCTATAAGAACTCCCAGCTTCATTAGATGTTAGCTCATGCCTGGAACCAGACCTGTGTGGACTGTCTAGGGAGAGTGAACCCCTGTGCGGTGAGGCAAAGCCTGTGTGGCTATTTGTTTGGACTTTTACTAAACCAGGGACTTAGGGACTAGGACAGCACTAGGCTGATCCCAGTTGTTAGTTAGGAAACCTGTATGTTTAGTCAGAGGTCAACTTGACCAGGATTTATTTTGGTTATGTTTCTTTTGCTTTGCTGTGTTTTGTCACTGTAAATAGAAAATAAACCGCACCTTTTTGATTTTGAAAACCACAACCTCCGTTTGCTGGGCCTGTTTTGTGTGGGGAGCCCATCCCGGGGGTCACACACACCCGCTGCCGAGCTAACCCCCTCACACTGTATACAGTATGTATTTTAAATATTACATTTTTTCAATTTTTTTAAACAGTATTTAAGTTTTTTTTTTGTTAGATTTTTGCACGTAGTGATTATCGCAACTGTTAGCACGCATAGTGCCTACCTTTTATTTGATTCACAATATTCAAAATAATATGCATCTAGGACTTCCCTGTCCATAGGGTGACAATGCCGCTGTTTGCTGTTTCTGGACTCAGAAAACTGAAAATTGCTGTCTTAATGCTAGTAACACACTGCATCATATATGTGTTTTTTTTTCCAGAATTACACTTTAAATGTTTATTTGTTAAACAAAGTGTCAGGTCACCTGTGGCCAGATGACAGATGCACACCGTAGGTGGTCAGGAGTACATTACAAGGTAGTGAACCCTATGGCTGACTGCTGCGGATAGGAAACTAGGTGGTTGTGGAAAGGGGGACCAGAGGAGCACAACCGGGATCCTACCGGAAGCTAGAGCCGAGATTCCCCAGGGCGCGGAGTCTAAGACCCAGCAGGTCTTCTCCAGAGTCTCTAGTGGTGAGGATGTTACGCTGCAGCTAGGTCCAGGTCGCGACCCCTAGAGTCTCCTAGCTCACGCCTCGTAGGGAAGGAGGAAAGAGGGGAGGCAGCAGCTCAGGATACAAGAATAGCGAAGGACAAGCCAAAGGTCAAGGGTCACAAGCAGACAAGGATAAACGAAGGACAAGCCGAAGGTCAAGGGACACAAGCAGACAGGGATAGTCAGGAACAAGCCAATATCGTAACAGAGAGACAGACGTAGCACACGGCAGGCAGGAACCCAAACACACAATGCTTAACAAACACGTTAATCAGCAAAGCAGGCTTGCAGTGCACAGGTTAATATAGTGTTCTGTGATAGGGCCAGGGGTGGAGTCAGGCTGGGAGGAGATTATAAAGGAAGCCAGGTGAAGGGGTCTGGTCTCTAAGATGAACACATGAGGAGGAAAGGTAAGATGGCAGACAGACATTAGTGCATATCCATGACACAAAGATTTTACAAAAATGATTTTAAAATGATATACAGAATCAAATAAATTATAATATATAAAACAGTTAAATTGATCTAATGTATACTTTCCCGTAACAGTAGCTTTATAACAGTTGAAACAGACACCTCCAATTTGTTTGCACATCCTTGAGGAAGTATTGTGCTGATGACTCACATTGAAGTGGAGGTCATCATGTCAGTAAAAGGACTCTTTCCCACAGCAACACTCTGCTGGAAACATACTGCTGTCCCCATGCTTTGCATAAACCATCACTTACCAGTAACAGTCAAGGGATTCACATATTTTTTCTGCCAAATCAAATTAATATTTGGTGTCACCACCCTTTGCCTTCAAAACAGCATCAATACTTCTACTGTAGGCACAACTGCACACAGTTTTTGAAGGAACTTGGCAGGTAAGTTGTTTCAAACATCTTGGAGAACTAACCACAGATCTTCTGTGGATGTAGGCTACCCCAAATCCTTCTGTCTCTTCATATAATCCCAGACAGACTATATGATGTTGAGATCAGAGCTCTGTGGGGGCCAAACCATTACTCTCAGGCATAGGTGTGCGCAGCCTATTGGATTAGGGTGTGCACCCCAAAGCTCAAACACACGCTACTGATCACTTACTGTGTTCACTCAAAAAGGGAAGGTGCCAGTGAATCACATATTTACCGGCCCCTTCCCCACTCATTCTAAAACATCCCCCTCTGTGTTTCCCCGCAGCAGCAGCCAGTGGGAGAGGAGAGGAGGAAAGCTGGAAGCACTGTGGGGGGAAGGGGGGGTGCCCAGGACAGTAGGGGGAATCTTTGCTGTACAGAGTGATTAGGGTGTGCCTGGGCACACCTGGCACACCCTGTGCAAACGCCTATGCTCTCAGGACTACTTGTTCTTCTTTACGCTGAAGATCTTAATGACATTAGCTGTATGTTTGGGCTCGTACTGCTGCAGAATAAATTTGGGGCCAATCTCACATCTTCTTGATGGTATGGCATGATGGATATGTATCTGCCTGTATTTCTCAGCATTGAGGACATCATTGATCCTGATCAAATCTCCAACTCCATTTGCAAAAATACAGCCCCAAACTTGCAAGGAACCTCCACCATGCTTCACTGTTGCCTGCAGACACACACCGTTCTCCAGTCCTTCAGAGAACAAACTGCCTCCTGCTACAGTCAAATATTTCAAATATTGACTCATCAGTCCATAGCATCTTTCTGCACCCCAGTCCTTATGTATTTGTGTATAGTTCAGTTGCATAGGCTTGTTTTGGCATCGGAGGTATGTTTTTTTGAAAAATCCGAAAGAACGAAAACCCAAAAGAACAAAAAATATGAAATAACGAAAATCCGAAAGAAAGAAAATCCGAAAGAACGAAAAACGATTCAACCTACGAGTTTAACGAATCGATCACATTCGGATAATTTTGTATTTTCTATGATAATTTAATTATTACCTATTAATATTAATAATATTTATTATTTGTTATTATAAACTATAAAATTATAGGTATTGGAATTTCCTTTCAAATTTGGCTAAAGTAAAGCCCTGTACACACGATAGGTTTAACCGATGAAAACAGTCCGATGGACTGTTTTCATCGGACAAACCGATCGTGTATGGGCCCCATCGGTCTTTTTTCCATCGGTGTTTAAAAATAGAACATGTTTTAAAATTATCCGATGGTTAAAAAACCGATAGCAAATTACTATCGTCTGTAGGGAACTCCATCAGATAAAAAACCCACGCATGCTCAGAATAAAGTCGACGCATGCTCAGAAGCATTGAACTTAATTTTTCTTGGCTTATCGGAGTGTTTTACGTCACCGTGTTTGGAACGGTCGGTTTTTTGACTGATGGTGTGTAGGCAAGACTGATGAAAGTCAGCTTCATCGGTTTTCCGATGGAAAAATCCATCGGTTAAAAAACCATAGGAAATCCGATCGTGTGTACAGGGCTTTACTGTTAGTGAATGTAACGAATATGACTGCATCCGAAATTACTGATTATCCAAAGTAATAAATGCTGCATCTAAAACGAATTGAACGTAACGAATACAAATGAATCCGAAGTTCCGAATTATCCGAAGTAAGGAATGCCGCATCTAAATGAATGGAACAGAACGAATACGAATGCATCCAAATTTACGAATAATCCAAAGTAACGAATGCTGATCATAACGAATGATCCGAAAAACGAAAAAAAAAAAAAAATTAAACGAAAACGAGAATAGTACACATGTCTGATTTTCAGAAAGCTAAATGAGCAATTGTAGACTCCAATGTTTTTCCCAGAAAAGTTTCCTTTTAAAGGGATCACATTAGCATTTAAAAATGTGAATGGTCCTTGAAGGTATAGGTTACAGGTCTCCCATTGTCATCCTTCCTTTACTATATAAGTGAGGATGACTGTTTTTCTAAATGCTTGTTCCAGATCAATGATCACCTAGGTAATAAAGGAAATAGGAAGATGACAGCCCTGCATCATGTACCTCTGTACCATTGTAGAAATACTCATGTTCCTTATAGTGTGATTGTCTCATTATTTGTTCTGGAAATTATACTATGTTGTAATCTTTATAATGGCATTCGTTTTCTAAGAACTTGTGCCAAATTACACAATAAAAGGAGGTAATTCAGATCACATGACATTTGAATGGTTGTGAAAAAAAAAAAAAAAAAGTTTAAAGTGAGCCTGTGAGGATGGAAATAGGGGAGCTCCAATGACAGGCTCTGAGATTTCCATCTTGTTCTTGCTTTCGTTATCTAGCTATCCTTACCTGGAACAAGCCTCCTGCCGCTGAAATCTGAAAAATAAACTGTTCTAGGTCAGCGACTACTTACGGTAGGTAGTAAAGCCAGGGTCAAGACTATGAAACGGATGTACAAAAGCAGAAACATTATACCAGACATATTCCTGGCTTTTTTTTAAAAAGATTTTTGGAGGGTTTGACGCTAAATGCAGAATAACCAGTTACTTATGTTATCCATTATTAGCCACTTTTTTAGTATTATTATAGATGGAGTCACTTTAGGCCCCTTTCACACTGGCACTTTTTTCAGGCGGTTTAGCGCTAATATTAGCGCTGTTATACTGCCTGAAAAATCGTGCCCTGTATTCTTCAATGTGAAAGCCCGAAGGCTTTCACACTGAAGCGGTGCGCTAGCAGGACCGCTCCAAAAGTCCTGATAGCCGCATCTTTACAGCGGTGAAGGAGCGGTGTGTTCACTGCTCCTTTACCGCGGCTGTCCATTAAAATCAATGGGACACCGCGATAATACCACCCGCAAACCGCGGCAATAGCCGCGGTTTGCGGGCGGTATTAACCCTTTTTCGGCCGCGGTGATAACGACGGTATAGCGACGCTGAAAAACGCGCCGCTATACCGCCACCGCACCTGCCCGCCCCGCCCCAGTGTGAAAGGGGCCTTAAAGTAAAACTGTGACCAGGCTATGTGTATTCAAATATTTATATATCCTTGACCCTTACCATCCGTCCTGGCATCCTTTTAAAAAGGAAGGATCAGCTATCATGTGACCACTGTGAACGGTTATCATAGTGGTCATGTGATCAGGTGTCCGTCCCACCAACTACCCATAGTTAGTCTGGACCAGGAGTTGTCTTTGACAGTTCAGTCTCTTGGCTGGGAGCGTGCACTGAGCTCTCAGCATGGCACACCAGCAGCGAATTTGTGTGGTGTGTGGTGTGTGGATGTTAAAGCCCACTGTTTTGCCATTGCATAAGGGTTATGCAGGCAGCAACAGGTTAACGAACTGTATACAATGTTTAAAACAAAATGTGACATACTCAACTGGGACAGGGGCTTTTGCAGGGGACTGCAGGGTAGCCTCTTGCCTACTGACTATGGGCTCTGGCATTTGAGAGAGCTACAAGCATTTGTGAAGATGTTCTGTTATATACAGTGCCTTGAAAAAGTATTCATACTTATTGAAATTTTCCACATTTTGTCATGTTACAACCAAAAACGTAAATGTATTTTATTGTAATTTTTATGTGATAGACCAACACAAAGTGGCACATACAGTCAGGTCCATAAATATTGCGACATTGACACAATTCTAATCTTCTTGGCTCTATACACCACCACAATGGATTTGAAATGAAATGAACACGATGTGCTTTAACTGCAGACTTTCAGCTTTAATTTGAGGGTATTTACATCCAAATCAGGTGAACGGTGTAGGAATTACAACAGTTTGTATATGTGCCTCCCACTTTTTAAGGGACCAAAAGTAATGGGACAATTGGCTGCTCAGCTGTTCCATGGCCAGGTGTGTGTTATTCCCTCATTATCCTATTTACAAGGAGCAGATAAAAGGTCCAGAGTTCATTTCAAGTGTGCTATTTGCATTTGGTATCTGTTGCTGTGAACTCTCAATATGAGATCCAAAGAGCTGTCACTATCAGTGAAGCAAGCCATCATTAGGCTCAAAAAACAAAACAAACCCATCAGAGAGATAGCAAAAACATTAGGTGTGGCCAAATCAACTGTTTGGAACATCCTTAAAAAGAAAGAATGCACCGGTGAGCTCAGCAACACCAAAAGACCCGGAAGACCACGAAAAACAACTGTAGTGGATGACGAAGAATTCTTTCCCTGGTGAAGAAAACACCCTTCACAACAGTTGGCCAGATCAAGAACACTCTCAAGGAGGTAGGTGTATGTGTGTCAAAGTCAACAATCAAGAGAAGACTTCACCAGAGTGAATACAGAGGGTTCACCACAAGATGTAAACCATTGGTGAGCCTCAAAAACAGGAAGGCCAGATTAGAGTTTGCAAAACAACATCTAAAAAAGCCTTCACAGTTCTGGAACAACATCCTATGGACAGATGAGACCAAGATCAACTTGTACCAGAGTGATGGGAAGAGAAGAGTATGGAGAAGGAAAGGAACTGCTCATGATACAAGGCATACCACCTCATCAGTGAAGCATGGTGGTGGTAGTGTCATGGCCTGGGCATGTATGGCTGCCAATGGAACTGGTTCTCTTGTATTTATTGATGATGTGACTGCTGACAAAAGCAGCAGGATGAATTCTGAAGTGTTTCGGGCAATATTATCTGCTCATATTCAGCCAAATGCTTCAGAACTCATTGGACGGCGCTTCACAGTGCAGATGGACAATGACCCGAAGCATACTGCGAAAGCAACCAGAGTTTTTTAAGGGAAAGAAGTGGAATGTTATGCAATGGCCAAGTCAATCACCTGCCCTGAATCCGATTGAGCATGCATTTCACTTTCTGAAGACAAAACTAAAGGGAAAATGCCCCAAGAACAAGCAGAAACTGAAGACAGTTGCAGTAGAGGCCTGGCAGAGCATCACCAGGGATGAAACCCAGCGTCTGGTGATGTCTATGCGTTCCACACTTCAGGCTGTAATTGACTGCAAAGGATTTGCAACCAAGTTTTAAAAATGGAAAGTTTGATTTATGATTGTTAATCTGTCCCATTACTTTTGGTCCCTTAAAAAGTGTGAGGCACAAATACAAACTGTTGTAATTCCTACACCGTTCACCTGATTTGGATGTAAATACCCTCAAATTAAAGCTGAAAGTCTGCAGTTAGAGCACATCTTGTTTGTTTAATTTCAAATTAATTGTGGTGGTGTATAGAGCCAAAAATATTATAATTGTGTCGATGTCCCAATATTTATGGACCTGACTGTAATTGTGAAGTGGAAGAAATTTTTTAAATGGTTTTCAACATTTTGTACAAATCAATATGTGAAAAGTGTGACGTGCATTTTTATTCAGCCCCCCTGAATCAATACTTTGTAGAACCACCTTTCACTGTAATTACAGCTGCAAGTCTTTTTGGGGATGTCTCTACCAGCTTTGCACATTTAGAGAGTGAAATCTTTGCCCATTCCTCTTCGCAAACTAGCACAAGCTCTGTCAGATTGGATGGAGAGTGTCTGTGAACAGCAATTTTCAAGTCTTGCCACAGATTCTCAATTGGATTTAGGTCTGGACTTTGACTGGGCCATTCTAACACATAACACATGAATATGGTTTGATCTAAACCATTTCATTGTAGCTCTGGCTGTATATTTAGGGTTGTTGTTCTGCTGGTAGGTGAACCTCTGCCCCAGTCTCAAGTCTTTTGCTGACTCTAACAGGTTTTCTTCTAAGATTGCCCTGTATTTGGCTCTGTCCATCATCCCATCAACTGACCAGCTTCCCTGTCCCTGCTGAAGAAAAGCATCCCCTCAACATGATGCTGCCACCACCATGTTTCACAGTGGGGATGGTGTGTTCAGGGTGATGTGCAATGTTTGTTTTCCACCACACATAGTAATTGGTTTTTAGGCCAAAAAGTTAAATTTTGGTCTCTTCTGACCAGAGCACCTTTTTCCATATGTTTGCTATGTCCCCCACATGGCTTTTCGCAAACTGCAAATGGGACTTCATATGGCTTTCTTTCAACATTGACGTTCTTCTTGCCACTCTTCAATAAAGGCCAGAATTGTGGAGTGCACGACTAATGCCCCATACACACGATCGGAAATTCCGACAGCAAAAGTCAGACTTTTGCTGTCGGAATTTCTGACGGACTAAGATAGAGAGCAGGTTCTCTATTTTTCCGTCAGAAACTCAGACGGAGGTTTTCCCGATGTGTACGCGGCATAATAGTTGTCCAGTGGAAATGTGGACAGATTCTTCCACCTGAGCTGTGGATCTCTGCAGCTCCTCCAGAGTTACCATGGACCTCTTGGCTGCTTCTCTGATTAATGCTCTCCTTGCCTGTCAGTTTAGGTGGATGGTCATGTCTTGGTAGGTTTGCAGTTGTGCCATACTCTATCAATTTTCGGATTATGGATATTTTTTTTATAACCTAACCCCACTTTAAACTTCTCTACAACTTTATCTCTTACCTGTCTGATGTGTTCCTTGGCCTTCATGATGCTGTTATCTCACTAAGGTTCCCTAAAAAACCTCTAATACCGTGTACACACGATCGGTTTTTCCGATGAAAAAAGACAGATGGAAAAAAAACGATAGGAAATTCCGATCGTCTGTGTGGAATTCCATCGAAGAAAAAACCCACGCATACTCAGAATCAAGTCGACGCATGCTCAGAAGCATTGAACTTCATTTTTCTCGGCACGTCAGAGTGTTTTACGTCACCCGCGTTTTGGACGGTCAGAATTTTGTCTGATGGTGTGTAGGCAAGACTGATGAAAGTCAGCTTCATCGGAATTCCGATGGAAAAATCCATCAGATTTTATTCCATCAGAAATCCAATCGTGTGTACAGGGCATAAGGGCTTCACAGAACAGCTGTATTTATACTGAGATTAAATTACACACAGGTGGACTCTATTTACTAATTAGGTGACTTCTGAAGGCAATTGGTTCCACTAGATTTTAGTTATGGGTATTAGAGTGAAGGCAGCTGAATACAAATGCACATCACACTTTTCACATATTTATTTGTAAAAAATGTTGAAAACCATTTATCATTTTCCTTCCACTGCACAATTATGTGTCACTTTGTGTTGGTCTATCATATAAAATGGCAATAAATACATTTAAGTTTTTGGTTGTAACATGACAAAATATGGAAAATTTCAAGGGGTATGATTGTGACAGGGGTCACTTTGGGCACAGAGTGAGCAAGAAAATAATGGACATTAAGAATACATCTTGGATTACCTAAAATGGGTCTGTAACATTAATCCACCATATTCCCCAGGATATCTGTAAATAACTAGTTTCTGTTTGTTGATCCTGAACTCAACAAGTTAATTGAGAGATGCTGATGTGCCACCTGCCTGTTGTGATGTAAATGAACCTAGGAAGGCTTCTGAGGATCTTTCATTGTGATAATTAACTCTGTACTTGTGTGTATTGTAAAATAGCAGACAGACAGTCTGGGGAACATAAAAGTTATGCATAGTCAATTAATATGTAAAGGGCTTAGCTAATGAACTCACCTGTTGTCTAAGAGATGTCAGAATATGTGTATTGGGAGCTCGTTATGTAACCATTGTGTGATGTTGTGGGTGGAGTTGTTCATTTGGACTGCAGTATTATTTTTGTGTATATAGGGGCCTGCTTCTCTCAATAAAGGTTCAGACCAGTTGGAAATATACGGAGCGTTTGTCTCGTATCTCTGGAAGAAATTTTCCGATGGGACGCCTGACTGTGGAGTGTCGCCAGCGGATGTGTGTTAGGAGAGGGAATATCCTAAATGGCGTTAACCCCTTTCATATTTGGGGTGCCGTTACAATGATACTGTAATGCAAGAGGATATTATGACATATAACCAGGGCTTTTTTCCCCTCCGTAGGTGCAGGAACTCACACCTTTTTGCCACCCCCACCAACCTCCGGGCACTATTTCTTGGTTCCACCCCCTACCCACCTCCCAGTACTGCCCTTTTAAAGAATACACAACCATGTATCACTTTGTGATGCTAAGTCATTTGTATGGAATTTGGTAATGATAACAGGAAAAGCAATAAAATAGATCCCCTGCAGCCAGTAACAATAAGGTCCCCTGCCGGCAACAATAGATGCCCCTAACAACAATGGACCACCTGCAACAAAATCCCCCCCTAGCAAAAATAGACTGCCGGCAGCAGCAACAGATCTCCCTGCAGCCAGCATCAGTAGACTCTGTCAGCCAACAACAATAGACCCCTCCCTCCTTCAACAGTACATCTCTCCCAGCAACAACCGTCCCCCAGCAATATGAGACCCACCCCCAGCAACAGTAGGTTCCCCACCAGCAACAATAGACCCTCCTGCAAAAATAGATCCCTTACAGCTAGAATAGATTCCCCAATCAATAGACCCAAGCAGCAACCCCCCCCCCCCCCCCCGCCCAGCATCCCTTGCCATTACATACAGTCAGTGCTGGAGGTGCCGGAACTACAACCCCCCGCGTTCCCACTGAAAAAAAGTCCAGCATTTAACAATAAAGGAAGCCAAGAGGTCTCTTCTGACTTGAAACTCAGTGAGAAGAGGTTTGTGAAAAGAAAGCTGGTTAATTACATTTGGACATCCCTGGGTCTTTTTGAATACTAGTCCTGAACTGTCTCGGTGGAAAATGACCTGAGTCACCTAGGCTTGTCTGGGTGACTAGTTGTTAATTAGTTAATGTTATTTAGATAACTGTCAGCTATTAGTTGCTAGATGTGGATTAGCATACTGTTTATGTTGGCTGTTCCTTAGATGCGCTAATTGCTTAGGATAACTTAATCAAGCTCTTATCTGATCTTGTGTGCTATATATTGTGTGAGTCTACAATAAAGAGAGATCCTGTTTGCACCTAAGCTAGTGTCATCTAGTTCTTGGGTGCAATATTCAGCTACAATACCTGGTTCCAGACTGGAGGCAGCTGTATACTGACAGAAGCCCCCATGCTTAAAGTAGTAAAAAGTAAAAAATAAAGGTGTATATAGCTGCTGAACTTCTAGAGCAGTGTTTCTCAACCTGGGGGTCGGGACCCCCACGGGGGTCAAATGACAATTTGCCAGGGGTCACCAAATCCTGGGCTGTTCCTGAAGTCCGCAGTCCGCACCACTCTCCCAGCCTTTTCGCGGCCGCCCAGCTGGGCTGTTCCTGGAGCCTGCGGCCACCCACTTAGCCATTTCGCAGCGCCCATTCAGTTAACGGCATGGGTGGGGGGCAGAGACTAGAGGTCAGCTAACTGGTGAGGAATGTGAAGTGGGAGGGGCTGGAGGAGACCCCATCTCCTGATTTTGGCATAGGTGTCATTGCTGCGAGACACCACAGAACTGGAGACACAGTGAAGCCGGAGACACAGCGAGTAACACTACCTGTGATTAGAGTTGCCATTAAAAGTCCCCACTACAGTTCTCAGATCAGCAGATGACCTTGACCAAAAGCACCTAAGTTGGCTGATCAGAACTCTCCCCAGCACTGCCACTCATCCCATCCCCCCACCAGCACTGCCACTCATCTCATTCCCCCCACAAAGGAGTAAGAGAAGGAATAAAAATAGGGAATACATGGAAGGGAGAGGAAAAGAGGGGGAGGAACAAAGAAAAAGTGAGAGAAAGAATAAGGGAATAACAATAAAGATGGCTGGAAAGAAGGATGGGGGAAATAAAAACAAGAAATTAGGATAAAGAGAGATAAAAGGGAGAGAAAGGAGAACAAAGAGAGAGAGAGTGGTACATCCTAAAATGTACCATAAGGGTTTTTAATACTGTACGAGTGGAAGGGACTCAGGGAGCGCTAAATGTCCATGGGTTAGGGGCGCAAATTACTTGTCTTGCCTTGGGTGCTGACAACCTACGCTACGAAAATAATTTTGCCGTCAGGGGTCCCCACAACTTGGGATATTTTATCAAGGGGTCACGGCACTAGAAATGTTGAGAACCACTGTTCTAGAGTGTCACCAGCACCAGTAGATATGTATATAATAAAGTGAAGCAGCGCTAAATACTGTGACAAATACTAAAGTAATATAAAGTGCTAATATATATTGCAAATATGTATAGCGCACCCACCCCAGACTTTACCTGCTTTTCTTAACTTGGCTCCTGCGCAGGAAAGACTGAGGCACACCGCAATACATGCCCGTACCCTCCTGGATGGGGAGGTTGAGCGGTGTTAGTTTTCTTGGGCCTGCCTGCGGCTGGTGTTTGAATCCTCCCGAGCTGATCTCACTTCTGGCTTGGCCAGAAACAATTCCTTAATTCTCCCCAGTAAAGCCACTGTCCACACCAACTGAAAGTCCAACTGCTGTATTTATTTCACATGGATAATAAATAGTCCCTTTAAGAGCAGACAGGTTGAGACGAGACACAGGTCAGATAAGGTGGGAGAGAGGTCCAGGCACAAACTCAAATCTTGGTTCTCTTACTGTCCTGATATGCACAAACAGGTTTGGCGTGCGATCTTTATCACAGACCTAATGAATATGAAAGTCACTGCCACTGACTTGTTGAAGATGGTCACTGCCACTGACCGGGTGAATAGGGCCTTGCCCTATTTGGTCATTGCCACTGACCTGGTGTGCGTAGAGTCACTGCCACTATGACCTACAGAACATGCACTGCCTTCTTGGAGAACTTGGCCCATGTCAAAGAGAAAAAACATCCCTCCGGAGAGTTACCAGAGGCCCTCACTGTCACCATGACTCTGCGCTGGGTCTTCAGAAAGGGTCACCTCCCTGGCCTCCTCGATCCAAGATACGGGTCCCCTCGCACGGTGGTACCCTGGGAGCTCTCGATCCTTAGGGGACCCCAGCCGAAGGCTTCCTATTTAGTTCCTCACCCTAGACTGAAGGTGTCTGGGATGGAACAGCAACTCCGCCTCTGAGCCTAGGGCACCCGGAGGCAGCACACACGCCCAGGCCTAGGGCACCCGGAGGCGACACACACACCCAGCCCTAAGGTGCCTGGGTGCGGGATGACGACGCCCCCTCTGGAAGATGGCCGCCCCTTTTTATACCCTCTCCCGACAGGCACAGCAGGTTCCCCGTCCTGCCGCACTGCTGTCAAGAGGGAACAAGAAAAGGCACAACCCTGTACTGTGGTTCAACCCGGGCCCATGGCAACAGCGCCACCTATAGGCCCCAGGGAACTGCACATCAGTACTATCTCCCAGGGACAGAAATGGTCCATGAACCCTAACAATTTGTGTATCTGAGCCTTATTACCACTCAGATACTTCCCTTAAATGTAGCACCCCGCTACATATGGATATATAAATCTTATCTCAATGTGCAAAGGTGCAATCAAATATCATCAAAAAATAGTCCAATAGTAATAAAGTGCATAAAAAATTCACACTGATTATATATCTCTTTAGATTGTATAAAAAAAGTGCAAAAAATCATGTCTAAAAAAATCAGAGGGGGAAAGGGAAGGGAAAAGGTGTCCAAGTGCAAATCAGCAAGATGAGATATGATGATAGCCTGTAGAAAACCTTCCACAATCCACACCCAATGTGTATTATAGCCTCTCACCTCACGTCAAAGATGTTGGATCCCGATAAGCTGTGCTGTCTTCCTCTTCAATGGAAATATCCTGGCAGGACAAGGAACCACTGCAGCCTCAAGGGTATTTTCCCATATGATCCAAGCTCCACGGCCAACTCTTCTGATATTGTTCCAATATTGTCTCCAGATCCAAGGAATTATATACCGGAAAGAAGAGCCTCCATAGTTGTAGTAATTTGTTAAAAAATCATAAGTTTATTTTTTTTAAATAAACATTATAACAGTTAAAAATGGCATGAGCCAGCAGTAATGCAAAAAAAGTGTCAAACAAAAGAACTTCCGGTCACGGCCGTAACCGGAAGTGACCTCACCGACTCCTACTGACGCGTTGCGTCACACCACACTTGACTTTTTCATGTTTTTTTTAAAAAAGTCACGCATGGTGTGATGCAACTTTAGTAAACTCTTAATTTTTGATATGAGATTAGCATGCAAAAAAAACCAGATGATCTGTCGTATGATTTTCGGAACGTGTGTATGGGCCTTAAAGTGGAGCTCCACCCTAAATTTCAACTTCTGCTATTTGGAACCCTCCCCCCCTCCGGTGTCACAATTGACACCTTTCAGGGGGGAGGGGGGTGAAGATACCTGTCTAAAACAGGTATTTTCACCCACATCCGGGAGTCCTCTCTCCGGGAATCTGCGGGAGTGACGTCACTTCCCCCAGACTTCCCGTAGTGTTCTGGGAGACACTCGGCTCCCAGAACACAGGAGCACCAATCAGAACGGCGCAGCGCGACTCGCGCATGCGCCGTAGGGAACCGGGCATGAAGCCGCAGGGCTTCACTTCCTGGTTCCCTCAGCGAGGATAGCGGAGGGGGCAGCAGAGTGACGAGCGATCGCTCGTCCTCTGCTGCGGACGTCGCTGGACTCCAGGACAGGTAAGTGGCCAAATATTAAAAGTCAGCAGCTGCTGTAGCTGTAGCTGCTGGCTTTTAATATTTTTTTTTTTCAGGCGGAGCTCCGCTTTAAGTGTAAAATCTTTGCAGCAATACGGGCTAGTCTTTTATAGTTTTATAAAACTGCATATTGTACAGGAAACACGATTGTCTACATCTATAAATGTCAAAGATAACAGGAAGAATTGTTTGACAATGTATCAGTTGTACATTTATCCTGAGAGTGGATATTCAGGAATTTCCAAAGGAGTAACTCAATGACAAAAATACTTACTGTAAATACGCAGAAAAAGGAAATGCTTGCAACATGTCCCTTTCATGGCCATCTAATTGTAAAATCTTTGCAGCATTGTAGACTAGTTCCTTCTGGCTTTATTACATTGTATATTGTACAGAAAACATATATAATCTTTACATCTATAAATGTCAACGGTGCCAGTAATTGTTTAACACTATATCAATAGTACAATAGTATATCAATAGTACATTTAATCTGGAAGCGGACATTTAGGAATTTCCAAAACAACAACTCAATGATGAAAATAACACTTTTAACTCGTTGCCACCCGGCCAAGTAAAATTACACTCGGGGGGGGGGGGGCATTCGCCATTCTAGATGAACGCCATATGATGTTCTCCCAGGATCACCCCCCATAAAACTGTGACCAAAAATGACAACTTCAAAAAAGGAAATGCTAAATATCATGGACTGCCTTAGACTTTCAAAAAATTGGTAATTCTGGGGGGGGCTCAAGAAATGAGAGCTGTCGGTATTTCAGGATTGATCGATTTTCAGATATATATGCCATAGTTTGTGGAATCTAAAACTTTCCTACAGACTAAATACCGGTAGTATACACTGATTTTTTTTTTTTTTCACCAAATAAATGTACCAGTATACATTTTGCCCTAAATTTATGAAGAAAGATGATTTATTTGCAAAATTTTAAAAACAGAAACAAAGAAAAACATACACAACCAAAACACATGATCATGGGACTTTAAATGAGGCGTAACATTAGATTTTGTATAAAACATAGATTTATGAACATTACATTACAATCTCACAGATTAAAACAAGCTGGTTGATTATGTTCAACATATAGCAGCCTAGAGTACACACTGTGGTGACAATTGACTCATAAACATATTACAACTAGGGATGAGCCGAACCCCCCCGCCCCCCCCCCCCCCCGTGCGGTTCGCACCAGAACCTACGAACAGACCTAAAGTTTGCGCGAACTTTAGAACCCTATTAAATACAATGGACTCGAACGTTCAAAATCAAAATCAAAAGTGCTAATTATCAAGGCTAATATGCAAGTTATTGTCCTAAAAAGGGTTTGGGGACCTGGGTCCTGCCCCAGGGGACATGTATCAATGCAAAAAAAAGTTTTAAAAACTGCTGTTTTTTCAGGAGCAGTGATTTTAATAATGCTTAAAGTGAAACAATAAAAGTGAAATATTTATTTATATTTCATACCTGGGGGGGTGTATAGTATGCCTGTAAAGCAGCGCTTGTTTCCCGTGCTTAGAACTGTCCCTGCACAAAGTGTCATTTAAAAGTACTCGCGGCTAAATGAATTGTCGGCTCCCGGCAATACAGAGAAAAGTCATTGATAAAAAAAAATATTCAAATGCGTAGGGGTCCCCCCAAATTCAATTACCAGGCCCTCCAGGTCTGGTATGGATATTAAGGGAAATCCTGTGTCAAATTTAAAAAAAAAATGACGTGGGGTTCCCTCCAAATATCCATACTAGACCCTTCAGGTCTAGTATGGATTTTATGGGGAACGCCACCCCAAATTTAAAAAAAAAATGGCGTGGAGTTCCCCCAAAAATCCATACCAGACCCTTATCCAAGCACGCAACCTGGCAGGCCGCAGGAAAAGAGGGGGACGAGAGAGCGCCCCTCCTCCTGAACCGTACCAGGCCACATGCCCTCAACATGGGGAGGATGCTTTGGGGGTCTGTGACCCCTCAAAGCACCATGTCCCCATGTTGAAGGGGACAAGGGCCTCATCCCCACAACCCTTGCCCGGTGGTTGTGGGTGTCTGCGGGCAGGGGGCTTATCGGAATCTGGAAGACCCCTTTAACAAAGGGGACCCCCAGATCCCGCCCCCCCCATGTGAATTGGTAAGGGGTACATTGTACCCCTACCATTTCAGGTCCGCTCAGCAATGACGTAGGTGTAAGGCTGAGTGGACCTGATGGGGAACCTGAGAAGGGGCGGGTCTATTCATTTTTTACACTACGGAGGAAGTTCCTGATTCATGTCCGCTCAGCCAATGACGTAGGCGGGGTCTGAGATACAAGGGCGCCCCCGCCCCCTCGTACCTCAGACCCCGCCTACGTCATTGGCTGAGCGGACCTGATGGGGAACTTCCTCCGCAGTGTAGGTCCGCTCAGCCAATGACGTTTCGTGTGGAGTGCAGACTGCAGCGCTGGACATCGGATCACCGCGGGACACTGGATTACATCGCTGGAATGGGTTTTTTATTTTTTTATTTTTAATAAAGGACTTTTCCCAACGGTTTCTATGTGTTTTTTACACTTTCTTTGTGAAATGGTAGGGGTACAATGTACCCCTTACCAATTCACATAGGCGGGGCGGGATCTGGGGGTCCCCTTTGTTAAAGGGGTCTTCCAGATTCCGATAAGCCCCCCGCCCGCAGACCCCCACAACCACCGGGCAAGGGATGAGGCCCTTGTCCCCATCAACATGGGGACATGGTGGAGTCACAGACCCCCAAATAGGGATGAGCTTCGTGTTCGAGTCGAACATACGTTCGACTCGAACATCGGCTGTTCGATCGTTCGACGAAGATCGAACGATTTGGGCCGTTCGCGCCAAATTCGAGTGACGCGAACGGCCCACAATGCACTACGCCATCGCAGTGTCATCCAGGCGCTGTGATTGGCCAAGCATGCACTGTGACCCCGCATGCTTGGCCAATCACAGCGCCGGCAGCGAGGAGAGCAATGATTGGCCACAGGCAGGATGCCTGTGGCCAATTATTGCTGAGGGGGTTTAGTACACGCCCCACACTATAAAAGGCCGCCAGCGCGGCGGCCTTGTGTAGTGTGTTCCGGAGTAGGGAAAGAGAAGCATAGGCAGGGACAGTGTCATTATTTTTCCTTTACATAATCCTGGATTCCTTGTGTTTAGGGACAGATAAGGATAGGTAGGGAGAGTGTCAGTGACAGTGTGCTATTCTGTGCTAATCCTTGTTTGTAGGGACAGAGAGGTACAGTGAGGGAAAGTGTCAGTGTGCTATTCTGTTCTAAACCAATCTTGCTGAACCATATTTTCAATCCTTGAGTTTAGGGACAGAGAGGTACAGTGAGGGAAAGTGTCAGTGTGCTATTTTGTGCTAAATCTTGTTTGTAGGGACAGAGGGGTACAGTGAGGGAAAGTGTCAGTGTGCTATTTTGTGCTAAATCTTGTTTGTAGGGACAGAGAGGTACAGTGAGGGAAAGTGTCAGTGTGCTATTTTGTGCTAAATCTTGTTTGTAGGGACAGAGAGGTACAGTGAGGGAAAGTGTCAGTGTGCTATTCTGTTCTAAACCAATTTTGCTGTTCCATATTTTCAATCCTTGAGTTTAGGGACAGAGAAGGACACTCGTAGAAATTATCAGTGTGCTATTCTGTGCTAAATCTTGTTTGTAGGGAGGGACAGAGTAGGACAGTGAGGGAAAGTGTCAGTGTGCTATTCTGTTCTAAAACTATTTTGCTGAACCATATTTTCAATCCTTGAGTTGAGGGACAGAGAGGTACAGTGAGTGAAACTGACAGTGTGCTATTCTGTTCTAAACCAATTTTGCTGTTCCATATTTTCAATCCTTGAGTTGAGGGACAGAGAGGTACAGTGAGGGAAAGTGTCAGTGTGCTATTCTGTTCTAAAACTATTTTGCTGAACCATATTTTCAATCCTTGAGTTGAGGGACAGAGAGGTACAGTGAGTGAAACTGACAGTGTGCTATTCTGTTCTAAAGCAATTTTGCTGTTCCATATTTTCAATCCTTGAGTTGAGGGACAGAGAGGTACAGTGAGTGAAACTGACAGTGTGCTATTCTGTTCTAAATCAATTTTGCTGTTCCATATTTTCAATCCTTGAGTTGAGGGACAGAGAGCTACAGTGAGGGAAAGTGTCAGTGTGCTATTGTGTTCTAAAACTATTTTGCTGAACCATATTTTCAATCCTTGAGTTGAGGGACAGAGAGGTACAGTGAGTGAAACTGACAGTGTGCTATTCTGTTCTAAATCAATTTTGCTGTTCCATATTTTCAATCCTTGAGTTGAGGGACAGAGAGCTACAGTGAGGGAAACTGACAGTGTGCTATTCTGTTCTAAAACTATTTTGCTGAACCATATTTTCAATCCTTGAGTTGAGGGACAGAGAGGTACAGTGAGGGAAAGTGTCAGTGTGCTATTGTGTTCTAAACCAATTTTGCTGTTCCATATTTTCAATCCTTGAGTTGAGGGACAGAGAGGTACAGTGAGTGAAACTGACAGTGTGCTATTCTGTTCTAAACCAAATTTGCTGTTCCATATTTTCAATCCTTGAGTTGAGGGACAGAGAGGTACAGTGAGGGAAAGTGTCAGTGTGCTATTCTGTTCTAAAACTATTTTGCTGAACCATATTTTCAATCCTTGAGTTGAGGGACAGAGAGGTACAGTGAGTGAAACTGACAGTGTGCTATTCTGTTCTAAACCAATTTTGCTGTTCCATATTTTCAATCCTTGAGTTGAGGGACAGAGAGGTACAGTGAGTGAAACTGACAGTGTGCTATTCTGTTCTAAACCAAATTTGCTGTTCCATATTTTCAATCCTTGAGTTGAGGGACAGAGAGGTACAGTGAGTGAAACTGACAGTGTGCTATTCTGTTCTAAAGCAATTTTGCTGTTCCATATTTTCAATCCTTGAGTTGAGGGACAGAGAGGTACAGTGAGTGAAACTGACAGTGTGCTATTCTGTTCTAAACCAATTTTGCTCTTCCATATTTTCAATCCTTGAGTTGAGGGACAGAGAGGTACAGTGAGTGAAACTGACAGTGTGCTATTCTGTTCTAAACCAATTTTGCTGTTCCATATTTTCAATCCTTGAGTTTAGGGACAGAGAAGGACACTCGTAGAAATTATCAGTGTGCTATTCTGTGCTAAATCTTGTTTGTAGGGAGGGACAGAGTAGGACAGTGAGGGAAAGTGTCAGTGTGCTATTCTGTTCTAAAACTATTTTGCTGAACCATATTTTCAATCCTTGTGTTTAGGGACAGATAAGGATAGGCAGGGGACAGTGTCAGTGTCATTGTTGCTAAGCCTCCTGCACAGTATACACCTGAAGGTAGCCCTTATTGCTGTTTTTCCCATCTCCCTGCAGGCCATCCATTAAAATGTCTGGAAGGCAACCAAGGAGAGGCAGACAGTCAGGAGGCAAAAAAAGAGGGCAAGCAGGCTCTGTGTCTGGGGGCAACAGTGCTGGTCGTGTACGCGGTGCATTGTCATCAGCACATGGCCATGGGACACGCTTGTCCTTGTTTTCGGCAGCTGGACATGTTGAGCCACATCATGCCGAAGACTTGGTAGAGTGGATGACCAAGCCCACCTCATCCTCCTCATCCTCTCTCACCCAGGCTCAGGGTACTGGCAAAGCAGCTGCCAAAGCGTCCTCTTCTCTGGTATCATTATCTTCATTAGTCAATCCTTCCCTAGACCCACCATGCCCTCCTCCTGAGGAGTCCCCCGAACTGTTTGAGCACAGTGTTGGGTACATGCTCCAGGAGGATGCCCAGCGTTTGGAAGGATGTGATGATGATACCCAGATAGAGGAAGGCAGCAGCGTGAGAGCAGAGAGAGGGGATGCTCAAGAAGGACACCAATCTGGCAGTCATGCTCCAGCAGCTGCAGCATATTGCCAGATTGGCTCCAGTGATGAGGAGGGAGGGGATGATGAGGTCACTGACTCCACGTGGGTGCCTAATAGGAGAGAGGAGGAGGAGGAGGATGAGGAGGAGGCACATCTCCAACGAGGCAGGATGCCCTTGAGTGGCCAGCGTATGGGCAGCACACCAACGGAATCACACCGCAGAGCTCCGCCTGTGCAGGGCGCTGCCTCTGCCCGTCATTCAAAAAGTTCTTTGGTGTGGGCCTTTTTTGAGGCGAGTGCATCAGATCGCACAGCTGCTGTTTGCAACATATGTCTCAAGCGTATATCGCGTGGCCAAAACATCAGCCGCTTGGGCACCACATGCTTGATCAGACATATGTTGACCTGCCATGCAGCTCGTTGGCAAGCCTACCTTAAAGACCCACACCAAAGAACAAAGCTGACCTCTTCTTGCACCGCATCAGCTGGGATCTCCAACCCCACTATACCTTCACTCCTCTCTGAAACCTGCTCTGAGAGGAATGAAGGTGTAGAATTAGGTGTGTCACAGGCAAGAACTTGCGGGCACTCTGCTAGCAGTAGTGATGAGCCGAACACCCCCGGGTTCGGTTCGCACCAGAACCCGCGAACGGACCGAACGTTCGTACGAACATTAGAACCCTATTAAATACAATGGATGCGAACGTTCGAATTCTAAAGTGCTAATTATAACGACTATTATGCATGTTATTGTCCTAAAAAGGGTTTGGGAACCCGGGTTCTGCACCAGGGGACATGTATCAATGCAAAAAGAAGTTTTAAAAACGGTCGTTTTTCGGGAGCAGTCATTTTAATGATGCATAAAGTGAAAAAAAAAAGTCAAATATTCCTTTAAATATCGTACCTGGGGGGTGTCTAAAGTATGCCTGTGAAGTGCCACGTGTTTCCCGTGTTTAGAACTGTCCCTGCACAAAATGACACTTCTAAAGGAAAAAAAAGCCATTTAAAACTGCTTGCGGCTTTAATGTAATGTCTGGTCCCGGTAATATGGATGAAAATCTTTAAGAAAAATGGCATAGCTACCCCATGACCCCCCCCCCCCCCCCCCCACCCCAGCCCATTACCAGCCCCTTTGGGTCTTGTATGGATATTAAGGGGAACACCGCACACAAAATAAAAAAGGCCCTATATACTCTGAACAGCCGTATACAGGCGGTGCATACAAGACAGGGACTGTAGGTTTGTTCTTATGTAGAATGTGTTTGTAATTTTGAACAGGTACATTGTTTAAGTGTAGCTCCAGCCCAAAAATCTATTTTTAAACTTTTTGGAAAACATAGGTAAGGGTTATCACCCCTGTAACATTTGTTTTGCTGTCTGTGCCCCTGTTCAGAACATTTCACCTCACTTTCCGTCCCAATGACAACTGTTTTTGAAATGTGGTGTTTTTCTTGAAACAAGGATTGGTGATAAAGCATCAGTACAGAGGAGACACCTTTTTCCAATATTAACTCTTACAGGAGAGAATTTTCCTTCCAAGGGGTAGATTTCCTCTCACTTCCTGTTGTCTTCTTGCGTTTGCAAGTAGGAGTCGTTTGTAAGTTGGATGTTTGAAAGTAGGGACCTGCCGTATATACTCTGCAGAAATAGGCCCCTTAGTTGTTGGTGTTGGCACAACACTGTAAGCACTCACAGTTACTCTTGGTTGGTGCTGGAACGCCCTGCTGTCAACTATTATATCAGGAATTGTAATTACATATAATTGTTGAACAGTGGTAGTAAAAATTGGGCCTTTGATGGTGGTGCTGGTGCCACAACACTGTAAGCCCTGACAGTTACTCTTGGTGGGTGCAGCAATGGGCCCTGCTGTGAATTATTAGATCAAGAATTGTAATTGCATGCCCCTGTTGAACAGGGGCTGAAAAATTGGGCCTTTCGTGGTGGTGGTGGTGGTGGTGGTGTTGCCACAACACTGTAAGCCCTCAGAGTTACTCTTGGTGGGTGCAGGAATGGGCCCTGCTGTGAATTATTAGATCAAGAATTGTAATTACATGCCCCTTTTGAACAGGGGCTGAAAAATTGGGCCTTTCGTGGTGGTGGTGGTGGTGGCGTTGCCACAACACTGTAAGCCCTCAGAGTTACTCTTGGTGGGTGCAGCAATGGGCCCTGCTGTGAATTATTAGATCAAGAATTGTAATTACATGCCCCTGTTGAACAGGGGCTGAAAAATTGGGCCTTAGGCACTGGTGGCACAACACTGCAACCCCTCACAGATACTGTACTTGGAGCACAGCAATGAGCCCTGTTGCAAAGTATTGCTTCAAAAATTGTAATTACACGCCCCTGTTAAACAGGGGCTGAAAAATTGGGCCTTAGCCACTGGTGGCGGCACCCATAAACAAAAATGATCTTCCAAGCTATCATCATCAATCGTATCATTGAGGACTCGGAGGAGGAGGATAGCCAGTCAACATAACAGCACAGGCACTCAGCATCAGCATCAGTCTTGAAGGGATGTGACATGTTAAAATCAATTAGTCTGTTATATCAGCATCAGGTGTGTGGTAGCTGGTGGTGATCCAAGACTGGTTCATCTTGATGAAAGTCAGTCGATCAACCGAGTCGGTGGACAGGCGCACCCTGTGATCCGTGACAAATCCTCCAGCAGCACTGAATGTGCGTTCCGAAAGAACGCTGGATGCAGGACAGGCCAGTAGCTCAATTGCATACTGTGCAAGCTCTGGCCAGTGATCCATCCTCAAGACCCAGTAAGCCAGAGGATTTTCGGTGGGGAAGGTGTCCAAGTCTGACCTTGCCCCTAGATATTCCTGCACCATGTTTATCAGACGCTGGCGATGGTTGCTGGAACCGATCATACTTTGGGGCTGCGGACTAAAGAATTGTCTGAACGCATCGGTCAGACGGCCACCTTCCCCACCGCTCCTTCTTTGACTGGCCGAAGCCTCAGCAACTCGTTGTCCAGGACCAGGAGTTTGTTACCTCCCAGTCTCTGGGAACGCGTTGCACAGACCTTTCTGCAAGGCCTCCCGGAGTTGTCTCATCCTCTGCTCCCTCTGCGACGGTAACATAAGGTCCGCAACCTTACCCTTGTACCGTGGATCAAGGAGAGTGGCCAGCCAGTAATGGTCCCTCTCCTTGATCCGAAGAATACGAGGATCCTTCCGCAGACTTTGCAGGATCAGGGAGGCCATGCAGCGTAGGTTAGCTGAGGCATTCGGTCCGGAGTCCTCTGGGTCACTAAGGACGACATGATCCGCAGCCACCTCCTCCCAGCCACGTACAAGTCCACTGGTTTCTTGGGACTGTAAATCATCCCTAAAAGACTGCTGCTGATGATGCTGAGTGCCAGCCTCCACCTCCATGCTGACACAATCCTCCTCCTCCTCCTCCTCCTCCTCCTCCTCCTCTTCCTGTGCGATGGGTGGGACAGAAGGAACACTGTCTGGGTAAAGGGGGCCTTGAGAGGCAAGGAAGTCCTCCTCTTCCTGCCTCTGTTCTGCCTCAAGTGCCCTGTCCATTATTCCACGCAGCGTGTGCTCCAACAGGTGGACAAGAGGTACAGTGTCACTGATGCATGCACTGTCACTGCTCACCATCCTCGTGGCCTCCTCAAATGGTGCCAGGACAGTGCATGCATCCCTGATCATGCCCCACTGGCGTGGAGAAAAAAAAACAAGCTCCCCTGACCCTGTCCTGGTGCCGTAGTCGCACAGGTACTCATTGATGGCCCTCTGCTGCGTGTGCAGCCGCTGCAGCATGGCCAACGTTGAGTTCCACCTGGTAGGCATGTCACATATAAGGCGGTTCTTGGGCAGGTTCAACTGCTTTTGCAGCTCAGCCAGGCGAGCACTGGCATTATAAGATCTGCGGAAATGCACACAGACTTTCCTGGCCTGGCCCGGGTACCTGCCCAAGAACCGCTGCACCACCAGGTTAAGGACGTGAGCCACACAGGGCACATGGGTCAGTTGTCCCTGTCGGAGGGCGGAGAGGAGGTTGGTGCCATTGTCGCAAACCACCATTCCTGGCTTAAGCTGGCGTGGCGTCAACCACCTCTCGGCCTGGCCCTGCAGAGCAGACAGGACCTCTGCCCCAGTGTGGCTTCTGTCCCCCAAACACACCAGCGCAAGCACGGCATGGCATCTTTTTGCCTGCGTACTTGCGTAGCCCCGTGAATGGCTACGGAGCACCGCTGGTTCATAGGACAAACCACAGGAAGAGGCCATGGAGGAAGAAGAAGAGGAGGGGGTGGAGGAGAGAGGTGTGTCACAACCAGTAGTAGCATTTTGGAGGCGTGGCGGTGGAACAACCTCCAACACTACTGCACCTTGTCCTGCATCCTTCCCAGCTGCCAAAAGAGTGACCCAATGGGCCGTGAAAGAAAGGTAACGTCCCTGTCCATGCCTGCTGGACCATGAGTCAGCGGTAATATGCACCTTACCGCTGACCGCCCTGTCCAGCGAGGCCAAGACATTGCCTTCCACATGCCGGTAGAGAGCCGGAATAGCCTTCCGTGAGAAAAAGTGGCGTTTGGGAACCTGCCACTGAGGAACCGCACATTGCACAAACTCACGGAAGGGGGCCGAGTCTACCAACTGAAAAGGCAGCAGTTGAAGCGCTAGCAATTTAGCCAAGCTAGCATTCAACCGCTGGGCATGTGGATGGCTGGGAGTGAACTTCTTTCGACGGTCCAGCAGCTGGGGCAGGGAAATTTGCCTGCTAGAATCGGACGTCGGTGTACTGCTAGCAGAGTGGCCGCAAGTACTTGCCTGTGACACACCTAATTCTACACCTTCATTCCTCTCAGTGCATGTTTCAGAGAGGACTGAAGTTATAGTGGGGTTGGAGATCCCAGCTGATGCGGTGCAAGGAGAGGTCCGCTTTGTTCTTTGGTGTGGGTCTTTGAGGTAGGCTTGCCAACGAGCTGCATGGCAGGTCAACATATGTCTGGTCAGGCATGTGGTACCCAAGCGGCTGATGTTTTGGCCACGCGATATACGCTTGAGACATATGTTGCAAACAGCAGCTGTGCGATCTGATGCACTAGCCTCAAAAAAGGCCCACACCAAAGAACTTTTTGAATGACGGGCAGAGGCAGCGCCCTGCACAGGCGGAGCTCTGCGGTGTGATTCCGTCGGTGTACTGCCCTTACGCTGGCCACCAAAGGGCATCCTGCCTCGTTGGAGATGTGCCTCCTCCTCATCCTCCTCCTCCTCCTCTCTCCTATTAGGCACCCACGTGGAGTCAGTGACCTCATCATCCCCTCCCTCCTCATCACTGGAGCCAATCTGGCAGTATGCTGCAGCTGCTGGAACATGACTGCCAGATTGGTGTCCTTCTTGAGCATCCCCTCTGTCTGCTCTCACGCTACTGCCTTCCTGTAGCTGGGTTTCATCATCAGACCCTTCGAAACGCTGGGCATCCTCCTGGAGCATGTACCCAACACTGTGCTCAAACAGTTCGGGGGACTCCTCAGGAGGAGGACATGGTGGGTCTAGGGAAGGAGTGACTGATGATGAGTCTGACATTGATACCAGGGAAGAGGACGCTTTGGCAGCTGCTTTGCCAGTACCCTGAGCCTGGGTGAGAGAGGAGGAGGAGGAGGAGGAGGGCTTGGTCATCCACTCTACCAAGTCTTCGGCATGATGTGGCTCAACATGTCCAGCTGCCGAAAAGAAGGACAAGCGTGTCCCATGGCCATGTGCTGATGACAATGCACCGCGTCCACGACCAGCACTGTTGCCCCCAGACACAGAGCCTGCTTGCCCTCTTTTATTGCCTCCTGACTGTCTGCCTCTCCTTGTTTGCCTTCCAGACATTCTAATGGATGGCCTGCAGGGAGATGGGAAAAAAAGCAATAAGGGCTACCTTCAGGTGTCCTTCTCTGTCCCTTTACTTAAGGATTTCTAAATATGGTTCAGGATGATTGCTTTCGCACAGAATAGCACAATGACAATTTCCCTGACTGTCCAAAAAACAAGGATTTCAAAGATGGTTGATGAGGAATGCTTTAGCACAGTATAGCACAAGGAGAATTTCCCTCACTGTCCTTCCCTGTCCCTACAAACAAGGATTAGCACAGTAAAACACACTGACACTCTCCCTACCTATAGTTTTCTGTCCCTAGAAAAAATGTTTTTTTAAAGATGGTTGATGATCAATGCTTTAGCACAGTATAGCACAAGGAGAATTTCCCTCACTGTCCTTCCCTGTCCCTACAAACAAGGATTAGCACAGTAAAACACACTGACACTCTCCCTACCTATAGTTTTCTGTCCCTATAAAAAATGTTTTTTTAAAGATGGTTGATGATGAGGAATGCTTTAGCACAGTATAGCACAAGGAGAATTTCCCTCACTGTCCTTCCCTGTCCCTACAAACAAGGATTAGCACAGTAAAACACACTGACACTCTCCCTACCTATAGTTTTCTGTCCCTATAAAAAATGTTTTTTTAAAGATGGTTGATGATCAATGCTTTAGCACAGTATAGCACAAGGAGAATTTCCCTCACTGTCCTTCCCTGTCCCTACAAACAAGGATTAGCACAGTAAAACACACTGACACTCTCCCTACCTATAGTTTTCTGTCCCTATAAAAATGTTTTTTTAAAGATGGTTGATGATCAATGCTTTAGCACAGTATAGCACAAGGAGAATTTCCCTCACTGTCCTTCCCTGTCCCTACAAACAAGGATTAGCACAGTAAAACACACTGACACTCTCCCTACCTATAGTTTTCTGTCCCTATAAAAAATGTTTTTTTAAAGATGGTTGATGATCAATGCTTTAGCACAGTATAGCACAAGGAGAATTTCCCTCACTGTCCTTCCCTGTCCCTACAAACAAGGATTAGCACAGTAAAACACACTGACACTCTCCCTACCTATAGTTTTCTGTCCCTATAAAAAATGTTTTTTTAAAGATGGTTGATGATCAATGCTTTAGCACAGTATAGCACAAGGAGAATTTCCCTCACTGTCCTTCCCTGTCCCTACAAACAAGGATTAGCACAGTAAAACACACTGACACTCTCCCTACCTATAGTTTTCTGTCCCTATAAAAAATGTTTTTTTAAAGATGGTTGATGATCAATGCTTTAGCACAGTATAGCACAAGGAGAATTTCCCTCACTGTCCTTCCCTGTCCCTAGAAACAAGGATTAGCACAGTAAAACACACTGACACTCTCCCTACCTATAGTTTTCTGTCCCTATAAAAAATGTTTTTTTAAAGATGGTTGATGATCAATGCTTTAGCACAGTATAGCACAAGGAGAATTTCCCTCACTGTCCTTCCCTGTCCCTACAAACAAGGATTAGCACAGTAAAACACACTGACACTCTCCCTACCTATAGTTTTCTGTCCCTATAAAAAATGTTTTTTTTAAAGATGGTTGATGATCAATGCTTTAGCACAGTATAGCACAAGGAGAATTTCCCTCACTGTCCTTCCCTGTCCCTACAAACAAGGATTAGCACAGTAAAAGACACTGACACTCTCCCTACCTATAGTTTTCTGTCCCTAGAAAAAATGTTTTTTTAAAGATGGTTGATGATCAATGCTTTAGCACAGTATAGCACAAGGAGAATTTCCCTCACTGTCCTTCCCTGTCCCTACAAACAAGGATTAGCACAGTAAAACACACTGACACTCTCCCTACCTATAGTTTTCTGTCCCTATAAAAAATGTTTTTTTAAAGATGGTTGATGATGAGGAATGCTTTAGCACAGTATAGCACAAGGAGAATTTCCCTCACTGTCCTTCCCTGTCCCTACAAACAAGGTTTAGCACAGTAAAACACACTGACACTCTCTCTACCTATAGTTTTCTGTCCCTATAAAAAATGTTTTTTTAAAGATGGTTGATGATCAATGCTTTAGCACAGTATAGCACAAGGAGAATTTCCCTCACTGTCCTTCCCTGTCCCTACAAACAAGGATTAGCACAGTAAAACACACTGACACTCTCCCTACCTATAGTTTTCTGTCCCTATAAAAAATGTTTTTTTAAAGATGGTTGATGATCAATGCTTTAGCACAGTATAGCACAAGGAGAATTTCCCTCACTGTCCTTCCCTGTCCCTACAAACAAGGATTAGCACAGTAAAACACACTGACACTCTCCCTACCTATAGTTTTCTGTCCCTTTAAAAAATGTTTTTTTAAAGATGGTTGATGATCAATGCTTTAGCACAGTATAGCACAAGGAGAATTTCCCTCACTGTCCTTCCCTGTCCCTACAAACAAGGATTAGCACAGTAAAACACACTGACACTCTCCCTACCTATAGTTTTCTGTCCCTAGAAAAAATGTTTTTTTAAAGATGGTTGATGATCAATGCTTTAGCACAGTATAGCACAAGGAGAATTTCCCTCACTGTCCTTCCCTGTCCCTACAAACAAGGATTAGCACAGTAAAACACACTGACACTCTCCCTACCTATCCTTCTCTTTCCCTAAACTAAAGGAATCCAGGTTAAGCAAGAAAAAAAAAATGTCACTGTCCCTGCCTTTTATAGTGTGGGGCGTGTACTAAACACCCTCAGCAATAATTGGCCACAGGCATCCTGCCTGTGGCCAATCATTGCTCTCCTCGCTGCCGGCGCTGTGATTGGCCAAGCATGCGGGGTCACAGTGCATGCTTGGCCAATCACAGCGCCTGGATTACACTGCGATGGCGTAGTGCATTGTGGGCCGTTCGCGTCACTCGAATTAGGCGCGAACGGCCCAAATCGTTTGATCTTCGTCGAACGATCGAACAGCCGATGTTCGAGTCGAACGTATGTTCGACTCGAACACCGAGCTCATCCCTAGCTAGCAGTACACCAACGTCCGATTCTAGCAGGCAAATTTCCCTGCCCCAGCTGCTGGACCGTCGAAAGAAGTTCACTCCCAGCCATCCACATGCCCAGCGGTTGAATGCTAGCTTGGCTAAATTGCTAGCGCTTCAACTGCTGCCTTTTCAGTTGGTAGACTCGGCCCCCTTCCGTGAGTTTGTGCAATGTGCGGTTCCTCAGTGGCAGGTTCCCAAACGACACTTTTTCGCACGGAAGGCTATTCCGGCTCTCTACAGGCATGTGGAAGGCAATGTCTTGGCCTCGCTGGACAGGGCGGTCAGCGGTAAGGTGCATATTACCGCTGACTCATGGTCCAGCAGGCATGGACAGGGACGTTACCTTTCTTTCACGGCCCATTGGGTCACTCTTTTGGCAGCTGGGAAGGATGCAGGACAAGGTGCAGTAGTGTTGGAGGTTGTTCCACCGCCACGCCTCCAAAATGCTACTACTGGTTGTGACACACCTCTCTCCTCCACCCCCTCCTCTTCTTCTTCCTCCATGGCCTCTTCCTGTGGTTTGTCCTCGGAACCAGCGGTGCTCCGTAGGCGTTCAAGGAGCTACGCAAGTACGCAGGCAAAAAGATGCCATGCCGTGCTTGCGCTGGTGTGTTTGGGGGACAGGAGCCACACTGGGGCAGAGGTCCTGTCTGCTCTGCAGGGGCAGGCCGAGAGGTGGTTGACGCCACGCCAGCTTAAGCCAGGAATGGTGGTTTGCGACAATGGCACCAACCTCCTCTCCGCCCTCCGACAGGGACAACTGACCCATGTGCCCTGTATGGCTCACGTCCTTAACCTGGTGGTGCAGCGGTTCTTGGGCAGGTACCCGGGCTTACAGGATGTCCTGAGGCAGGCCAGGAAAGTCTGTGTGCATTTCCGCAGATCTTATAATGCCAGTGCTCGCCTGGCTGAGCTTCAAAAGGAGTTGAACCTGCCCAAGAACCGCCTTATATGTGACATGCCCAACAGGTGGAACTCAACGTTGGCCATGCTGCAGCGGCTGCACACGCAGCAGAGGGCCATCAATGAGTACCTGTGCGACTACGGCACCAGGACAGGGTCAGGGGAGCTCGGGTTTTTTTCACCACGCCAGTGGGGCATGATCAGGGATGCATGCACTGTCCTGGCACCATTTGAGGAGGCCACGAGGATGGTGAGCAGTGACAGTGCATGCATCAGTGACACTGTACCTCTTGTCCACCTGTTGGAGCACACGCTGCGTGGAATAATGGACAGGGCACTTGAGGCAGAACAGAGGCAGGAAGAGGAGGACTTCCTTGCCTCTCAAGGCCCCCTTTACCCAGACAGTGTTCCTTCTGTCCCACCCATCGCACAGGAAGAGGAGGAGGAGGAGGAGGAGGAGGATTGTGTCAGCATGGAGGTGGAGGCTGGCACTCAGCATCATCAGCAGCAGTCTTTTAGGGATGATTTACAGTCCCAAGAAACCAGTGGACTTGTACGTGGCTGGGAGGAGGTGGCTGCGGATCATGTCGTCCTTAGTGACCCAGAGGACTCCGGACTGAATGCCTCAGCTAACCTACGCTGCATGGCCTCCCTGATCCTGCAAAGTCTGCGGAAGGATCCTCGTATTCTTCGGATCAAGGAGAGGGACCATTACTGGCTGGCCACTCTCCTTGATCCACGGTACAAGGGTAAGGTTGCGGACCTTATGTTACCGTCGCAGAGGGAGCAGAGGATGAGACAACTCCGGGAGGCCTTGCAGAAAGGTCTGTGCAACGCGTTCCCAGAGACTGGGAGGTTACAAACTCCTGGTCAACGAGTTGCTGAGGCTTCGGGCAGTCAAAGAAGGAGCGGTGGGGAAGGTGGCCGTCTGACCGATGCGTTCAGACAATTCTTTAGTCCGCAGCCCCAAAGTATGATCGGTTCCAGCAACCATCGCCAGCGTCTGATATACATGGTGCAGGAATACCTAGGGGCAAGGTCAGACTTGGACACCTTCCCCACCGAAAATCCTCTGGCTTACTGGGTCTTGAGGATGGATCACTGGCCAGAGCTTGCACAGTATGCAATTGAGCTACTGGCCTGTCCTGCATCCAGCGTTCTTTCAGAACGCACATTCAGTGCTGCTGGAGGATTTGTCACGGATCACAGGGTGCGCCTGTCCACCGACTCGGTTGATCGACTGACTTTCATCAAGATGAACCAGTCTTGGATCACCACCAGCTACCACACACCTGATGCTGATATAACAGACTAATTGATTTTAAAATGTCACATCCCTTCAAGACTGATGCTGATGCTGAGTGCCTGTGCTGTTATGTTGACTGGCTATCCTCCTCCTCCTCCTCAATGATCCGATTAATGATGATAGCTTGGAAGATCATTTTGGTTTATGGGTGCCGCCACCAGTGGCTAAGGCCCAATTTTCAGCCCCTGTTTAACAGGGGCGTGTAATTACAATTTTTGATGCAATACTTTGCAACAGGGCTCATTGCTGTGCTCCAAGTACAGTATCTGTGAGGGGTTGCAGTGTTGTGCCACCAGTGCCTAAGGCCCAATTTTTCAGCCCCTGTTCAACAGGGGCATGCAATTATAATTATTGATCTAATAATTCACAGCAGGGCCCATTGCTGCGCCCACCAAGAGTAACTGTCAGGGCTTACAGTGTTGTGGCACCAGCACCACCATCAAAGGCCCAATTTTTACTACCACTGTTCAACAATTATATGTAATTACAATTCCTGATATAATAGTTGACAGCAGGGCGTTCCAGCACCAACCAAGAGTAACTGTGAGTGCTTACAGTGTTGTGCCAACACCAACAACTAAGGGGCCTATTTCTGCAGAGTATATACGGCAGGTCCCTACTTTCAAACATCCAACTTACAAACTACAAAAAACTAAAAAAAAGGAATTTGCCATGGAGCTCCACTTAAATAATGCAGCTGTTCAAAATTATAAACAGATTCTACATAAGAACAAACCTACAGTCCCTGTCTTGTATGCACCGCCTGTATACGGCTGTTCAGAGTATATAGGTCCTTTTTTATTTTGTGTGCGGGGTTCCCCTTAATATCCATACAAGACCCAAAGGGGCTGGTAATGGGCTGGGGTAGGGGGGGGGGGGGGTGATGGGGTAGCTATGCCATTTTTCCTAAAGATTTTCATCCATATTACCGGGACCACACATTGCATTAAAGCCGCAAGCAGTTTTAAATGACTTTTTTCCCTTTAGAAATGTTATTTTGTGCAGGGACAGTTTTAAACACGGGAAACACGTGGCACTTCACATGCATACTTTAGACACCCCCCAGGTACAATATTTAAAGGAATATTTGACTTTTTTTTTCACTTTATGCATCATTAAAATGACTGCTCCCGGAAAACGTCCGTTTTTAAAACTTCTTTTTGCATTGATACATGTCCCCTGGTGCAGAAGCCGGGTTCCCAAACTCTGTTTCGGACAATAACATGGATAATAGTCGTTATAATTAGCACTTTAGAATCCGAACGTTCGCATCCATTGTATTTAATAGGGTTCTAATGTTCGTGCGAACTTTCGGTCCGTTCGCGGGTTCTGGTGCGAACCGAACCCGGGGGTGTTCGGCTCATCACTACCCCCAAAGCATCCTCCCCATGTTGAGGGCATGTGGCCTGGTACGGTTCACGTTTTCTGCGGCCTGCCAGGTTGCGTGCTCGGATATAGGGTCTGGTATGGATTTTTGGGGGGAACTCCACGCCATTTTTTTTTTAATTTGCCGTGGAGTTCCTCTTAAAATCCATACCAGACCTGAAGGGTCTGGTATGGATATTTGGGGGGAACCCCACATTATTTTTTTTTATTTGACACAGGGTTCCCCTTAATATCCATACCAGACCTGAAGGGCCTGGTAATTGAATTTGGGGGGACCCCTACGCATTTTTTTATTTATCAATGACTTTTCTCTGTATTGCTGGGAGCCGACAATTCATTATAGCCGCGAGTGCTTTTAAATGACTTTTTTTCCTTCAGAAATGACACTTTGTGCAGGGACAGTTCTAAGCAAGGGAAACAAGCTCCCGAAAAAACGTCAATTTTTAAAACTTTTTTTTGCATTGATACATGTCCCCTGGGGCAGGACCCGGTTCCCCAAACACTTTTTATGACAATATCTTGCATATAAGCCTTTAAAATTTGCACTTTCGATTTCTCCCATAGACTTTTACAGGGTGTTCCGCGGCTTTTCGAATTTGCCGCGAACACCCCAAATTGTTTGCTGTTCGGCGAACGTACAAACAGGCAATGTTCGAGTCGAACATGAGTTCGACTCGAACTCGAAGCTCATCCCTAATTACAACATGGTCAAATCCCTAAAATTGGGTGCATCATAAAATCTGACGCGTTTCATAAATAACCGTCACTTCTTCAGGAGTAGATGCCACCCGTATCAAATCAGTAAGCTAAAGGGGAGAAATTTATAATATGGCTCAACTAGTGTCATTGATTAATAACAAAGAATACTTTCAAACCAAATATTGCAGCATCCCCAAATAGTGACTGCCACACAGTGTCTGGCCCGGCAGTTGTGGTGGGGGTCCTGGACGCCCCATCGGGACAACCAAAGAGTGGCACAGGGAGGTATGAAAATTGAATATAAAGACCCAAAGTACTGATGCTTACATTGCTCGATGTAAACAGATGCTCCTTAGCCCCTAGGTGGAACTTTCCTCTTCCCTATAACCCCCCCCCCTTTTTTTCCTCTCTTTCTGTCTTTTTCTCTCTGTCCTCCTCTTTCCTATTATAATGCAAAAAATTTGGTATGTCTTGACCCTAATGGCACGCCCCACGTTAAACTTCCTCCATTGTTCTTCAAAAACAAAGGGATCCCTCCCTATTGCTGTGCGGGCCATTACATAACCTGCCTGAGAGGATCCCTAGACTTCTTTATCATAGGAACCTGGTCTACCTGAATATATATGGCTTTATGTTCTGGTAACTACCTGGTGCGACCCTATCGCGGGTAGGATGCATCCAGATACTGATCGTTTATATGTTATTTTGTATTGACAACTTATTCTGTGAAGTTATCTTTTCATTGTGTATGTCGCATACCACTAAATAGAAAAAAATATATAAAAAAGACCCAAAGTACCACCTGTGAAGAAGAAGGAAAAGTATGGAACTATCTCTTGTAGGTGAAAGAAACAAAGTAGATGAATGAGGTAGCTCCGTGATGTGGGGATATTGATATTTCATTTTTCCTGCACTTTTTTCAATTCATCAGTGTGAAAAGGCTCCAATACCTGATGATCAGGGATGAGCCGAACACCCCCCTGTT
Source organism: Rana muscosa (assembly GCA_029206835.1). Lineage (NCBI taxonomy): Eukaryota > Metazoa > Chordata > Amphibia > Anura > Ranidae > Rana > Rana muscosa. The sequence goes on along the minus strand of CM055118.1, from coordinate 97,156,695 downwards.
CGGTTCGCACCAGAACCTGCGAACAGACAAAATGTTCGTGTAAACTTTAGAACCCTATTAAATACAATGGACTCGAACGTTCGAAATCTAAAGTGTTAATTATAAAGGCTAATATACAAGTTATTGTCCTAAAAAGTGTTTGGGGACCCGGGTCCTGCCCCAGGGGACATGTATCAATGCAAAAAGAAGTTTTAAAAACGGCCGTTTTTTCGGGAGCAGTGATTTTAATAATGCTTAAAATAAAAAAATAAAAGTGAAATATTCCTTTAAATTTCGTACCTGGGGGGTGTGTATGATATGCATGTGAAGTGGCGCATGTTTCCCGTGCTTAGAACTGTCCCTGCACAAAATGTCATTTTTGAAAGAAAAAAATGCATTTAAAACTGACTCGCGGCTATTAATGAATTGTCGGCTCCCGGCAATACATACAAAAGTCATTGATAAAAAAAAAAAAAAAGCGTGGGGGTTCCCCAGAATTCAATTACCAGGCCCTTCAGGTCTGGAATGGATATTAAGGGGAACCCCGCCGCAAATTAAAAAAAAATTGACGTGGGGTTCCCCCAAATATCCATTCCAGGCCCTTCAGATCTGGCATGGATTTTAAGGGGAACTCCACCCCAAATTTAAAAAAAAAATGGCGTGGAGTCCCCCTAAAAATCCATACCAGACCCCTTATCCGAGCACGCAACCTGGCCGGCCGCAGGGGAAAAGGGGAGGACGAGAGAGCGGCCCCCCTCCCTCCTGAACCGTACCAAGTGTGAGGGGGTTAACTCGGTAGCGGGTGTGTGTGACCCCCTGGTTGGGCTCCCCACACAAAAACAGGGCCAGCAGACGGAGGTTGTGGTTTTCAAAATCAAAAGGTGCGGTTTATTTCTCTATGTACAGTGACAAAAACACAGCAAAGCCAAAAAGAAACAAACAAAATAAATCCTGGTCAGTTTGACCTCTGACTAAACATGCAGGTTTCCTAAACTAACAACTGGGATCAGCCTAGTGCTGTCCTAGTCCCTAAGTCCCTGGTTTAGTAAAAGTCCAAACAAATAGCCACACAGGCTTTGCCTCACCGCACAGGGGTTCACTCTCCCTAGACAGTCCACACAGGTCTGGTTCCAGGCATGAGCTAACACCTAATGAATCTGGGAGTTTTTATAGAGGCCTTAAACGAACTGACAGGCTTCAGCTGGTCTCATCAACTCCCTGCCTCACGACGCCCAGCACTCTCCCTAGAGGTATGAGTCATTCATGAGCCCACTAGCCTCAGCTGGGCTTCATCAACTCCCTAGTTGTATAAGTCGGCATAAAGCCTGAATCTGGGAGAAATATATCTACCCCCCTGGATGCAACCAGGTGACTTTACCTTCCTGCTGTCACATACCCCCCCCTCTTGTTTTAACCTTGGGGTTGGAACACCAGCAATCAGGCATTCATGTACTCGAGACAAAGCATCCACATTCCCCATTTGAACGCCAGGGCGATGCTTTACTGTGAAGTTGAATTCCTGTAGGGCCAGGAACCACCTATTCACTCTTCTATTTGTCTCCTTGTTTTGAGCCATCCACTTTAACGGAGCGTGATCCGTAACCATGTCAAAGTGCCTACCTAGCAGATAGTACCGAAGGGAATCTAGAGCCCACTTCACCGCTAAACACTCCTTTTCAACCGTGGCGTAATTTACCTCATGGGACTTCAACTTCCTGCTGAGGTAAATGACTGGGTGCTCTTCCCCGTTCCAGACCTGGGACAATACTGCTCCTAACCCCACATCTGACGCATCACTTTGTACGACAAAGTCTTTAGAGAAGTCGGGTGAGTACAACACTGGCTGGCTACATAAGGCTTGTTTCAAGAATTGGAATGCTGCCTCAGCCTCGGGGGTCCATTTAATCATGACCGACCCTTTCCCTTTCGTCAGGTTGGTTAGGGGCACAGCCTTAGAAGCAAAGTGGGGAATGAAGCGCCGATAATAACCCGCGATTCCCAGAAAGGCTCGTACCTGCTTCTTGCTGTTGGGACGTGGCCAACTCTGGATGGCCTCGACTTTGTTGAGTTGGGGTTTTATTACTCCCCTGCCAATGGTGTACCCAAGATATTTGGCCTCCTCCTGCCCAATGGTACACTTCTTGGGGTTAGCCGTAAACCCCGCTTCCCGAACAGAGTCCAGGACTGCTTGCACTTTTGGCAGATGTGAGGCCCAATCTGTGCTATGGACAATTACGTCATCCAGGTAAGCCGCAGCATACTTCCGATGGGGCCTCAGCATCTGGTCCATTTTCCGCTGGAATGTGGCCGGCGCATTCTGTAACCCGAACGGCATTCTCTTATATTGGAACGCCCCGTCTGGGGTTACAAATGCGGTTTTCTCTTTGGCCGACTTGGCCAGGGGAATTTGCCAATACCCTTTTGTGAGGTCAAGAGTCGTCATGTATCGGGCTGTTCCCAGCCGGTCGATCAACTCATCTATACGTGGCATGGGGTAGGTGTCAAATTTTGTAACTTTGTTCAACTGACGAAAATCGTTACAAAATCGCCAGCTCCCATCCGGTTTAGGCACCAACACAATGGGACTAGACCAATCACTTTGGGACTCCTCTATCACCCCTAAGTTCAGCATTTTCTGTACTTCCTCCCGTATTGCCTCCCGTCGGGCCTCTGGGATCCGATAGGGTTTTAACTTCACCCTTTCACCGGGCGGGGTAATAATATCATGCTCTACCCCAGATGTTTGTCCCGGCAGCTCAGAGAACACCTCCTTGTTGCGAAGCACAAACTCCTTAACCTCCTGTTGTTGGGGTTGTGACAAGGTGGCTGCTATTCCAACCTCCGGAATCACGCAACCAGTTTGAGCTGGTGACCAAGTTTCTGCGACTAGGGACTCTCTATCCCTCCAGGCTTTCAACAGATTAACGTGATATATCTGTTCGGGCTTTCGCCTTCCTGGTTGTCTGACCTTGTAATTCACTTCGCTCACTTTTTCCATTATCTCGTAGGGGCCTTGCCATTTGGCAAGGAATTTACTTTCAACCGTAGGGACAAGTACCAATATCCTATCCCCCGGGGAAAAGGTACGGGTCTTTGCTCCACGGTTGTACACTCTCTGCTGTGCCAACTGCGCTTGGGCCAAATGTTCCTTCACGATGGGCATTACCTGTGCAATTCGATCTTGCATCAGGGCGACATGCTCAATCACACTCCTGTGGGGAGAACTCTCACTTTCCCAAGTTTCCTTGGCAATATCCAACAGCCCTCTTGGGTGTCTCCCATACAGTAACTCAAAGGGGGAGAATCCCGTAGAGGATTGGGGCACCTCCCTAATAGCAAACATCAAATAAGGAAGTAGACAGTCCCAATCCTTTCCATCTCTATCCACCACTTTCTTCAACATTTGTTTTAGGGTTTTGTTGAATCTTTCAACCAGCCCATCGGTTTGGGGGTGATACACAGATGTACGCAATTGCGTCACTTTGAACAATTTACACAGCTCTTTCATAACCCGGGACATAAAGGGTGTACCTTGGTCCGTAAGCAGTTCTTTACAAATACCCACCCGGCTAAAAACAAGAGATAGCTCTTTGGCTATGGTTTTGGCCGAGGTATTTCTGAGAGGGATCGCTTCTGGATAACGGGTGGCATAGTCCATTATAACCAATATGTACTGGTGCCCCCTAGCGGACTTGATTATAGGACCTACCAAATCCATTGCGATTCTCTCAAACGGGACCTCAATGATGGGTAGAGGGACCAGCGGGCTACGGAAATGTGGCATCGGGGCCGACCTCTGACACACAGGGCAGGAGGAACAATAATTTTCTATGTCCTTCATCACCCCAGGCCAATAGAATCTCTGTAATACCCTCTCTCGGGTTTTCTCTGTCCCCAGATGACCTCCAAGAATGTGCCCATGGGCCAACTCCAACACCAACTTCCTGTAAGGTTTGGGCACCACCAGCTGCTCAACGGTTTCTTCTGCCCTTTTTGCCACCCGATACAGTAGATCCTTCTCTACGCTGAAGTATGGGTAAGTGCAGGTATTATCTGGGTTCACTAACTCGCCATCTATTTCCACTACGTTTTCCCGTGCCTTTATTAGGGCGGGGTCTTTTAACTGTTCTGTGGCAAAATTTTCCCTGTGAACCTCCAGATCAGAAAACTCCACAGACGGTAGGTTTTCGTCTGAGGAGGTGGGCTCCTCTCCAGTTTCTTGAGTCTCCCCTGCCAATACTGACAAGGGAAATTCTGGAGAGTCCTCACCACTCTCAGAGGAGTTCTGGCTATCACATTCCTGGTACATAGGGGCACCAGTGGGGGGCTCAGGATCATCCCACAGTTCCCAGAACTTCGGAAAATCCCTTCCCACAATGGCGTCATGCGGTAACTGAGATACTAAGCCCACTGGATGAGAGAGGGTACCTTTGGGGGTCTCGAAACACACTGTAGTCACTGGATACTCTCGGGTGTCCCCATGCACACAAATAACAGCTACCTTGCTATTCCCAGAGACCTCTGTTTTAACTAACTCAGCCTTTATCAGGGTCACAAGGCTACCTGAATCCAACAATACCACAACATTTCTACCATTAACACACATTTTGCATAAATGTTTCTCAGTTCCTCGAATGGCAGTGCATGCGACTGTCGCACACAGCGACTGACGTCTGCCCGTCAGAAAGTCACACTGCATGGGTTCCTCCACAACCGGGCAATTGGCTGCAATATGTCCCGCTTGCCGGCAGCGGTAGCAAACGATCCTTCTTGCGGCCTCTTGAGCCGCTGATTTCCCAGGCTGTTCTCGCCAAACTTGGGGTAGAGCTCCCACCCTCTCACTCTCGCCACCCTCACCCCTTGGAATCCTCTTATCCGCCCCTGGGGATGGTCTGGTCTTAGGGTGGAAAGTCCGAGAGTCTCTGGAAGAGGCCGTCAGGTTCTCTGTAGCCAAGTATCTCTCTACACGATCCACAAGTTTACCGGCCGTTTCTGGGTCTCCGTGGCTTACCCACTTTTGAATGGCGGTAGGAAGAGCTCTCAAGAAACGATCCATCACAACACGTTCCACAATCTCCGGTGCGGACAAAGTCTCTGGCTGTAGCCACTTCCTGCTCAGGTGAATGAGATCATACATTTGAGACCTGGGGGGTTTTCCAAGCTGGAAAGTCCAGTTATGCACACGCTGAGCCCGGACAGCCAGGGTGACACCCAGCCTTGCCAATATTTCAGCTTTTAGCATCACATAGTCTTTTGCTTGGTCAGGCTCTAGGTCATAGTAAGCCTTCTGCGATTCACCAGTTAACAGAGGAGCCACCAGTCCAGCCCACTGCTCCTCAGGCCACTTTTCTCTTTCAGCAGTCCTTTCAAATGTGGTCAAAAATACCTCTGGATCATCCTCTCCAGTCATTTTTGTCAATAAACGACTCACCCCAAAGGACGCGGTATTAGTGGGACGGCTTTCCTCACTGGTCTGCGGACGTTGCTGCATTACTGCTTCCATTTGTTGTAGTCTCTGCTCTTGCTTCTGTAACAGGTCTATGAAGCGGGCCTCAGATTGCTGCTGGGCTTGTTGATGAGCTTGCTGCTGGGCTGCAAGGCTCCTTTGCAAACCTGCATTTGTCTGCTGTTGATTGGCATTTGCTAGAGCCAGCTGTTTCAGTATCTCCTCCATGCTGGCTTAAAAAAAACTGCCCGCATTCTCCACCAACTGTGAGGGGGTTAACTCGGTAGCGGGTGTGTGTGACCCCCTGGTTGGGCTCCCCACACAAAAACAGGGCCAGCAGACGGAGGTTGTGGTTTTCAAAATCAAAAGGTGCGGTTTATTTCTCTATGTACAGTGACAAAAACACAGCAAAGCCAAAAAGAAACAAACAAAATAAATCCTGGTCAGTTTGACCTCTGACTAAACATGCAGGTTTCCTAAACTAACAACTGGGATCAGCCTAGTGCTGTCCTAGTCCCTAAGTCCCTGGTTTAGTAAAAGTCCAAACAAATAGCCACACAGGCTTTGCCTCACCGCACAGGGGTTCACTCTCCCTAGACAGTCCACACAGGTCTGGTTCCAGGCATGAGCTAACACCTAATGAATCTGGGAGTTTTTATAGAGGCCTTAAACGAACTGACAGGCTTCAGCTGGTCTCATCAACTCCCTGCCTCACGACGCCCAGCACTCTCCCTAGAGGTATGAGTCATTCATGAGCCCACTAGCCTCAGCTGGGCTTCATCAACTCCCTAGTTGTATAAGTCGGCATAAAGCCTGAATCTGGGAGAAATATATCTACCCCCCTGGATGCAACCAGGTGACTTTACCTTCCTGCTGTCACACAAGCCACATGCCCTCAACATGGGGAGGATGTCCCCAAGTTGATGGGGACAAGGGCCTCATCCCCACAACCCTTGCCCGGTGGTTGTGGGGGTCTGCGGGCGGGGGGCTTATCGGAATCTGGAAGACCCCTTTAACAAAGGGGACCCCCAGATCCCGGCCCCCCCTATGTGAATTGGTAAGGGGTACATTGTACCCCTACCATTTCACGAAGAAAGCGTAAAAAAATGTTTAAAAAAACACACAAACACCTTGAAAAAGTCCTTTATTTAAAAAAAAAAAAAAAAAAACATTCCAGCGGTGAAATCCAGTGTCCCGCAGCGATCCCGATGTCCAGCGCTGTCCTTCATTGGTTGTGCCTGAGCGGACCTGATGGGGAACTCCCTCTCAGTATTTTAAATGTATAGACCCGCCCCTTCTAAAGTTCCCCATCAGGTCCACTCAGCGGACCAGATGCGGAACATGAGAAGGGGCGGGTCTATACATGTATTACCAAAGTGAGAGCAGTTCCCCATCAGGTCCGCCCCCTCGGTATGTCGGACCCGCCTACGTCATTGGCTTGAGCGGGGAACTTCCTTCACTGTGTAATTTAAATTTACATAGTGAAGGAAGTTCCCCCGCTCAAGCCAATGACGTAGGCGGGTCCGTCATACCGAGGGGGCGGACCTGATGGGGAACTTCTCTCACTGTGGTAATACATGTATAGACCCGCCCCTTCTCATGTTCCGCATCTGGTCCGCTGAGCGGACCTGATGGGGAACTTTAGAAGGGGCGGGTCTATACATTTAAAATACTGAGAGGGAGTTCCCCATCAGGTCCGCTCAGGCACAACCAATGACGGACAGCGCTGGACATCGGGATCGCCGCGGGACACTGTATTTCACCGCTGGAATGTTTTGTTTTTTTTTGTTTTTTTTAAATAAAGGACTTTTTCAAGGTGTTTGTGTGTTTTTTTAAACATTTTTTTACGCTTTCTTCGTGAAATGGTAGGGGTACAATGTACCCCTTACCAATTCACATAGGAGGGGGGCCGGGATCTGGGGGTCCCCTTTGTTAAAGGGGTCTTCCAGATTCCGATAAGCCCCCCGCCCGCAGACCCCCACAACCACCGGGCAAGGGTTGTGGGGATGAGGCCCTTGTCCCCATCAACATGGGGACATCCTCCCCATGTTGAGGGCATGTGGCTTGGTATGGTTCAGGAGGGAGGGGGGCCGCTCTCTCGTCCCCCCCCTTTTCCCCTGCGGCCGGCCAGGTTGCGTGCTCGGATAAGGGGTCTGGTATGGATTTTTAGGGGGACTCCACGCCATTTTTTTTTAAATTTGGGGTGGAGTTCCCCTTAAAATCCATGCCAGATCTGAAGGGCCTGGAATGGATATTTGGGGGAACCCCACGTCAATTTTTTTTTAAAATTTGCGGCGGGGTTCCCCTTAATATCCATTCCAGACCTGAAGGGCCTGGTAATTGAATTCTGGGGAACCCCCACGCTTTTTTTTTTTTTTTATCAATGACTTTTGTATGTATTGCCGGGAGCCGACAATTCATTAATAGCCGCGAGTCAGTTTTAAATGCATTTTTTTCTTTCAAAAATGACATTTTTTGCAGGGACAGTTCTAAGCACGGGAAACATGCGCCACTTTACATGCATATCATACACACCCCCCAGGTACGAAATTTAAAGGAATATTTCACTTTTATTTTTTCATTTTAAGCATTATTAAAATCACTGCTCCCGAAAAAACGGCCGTTTTTAAAACTTCTTTTTGCATTGATACATGTCCCCTGGGGCAGGACCCGGGTCCCCAAACACTTTTTAGGACAATAACTTGCATATAAGCCTTTATAATTAGCACTTTAGATTTCTCCCATAGATTTTTCGAATTTGCCGCGAACACCCCAATTTGTTCGCTGTTCGGCGAACGGGCGAACAGGCAATGTTCGAGTCGAACATGAGTTCGACTCGAACTCGAAGCTCATCCCTACTGATGATATACATGGGCCGAATATCCATCAGTACCAGCGGGTTCACCAGAAACCGGCTGACATTCGACCCGTGAACAGCATACTGTCAGACAGAAGCTGGCCGAGCATCTGTTTTCTGTAGAAGGGCATGCCAGAAAAACATCTCCTGATCAGTATCCAATCAGCGCTCGCAGCCGGTGTGTTCTGGTGGGGGGGGGCAGTCCCCCTGTTTGAACACAATAGCTCAGTGGGAAGATCGCTGAACTAACAATGTGATTTTAGTACAGCGATCTCCCCACTAAGTTCCTCAGATTTTTTTCGTTCACCCCATGGGCTGAACAAAAAAAAGACTCATAGTGTGTGCCAGGCATAAGTATTGCAATTTTTAACTTTCTTTCATTTAATTTCCACTCTGTGTATTGCCCATGCCCAGTTTGATTTCTGAAAGAAGCTCAAGCTGGTAGATTGCTTAGTCTCTAGCAATTATTTGTAATCATATTTCTGACGCTTGGTGGTAGAAATTGACAAAACAATTGCCAGATTTAGGGTCCAACCAGAGGCGTAACTAAAACTTTCAGGAAGCCTGGTGCAAGAAACCACAGACACTGGCAGGGGCCCTTTTCTCTGAGCCCGGGACCCTCAATCTCCATCTTTTCAGCTTCAGTTGCACAGAATGAATAGACAGGAATAGCTCTGTAAAGAGATTCACATTCATTCACAATTTGAAGCATAGTAAACACAGTTACTATGCTTCAGTTACGAATAAACACACAAATGGTGCAGTACCGATCACACAGTGTGTCCATTCTGAAATGGAAGGAGCCGGAGGGGGGGGACTGTGAAAGGAGGGGGGAAGTGTAACATGAAGGGGCAGTATGATAGGGGGTGTGTGACAGGAGGGGGGTTGCGTGACGGGAAAGCAATATTATGGGGGGTATTGTAACAGGAGGGGGGAAGAGTGACAAGGGAGCAGTGTGACAGGGGGCAGTATCACAGGCAGAGTGTGACAGTAAGCCTCTGGGTCCAACAAAGGAAGGTTTGGGTTTGTTGTGCAACTGAATACGCATACAGCAGTTGATTAACCTCACCACACATGATATAATCTGACAGTACAATCTTCTGTAGGTAAAAGAAAAAATGTAGTGCAAGGGCCTGACTGTTTGGATACAAGTTTGAATAAGTCTAAAGCTGATTACACAGTCAGATTATACCATGCATAGTGAACTTTAAGTGGCAAAGTCTTTGATGATAGAATTATTGTGATAGCACTTTTTCCTTGAAAATGGTAGTTGAAGAAAAGTCTGAACTTGATTTTTTACTAAGGAGAAATAAAAGTTGTTTAAAGTGGAGTTCCCATCAAAAAGAAAAAAAATCTGCCATTAACCACTTAAGCCCCGGACCATTTTGTAGCTAAAGGACCAGGCCCCTTTTTGCAATTCGGCACTGCATCGCTTTAACTGACAATTGCGCGGTCGTGCGACGTGACTCCCAAACAAAACTGGCGTCCTTTTTTTCCCACAAATAGAGCTTTCTTTTGGTGGTATTTGATAACCTCTGCGGTTTTTATTTTTTGCGCTATAACAAAAAAAGAGTGACAATTTTGAAAAAAAATTTAATATTTTTTACTTTTTGCTATAATAAATATCCCCAAAAAAATATAAAAAAACATATTTTTTCCTCAGTTTAGGCCGATACGTATTCTTCTACATATTTTTGGTAAAAAAAAAAATCGCAATAAGCGTTTATTGATTGGTTTGCGCAAAAGTTATAGCGTCTACAAAATAGGGGATAGTTTTATGGCATTTTTATTAATAATTTTTGCTTTACTAGTAATGGCAGCAATTTTTATCGTGACTGCGACATTATGGCGGACACATCGGACACTTTTGACACCATTTTGGGACCATTGTCATTTTTACAGCGATCAGTGCTATAAATATGCACTGATTACTGTAAAAATGACACTGGCAGTGAAGGGGTTAACCTGTAGGTGGCGTTGTAGGGGTTAAGTGTGACCTAATGTGTGATTCTAATTGAAGGGGGCGTGGCTTGGCGTGTGACGTCACTGATCGTCGTTCCCTATGACAGGGAACAGACGATCACTGACACTGCCACTAGGAAGAACGGGGAAAGGTTTGTTTACACTCACCTCTCCCCGTTCTTCAGCTCTGTGACCTGATCGTGGGACACCGACGGCGATCTGGTCCGCGGGTCCCGTGGGCGCGGTCACGGAGCTCAGGACCGGGTCGCCCTTGTGCCCAGCCGTGCCATTCTTTCGACGTACATCGTCGTGCGGCGGTCCTTAAGTGGTTAATTGACATATAATAAAAAAAAAAAAACACATTTGGATATTATTTTTTTTTGACTGACCTTTAAATAGCTGTTGCTATGTGGTCCCACGAAAACTGCCTGCTTCATCACTGAGAGTCCTGTCGTCACTTCCGTTGGCGTCTCCGCTCGCTACTGCTCCTGGGAGAGGTGTGTCATCATTTCCTAGGAGACAGTTGGGCAGCGGCAAGGGCTAGGTTGCCATAACAACGGGGCGGGCACTTCCGACGACGCCACCCGTTGTTATGGCAACCTGTATATTTTACAGCGCCGCTACGGCGCATTACTGAGCATGCGTGAGAATGGAGAGAGAACAGGCGGTGCATGCGGGTCCAGCAGCAGCACCGTGTCCCCGGAACTGGATGCTTGTAGGCTTCATATGCCCACAAGCAAAATGAAAACGGATAGAACACATTCATCAAACTTTTTTCTACAGATGAAACCGGACATCGGGGGACAAATTTAATCGGACACGTGAGTGTTACTATGTCATGTAAAAGGCTTATGAATGGTTTAGATTTTTTTTTATTGTGGATTGTAGTTGGAACTCCGCTTTAACTCCTCCTTGAGACACTGGATCATAATTTTTAGGAAAACATTCCAGTGTCAATTGTAGACAGATGGCAATACTAAGAAAAATATATTTTTGGATGGTACGATTACTACAACAATCTTTATAAGCATAACGGAAATGAAGGATAACATGGTCCACAGATTTCACTTTCTCTCCTCGAAAATGCAGCAGTGGATAGCAATTTTTTTCAAAACAACAACTTTTTGAACATACTGTATACTTTCCACATAGGCAGATGTGGCATCCTATCTTTGGAGTTTACGGAAGATATAAGTTGGCGATTCAACTTGCCGGCATCCAGAAATATCTGTTTATAGGCTCAGGCTGACCTATAAAACACTCATGCCAGAGGTATGAGGAAAAACGTTTGTGGACTCCCTTGAGTCATAAACGTATTAGAGGTTTGCTGTCCATGGTACTGAGGTAACAGGTTCAAATATATTTATGATCAAATGTAAAATCATATATTCACTTACACATTGTAATTCAATTATTTTTAGCCTACTGTTATTAATCCAAAGACTTCTCCATGGACCATTAATGTAAGGGAGCACTACACTAACTATCAATGCAAATGGACTGTTCAATGAATACCAATATAAGGGGGCACTTCTCCAATGACCACCAATGTAAGGGGCCAGTTCTTCCCTGACCACCAATGTAAGGGGCCAGTTCTTCCCTGACCACCAATGTAAGGGGCCACTTCTCCACTGACCACCAATGGAAGGGGGCACTTCTCCACTGACCACCAATGGAAGGGGGCACTTCTCCACTGACCACCATTGGAAGGGGGCACTTCTCCAGTGACCACCATTGGAAGGGGGCACTTCTCCAGTGACCACCATTGGAAGGGGGCACTTCTCCAGTGACCACCATTGGAAGGGGGCACTTCTCCAGTGACCACCATTGGAAGGGGGCACTTCTCCACTGACCACCATTGGAAGGGGGCACTTCTCCAGTGACCACCATTGGAAGGGGGCACTTCTCCACTGACCACCATTGGAAGGGGGCACTTCTCCACTGACCACCATTGGAAGGGGGCACTTCTCCACTGACCACCATTGGAAGGGGGCACTTCTCCACTGACCACCATCCATTGTAAGGGGGTACTTCTCCACTGACCACCATTGTAAGGGGCCACTTCTCCCTCACTACCAATGTAAGGCGCCACTTCTCCCTCACTACCAATGTAAGGGGGCATTTCTCCACTGACCACCAATGTAAGAGGGGTCTTCTCCACTGACCACCAGTGTAAGGGGGCACTTCTCCACTGACAACCAGTGTAAGGGGGCACTTCTCCACTGACCACCAATGTAAGGGGGCACTTCTCCACTGACCACCAATGTAAGGGGGCACTTCTCCACTGACCACCAATGTAAGGGGGCACTTCTCCACTGACCACCAATGTAAGGGGGCACTTCTCCACTGACCACCAATGTAAAGGGACACTTCTCCACTGGCCACCAATGTAAGGGGGCACTTCTCCACTGGCCACCAATGTAAGGGGGCACTTCTCCACTGGCCACCAATGTAAGGGGGCACTTCTCCACTGGCCACCAATGTAAGGGGGCTCTTCTCCACTGGCCACCAATGATATGGGCCCTTCTCCCTTACTACCAATGTAGGGGGGGGCACTTCTCCATTGGCAACCAATGTAAGGGGATCTACTCCACTGCCCACCAATGTAAGGGGCCACTTCTTCCCTGACCACCAATGTAATGGGGCACTTCTCCCTCACTACCAATGGAAGGGGGCACTTCTCCCTCACTACCATCGTAAGGGGGCACTTCTCCCTCACTACCAATGTAAGGGGGCACTTCTCAACTGACCACCAATGTAAGGGGGCACTTCTCCACTGACCACCAATGTAAGGGGGCACTTCTCCACTGACCACCAATGTAAGGGGGCACTTCTCCACTGACCATCAGTGTAAGGAGTCACTTCTCCACTGACTACCAATGCAAACCAGCACTTCACTGACCACCAATTTAAGGGGAACTTTCCCACTGACCACTAATGTAAGAAAGCACTTTACTACTTATAATAACCGATGGTGGGGGTAACTTTTCCACTAATGGCCAATCTAATGGGGCACTACACTGATCACCAATGCAGTTTCACTAGCTACCAATATAAGAGGCCACTAACCACCAATACAGGAGGGCACCACACTGACCACCAATTGAATTACACACGTCATTGGCCAGTGGTGTAAGGGGACACTTTCCTGACCATTAGGGTTGGTTGGGGTGTTGGGTAGTGCTGGGTCTAGATCAGGATATTTGTCCTCAGGTGATCCATTGCATGAAGGGGTTATGGTGAGGATCACATCATGGCTGCTCAGCTAGAGAAGGGACCAATTTGTCAGGTCCTTCAAAATGTACCAAAAGTGGGAAGCACCAAATGTAAAGTCAAGAGGCATATCTCTGAAGTATACCAGGGTGGGTAGAAATCTAAAAGCAAGAATGTATACAAATTATCACCAACATTCATAAAACACATATAGACTCACAAGGAAGTCAGCATATAAATGTATAAAACCATAGAATAATTCAACAAAAATAATCCAAATAAAATGTAACGTAGTACCTTTGTCCTAAACAGGGCTAGTTCTATTTTTGTCCAAGGAGTCTGCCAAATTGCTATTGCATTTGTGTAAATGTGTCCTGTGCCCTACAGCTCTCTCGCACCGTTCCTTTTAAGAAAAATAAAACTTTTTGTTTTAAAAGTGACTGGCGCCCATCTTTCCACCTTGCACTACACCCACAATGCATAGTAACCTGCACCCTGAGGAGCAATGTTAGCCCTCCCTCCCGGCGTGGGGGTCCTCCCCTTCCTGTCTGCATGTCAAATTTTGGCATTCGACTGTCCAAGCAGCTGCTTTGTCCCAATTGACTTTGACTGGACTGCCTGCACAGGGATGCACAGAACACCAAGTATTCCCTTGTGGTACACGTCCATCACACTGGGCAAGTATGCATATGCTCCATGTAAATGAGGCCTAATTGTCATGTGGGCCAGATAGCAGGAAAGAGAAGATGTTGGGTAATTAAAAGAGAAGTATGGAAATTTTATTTATGAATCATACTTACCTAGGTAAATGCTGCATCTGTCCGCCACTGGCTTTAAGGCTAAGAACCGAGTAATCAAACAGCCGATCACTCAGTTCTCAGTGCTCCCTAAGCAGAGAGCTGGTGGCTGTCAGTCTCTGGTTCTGCTCTGCACCCCCCCTCAGCCCAGGGCCTTCACTGAACCCACCAGCCCAGGGCCTCCTCTGCTTCCCCCTAGCCCAGGGCCTCCTCTGCACCCCCCCACCCCCCAGTCAGGCAGTGACGCGTGGGTTCGTTGCAGTGCCTGTAGCTGCCACCTGCGGTTAATTAGCAATGGTATTTGTAATATGCAGCAGGAAAGGGGGTTAATGTACTGTCGCTGATGCATTAGTGGCACCAGTGGGTTAATTAACACTGACACTGGTGCCACTAATGCAGCACAAAGGGGTCAATGTACTTTCACTGATGCATTAGTGACCAGTGGCAGTTAATTAACCCCTTTGTGCTGCATTAGTGGCACCAGTGTCAGTGTTAATTAACCCACTGGTGCCACTAATGCATCAGTGACAGTACATTAACCCCCTTTCCTGCTGCATATTACAAATACCAATACTAATTAAGCAAACTCTACTCAGCCGCTGCCCCCCCCCCCATTCAAAGAGTTAATTATGTCATGTGCAGTTGGCAATCTGCTTACTTGTGTGATGCACTGCTTGGTTCCTCCTCAATCGCACTTGAGTGTCACAGCTCCGGTGGACGGCAGCACTCTTTGCTCCTTTCCCATTGCGCCTCCCGGCCAGCCTCTCAGTGACATCACACCAGGCCAGGACTAGGAAGCTCCCGTCGGTTGGAGATTACTCGTCTGACAGGGAAGTGAAGGGCGGGGCTGGTCTTAGGCTTGTGCCGGGTGCAGGAGCGCACTCGGCACATGTTTCAGCTATTATCTATGTAGCGCGCCCGTTATGCACAGCACACTGCCGGAACTTCTCCTGCGCCCCCCTTCCTCCAGTAAATGATGCCGCCCAGGGCATCTGCCCCTTCCGCAGCCCCCATGACCATTGCTGCCAATACAGCTTCACCACAGCAAAGCCCTGCATAGTGAATTGTACATTAGAGTACACTTTAGTCTCATGCCTCGTGCACACGACCGTATTTCTCGCCAGGAAAACTGCCATTACAGCTTTTCGCCAGGAAAACCGGTCGTGTGTATGCTCCATCGTAGTTTTCCCGACAGGAAAACTGCGGGGGGAAAAAAAGAGAACTTGTTTTCTATTTTCCCGTCAGGAAAAAATCCTGCCAAGAAAACCGGTCATCTGTATGCTTTCTGAGGGGAAAAAAACGTGCATGCTCGTAAACAATTTGACGAATGCGCGGAAGCATAGAACGTCATTTTGTCGGCTCGTCGTAGTCTTTGACGTCACCGCGTTCTTGGCATTCAAAAGTTCAGCGGTCTTTTGTGTGACTGTGTGTATGCAAGGCAGGCTTGAGAGGAATCCCGTCGAGAAAAGCGTCGCTTTTTTCCCTGCCGTGTGTACGAGGCATAAGGCCTGGTTCAAACATATGCATGTTTTAGAGCATTTTCAGTTTTGCAGAAACACACTACAGTCCATTCAACATGGTTTCCTATGGGTCTAGGGTAGCAACCTCTACAGGATTCCCCAGGACAGTCCAGGTTTTGAATCATAAGTTCCGGTTTCGGCGGACTTAAATCCCAACACATTATTCAGATCGGGCTATAGCTCCCCAAGTAACCAAGATAGTCACACACAAATCTGCTGACGTCCTGCTGCCGCCCGGGAGCTGCAGGCAGCTGTCTGGGGGCAGGTTGCGGCATCACTGGGCGGCAGGGTGGTGATGTCAGCAAGAGCAATTTGACCACACCCACTGTTCGCTGCTGCACGCTATGCGCACCGCATTACTACTCTCCTTGGGGCACCCCAAGGTGCTCCAGGCCGCCATAGTGTTTGGGTTTGGCTTGAAGAAAAGGTGGCAACCCTATATGGGTCACGTTTACATCTGTTCATTTTATTGAAAGGGCCAAGGACCAGCAGGTTGTGTTTTTAGTTCCATAGACATCAATGTATCAATAACACAAGGGGTTAACCAAGCGCACTCGAGATAAAGGTATGTGGACAAACTAGTATAAAAGCAAGGAGGAGTGATTGGGTGAATAATAAAAATAATGAACGTATATTTAGTCCATAACATGATAGTCCATATGTGTACAATAACTAGTCCGCTGAGAAGGCTGCCAGCTGACAGATAGAAGTGATCTGAAATAGCAACAAGGAAACAAGAAGCAGCGCCTTCTAAGTGTAGCAGTCAAAAAGGATTTAATGAAGATAAACACAAATGCAAGTGTTACACTCACAAACGAAAAAAATTGGAAGGGCTTATCTGGAGAGATATAAGGTTCATCCGCTCTTCCCAGGAAGGGAATGCTGTATGTCCAGATGTGAAGGAGGGATGGTGTCTCTGGGTGTCCTCTCGAGAGTCATCTGCGTTCGGTGGATCACATGCTCACGGCAGCGGAGAAGAGGGACGACTTCCCTGGAGCATAACAGTAAATATCACTTCCGGGTCGTGGGGTCAGCGGGAGGGTTTACCGCTTCTTTACTGCTGCTGCCCATTGAAATCAATGGGACAGCTTGGCTATACTGCCCGCAATGCGCTGCTTCAGCAGCGCATTGCGGGCGGTTTTAACCCTTTCTCGGCCGCTAGCGGGGGTTAAAACCGCACCGCTAGTGGCCGAATATCGCGGCAAAAACAACGGTATAGCGGCGCTAAAAATAGCGCCGCTATAACGCCAGCGCACCTCCCCGCCCCAGTGTGAAAGGGGCCTAAAGCTACACGCCACAATGCGTTAAGCCCTGTACACACGATCGGATTTCCTATGGATTTTAAACCAATGGATTTTTCCATCGGAAATCCGATGAAGCTGACTTCCATCAGTCTTGCCTAAACACCATCAGTCAAAAAACCGATCGTCCCAAACGCCGTGATGTAAAACACTCCGATGAGCCGAGAAAAATTAAGTTCAATGCTTCTGAGCATGCATCGACTTGATTCGGAGCATGCGTGGGTTTTTTAACCGATGGACTTGCCCATAGACGATCAGAATTTGCTATCGGTTTTTTATCCATCGGAAAAATTTAAAACATGTTCTATTTTTTGACACCCATGGAAAAAAGACTGATGGGGCCCACACACGATCGGTTTGTCCGATGAAAAAAATCCATCGGACTGTTTTCATTGGTATAACCGATCGTGTGTACGCGGCTTAAGCCCTGTATTATTCTGTACCACAGTGGATTAATACATGTATTCATATCGGAAGATCGACCTCCTGGCTTTCTCTTATCTACATCTATCTATCTTTTTTTTTTCTTTTTGAGACCTAAAAATTGTTCTCTCACAAAGCCCCTTGGCGATTTTGTCCACCAATGGATTGGTTGGGGTACTTTTTTTTTTGGGGGGGGAAATAAATGTCTTTTAAATCCCACAAGTAGTTCATCTTCAGTTGGCAATATAAAATTGAAAAAAACTTTCCAGTGTCAACAGTATTTAGGATTATGTAGCCTTTAGCCATACAAAGGTTTCCTTAGCTATTGATAGCTAACCTTGCACGGATTCTTTTGTTTGACATTACTGCTTGGACAAGACGAGCATGTTTGTAATGTGGAAACTCCAATCTAGCATTTCAAACAGGTTTAGCTGGGCCTGGGATTTCCCCCATCAGCCTAGAGCGAATAGCTTTACAAGACCTTCGGACTGAAAAAGTCGACAAACCCGCAGTGGCAGTCTGCAGAGGACAAAAGGAAAGACCCGACAGTTCTCTTCAATTTATCTATTCCAGAATATTTTTTGGGCATTTAAATGTTTGTTACAAAAAAATAAAAAATAAATTAAATATAAGGTAGCCTTAGTTATTAGATAACACGTGATCAATCTTTTTAGAACTACCGATACATAAACCTTAACATACACATTGCCCTAGCTTGCACAGAAGATCCACTATTACCAGCAGTATTTTGGGTGAATAATAACTAATCTAAAATTGTTCCTAATGCCGCGTACACACGACCGTTTTTAATGTCATTGAAAAAAACTGCGTTTTTCTCGACGTGATTCTTCTCAAGCCTACCTTGCCTACACACTATCGTGGAAAAAAATGCTTGTGTAAAGCGCGGTGACGTACAAAACGTACGACAGCACTATAAAGGGGAAGTTCCATTCGGATGGCGCCACCCTTTGGGCTGCTTTTGCTGATCCTCGTGTTAGTAAAGTTTGTTGAGAGACGATTAACGCTTTTCAGCCTCGTGCTTTTCAGTCCGTTACAGCGTGACGTCTCCATTACGAACGCTAGTTTTACCAGAACGAGCGTTCCCGTCTCATACTTGATTTTAAACATGCGCATTTTTTTTCACGTCGTTAAAGCCTACACAGCCGTTTTTCACGACGAGAAAAACGACGAGGTGAAAAACGACGAGAAAAATTCGAGTATGTTCCAAATTTTTAATGGCCATTTTTCACGTTGTAAAAATGCTCTGAAGCCCACACACGATCATTTTTAATGACCATTTAAAAATTTGCATTTTTCTCGTCATTAAAAACGGTCGTGTGTACGCGGCATTAGGATTTTCCCTTGAGAATAATCAGTGTTAAAGAATTAAAGTGGCATTAAACTCTGGTTTAAAAAAATTATATTCAAGTATGTATTCTTAAAGTGGTGGTAAACCCTTTACAACCACTTTAACCTACAGGTAAACCAAGATTAAGGCTTACCCGTAGGTGCTTGAAATATCTCCTAAACCTCCACCGTGGAGGTTTAGGAGATATTTACTAAAATCACGGGCGCCGCTGTCTACGGCGCATGTGCACTGTCGTGTGCCGATCCTCATTGAGGCCGGGCCGTCACTGCCGGCTCCCGCGCGCATGCGCGGGAGTGACGTCATCGCGGCTCCGGCCAATCAGAGCGCCGGAGCCGCGATGCACGGAAGTAACCCCCGGGCAAGATGTCGGCTGCCCGGGCGTTGGAAGAGGATGGCTGCGGGGGCTTCGATGGAGGTGAGTATTACATAATGAGCTAGTATGCTATGCATACTAGCTCATTATGCCTTTGCCTTGCAGGTGGTATTTTTTGTTTTGTTTTTATGCCTGGGTTTACTTCCTCTTTAACTCAAAAAAAGACCTTCTAATATTCTCAGCCTCCTGCAAATCGACAAATTCAGTTTTTTTTTTTTTTAACTGTTGTGATTGGATTTAGAGGTTGGCTATGTTTGTTCTCCAACTTCTCCATGACCCCGATGTAAGTAGGAATGTAGCCACCCTTTCTTGTTGGCTAACGAGATGGATTAGCGACTTTAGACTACAAGGTTTGTAGTGTGCATAGAGCATTGCACATAACCCCTAACTAATGAGTGCTGATTGTTCCAAACAAACAGAAGTGGGGGGGGGGGGGGAGAGGTTGGGAAACTCATGGAGGACAATACAAGCACTCAAAAAACATAGAAACTATTTGATGTAAAATGGATTACTTGGCCATTAAGTCGAGAATGTTTACGGATTTTTTTTTTTTTTTTTTTTGGAGAATATGTCCCTTTAGGAACAAATAACAACATTACCAGTTCTGTAGGTAAAAAGATACCCATACATATACAAAAAGTGAGATATTTGGGCATGCATTCCACCCAAAAGTGATATTTTAGTTATAGGTGGAATCTTGCTTGTCATAATTCCCCACCCTGTTCCTGTCCATTTGGGAGTTTCGGATGTTTTCACCCACCTTTGCGTTCCAGTTCTTCCTATTACATTATCTATAATATAAATTAAATACAAGTAGCGGACCCCCAAAATTGGGGTCGCTATGCTCTAAATTTAAGGGCAGCCTGAGCAATAATTTAGCTTAGGTTCTCCAATTCTGCTTAGTTTGGACTCTGCTCTGCTGTAATGTTGCCTGGAGTATAGTTCCCCTTGACCTGCAGGTGGCGCTGTTGCCCAGGTCTTGAGGAGAACCACGGGTGGCATTGTGGTGTGATTGGATGTCCTCTCTCTGCTGCCATGCGATGGGCGGGTTTTGCCTGCTGTGCATGCCAGGAGAGGGTACATAAAGGGCAGACGCTATGATCTGGGGTGGTGTGCCAGGGGGGGGGGGATTCCAAGGAGGACCCCTGGTGGCAAAGTCGTGCCCTTTGGCCCTGCTGGCCGGGGGGTACGTGAACTGGTCGTGGAGTCTCGGGCACCTTTAGCCCGAGGCTGCGGAGTTCCAGGTAGGCCCAGTACCTTTAACTGGGTCTACAAAACCAACCACTGGAGTCCCAGGGAACCCGAGGGAGGGTGGCCCGCTCTGAAACAGAGGAAACCGGGGGAGGACCTGTCCGATGGATCGGTGAGGGAAGTCACGGTCTCGGAGAGGCCTGGTTGCCTATCAGAGGGAAGGATTTGTGAGTTGCAACATAGCTCCTGTAGTGTGCCCCATTGGCACCTATAGTCTCTATAATCTACAGGCGTTGGGAATGTTCTAAATTCAGGACCTAAAGGATTCTGTGGCAGAGGATCTGAACTTGTCTTTGAAGGGGACTAAAACTAAAGTGTTATTTTCGTGCTTCACTCCGGCTGCTAGAACTGTGAGAGGGATCTATCCGGGTGAGCAATACCCATTTAGGCTTGAGTGGAGAATAGGGTGACTGGGTGCCGCGTGCCTGAACCTATGTCCCTACCAAATCCTATTGCTGTTTCAACCTTTTCCCCAAATTTGTTTCAAGCAAAAGAAAATAAACTCGTCTGTTGGAGTTTAAATATTGACTGGACATTGGCTTCTTTCGGGGAAGAATAGACTTTTCCCTACATTCAAGGGACGAGAACCAACGGAGGGGAGGTAACTCGCTGCAGGACCCAAAATTGCAAGAACACCGCTCAACCTCTTATACCAGGAGGATACGGGCATGTGGCATGGTGTGCTTTTACCCCTGCAAGTGAAGGTAGGCAGGGGAAAAAGGGTCTGTGTGCTACATACATCTAGCAGATAGAGTGGGAATCTTTCATAATGACCATAGCAGGTGTGCAGACCCAGAAGGTCAAGCGCAGTGTTCTTACCAATAAAGTTCCTGAGATATAAGTAACTTTCAGGTGGTTATTCATGGCACTAGAGTGGCGATCCCTCTTCATGGCACTAGTGGCGACCCCTCTTCATGGCACTAGTGGCGACCCCTCTTCATGGCACTAAATCAGCCTTCCCTCTTAATGGCACTAGAGCGGCCACCCCTCTTCATGACACTAGAGCAGCCACCCCTCTTCATGGCACTAGAGCAGCCATCCCTCTTCATGGCACTAGAGCAGCCATCCCTCTTCATGGCAATAGAGCAGCCATCCCTCTTCATGGCAATAGAGCAGCCATCCCTCTTCATGGCAATAGAGCAGCCATCCCTCTTCATGGCACAAAAGCAGCCTCCCCTCTTCATGGCACTAGAGCGGCCTCCCCTCTTCATGGCACTAGAGCGGCCACCCCTCTTCATGGCACTAGAGCGGCCACCCCTCTGCATGGCACTAGAACGGCTGGCTTTCTTCATGGCACTAGAGCGGCCATCCCTCTTCATGGCACTAGAGCAGCCATCCCTCTTCATGGCACTAGAGCAGTCATCCCTCTTTTTTCCTAGGCTGTAAGGATTAAAAAAAAAAAAACTGTCAAAATGTTTGCATGCTATTAGAGTTAATGTGACCACTGTCCAATTGCTGTAAGCAAATTCAAAAATTTGTGCAGCACACAATTTAAAAGGGTTGTAAAGGTAAAAGTTTTTTCACCTTAATGCATTCTATGCATTAGGGGAAAAAACATCTGCTGATTAGCGGCCCCCCAGCCCCCCCGTTTACTTACCTGACCCCTCGAAAGTCCCGCGCCATGAACGTGCTTGCTTCTCGGCCAGCTTCCCGGTGCATTCATTGGTTGATTGAAAACAGCGCAGCCATTGGTTCGCGCTGCTGTCAATCACATCCAATGACGCGCCGCACCGGGGGGCAGGGCCGAGTGATACAGTGAGCAGCTATAGCGGCCGGCTGTATCACGGGAGCGTGCCCGCAAGAACTCCTCACCATGCGAGAGAGCTCGCATTAAGGTGAGGCGTTCTTGCTGGGGTGAGCCGAGACAGCCGCCGAGGGACCTCAGAAGACTAGGTTCGGGGCCACTCAGTGCAAAACGAGCTGCACAGTGGAGGTAAGTATAACATGTTTGTTATTTAAAAAAAAAAAAAAAAATTACCTTTACATACCCTTTAAGCCATGGCTCATTGATCTAAATCTAAACCTGCTTACTAAAATCTCACTTTACCATATTAGTGTTTATTATGAATAGATACATTTATATAAATTTTTGATAAAGTTGGAAATCATTAAGCTGAACTCCTACACTGCAAGGGTTAAATGCTCATCTCGGGTACCTGAACTAAAAATGCTTTTTTTTTTATCTTACCTCTCACTGTTAGGGCTTCATAATTGCTTGTCTTTGATGCTTCGTCTGGCAGTTGCACTCTTACGTCATGACATACAATGCAGGACCAGGAGTCATGCATTGTAAGTGAAGACGCTGGGGGACCAGCCACGACCCAGAGTGTTGATGTGAAGAGGAATGTGTTGGCACAATAGGAGCTAAGGGGTATTCTTTCCAATATGAGGGGAAATCCCACCTCAAGCAATTGTCACGTGAACAGGTGTCTCAATGCATGAGTTTCCCCTCAGCCCCTGTTCCTGTAACAACTCTAAAAGGTTGGATTTCCCATTGCTTTCTGCAACAAGACTAATAGGAGGAAGTAATAAAAATCTGACAGGGGTTTTCACATTTTTTCACTCAAACTTAAAAAGTTTGGGCTTTCATATAAACAATATACCGTATATACTCGAGTATAAGCCGACCCAAATATAAGCCGAGGCCCCTAATATACCACAAAAAACTGGGAAAAAGTATTGACTCGAGTATAAGCCAAGGGTGAGAAATGCAGCAGCTACTGTATGTGGAAAAGAGGGTCAACAATGCTCATCTGCAGCTGCATACCTCACTGTGTCTATTGCATACCTCCCTGTGTCCTGTGCATGCCTACCTGTGCAGATCTGCCTACCTCACTGTGTCCTGTGTACCTCCCTGTGTCCATTGCAGCCTACCTGTATCCTGTGCATGCCTCCGTGTGCCGTTCTGCAGCCTCGGTGGGCCGATCTGCAGCCTCAGTGCCGCTCTGCATCCACCGATCAGCGTGTCATAAAAACATACGGCGGCCATTCCAGTATTCAAAAGCCGCGCCTCCTCCTTGTCTGTGATAGGTGGAACCCTCAATTTCCCAGCATTCAGTGTTCCACCTATCACGGACATCCGCTCATCCTCATAACACGGACTGCTGGGAAATTGAGTGTTCCGCCTATCACAGACGAGGAGGCGCGGCTTTTGAACACTGGAATGGCCGCCGTCTGTCTGCATGACATGCTGATCAGGTAGGCAGACGGCGGCGACTCGAGTTTAAGCCGAGGGGGGCACTTTCAGCCTAAAAAAAGGGCTGAAAATCTCGGCTTATACTCAAGTATATACGGTACTGTGATCTGGTGGGGTGTTTCTTAGCTCAATGCTCCATTCCAGCAACTTGGTTTAATGGTTATCTGATTTTATAGCTTGGTGCTCCTCCGCAACTCTGTCAATGGCCTCCTCTGTGTAGCTATGGGTAACAACACTCATCTCCCAAATGCTGCTTGCACCAGTCCACAATAGATTCACACACTGGCAGACTCTCTGGCCTGTGTGGGACTTGTTCGGGCAACATTCCCTTAATCCATAAATGTCTCTCTCATCTCAGCAAACATTGCTTCCCTTTTGATCGTCCCATCTTCACAGTCACTCCGCTGCAGAACTACAGCACTCTTGCACAGTTTAAAAAACAAAAAATGGAGTACTGTCTCTTTAAGGCTGCAACACAATGCTTTTCCTTTTGCAGGTACACCACCTGCTGCACACTGTCAGGGCTGGGCTATTAGCGGCTCTCTTCTCAGTGCTCAGCTGTCAAATATTTACCAGTGTAGCGGCCTCCTCACCCCGACCTCTTTAGCTAGGGGTATGGTGAGCGACAGAGTGAGGTGCGCTACGGCCCATGTCCTCCCCATGCATGTGGGTGAGGTGAAGGCCAATATCAATCTTTTCCTCGGGCCAAATGTGTGCTGGTTATGAGGGTCAGTCCTTCCGTGCTGGAATCTCCCTTTGTTCCCATCAACAGAGTCCATACACCCATCAAAGTCCAAACTCAGGTTTATTGCGTATCTCCACATACAGTCAAATGCAACGACATGATACGATGGGGAAGCAGGTCGAGGCACTGTACAGGTTCCTAGTCCCTACACTCCCTGTGCTATGACCAGGGGTTGCAGGAGTCTTGATGGAAGCTCCTCCGCTGCGCTGAAGCCCATATCAGGGGAAGATGTCCTCCAAGGGAGTTACTGAAGGCCCATCCGTCACCGGGTTGACGCTACACCGGGTCTTCGGACGGGTGACCCCCCCCAGCCTCCTCACCTCAGATGCGGGTCCCCTCGCAAGGGGCGCCCTGGAGCAACTTCACCCTTGCGGGACCCAGTCGGAGTCACCGGATCCCAGGCCTCCTTAATAGTACCTCACCCCAGGCTGAAGGTGCCCGGGATGGACTCCATCTTCGTTCCGACCAGGCCTTGGGCGCCTAGGCCGGAACCTTGAACCACCCGCACCCAGGCCTAAGGTGCCTGGGTGCGTGAAGGGGTGACCCCCCTCCCACAAGAACAACAGACAGGCGATGACGACCTCGTGGCGCGGGCGTCTCCCCCTTTTATATCCTCCCATCGACACCACGGCGGGTTCCCCGCCCCAGCCGTACCATCGCCAGGAAGGAACCAAAAAAAGGGTAACACTGTGATAGCGATTCTACCTCGAGCCAGCAGGTACACTGACACCCACTGGTCAAAGAGAATATTACACCACCCAATCCTCCACGAATAAGAAAAGGGGTCTAATCCCTGACATAATTACACACCTGGGTCTCTCTACCCCCAGGTGTATCCCACTAACTTTGAAGACCCCGCTACACACTCCCCCTGGTGATTTGACGCTGGTCCCCAGCGTCAGGTGCACACCCATGTCTCCCAAGGAGGGGTGACATGAAGTGGGCCCCAGAGGCTATCCCTAATATTTTGGATACTGTATGTGCCAAGACCTGCTCAACAGAAAAGGGAACTATAAAACATTAAAACTTTTGTATAAAACATCTGTCATGTACACATATACAATCCCTCCCGTCACTGTCTAAGAACCACCCCATACTCAGTAGTCTTGACCGACGAATCTCCTGCAGAAGGGAAACAAAAAAAAAACATCCTAACACTCTGTGTTAACTTGGCATGAGTGGGTCCGTCAGCCGAGAGACCCACTCACTCCAATAAGTAAGTAATGCATGTGTAACATTTTCAAACAACCGTTGCACAACACTGCCACCTGGTGACAGCGCTGCAGTAATGACACTTGGTTAGATCTTCATTCTTCCTGCTTTCCTACTCTAACTCTACCCCAAAAGTCTCTGCCTTTGGCACATGAAGAAAAGGGAGAAAAAAAAACAACAGCTTCCAAATCTCCAGTGAGTAAAAGAAAAGCCCAAATCAAAACAAAAGTAGGGCACAGTTCTAGGCGTCTGGGAATGTCTCTTCCAGAAAGTTTCAATAGCAACAAGATAGGAGCTCACTTTTACTATAAATAGAACCTTGGATCCGGCAGAAACAGGGGCTTCAGGTGCCCGTCAAACACTTCCACCGAATACTCAACATCCTCTCCATCTTTCCTGCAGATGAGCACCTTATCGGCATGAATATGGCGCCCAAGTCTCCAATCAGCTCTGCAGTCCTTGAACTTTTTAGACACAGGCGGCGAACATGACAGGTATCGCCTGGCATGGGGTACTTTAAGCTTTTCCCATACAAACTCGTCATACCACCTTGGTCGCAGAACCTCGACTTCATACAATAAGTCCCGAGGCAAGTAAGGGTACTCCCACCCATATTCACGGGCGACTCTCTGGGAGAAAAGTCTCTGCAACCTGGCTAGAGGCGGCATCACATATCGCTCACCTTCTCCTGGCTGTACGATGGCCTCCGGGTGCCGAGGTACCTTTACCATCTCGGGTTTCTTTGTCTTTGGTGCCCGCAATGAAGCACGCTGCATCCCCACCATGAGAGCGGGTGATGTAGTTGAATGCGGAAAGTTGGTCGGAGGACTAGATTTCCTCGGGAACTCCGGGGCCTTCACCCGGAGCGTACTGTCTTCTATGGACATGGGGGAATCCTGCGGTTTACTCAGCATAGGTAGTGGGCGTCTGTCCCAGCCCTTCCGGTGAAACAGTTCGTCTATCTCTCCGTCATCCCCACAGTCTGACAATGACTCTAAGTCGGAGGTGTCATACATCTCAGCGGGAAGGTAGTCTCTAGTAGACGGAAGGCTACCCTCCCTTGCGGGCTCCACCGACTGGGGACCCCCGACACCTCCAACCAACACCACAGTCCCAGCCCCTGGCTCACCTGGACCTTCTGAAGAACTGGGATGTCCGGGACTCTCTTCTCTACCGGCGCCATCCAGGCCAGGCAAGCGGCGGGGTGAAGCTCGACCACGGCCATAAGATGCCTGTACCAGACCGACTTTCCTCTTCGGAGGTGGGAGCAGGGAGTCTGTAGTGACCGAAGCAGTGTCCTCGGATTTTTCTCTCTCAGTCTCTGGTTGGGCAGTCACTTCGCCCTGGTCAGCGCGCACGGGAAACTCCGCAAAGGCTTTGATCTCTCCCTCCGGAGTGGCGGTTTCTGTGATGCAGTTGAGGCGTAGGGCCCGGGGCCTTTCCGTGTGTGGTTCAACCTCAAAAAGAAACTCCTTGCATGCTTCGCATCGCCCGAATGGCTTTAGTTGGACCACCAGTCCCGAGCATCCGGGACAGATCACACCGAGGGCCTCCGTGTCTCTGCATGAATACAGAGCCAACTGTCCTCGGGGCCTGAGCCTTATCCCCGTGTCTGTAATGGGCGCAGCAAATGCAGTCATCTTGAAAGGATAAGGTACCGTCATCCACGGGGAGCCTGAGTTCGCTCCGACCACTTGCTGCTCCATCACGCGCTGACCTCGCGCCGGAGTCTCCACGTGTATCTCCACACGTGGCCAGACTCCTCCCACGACTTGCACGTTTTCGCGGGCTTCCTTCAGTCTCCTCCCACGAATTGCGCAGTCATGGGATGCCTCGTGGCGCAGTGCAGCAAAAGTCCCCACATGTAGTTCGTCACACGGCTGGACTCCTCCCTCTTCCCGCTCTTTCTGCATGGGCCTCTCCCGGTTTTTCAGGGAAATTTCCACGACTTCGAGCACAGGGATGCACTTTGGCCAATCACATGGCCGACCTGCTCGGACCTCCTCCGGGCAGCAAAGTTCAAACACAGCCGTTCCAAACCTCAGGGTTAACACACATTTCATCCCGGACTCACGAGCCCCCACGTGTAGCGGCCTCCTCACCCCGACCTCTTTAGCTAGGGGTATGGTGAGCGACAGAGTGAGGTGCGCTACGGCCCATGTCCTCCCCATGCATGTGGGTGAGGTGAAGGCCAATATCAATCTTTTCCTCGGGCCAAATGTGTGCTGGTTATGAGGGTCAGTCCTTCCGTGCCGGAATCTCCCTTTGTTCCCATCAACAGAGTCCATACACCCATCAAAGTCCAAACTCAGGTTTATTGCGTATCTCCACATACAGTCAAATGCAACGGCATGATACGATGGGGAAGCAGGTCGAGGCACTGTACAGGTTCCTAGTCCCTACACTCCCTGTGCTATGACCAGGGGTTGCAGGAGTCTTGATGGAAGCTCCTCCGCTGCGCTGAAGCCCATATCAGGGGAAGATGTCCTCCAAGGGAGTTACTGAAGGCCCATCCGTCACCGGGTTGACGCTACACCGGGTCTTCGGACGGGTGACCCCCCCAGCCTCCTCACCTCAGATGCGGGTCCCCTCGCAAGGGGCGCCCTGGAGCAACTTCACCCTTGCGGGACCCAGTCGGAGTCACCGGATCCCAGGCCTCCTTAATAGTACCTCACCCCAGGCTGAAGGTGCCCGGGATGGACTCCATCTTCGTTCCGACCAGGCCTTGGGCGCCTAGGCCGGAACCTTGAACCGCCCGCACCCAGGCCTAAGGTGCCTGGGTGCGTGAAGGGGTGACCCCCCTCCCACAAGAACAACAGACAGGCGATGACGACCTTTTATATCCTCCCTTCGACACCACGGCGGGTTCCCCGCCCCAGCCGTACCTGTAGCGGACCCCTACTTAGGGGGGTCGCTATGCTTAAATTTAGGGGTGACCTGAGAGGTAGTTGGCTCGGGTCTTCTAATTGTTTGGACTCTGCCTTGCTGCTGTGTCACCTGGTGTGCAGTTCCCCTTTAGGCGTATAGGTGGTGCGGTCACTTAAACCCGGAGTTGAACCACAGGTGATGGAGTGGCTATTGGATGTCCTCTCTCGGCTGCCGTGCGGTGGGCGATTCTGGCCTGCTGTGCATGCCGGGAGAAGCTATATAAGGGGCAGACGCCATTGTTCAGGGAGAGTACCCGGGGACCTGTAACCGGAGGAGTGTGCCCCTCTAAGTGACGTCAGCACCCCTCGCCTGCTACACCATCGTGCTCCAAGCCTCACTTTTGATTTCCTCCTCCATCGCAGCTAGCCTCTTCTATACATCTGTCAGCGGTGCAAGCGAAACCAGAGCACCCTAGCGCCCCAGCAGGAAGAGAAGTGGACTGACACATTTGATGATCCCTCCTTTCCCCTGATTGGGAAGTTCTACATGCTTGTTTTTTACCATCAAAATGTGAGTGGCTTTTGTTTACTGCCTAAATAAATTGTTTTAATACTGCTACACCCAGAGGCGCCTCTCTCCTTGTGTTTTTCCTGCAGAACTGGAACATGGTCTCTGTTCCCCTTTGACGGCAGCCCTGGGAGTGTAACTTTAACCCCTGATATACCCTTCACCTCCAGTACTTGGATTTTCAACTAACTTTTCACCTAAGTCTACTAGTTGTGTCCATCACTATGTACACTTAGTTACTACCATATTGTTTGGATATTTGAGTCTCTGGTATTTTTGCGCATTTTTACTTTTATGCTGTCTCGGGAGAGGCCTGGTGACCTGTCGGAGGGAAGGATTCCTTTCTTCGCAGACTGCCCTTGCGAAGTGTCGTTACTTAAGGAGGGATCTCCTTGACTTTGTCCTTGGAGGGGACTAAGTTACTGTTCGAGCCTCATGCCGGCTGCTAGTGCTATTGAGTGACTATCCTGGTGAGCTGTACCCACTCGGGACCGAGTAGCGACGAAGTGCCAAGAGTGAGCCTGAATCTATCCTATTCTGCTAACCCCTTTCCTCTCTTCAACTTTCTGGTTACTGAAGCAAGAAGAGACAATAAACTCTTGTTGGAGTTGAATGAATTGTTGTGTGGACATTGACATCCTTTGGGAAAGGTAAAGACTTGCCTCTATAATCTAGAGGGGGGAACCAGTGGAAGGAAGCAACTCGCTGCGGGACCCAAATACATAACACCGCCTGACCTCTAACCTAGAGGATGCGGGCATGTGGCATGGTGTGTCTGACCCCCCCTAAAAGGAAGGTAAGAGGGGGAAGAAGATCTGTGTGCTACACACCATTACTGGAGTCCCCCCTCACTCCTATGCACACACCTCCTGTCTGTTAGGTGAAGCCCTGAACTACTGTCAGGTCCTAAATTATAACAGATGTGAACACCTGCACACTCAGCCTGCTGGATTTTGGTCAAATGTGGGCACAGGATTGGAGAAGCACTTTGAAGTCTCTGAGCTCCATCCCCTGATCCTGGAATGACAAAACAGAGAAAGCTGAAGACCCATCGTTCTGCACTCAAAGCAGACATTCTGGAGCCATTCAAAGTGTAATCTCAATAACCCTGTGTCATTTTCTCCTATGTTTTCACCCAGGCAGGGCCTCGCACTGCCACAATACACATGCACTATAATGCAATCTCAAACATTTTTTCAATTCCCCTACACCTGCATCTTTTATTAAAATAATACTGCTAGTTCTGATGTGAGAAATGGTAAAACCAGTATTTAACTGAAACAAAATTTCAATGATACACAGCAATTTAGCAAATGTAGCCCTCCTCACCCCTGGGCAGTGTGGAATGACCCCAACAACAGTATAGCAGGCTAGCATTTAACATCTTAGGATGGATATTTGGCTTACTATGGGGTAAAGTAAGAAGTTGAACATGAACCCCTCTGGTTTAATTTCTATAGTTTATTAATTTAATAAACTCTGGAGAGAGCATTGGGAGCACAGAATACCCCTGGACTTTTTTTACCGTCCTGCTAGCGCACCACTCCAGTGTGAAAAAGCCCTGGGGGCTTTCACACTGGAGACCCAGCAGCGGCTGTTTCAGGTCAGTTTGCAGATGCTATTTTTAGCGCAGTAGCGCCTGCAAACCGCCCCAGTGTGAAAGGGGTCTAAATAAGCTTCATACAGATAGTCATCTTTCTATTTGCCATGCCCCCACTGGAGAGATTTTTCTTCACTTCGCATCCCAAAAGACACAAGGAGTGAGTGAAATCTCTCCAAGGTAAGGGGAGTTCTCTCCGACAGTTGTCACTACAAGTGTCCTTATTGTAAGGCTTTTTCTTCCATTTCTAATCCATTGACAACTAAAAATGTATTTTTTTCCTCTTCTATAGACCCCAGGGACAGTGGTCACTGAGACAAAGAAGATGGTGAATAGATGGTAGGTACACAGGCAGCAGCAAATCCATGGCATGGTTACTAATCTTAAGCCACTCTATTCAAAATTAAAGAGGTACTTCACCTAAAAATGGAAGTTCCGCTTTTCCTCATGTTCTCCCCTCTTCTGTCTTTATTGAAGGTTTTTTTTTTTTTTTTTTTTTTTTTTCGTTTGTTGTTTTACACATGTAGCCATCTTCCAGATTTCTTTAGAGATGCTCCATACAGGTAGCCATTTTCCAGGTTTCTCTAGAGATGCTCAATACAGGTAGCCATCTTCCAGGTTTCTCTATCACGCCAGAACTCTCAAACATCCGGTAAGCTGCAGTCTATTTATTCCCTTAGCATTGTGGTGAATAGGGATGAGCTTCGTGTTCGCGTCGAACACGCGTTCGACTCGAACATCGGCCGTTCGATCGTTCGACGAAGAACGAACGTTATGTTTCGTTCGCGCTAAATTCGTGTTGCGCGACACGGCTCATAATTCACTGCGGCATCGCAGTGCATTGCTGGCTGATGATTGGCCAAGCATGCACTATGAGCCCTCGTACACACGACCGAGTTTCTCGTCGTAAAAAACACGTTGTTTTTTTCGACGAGATTCTTGTTAAGCTTGTCGATTTTCTCGTCAAGCTTTCTATGCGTACACACTGTCATTTCCCAATTTCCTCGTTGTTCTCCGCGCTCACGTCCAGCATGTACGACGGCACTATAAACGGGAAGATCTTTTTTCTTGGCGCCACCCTTTGGGCTGCTTTTGCTGATCTCGTGTTACCGCGTGTGAAGTAAAAGTTTGGGAAGAGACGATTCGCGCTTTTCAGTCTTCGTACTTTTCAGATCGTTTTCTGCCATTCAGTTTGTGCTTGTGGGTTCGTATCTTGACTTTCAGGGCGTCTAGGCAGGTCGTATCTGTTTTACAGTGCGTTCTTGCCTGTTTGTTTCTGATTTTCAGTTCGTTATTCATAGGCCTTGCTGTTCTAAAGTGCGTTCTGTTCTGTACGTTCTGATTAGACGACCGTTTCCTAGCCATGTCGCCTGGACGTTCTCGTCGTCGAGTTCGTGCTGTGCGTGCGCTTGGTGTTGGTCTGCTTGTTTTGGACCAAGACCAGTCCATGAATGGTGTGAGGAGGAGTTCATGGACCAAGAATTGGTTGCTCCAGCGGGACCAATTCTGCCACATGCCTCTGCTGCGGGAGATCGTCGAGAATAATCCTGAGGACTACAGGAATTTTCTGCGGATGTCTGACCCCGTTTTTCAGGAACTGTTGGCTTTGGTGTCCCCCTATATTACCAGGAAGGACACCGTTATGCGGGAAGCCATCAGTGCTGAGCAGAGGCTCATCGCCATGTTGCGTTACCTGGCGACAGGGAGAAGTCTTCAGGACTTGAAGTTCACCACAGGCATCTCCCCCCAGGCTCTGGGCCTCATAATCCCAGACACCTGTTCTGCCATCATCCAAGTCCTGCAGGAGGACTATATTAGGGTAAGTTTGCTCCCTTAACATCACATTTTATGTATTACATGTATGCTAATGTATTGTATTTCTTTCATCCTTCCCTAATTACCATGATTGTAATATCCTGAGAATGTCCCCTTTGTCCCTATGCATGTTGGAAGCTTTAGATTGCCCCGTTTTTCTCCTCCATAAATATTTCCCTTCACTAACTTTTCCAGCAGGGGCGCCTGTTGCTCCAAATGTTTGGGGGTTCAAACCCCAATTTAGGAAATAAACTTCCTCCTTTTTTGCTCTGGTGCCTATTAAACGCCCCCAGTTGTCCCCTCCAATGCAGCCATTTTGTTCCCTCAAATGCAGCCATTTAGTCCCCTCTAATGCAGCCAGTTTACCCCCAGCCCTGCACTTACCTTCTTGTGGTCAGCGCCATCCTTCTTCTGTCCTTGATGTCTTCTCCTTCCCTTCATGTTGCATCAGCCAATCATGTTACCATTAAACAGACTTGGTGAACATGATTGGCAGAGCAGCCTGTCAGTGTTTACCCAAGGAATGCCCCCCCCCCCTGCGTCCCCGATTTTTCTTTTAGGAAGCCAATTACATCCCTCAGGTTGTAATGTGCAAGACTATTTTACTACCTGTTTCTGCTATGCAATTTTAACCCCCTAAATGCCGCAATGATTCATATGTCGGTCGCTTTACAAGAGGCCATCCACCTGAATAGTGTGCGGCATAGACAATACATAGGTTCATGCAACGCATGAACCTATGTATTGTTCTGAGTGATGGGCACAGGAGAGAGGGGGCAGTGCTCCAGCGCCCACTCTGGACGCACCGCCACTGCAATGCTATCCTGTGGCCAAACACATCTCCCCCCCCCCAAAATAATTTAGTAATGGCCCATCAGAGGGGGTGATGAATATGATAAATGAGCCTTCCATTATCCTTTTTTTAAACACCTTAATAAACGTATAATTTGATTGATGTTGGCCTCTAATTTTTTGGGATAGAATTTCCTTGTAATGTATGACTTTGTTTTTCTAATATTATTTCATCTTGTTTCACTCCACAGCTTCCTTCCACGCCACAGGAATGGCAGACTGTGGCATCGGAGTTTTCCACGCGGTGGGACTTCCCCAACTGCGGTGGTGCCATAGACGGGAAGCACGTCCGCATCGTGCCGCCACCCCGTTCTGGGTCCTACTACTACAACTACAAGGGGTTTCATAGCATTGTGCTGATGGCGGTGGTGTCAGCACGGTATGAATTCCTCTATGTTGATGTAGGGAAGAATGGCCGGATGTCCGATGGGGGATCCTTCATCCAGACGGAGTTTGCCCTCCGTCTCCAGAGTGACAACCTTGCATTGCCACCGGATGCAGGGAATATTGAAGGACTCCCCTTTGTTTTTTTGGCTGATGAAGCATTCGGACTCGGACGGCATCTTATGAGGCCATTTCCACAGAGGACCCTGACCCCAGAGAAGAGGGTGTTCAATTACCGGCTGGCCAGGGGCCGAAGAGTCGTTGAAAATGCCTTCGGCATAATGGCCAGCCGGTTCCGCCTTTTTATGACTTCCATCCACTTGGCGGACTACAAAATAAACTATGTAGTGTTATGCTGCTGTGTGCTACACAATTTTCTTTGCCGCAAATCTAATTCATATATGGCCTCAGTTTTGCCAGAGGCTGGACTTTCCCCTGCAAATCCCCTTCCGGGCCTGGAATCTGCCCGTCTTGGCTTGCCCCCCCCAAAATGCCCGTGAGGTTCGGGACAAATACATGGAGTATTTCACGGGTAGGGGGGCAATTCCTATGCCAGCCTATGTCTAAGTATCCCAATAAAAAGCTTGTTTAAACCTTTAATTATTTGTTCTTTCCTGTCTCCTAGTTTGTCTTTGTGCATTTGTAGTGGCAAGTGTATTTCACTTTAGTAAATAACAACCATTTCACTATGTAACCTTACAAAAGAACCAAATAAGCTTAGAGGGTATTATAAAAAGAAGCTACACGTTGTTTGTGGTCAAATATTTTACTCTGTGCACATTCTCTTCCTTTTTTTTTTTTTTTTTTTTTTACTTTTGGGTTGGCCTGGCCCCAACCCAGCAATTTTTTGCTTATGAAAATAACAGTTGCATTTCAAAAATTACAACATTGGATACCTCTGAGCAATCGGAGACATTCACTTACACAAACTATGTCTCTATGTGCCCGTCCTAATATGGGGTCCTGCCACCCCTTGGCCAGCCAAAAATTTAATATGCACACATTTGGGTTTTTTTTCATCTAGGAAGTTTACAATCCTGATCCCTATTGTCAACATGTGCTATCTGCCATCAGGGGTGATCAATGGACGTGTTTTGGGGGTGCATCCCCTTCCTCAGTTCACCGACTTTTGATACGAGGAAGGGGTTGCACCCACAAAAGACGTACATGGATATCCCCTGATGGCAGATAGCACATGTTGACACACTGTGTGCATATTCAATTTTTGGCTGGTTTGATAGTCAAAAAAATTCAAAAAATTACAAAAACAAACATGTAAAAACAAATGTGTTTGGATGGCTTATTGAATTCTCCCCAAAACATCGAGAATGTCTTTAAATGTTTGTTCCATCACATGGATTCTTTGTTTAATTAGGTCCAGTTCCGTGCTACATTCCATCACTTGCTGAATGAGGCGGAGGGCACTGTCAGCAGAGAACCGTGTACTATCCTTCACAACATTTACATCCCCTAAAAACCAAAAAAAAATGTATTATAACTCTGCAGGCCTACCTCTCTTACCTGAAGCTGTGGTGACAGATACTGACCTGTTGTGGTGACCAGATCCACAACGTCATCCACCTCTCCTTCCTGCACTTCTCCTTCCTCCACCTCAACTTCCTGCACATCTTTCGGTTGTGGGTCTTTGGGAGTTTGGGGTTGCTTGGAAGTTGTGGGGTGCATGTGCTCCCTGGAGTGTCCTCCTCCCAGTCTTCTCTCCCCTATGAGAATAAAACCAAAGGTCTATTTATCACATTGTAAATCTCATTGTTAAAATAAAAACAGGCTAAATTACTTGGAAGTGGGGTACAAGTGTGTGTTTGTGTGGAATTTAAAGAAGAATGCATTATTTATGATCCCAAATATGTTTAGTATTCACATTTGGATGTAATTTTTTTGACATGGAGGCACCACAAAAATTCTATGATGCACCTGCGTGGGACACCCAAAAAAGGCGGGTCTGGTGGCCCACACTATAGTGCTCCAAAGTACAGATGTGGAAGCAGCTGCTGAGTGTCCTCTCCTTTACACTGATAAAAGTTTGCATTTCATTCTCTTTACAAACACATCATCTAGACTAAAAATTTATCAACAATATTTGATCAAAAATGGCAGATGTCTAATTACTTTTGTGGCTCTAAAATAAGCCAAAACCGCGGATAGAGGCCGAACGAAGTGTCAGTAACGTAACGAACGATTACTGTGCCCAACCAAGTTCAAAATATTACATTTTGGAAGGGAGTCCAATATGAGAAAAAAAAAAAACATGTCAGTTTATAAAAAGATTAATAGCAGAAAAGTCTACATTTTACTTACTTTTAGTGAGCATCCTCTTTATGCTCCTCAACTGGTCTGGCTCCCTCAGTTTGAGGTCTGACCACCTCTTTCTGAGCTGCTCATTTGAGCGTTTCACCCCGAACTTCGCCCTCAGACTCTTCACAACTTTAGTGAGGATTTTGGCCTTCCTTCTATTTGGTTTGCTATACGGCCCATGCTTGGCGTCATAATCAGCCTTGAGCAAGATGTCCACCATCTCCGCCATCTCCGCCAAAGACATATTCGATGCCTTGAATCTCCTCCTTGATCGTGACGTGTCCTCGGTCTCCGGGCTTGTCTCCTCGTTAGTTGCGGAATTATCAGACACCTGCTGTAACTCCGCCATATCTGTCTGCGCGGCGAAAGAGAAGGGGCGGGGAAAAGATGTTAGTTAGAACGTCATGGGCGGGCGACATGTGCGGAGCGACGTGTTCGAATTTTGACGCATGCGTGGTGTGTATATAGCAAACACACATGTGACTATAGTACGTTCGGTGTGCGGAGAGAGGAGTTCAAGTGACGGACGTGCGAACGAAGGTATGTGATTTTGTGACTTGTAAAAATTGTTGGCCTATACTGTCTTGAGATTGTTGGAGGATATATATGGTGACTAGGATGTTAAGGAGGTTAGACTGTTTGCCTCACATTAGTTAAATATAATTTATTTAACTTGCAGATACAATATGAATGTCTTTATTAGCGACAAAGAGTTCCTGGCGGAATTTATTGACCGGGTAAGGGAGCTGCCGGCTCTGTGGGAGACGAAAAACCCCATCCATAAAAAAAAAGGGGTGAGAAAAGCAGCGCTAGAGAAGCTGCTCCCATTTGTGCATACCAAGGTGCCCACAGCCACAGCAAAACAAGTGGACACTAAAATTGGGAGCTTGAGAGGCACCTACAGGACTGAACGCTCTGAGGTGCTGGCTTCTCAGAGGTCAGGAGCAGCAGCAGATGATGTTTATGTCCCGATTTTGTGGTACTACAACAGGATGTCCTTCCTGGATGACCACATTGACACAAGGCCATCACTCTCCACTCTTCCCCCCAGACTTCCCTGCAGCCAACCTGAGCCTTCTCTGGAGCAAGAGGAGGCAGCCATCCTGGATGATCCTGATTTGGCCATCTGGAGCCAGGTATAGTATTTATAGAAAATGTATTGGGATAAAATTAATGTTTGACAAATATGTCAGGATGAGAAACATACATTATTTTGGATTCCACAAGTGAAATCAAGATCTGTAGACATTATTCTGCACTTAATTGGGTGCTAAATAGTCAATCTGATGTAGTGGTAAATTTAAAGCAAGGATTTATGCATTTACATTCTAATTGCTTCAATCAGGATTACAAAGTTTGATGCAAAGATTAAACCAACATATTAAACTATGTTCCTTTTTCATACACAGGATGAAATCAGCCAGGAGGAGGGTCTGGAAACTGTCAGGCAGGAGGAGGAAGGGCCCAGTGGCAGCCAGGAGGTGGCAGGGCCCAGTGCCAGCCAGGAGGTGGCAGGGCCCAGTGGCAGACAGGAGGTGGCAGGGCCCAGTGGCAGACAGGAGGTGGCAGGGCAAAGGAGAAGCACCAGATCCCAAGTGCCTCCCATCCGGCTTCACAAAAGAGGCAGGAGGGACAGGACCACCAGTGAGGCAGCAATGGCCCTTATTAAAGAGACCCATGCCACCCTCAAGGAGCCCACATCCCCTGAAGAGGCCATTGAAGGCCTAGTGGAGGCTAATGCCCCATACACACGATCATTTTTCATGCCGTTAAAAATGCCATTTTAAAAAATGGCCATTAAAAATGATCGTGTGTAGGCTCCAGAGCATTTTTAACGACGTGAAAAACGGCCATTAAAAATTCCGGACATGCTCTCTTTTTTCACGTCGTTTTTCATGTCGTTTTTTTTAACGACGTGAAAAACGATAGTGTGTGTATGCTTTCACGACGTGAAAAAAAACGCGCATGCTCAGAATCAAGTATGAGACGAGAGCGCTCGTTCTGGTAAAACTAGCGTTCGTAATGGAGATAGCACATTCATTACACAGTAACGGACTGAAAAGCGCGAATCGTCGCTCAACAAACTTTACTAACATGAAGGGTGGCGCCATTCGAACGGAACTTCCCCTTTATAGTGCCGTCGTACGTGTTGAACGTCACTGCGCTTTGCTTGATCGTTTTTTTTAATGATAGTGTGTACGCAAGGCAGGCTTGAGAGGAAACATGAAAAAAAACGAGGAGAAAAACGTCGGTTTAAAAAATGACATTAAAAACGATCGTGTGTACGGGGCATAAGTTCAAGGTGATGAGCATGGAGCAACGCCTCCTATGTGAGCCCCTGCTCATCACCTTGCTCAACAAGGGGGTGATAGAGAAAATTACACCCAATACCGCCATATGTGAGGTGGCCCAACTGACCCAACCTCAACCTCCACCTCCACCTTCTTCTTCTGCCCCACCCCCTTCTGCTACACCTCCACCTTCTGCCCCACCCCCTTCTGCTACACCTCCACCTTCTGCCCCACCCCCTTCTGCTACACCTCCACCTTCTGCCCCACCCCCTTCTGCTACACCTCCACCTTCTGCCCCACCCCCTTCTGCTACACCTCCACCTTCTGCCCCACCCCCTTCTGCTACACCTCCACCTTCTGCCCCACCCCCTTCTGCTACACCTCCACCTTCTGCCCCACCCCCTTCTGCTACACCTCCACCTTCTTCTTCTGCCCCACCCCCTTCTGCTACACCTCCACCTTCTTCTTCTGCCCCACCCCCTTCTGCTACACCTCCACCTCCTCCTCCTGACAGGAGTACCCCTCCAGTGTGCCAGCCTCCAGCCAAACGAAGAAGGAAGGCTGCAGGGAAGGCTTCAGGAAAGGCTGCAGGGAAGGTTGCCAGGAAGAAGAGGAAGTGATGGCCTTGCTTCATTGTGGTCGGACAGAAGGCAGCCTGTTGTAGTACCACACACTTGGGACATATATATCACCTGCTGCTGTTCCTGACCTCTGGGAGGCCAGCATCAGATTGTGTTCAGAAATGTTGGCCTTCTCAAGCTCCCAATTTTAGTGTCCACACAGGGTTGCTGTGTGCTCTGGGGCCCCTGGGATGCACAAATGGCAGCAGCTTCTCCAGCGCTGCCTTCTCTTTATTTAATTTATAAACATGAATAAATGTGATTTTTGTTTAAGTTCATACTTGACTATGTGTATTTTTAAATAAACAAAATCAAGATTTGGAGTAAGCAGATACATTTGACTGACAATAAAAGGCACAGATATCACCCCCCCAAAAGAATAACTAAATCTGATTAGCACAAAAACATGGTGGGAAATTTAACTAATATAGATTCCAAAATTAAATGGGAGATCACTATCAAAACATTGTGAAATTATAATTAACATAATTTTGAAAAATCTAACCATTTAAATTGTTCCTAAAAACTTGCACGATATATTACACATAAATCTTATAAAGAGCAGCATGAAAAAGGTTAAAAATAAGGCATAACTCTGTGTGAATATCAGCAGCAAAAGAAGGTCACTCGTTTTGATTAATGTAACATTCTAACGAAGATTTCAATGCAGAACATTTAAACGATGAAATATTTTTGAGCGTGACGAATATGCTCTCTCCATTACGAAGGCTTGTTTTACCAGAAGATGCGCTCCCGTCTCATAGTTGCTTGTGAGCATGCGCGCTTTTGGAAGAGTCGTAAAAGCATACACACGAACCATTTTCTCGTCACAAAACAGGCCGACGAGAAACACGACGAGGAAATCTGGAATCCTGACGAGAAAATAGAGAGCAGGTTCTCTATTTTCTCGTCGAGATTCTCTGCAATTTTCTCGTCGTAAAACCATACACACGAACGTTTTTCTAGACAAAAAAACTCTTGCGGCACTTTTCTTGACTGTTTTGGACGAGAAAAACGGTCGTGTGTACGAGGCCTGACTCGCATGCTTGGCCAATCACAGCGCGGAAAAAACGGAGAGCCCTAATTGGCCAAAGCCAGGGTGGCTTTGGCCAATTATGGCTCAGGGGGTTTAGTACAGGGCTCATTGCAATACTTTGCCACAGGGCTCATTGCTGCGCTCTAAGTACAGTATCTGTGAGGGGTTGCAGTGTTGTGGCACCAGCACCACCGCCAAAGGCCCAATTTTTCAGCCCCTGTTCAACAGGGGCATGCAATTACAATTTTTGATCTAATATTTCACAGCAGGGCCCATTCCTGCACCCACCAAGAGTAACTGTGAGGGCTTACAGTGTTGTGGCACCAGCACCACCACCAAAGGCCCAATTTTTCCTACCACTGTTCAACAATGGCATGTAAATATAATTCCTGATATAATAGTTGACAGCAGGGCGTTCCAGCGCCCACCAAGAGTAACTGTGAGGGCTTACAGTGTTGTGGTAACACCAACACCTAAGGGGCAAATTTCTGCAGAGTATATAGGGCAGGCCCCTACTTTCAAACATCCAACTTACAAACGACTCCTCCTTGGAAACGGAAGGAGAGAACAGGAAGTGAGAGGAAATCTACCCCTAGGAAGGCAAATTCTCTCCTGTAAGAGTTAATATGGGAAAAAGGTGTCTCCTCTCCACTGATGCTTTATCACCAATCCTTGTTTCAATAAAAAACACAAATTTTCCAAAAACATTTGTCATTGGGACGGAAAGTGAGGTGAAATGTTCTGAACAGGTGCACAGACAGCAAAACAAATGTTACAGGGGTGATAACCCTTCCCTATGTTCTCCAAAAAGCTTAAAAATAGATTTTTTGGCTAGAGCTACACTTAAAAAATGTACCAGTTCCAAATTACAAACAGATTGTTCTTAAGAACAAACCTACAGTCCGTGTCTTTTTTGCACCGCCTGTATACTGCTGTTCAGAGTATATAGGGCCTTTTTTTATTTTGGGTGCAGGGTTCCCCTTAATATCCATACAAGACCCAAAGGGGCTGGTAATGGGTTGGGGTAGGGGTGGGTGATGGGGTACCCATGCCATTTTTCTCAATGATTTTCATCCATATTGCCGGGACAAGACATTACATTAAAGCCGCAAGCAGTTTTAAATGGCTTTTTTTCCTTTAGAAATGTCATTTTGTGCAGGGACAGTTCTAAACACGGGAAACACATGCCACTTCACAGGCATACCTTAGACACCCCCCAGGTACGATATTTAAAGGAATATTTCACTTTTTTTTTTTTTCACTTTATGCATCATTAACCACTTAACGACCGCTCACTGTATATATACGTCGGCAGAATGGCACGGACAGGCACAATTACGTACCTGTACGTGCCTGCCTTCGTATAGTTGGGGGGTCCAATCGGACCCCCCTTCTATACAGTAAGCAGTGGTTATCCGTTCGGGAGCGATCCGTGATGAGGGGACGGCCATTCGTTTCCGGCCACCCCCTCGCGATCGCTCCCGGAAAATGAGAATCTTCCTCTGCCTGTGTAATGTAAACACAGGCAGAGGAAGTGATGTCATCTCTCCATGCGGCGGTCTTTTCGATCCGGCGCGAGGAGAGAAGATATCTCACAGTAGGTGCACCAACAGCCCACTGACACCAGTACACGTAGGCACACTTACACCCCCCAGTCACCCCCAGATCACCCCTCAGATCATCCCCAGTACCCCCAGTCACAGTGCACCGTTTGCAGTGGTCATTTTTTACTGATCACTGCAATCAGTGTCATTTGTGACAGTAAAAAGTTGCAGGGCAGTTAGGTTTAGGCCCCTTTAGGTCCAGGGTAGCCCCCTAACCCCCCCTAATAAAGGTTTAACCCCTTGATCGCCCCCCATGTAACCCTTTCACCCCCTAACGCCAGCGCCACTAAGCGATCGTATTTCCGATCGCTGTATTTAGTGCCCGTGGTGCCCTAGATAGCCAGTTATTTATTTTTAGGTTCGCCGCAGGTTTTTATAGCGTCAGGTACCCCCATATATTATTTTAACCCCCTGATTGCCCCTAGAGTTAACCCTTTCACCAGTGATCACCGTATAAGTGTTACTGGTGACACTGGTTAGCCAGTTAGTTATTTTGTTATTTAGGTTACCCGCCAGGTTTTTATATAGCGTCAGGTACCCCCATATATAACCTAATAAAGGTTTTTAACCCCCTGATTGCCCCTAGTTAACCCTTTCACCAGTGATCACCATATAAGTTTTACGGGTGACGCTGGTTGGTTAGTTTGCTTTTTATAGCATCAGGGCACCCGCCGTATATAACCCAATAAAGGTTCAACCCCCTGATCGCCCGGCGGCTGATATCAATTAGGTTTTAGCGCCAGAGAGGGTCTGCGTCGCCCCAGGCAGCGTTAGGTTAGTGCCAGTAATGCTAACACCCACGTGCAAAGCATACACCTCCCTTAGTGGTATAGTATCTGAACAGATCAATATCTGATCTGATCAGATCTATACTAGCGTCCCCAGCGGTTTAGGGTTCCCAAAAACGCAGTGTTAGCGGGATCAGCCCAGATACCTGCTAGTACCTGCGTTTAGCCCCTCCGCCCAGCCCAGCCCACCCAAGTGCAGTATGGATCGATCACTGTAACTTACCAAACACAACACACATAACTGCAGCGTTCGCAGAGACAGTCCTGATCCCTGCGATCGCTAACAGTTTTTTTTGAAGCGTTTGATACATTTGTGTACCCCTAAATTTAGAGCCCAAAATGGCAAGACGAAGGTACACTAGTAAAGAGGCCTACGAGATTCTGAGCATGACAGATAGTGAAGAGGAGGTCACGCATCTGTCAGAATCAGGCTCAGAATATCTTCCCGTAGAAGACAGTGAAGTCAGCGGCTCCATGTCAGATAGCTCTGACAACGAAGATGAGGTCCCTGCTAAGGTCAAGCGTACCCGATCCCGATCTTCTGAGGTTGTTGAGGAGCAAGAAC
Organism: Rana muscosa; assembly: GCA_029206835.1. NCBI lineage: Eukaryota > Metazoa > Chordata > Amphibia > Anura > Ranidae > Rana > Rana muscosa. Next base: position 97,113,748 of record CM055118.1, on the reverse strand, counting down.
AGCAGGGCTCTCGTATCATGGAGCAGAGTAGTACTAGCGCCGCTATTCCTTCTGGTGAATTGGCAAGCACCAGCGGCCTAGTACAGCCTGGGTGTACATCCAGCACTGCAGTATCACGTGGTGACGTGGCGAGTCCCATAAGTGCAGTTCAAGCTGGCGAGGTGGCAAGCACAAGTAGTGTCCTGCTGCCACCAAGAAGAAGACAAAGGCAGGCCCGTCGTGCCCTTCCTGCAGAATTTGCCTATCCTGATTGGGTCCCCACCACTTCTGCAGAACCCGTACTTCCCCCATTCACTGCCCAACCCGGTATTCAGGTGGAAACAGCTGATTTTATGCCAATTGATTTTTATTCGCTGTTTTTCACGGAAGATCTCTATAGATCTATTGTGGACCAGAGTAATTTATATGCTGGTCAATTCATCACCGCTAGTCCCCAGTTGCCTTCCATTGCCAAAGATTGGAAACCAATTACGGTTTCCGAATTTAAGACCTTTCTGGGCCTGTCCCTCAACATGGGCACACATAAATTCCCGTCATTGTGTGCTTATTGGTCCACGCACCCAATTGACCACATGCCTGTGTTCTCTGCCTCCATGCCCAGGAAACGATACGAACAGATCTTGCGGTTCATGCATTTCAACGACAATGAACTTTGTCGTCCACGTGGAGACCCTGAATACGACCAGCTCTACAAAATTCGGCCCCTCATAAACCACTTCAACGAACATTTTGTAGCCTTGTTTATTCCCGATCAAGTTGCGTTGATGAGTCCCCGGTAAAATTTTCTGGCTGCTTGTCTTTCAAGCAGTACCTTCCCAGCAAGCGTGCCAGATACGGGGTCAAGCTCTATAAGTTCTGTGACAGGGCAACAGGCTATGTATGGAGCTTTATGGTTTATGAGGGAAAAGATAGTCAGGTTGAGCCGGTCAACTGCCCAGATTACATAGGGAGCGCTGGCAAGATAGTGTGGAACTTGGTGTCACCCTTATTCGGAAAGGGGTACCACTTGTATGTGGACAATTATTACACGAGCGTGCCACTGTTTAGTCACTTGTTTGATCATCAGATTGGAGCATGTGGCACTGTGCGACCTAATCGCCGGGGCTTTTCCCAGAGGCCTGTAGATTCCCGTCTAAGGCTGGGGGAGAGAGCCTGCTTGAAGTGTAATAACTTGCTCGCTATGAAGTGGAGGGACAATAAGAATGTTTTCCTTCTTACCTCCCTTCATGCAGACATGACAGTGCAAATTCGTACGGCGACTGGTGTTGTGGAGAAACCCCTCTTTGTCCACGAATATAACAAAAATATGGGAGGGGTGGACCTCAACGACCAGTTGTTGGCGCCGTATCTAATTGACCGTAAGGCGAGACGCTGGTACAAAAAAGTGTCTCTATCCTTATTCCAATTGGCTTTGCTGAACGCTCATGTGCTATACAGAGCTTCAGGCGGGACGTTATCTCTCCTAAAATTCCAGGATGAGATAGTCACAGAACTCCTGTATCTAGGCGGTTCTGCACCTCACCATCCCCAACCAAATGCAGTAAGCCGGCTGCATGAGAGGCATTATCCGTATGCCCTCCCGAGTACCCCTACCCGACGAGCCCCCCAAAAAAGATGTCGTGTCTGAAGCAAGCGCGGATTTAGGCGTGACACCCGTTATTTTTGTCCACCCTGTCCTGACAATCCTGGTCTTTGCATTGGTAAATGTTTTGAACGCTTCCACTCAAAAGTGAAGTTTTAGCGTAGGGTACAGCATTTCACAGACTAGGACACACTTACACAGGGTCTCCCAAGATGCCATTGCATTTTGAGAGACACAAACCATTACAGTTGTTAAAGTTACAAAAAAAAGTGTAAAAAATAAAAAAAACAAAACGTAAAAACAAAAAACACAAAAAAAATATAAAATAAAAAAAACAAAAATAGTTGTCGTTTTATTGTTCTCTCTCTCTCTCTATTTTCTCTCTATTGTTCTGCTCTTTTTTACTGTATTCTATTCTGCAATGTTTTATCATGCTTGCTTTTCAGGTATGTAATTTTTTGTTTTCAGGTGCGTCATTCAGCTGCAGCGTGGAATTATTTATCTTGACAGCAACAGCGTTTGCTCCCACGATATATAAAGCCGTGACTCCAGTGCTGTAGGAGGTGATTTCACCACCACAGTTAAAAAAAAGAGCATATATGCCGAAGCATGGGGGCAGCAGGGGCGGAGGAGCGATTTTGCTCCTAATGCCGCGTACATACGGTCGAAATTCTGACGGAGGCTTGCCCGTAGAAAAGTCCGACCATGTGTACGCGGCATAACTTTTTTGCGGGAGGATGCCCCCATGCTTCGGCATATATATATTTTAGGCACAGGTTGGATTAAAAAAAAAATCAATTTTTTACTAGTTTTTTTTTTTTGGTATTTGCTTTGCAGGTATGGCATGGTAAGGTCTTACTGTTATACTGTAATGTTACTTTGTTTTAATGTTAACCATCATTTGCTTAGCAGGTACGCCATTCAGTTGCAGTGCGGATCTATTTATCTTGACAGCAACAGCGTTTGCTCCCACGATACATAAAGCCGTGACTCCAACGCTGTAGGAGGTGATTTCACCACCACTAGTGATGAGCCGAACACCCCCGGGTTCGGTTCGCACCAGAACCCGCGAACGGACCGAAAGTTCGAACGAACATTAGAACCCTATTAAATACAATGGATGCGAACGTTCGAATTCTAAAGTGCTAATTATAACAACTATTATGCATGTTATTGTCCTAAAAAGGGTTTGGGAACCCGGGTTCTGCACCAGGGGACATGTATCAATGCAAAAAGAAGTTTTAAAAACGGTCGTTTTTCGGGAGCAGTCATTTTAATGATGCATAAAGTGAAAAAAAAAAAGTCAAATATTCCTTTAAATATCGTACCTGGGGGGTGTCTAAAGTATGCCTGTGAAGTGCCACGTGTTTCCCGTGTTTAGAACTGTCCCTGCACAAAATGACACTTCTAAAGGAAAAAAAAGCCATTTTAAACTGCTTGCGGCTTTAATGTAATGTCTGGTCCCGGTAATATGGATGAAATTCTTTAAGAAAAATGGCATAGCTACCCCATGACCCCCCCCCCTACCCCAGCCCATTACCAGCCCCTTTGGGTCTTGTATGGATATTAAGGGGAACCCCGCACATAAAATAAAAAAGGCCCTATATACTCTGAACAGCCCTATACAGGCGGTGCATACAAGACAGGGACTGTAGGTTTGTTCTTATGTAGAGTCTGTTTGTAATTTTGAACAGGTACATTGTTGAAGTGTAGCTCCAGACCAAAAATCTATTTTTAAACTTTTTGGAAAACATAGGTAAGGGTTATCACCCCTGTAACATTTGTTTTGCTGTCTGTGCCCCTGTTCAGAACATTTCACCTCACTTTCCGTCCCAATGACAACTGTTTTTGAAATGTGGTGTTTTTCTTGAAACAAGGATTGCTGATAAAGCATCAGTACAGAGGAGACACCTTTCTCCCATATTTATTCTTACAGGAGAGAATTTTCCTTCCTAGTGGTAGATTTCCTCTCACTTCCTGTTGTCTTCTTGCGTTTGCAAGTAGGAGTCGTTTGTAAGTTGGATGTTTGAAAGTAGGGACCTGCCGTATATACTCTGCAGAAATAGGCCCCTTAGTTGTTGGTGTTGGCACAACACTGTAAGCACTCACAGTTACTCTTGGTTGGTGCTGGAACGCCCTGCTGTCAACTATTATATCAGGAATTTTAATTACATATAATTGTTGAACAGTGGTAGTAAAAATTGGGCCTTTGATGGTGGTGCTGGTGCCACAACACTGTAAGCCCTGACAGTTACTCTTGGTGGGTGCAGCAATGGGCCCTGCTGTGAATTATTAGATCAAGAATTGTAATTACATGCCCCTGTTGAACAGGGGCTGAAAAATTGGGCCTTAGGCACTGGTGGCACAACACTGCAACCCCTCACAGCAACTGTACTTGGAGCACAGCAATGAGCCCTGTTGCAAAGTATTGCTTCAAAAATTGTAATGACACGCCCCTGTTAAACAGGGGCTGAAAAATTGGGCCTTAGGCACTGGTGGCACAACACTGCAACTCCTCACAGATACTGTACTTGGAGCACACCAATGAGCCCTGTTGCAAAGTATTGCTTCAAAAATTGTAATGACACGCCCCTGTTAAACAGGGGCTGAAAAATTGGGCCTTAGGCACTGGTGGCACAACACTGCAACTCCTCACAGATACTGTACTTGGAGCACAGCAATGAGCCCTGTTGCAAAGTATTGCTTCAAAAATTGTAATTACACGCCCCTGTTAAACAGGGGCTGAAAAATTGGGCGTTAGGCACTGGTGGCACAACACTGCAACTCCTCACAGATACTGTACTTGGAGCACAGCAATGAGCCCTGTTGCAAAGTATTGCTTCAAAAATTGTAATTACACGCCCCTGTTAAACAGGGGCTGAAAAATTGGGCGTTAGGCACTGGTGGCGGCACCCATAAACAAAAATGATCTTACAAGCTATCATCATCAATCGTATCATTGAGGACTCGGAGGAGGAGGATAGCCAGTCAACATAACAGCACAGGCACTCAGCATCAGCATCAGTCTTGAAGGGATGTGACATGTTAAAATCAATTAGTCTGTTATATCAGCATCAGGTGTGTGGTAGCTGGTGGTGATCCAAGACTGGTTCATCTTGATGAAAGTCAGTCGATCAACCGAGTCGGTGGACAGGCGCACCCTGTGATCCGTGACAAATCCTCCAGCAGCACTGAATGTGCGTTCCGAAAGAACGCTGGATGCAGGACAGGCCAGTAGCTCAATTGCATACTGTGCAAGCTCTGGCCAGTGATCCATCCTCAAGACCCAGTAAGCCAGAGGATTTTCGGTGGGGAAGGTGTCCAAGTCTGACCTTGCCCCTAGATATTCCTGCACCATGTTTATCAGACGCTGGCGATGGTTGCTGGAACCGATCATACTTTGGGGCTGCGGACTAAAGAATTGTCTGAACGCATCGGTCAGACGGCCACCTTCCCCACCGCTCCTTCTTTGACTGGCCGAAGCCTCAGCAACTCGTTGTCCAGGACCAGGAGTTTGCAACCTCCCAGTCTCTGGGAACGCGTTGCACAGACCTTTCTGCAAGGCCTCCCGGAGTTGTCTCATCCTCTGCTCCCTCTGCGACGGTAACATAAGGTCCGCAACCTTACCCTTGTACCGTGGATCAAGGAGAGTGGCCAGCCAGTAATGGTCCCTCTCCTTGATCCGAAGAATACGAGGATCCTTCCGCAGACTTTGCAGGATCAGGGAGGCCATGCAGCGTAGGTTTGCTGAGGCATTCGCTCCGGAGTCCTCTGGGTCACTAAGGACGACATGATCCGCAGCCACCTCCTCCCAGCCACGTACAAGTCCACTGGTTTCTTGGGACTGTAAATCATCCCTAAAAGACTGCTGCTGATGATGCTGAGTGCCAGCCTCCACCTCCATGCTGACACAATCCTCCTCCTCCTCCTCCTCCTCCTCCTCCTCTTCCTGTGCGATGGGTGGGACAGAAGGAACACTGTCTGGGTAAAGGGGGCCTTGAGAGGCAAGGAAGTCCTCCTCTTCCTGCCTCTGTTCTGCCTCAAGTGCCCTGTCCATTATTCCACGCAGCGTGTGCTCCAACAGGTGGACAAGAGGTACAGTGTCACTGATGCATGCACTGTCACTGCTCACCATCCTCGTGGCCTCCTCAAATGGTGCCAGGACAGTGCATGCATCCCTGATCATGCCCCACTGGCGTGGAGAAAAAAAACCAAGCTCCCCTGACCCTGTCCTGGTGCCGTAGTCGCACAGGTACTCATTGATGGCCCTCTGCTGCGTGTGCAGCCGCTGCAGCATGGCCAACGTTGAGTTCCACCTGGTGGGCATGTCACATATAAGGCGGTTCTTGGGCAGGTTCAACTCCTTTTGCAGCTCAGCCAGGCGAGCACTGGCATTATAAGATCTGCGGAAATGCACACAGACTTTCCTGGCCTGCCTCAGGACATCCTGTAAGCCCGGGTACCTGCCCAAGAAGCGCTGCACCACCAGGTTAAGGACGTGAGCCACACAGGGCACATGGGTCAGTTGTCCCTGTCGGAGGGCGGAGAGGAGGTTGGTGCCATTGTCGCAAACCACCATTCCTGGCTTAAGCTGGCGTGGCGTCAACCACCTCTCGGCCTGGCCCTGCAGAGCAGACAGGACCTCTGCCCCAGTGTGGCTTCTGTCCCCCAAACACACCAGCGCAAGCACGGCATGGCATCTTTTTGCCTGCGTACTTGCGTAGCCCCGTGAACGGCTACGGAGCACCGCTGGTTCATAGGACAAACCACAGGAAGAGGCCATGGAGGAAGAAGAAGAGGAGGGGGTGGAGGAGAGAGGTGTGTCACAACCAGTAGTAGCATTTTGGAGGCGTGGCGGTGGGACAACCTCCAACACTACTGCACCTTGTCCTGAATCCTTCCCAGCTGCCAAAAGAGTGACCCAATGGGCCGTGAAAGAAAGGTAACGTCCCTGTCCATGCCTGCTGGACCATGAGTCAGCGGTAATATGCACCTTACCGCTGACCGCCCTGTCCAGCGAGGCCAAGACATTGCCTTCCACATGCCGGTAGAGAGCCGGAATAGCCTTCCGTGAGAAAAAGTGGCGTTTGGGAACCTGCCACTGAGGAACTGCACATTGCACAAACTCACGGAAGGGGGCCGAGTCTACCAACTGAAAAGGCAGCAGTTGAAGCGCTAGCAATTTAGCCAAGCTAGCATTCAACCGCTGGGCATGTGGATGGCTGGGAGTGAACTTCTTTCGACGGTCCAGCAGCTGGGGCAGGGAAATTTGCCTGCTAGAATCGGACGTCGGTGTACTGCTAGCAGAGTGGGCGCAAGTACTTGGCTGTGACACACCTAATTCTACACCTTCATTCCTCTCAGTGCATGTTTCAGAGAGGACTGAAGTTATAGTGGGGTTGGAGATCCCAGCTGATGCGGTGCAAGGAGAGGTCCGCTTTGTTCTTTGGTGTGGGTCTTTGAGGTAGGCTTGCCAACGAGCTGCATGGCAGGTCAACATATGTCTGGTCAGGCATGTGGTACCCAAGCGGCTGATGTTTTGGCCACGCGATATACGCTTGAGACATATGTTGCAAACAGCAGCTGTGCGATCTGATGCACTAGCCTCAAAAAAGGCCCACACCAAAGAACTTTTTGAATGACGGGCAGAGGCAGCGCCCTGCACAGGCGGAGCTCTGCGGTGTGATTCCGTCGGTGTACTGCCCTTACGCTGGCCACCAAAGGGCATCCTGCCTCGTTGGAGATGTGCCTCCTCCTCATCCTCCTCCTCCTCCTCTCTCCTATTAGGCACCCACGTGGAGTCAGTGACCTCATCATCCCCTCCCTCCTCATCACTGGAGCCAATCTGGCAGTATGCTGCAGCTGCTGGAACATGACTGCCAGATTGGTGTCCTTCTTGAGCATCCCCTCTGTCTGCTCTCACGCTACTGCCTTCCTCTAGCTGGGTTTCATCATCAGACCCTTCGAAACGCTGGGCATCCTCCTGGAGCATGTACCCAACACTGTGCTGAAACAGTTCGGGGGACTCCTCAGGAGGAGGACATGGTGGGTCTAGGGAAGGAGTGACTGATGATTTGTCTGACATTGATACCAGGGAAGACGACGCTTTGGCAGCTGCTTTTCCAGTACCCTGAGCCTGGGTGAGAGAGGATGAGGAGGAGGAGGAGGGCTTGGTCATCCACTCTACCAAGTCTTCGGCATGATGTGGCTCAACATGTCCAGCTGCCGAAAAGAAGGACAAGCGTGTCCCATGGCCATGTGCTGATGACAATGCACCGCGTCCACGACCAGCACTGTTGCCCCCAGACACAGAGCCTGCTTGCCCTCTTTTATTGCCTCCTGACTGTCTGCCTCTCCTTGTTTGCCTTCCAGACATTCTAATAGATGGCCTGCAGGGAGATGGGAAAAAAGCAATAAGGGCTACCTTCAGGTGTCCTTCTCTGTCCCTTGAAACAAGGACTTGCAGAGTGAAATAAACTGACACTCTCCCTACCTACAGTTTTCTGTCCCTAGAATAAATGTTTTTTTTAATCACAATATAGCACAAGGACAATTCAGTCACTGTCCTTCCAGGTCCCTGGAAACAAGGACTTGCAGAGTGAAATAAACTGACACTCTCCCTACCTACAGTTTTCTGTCCCTAGAATAAATGTTTTTTTTAAGCACAATATAGCACAAGGACAATTCACTCACTGTCCTTACAGGTCCCTGGAAACAAGGACTTGCAGAGTGAAAGAAAAAAAACACTCTCCCTACCTACAGTTTTCTGTCCCTAGAAAAAATGTTTTTTTTAATCACAATATAACACAAGGACAATTCACTCACTGTCCTTCCAGGTCCCTGGAAACAAGGACTTGCAGAGTGAAATAAACTGACACTCTCCCTACCTACAGTTTTCTGTCCCTAGAATAAATGTTTTTTTTAATCACAATATAGCACAAGGACAATTCAGTCACTGTCCTTCCAGGTCCCTGGAAACAAGGACTTGCAGAGTGAAATAAACTGACACTCTCCCTACCTACAGTTTTCTGTCCCTAGAATAAATGTTTTTTTTAATCACAATATAGCACAAGGACAATTCACTCACTGTCCTTACAGGTCCCTGGAAACAAGGACTTGCAGAGTGAAATAAACTGACACTCTCCCTACCTACAGTTTTCTGTCCCTAGAATAAATGTTTTTTTTAAGCACAATATAGCACAAGGAGAATTCACTCACTGTCCTTCCAGGTCCCTGGAAACAAGGACTTGCAGAGTGAAAGAAAAAAAACACTCTCCCTACCTACAGTTTTCTGTCCCTAGAAAAAATGTTTTTTTTAATCACAATATAACACAAGGACAATTCACTCACTGTCCTTCCAGGTCCCTGGAAACAAGGACTTGCAGAGTGAAATAAACTGACACTCTCCCTACCTACAGTTTTCTGTCCCTAGAATAAATGTTTTTTTTAATCACAATATAGCACAAGGACAATTCAGTCACTGTCCTTCCAGGTCCCTGGAAACAAGGACTTGCAGAGTGAAATAAACTGACACTCTCCCTACCTACAGTTTTCTGTCCCTAGAATAAATGTTTTTTTTAAGCACAATATAGCACAAGGACAATTCACTCACTGTCCTTACAGGTCCCTGGAAACAAGGACTTGCAGAGTGAAAGAAACTGACACTCTCCCTACCTACAGTTTTCTGTCCCTAGAATAAATGTTTTTTTAAGCACAATATAGCACAAGGACAATTCACTCACTGTCCTTACAGGTCCCTGGAAACAAGGACTTGCAGAGTGAAAGAAACTGACACTGTCCCTACCTACAGTTTTCTGTCCCTAGAATAAATGTTTTTTTTAAGCACACTATAGCACAAGCACAAAACACACTGACACTCTCCCTACCTATCCTTCTCTTTCCCTAAACTAAAGGAATCCAGGTTAAGCAAGAAAGAAATAACAGTCACTGTCCCTGCCTATACTGCTCTATCCCTGCTCCGGAACACACTACACTAGGCCGCCGTGCTGGCGGCCTTTTATAGTGTGGGGCGTGTACTAAACACCCTCAGCAATAATTGGCCACAGGCATCCTGCCTGTGGCCAATCATTGCTCTCCTCGCTGCCGGCGCTGTGATTGGCCAAGCATGCGGGGTCACAGTGCATGCTTGGCCAATCACAGCGCCTGGATGACACTGCGATGGCGTAGTGCATTGTGGGCCGTTCGCTCACTCGAATTTGGCGCGAACGGCCCAAATCGTTCGATCTTCGTCGAACGATCGAACAGCCGATGTTCGAGTCGAACGTATGTTCGACTCGAACACGAAGCTCATCCCTAACCACCACAGTTAAAAAAAGAGCATATATGCCAAAGCATGGGGGCAGCAGGGGCGGAGGAGCAATTTTTCTCCTAATGCCGCGTACATACGGTCGAAATTCCGACGGAGGCTTGCCCGTGGAAAAGTCTGACCGTGTGTACGCAGCATAACCTTTTATGCCGCGTACATACGGTCAAAATTCCGACGAAGGCTTGCCCATGGAAAAGTCCGACCGTGTGTATGCGGCATAACTTTTTTGCGGGAGGATGCCCCTATGCTTCGGCATATATAAATGGTGCATGTATGCCCATCATTAGAAGTGGGTGGATGAAGGGAGGTATTCTAATGGTGGGCATACCCACTGATCAATCTCTTTTTTTCGTTCAGCCAACAGGCTCCATGAAAAAAAAGATTACAATACATGTCCAACAAGGACCAGCAACGTACTGGTATGTTGCTGGACTTTGAATGGTTATACCAGAATGATGCCTGCGGGTTTAGGTATCATCTTGGTATCATTCTTTTCAGCCAGCGGCCGGCTTTCATGTAAAAGCAATCCTAGCAGAAAATTAGCCTCTAGACCAGGGGTCTCAAACTGGTGGCCCTCCAGCTGTTTCAAAACTACAAGTCCCATCATGCCTCTGCCTGTAGGAGTCATGCTTGTGTCTGTCAGCCTTGCAATGCCTCATGGGATTTGTAGTTTTGCAACAGCTGGAGGGCCGCCAGTTTGAGACCCCTGCTCTAGACTGCTTTTACAAGCAGTGGGAGGGAATGTCCCCCCCCCCGGATATAAACAGCGCCATTGGGAAATTGGGAAAGCATTTTATCACACCGATCTTGGTGTGGTCAGATGCTTTGAGGGCAGAGGAAAGATCTAGGGTCTAACCCCCCAATTTTTTTCAAAAAAAGAGTACCTGTCACTACCTATTGCTATCATAGGGGATATTTACATTCCCTGAGATAACAATAAAAATTGTAAAAAAATAAAAATATGGAAGGAACAGTTTAAAAATAAAATAAAAAAGCAAAATAAATAATAAAAAAAAAAAAAAAAAAGCACCCCTGTCCCCCCCCCCCCTGCTCTTGCGCAAAGGCGAACGCAAGCGTCGGTCTAGCGTCATATGTAAACAGCAATTGCACCATGCATGTGAGGTATCACCGCGAAGGTCAGATCGAGGGCAGTAATTTTAGCAGTAGACCTCCTCTGTAAATCTAATGTGGTAACCTGTAAAGGCGTTTAAAGGCTTTTAAAAATGTATGAAGTTTGTCGCCGCTGCGCGTTGTGCGCAATTTTAAAGCATGTCGTGTTTGGTATCCATGTACTCGGCCTAAGATCCTCTTTTTATTCATCAAACATTTGGGCAATATAGTGTTTTTTAGTGCATTAAAAATAAAAAAAGTGTGTTTTTTCCCCAAAAAATGCGTTTGAAAAATCGCTGCGCAAATACTGTGTGGAAAAAAAAATGCAACACCCACTATTTTAATCTGTAGGGCATTTGCTTTAAAAAAATGTATAATGTTTGGGGGTTCAACGTAATTTTCTTGCAAAAAAAAATAAATGTTTTCATGTAAACAAAAAGTGTCAAAAAAGTGTCAGGCTTTGTCTTCAAGTGGTTAGAAGAGTGGATGATGTGTGACATAAGCTTCCTAATGTTGTGCATAAAATGCCAGGACAGTTCAAACCCCCCCCCCCAAATAACCCAATTTTGGAAAGTAGACACCCCAAGCTAATTGCTGAGAGGCATGTTGAGCCCACTCATTTTTTTATTTTTTTTTGTCCTAATGCCCCTTACACACGATCATTTTTCATGCCGTTAAAAATGCCATTAAAAAAAATGGCCATTAAAAATGATCGTGTGTATGCTCCAGAGCATTTTTAACGACGTGAAAAACGGGCATTAAAAATTTCGAACATGCTCTCTTTTTTCACGTCGTTTTTCATGTCGTTTTTTTTAACGACGTGAAAAACGATAGTGTGTATGCTTTAACGACGTGAAAAAAAATGCGCATGCTCAGAATCAAGTATGAGACGGGAGCGCTCGTTCTGGTAAAACTAGCGTTCGTAATGGAGATAGCACATTCGTCATGCTGTAACGGACTGAAAAGCACGAGGCTGAAAAGAGCGAATCGTCTCTCAACAAACTTTACTAACATGAAGGGTGGCGCCATTCGAACGGAACTTCCCCTTTATAGTGCCGTCGTACGTGGTGTACGTCACTGCGCTTTTCTTGAACATTTTTTAAAATGATGGTGTGTACGCAAGACAGGCTTGAGAGGAAACAAGAAAAAAAATGACAAGAAAAATGTCAGTTTTAAAAATGACATTAAAAATGATCGTGTGTATGGGGCATAAGTGATTGAATAATGACAAAAAGAAAAGAAAAAAAAATGTACAAAAAGTTGTCACTAAATGATATATTGCTCAAACATGGTTATATGTGGAATTACACCCCAAAATACATTCTGTTGCTTCTCCTGAGTACGGGGATACCACATGTATGAGACATTTTGGGAGCCTAGCCGCGTACAGGACCCCGAAACCAAGCACCGCCTTCAGGATTTCTAAGGGTGTAAATTTTTGATTTCACTCCTCACTGCCTATCACAGTTTCGGAGGCCATGGAATGCCCAGATGGCACAAACCCCCCCCCCCCCCCAAATGACTCAATTTTGGAAAGTAGACACCCCAAGCTATTTGCTGAGAGGTATGTTGAGTATTTTGCAGATCTCGCTTTTTGTCACAAAGTTTTGAAAATTTAAAAAAGAAGAAAAAAAAATGTCTTTCTTCATTTTCAAAAACAAATGAGAGCTGTAAAATACTCACCATGCCTCTCAGCAAATAGATTGGGGTGTCTACTTTCCAAAATTGGGTCATTTGGGGGGGTTTTGTGCTATTTTGGCATTTTATGGCCTTCGAAACTGTGATAGGTAGTGAGGAGTGAAATCAAAAATTTGCGCTCTTAGAAATCTTGAAGGAGGTGCATGGTTTTTGGGGCCCCATACGCGGCTAGGCTCTCAAAAAGTCCCACACGAGGTATCCCCGTACTCAGGAGAAGCAGCAAAATGTATTTTGGGGTGCAGTTCCACATATAACTATGGCATGTTTGAGCAATATATCATTTAGTGACAACTTTTTGTACAATTTTTTTTTCTTTTTGTCATTATTCAATCATTTGGGACAAAAAAAAAAAAAATATTCAATGGGCTCAACATGCCTCTCAGCAAATAGCTTGGGGTGTCTACTTTCCTAAATGGGGTCATTTGGGGGGGTTTTGTGCCATCTTGGCATTTTATGGCCTTCAAAACTGTGATAGGTAGTGAGGAGTGAAATCAAAAATGTATGCCCTTAAAAATCTTGAAGGCGGTGCTTGGATTTTGGGGTCCCGTACGCGGCTAGGCTCCCAAAAAGTCCCACACATGTGGTATCCCCATACTCAGGAGAAGCAGCAGAATGTATTTTGGGGTGTAATTTCACATATGCCCATGGCATGTGTGAGCAATATATAATTTAGTGACAACTTTGTGCAATAAAAAAAAGTTTGTCATATTCCCGCAACTTGTGTCAAAATATAAAATATTGCATGGACTCAACATGCCTCTCAGCAAATAGCTTGGGGTGTCTACTTTCCAAAATAGGGTCATTTGGGGGGGTTTTGTGCCATTTTGGCATTTTATGGCCTTCAAAACTGTGATAGGTAGTGAGGAGTGAAATCAAAAATTTGCGCCCTTAGAAATCCTGAAGGCGGTGCTTGGTTTTCGGGGGCACGTACGCGGTTAGGCTCCTAAAAAGTCCCACACATGTGGTATCCCCGTACTCAGGAGAAGCAGCAAAATGTATTTTGGGGTGCAATTCCACATATAACCATGGCATGTGTGAGCAATATATCATTTAGTGACAACTTTTTGTAATTTTTTTTTAGTCATTATTCAATCACTTGGGACAAAAAGAAAATATTCAATGGGCTCAACATGCCTCTCAGCAATTTCCTTGGAGTGTCTACTATCCAAAATGGGGTCATTTGGGGGGGTTTTGTACTGCCCTGCCATTTTAGCACCTCAAGAAATGAGATAGGCAGTCAATAATTAAAAGCTGTGTAAATTCCAGAAAATGTACCCTAGTTTGTAGACGCTATAAGTTTTGCGCAAACAAATAAATATATGCTTATTGACATTTTTTTTACTAAAGACATGTGGCTGAATATATTTTGGCCTAAATGTATGACTAAAATTGAGTTTATTTGATTTTTCTTATAACAAAAAGTAGAAAATATCATTTTTTTTCAAAATTTTTTGTCTTTTTCCGTTTATATCGCAAAAAATAAAAAATCGCAGAGGCAATCAAATACCATTAAAAGAAAGCTATATTCGTGGGAAGAAAAGGACGCAAATCTCGTTTGGGTATAACATTGCATGTCCGCACAATTTCCAGTTAAAGCAGCGCAGTGCCAAATTCTGAAAACACCTCTGGTCTTTAAGCTGCATAATGGTACGGGGCTTAAGTGGTTAAAATCACTGCTCCCGAAAAAACTACAGTTTTAAAAAATTCTTTTTAAATGGATACATGTCCCCTGGGGCAGAACCCGGGTTCCCAAACCCTTTTTAGGACAATAACTTGCATATTAGGCGTTATAATTAGCACTTTAGATTTCGAACGCTCGCGTCCATTGTATTTAATAGGGTTCTAAAGTTTGCGCGAACGTTCGGTCCGTTCGAAGGTCCTGGTGCGAACCGAACGGGGGGTGTTCGGCTCATCCCTAGTGGTGAAGTATTTTTGGATATGTTTGCACTAAACCTTTACTCTTGTATTGTTTTTGATGGATATTTTCACTGAATCTAACAGTTTTCACAGATGGACTATTTTTTTATACACATTTTCTTGTTATTAAGGTTGTTTTTAACCGGTTAAGGACCGTCTCCTGTACATTTACGTCGGCAGAATGGCACGGCTGGGCAGAGTAACGTATATATACGTCACTTTGAAATTCAAACCGTGCGGGCGCCCGTGCCGCGAGCTCCGTGACCGTGCCCGTGGGACCCGCAGACTCGATGTCCACCAGTGTCCCGCGATCGGGTCACAGAGCTGCAGAATGGGGAGAGGCAAGTGTAAACAAGCATCTCCCCGTTCTGCCTAGTGACACTGTCACTGATCGTATGCTCCCTCTCATTGGGAGCAGCGATCAGTGACATGTCACTCGTAGCCATGACCCCTAACAGTTAGAATCACTCCCTAGGACACACTTAACCCCTTCAGCGTCACCTAGTGGTTAACCCATTCACTGCCAGTGTCATTTTCACAGTAATCAGTGCATATTTATAGCACTGATTGCTGTAAAAATGACAATGGTCCCACAAATGTGTCGAAAGTGTCCGATGTGTCCGCCATAAAGTCGCAGTCACGCTAAAAATCACACATCGCCATCATTACTAGTAAAAAAATAATAATAAAAATGCCATAAAACTATCCCCTATTTTGTAGACGCTATACCTTTTGCGCAAACCAATCAATATACGCTTATTTCGATCGATTTCTTTTTTATCAAAAATACGTAGAAGAATATGTTTCAGCCTAAACTGTGATTTTTTAGGGATATTTATTATAGCAAAAAGTAAAAAATTTAGATTTTTTTCAAAATTGTCGCTCTATTTTTGTTTATAGTGAAAAAAATAAAAACCGCAGAGGTGATCAAATACCACCAAAAGAAAGTTCTATTTGTGGGTAAAAAAAGGACATCAATTTTGTTTGGGAGCCATGTCGCATGACCGCGCAATTGTCAGTTAAAGCAACGCAGTGCCGAATCGCAAAAAGTGCTCTGGTCTTTGGCCAGCGAAATGGTCCGGGGCTTAAGTGGTTAACATAACCATAATTTTGAATTTACTTCTTAGGAGGTTTTTTGCACTAATATATTATATTTTTTTATTTCATTTTTATGACTGGTTTTCAGGTTTTGTTTCACTAGTTTGTTTAATTTTTTTTCTAATTTTCTATCAATTCTTTATACACATTTGGTATTTGTATATAGGTCTATGAACTTTTACACTTAGTTTTGACAGCACACTTTACACTTGATACCCCATTTACCACATACCAGCAATCCAGGATTTTTTTTAGTGCTGTAGTTTTTCACTAGATTGGCCAAGCGCACCCTTTTTTAATTAGACAGTGCCATTATCGCTTACCACCATTCCTGGCTCAAGCTGGTGTGGCGCAAGCCACCTCTGGGTCTGCCGCTGCAGAGCTGAAAGAATTTCTGCTCCAGTGTGGTTCCTGTCTCCTAGACAAACCAGCTGAAGCACTGCCTGGCATCTTTTAGCCTGACTCTTTGAATAGCCCCTTGAATGCTTAGGGGATACTGGTGGGTCATAGAACAATTCAGCAGAGAAGGGCATGGAGGAGGGCATGGAGGAGGAGGAGGAGAGGTGGAGCTGACAAATCTTGCATCATCACCACCAGCTGTATGGAGACGCAATGGCAATACAAGCTGCAGCACTGTGCCCTGTCCTGCATCCTTCTGAGTTGCAAGCAGAGTTAGCCAGTGTGCTGTGAACTAAATATAGCGTCCCTGACCATGCTTTCTGGACCACGTGTCAGCAGTAACGTGGACCTTGTGGCCGACTGCCTTGACCAACAATGCCACATTATTGCCTTCCACGTGATGGTACAGAGCTGGAATGGCCTTACATGCAAAGAAATAGCGACTGGGAACCTACGATTGTGGTACAGCACATTCTGCAAATTCACGGAAGGGGGCAGAATGCACCAGATGGAAAGGCAGGATTTGTAAAGCCAGCAAGCTTTAACAAGCTGGGCATGTGGGTAGCAGTGACTGTATTTTTTTTCCCACTACAACAGCTGGGGCAGAAAAATTTACCTGCTATAGTCTACAGCTGGTGGTGTGCTGCTGGCAGACGTGCTGCAATGACCTGTGACACCCTTCACTATACCATCATTCCTGTCAGTGAAGGCTTCTGGGAGGTTATGAGATATAGCCGGGGTAGACCTGAAAGGTGAGGAGTGAGGAGGAGCAAAATTACGTCCCTTTTGTGTGGCTTTCTGGTGCTCTTGCCAATGGGCTGAGTGATGGGAGGGTAAATGCCTTGTCAAGCATGTAGTATCCAAATGGCTGGTGTTTTTGCCACGCTTAATCTGCTTAAGGCAAAAGGTTGCAAATTGCAGTAGTGCGATTGACTGCGCGTGCGCTAAAAAAGGCCCAGACAGCTGACCTGTGGGAAGTGGGCCAGCAGATAACAGCTCCACGATGTGATGGAATAGGGTGGCTGCTCTCTACTCTTCCATGATAACTGCCTCCTTGAGGTTGTGCCCCACCCTCACTTTCCTCCTCTGCTCTATCCAGGACCCAAGTCGCATCAGTGACTTCATTATCATCATCCCCTCCATCCTCATCTTTACTGGAGCCAACTTAGCAATATGCAGCGGCTGGGGCAACTTTGTTGTTTACCAGTGTTCTCCCCTCTCTGTAGGCTCATGTTCCTACCTTCCTTAACCTCAGAACCAACATCAGAATAAAATAATACCTGTGCATCATGAAGGAGCAAGTCGCTTGAGCTGTGTTCAAATAACTCAGCTGACTCCTCCATGCATGATTCTGGGGCTATCGCACTCACAGGAGTAGCTGTGGAAAAGGAGGCAGAATAAGCTGCTCTGGCATCTGCTGTTGACTGCGCACTAGTCTCTGCTTGGGTGACAGAGGATGAGGATAATGAGGATGGTTTAGTAAGCCAGTCCACCACCTACTCTGCATGCTGTAGCTGGATAGCACAGGCAACATCACTAAACAGAGGAAATGGTGCCCCCTGCCCGAGGACAGACCATATCCACCTTTGTCTGTGGACACAGATGCTGCTGGCCCCCTCACAGTGACATGGCAACGTATGCCTCTCCTTGATGGCCTCCCAGACCTGATGGGGGGGATGTAATAGAGAAGGGGAAATGTGTACTTGGATGCACTTCAATCAATGGAAAGTGGTGTTTGGTGCACTTTAACTTGCGTACTCACTACACAGACACACTCCACTGAGACACTTCAATATACTGCCGTAAAAGTGCACTAACGCACTTCAATATACTACCATAAAAGTGCACTAATGCACTTCAATATACTGCAGTAAAAGTGCCCTGACAAGCTACTATACTGCAGAAAAACTGCCCTGAGTTTATTAGGCCTTAGCACAAGCTGCTGGCTGGGGCAATATCCAAGAAAAAAAAGACATCCTTAACAAGCAGAAGCTTGTGAGGGAAACTCCATCTAGAAAGTTCCTCCAAATACTCATTGTCCCCTCTCAGCTCACATCACCAGATTAAAACCATCAATGGTTGAGTAAGGCAGATAAATATTCATAACTCATACATTGGTATAATTTTTTCTATAGTTTATTCAAAAAAACTCTGAACAGAGGGTTGGGAGCACAGAAAACCCCAAAAATAGCTACAATACCTCAGGTCTTCTAGGCAGCAGTTAATATGGTTGGTGGCCCTTTAATAGCAGCTTTCATGTAGTAATTGACCCTTATGAGCAGAATATATAACAGCAGCCACTGACAATTAAATGCAGCCTAACCTGTGCCAATAAAATGCAGCCTAACCTGTGCCAATAAAATGCAGGCTGACCTGTGCCAATAAAATGCAGGCTGACCTGTGCCAATAAAATGCAGGCTGACCTGTGCCAATAAAATGCAGGCTGACCTGTGCCAATAAAATGCAGGCTGACCTGTGCCAAAAAAATGCAGGCTGACCTGTGCCAAAAAAATGCAGGCTGACCTGTGCCATGAAATGCAGCCTGACCTGTGGCACAAAATGCAGCCTTACCTGTGCCATGAAATGCAGCCTTATCTGTGCCACCTCCATCTCGCACAGACTGACAACCCTTCTACATCTGCCTGTCACTCAGAAGACACTGAATTTATTGAATGTACTCCATTCGGTCGCTTGGGCTGCTCTGTCTTCGGTCTTCTGTGAGTGACAGGCCCGGCACTCGCAGGAGACGTCTTATGGAGCAAAAAATACGGTAGTTCCAAAACCTCTGGGGTGGCAAGGTTCGCCATCACTTACCTAGGCGATCTGAGTGTAAGTTCTCTCCCTGCCTGCAACCTGCCGGCGCAGGTCCATTGAGAAAGTGCAGTGCTACTCGCACATGCGTAGTGGGAAGTCAGCTGTGAAGCCCCTGAAAGTCACATCTGGCTTACCACATCCAAGATGGCAGAGCTGGGGCCCTGAACACCAGCAAAAAACAAGCCTCACCGGGTGCATTGGATCCCTGGGCTGGTAAGTTTATGTTTATTAAAAGTCAGCAGCTACAGTATTTGTAGCTGATGACTTTAATTATTTTTTTCTAGAGTAAATTTCCTCTTTAAGAAACAAAAAACGTTGGCTTTAGAGAAATTCTAATGCTATCCAGCAAACACAGAAACCATGCTAAAGTAAAGACTCACTAAAATTCTCTCATATCCACCACAGCAAGAATCTTGAGAGTATCTTACAAGGTCACTGGAAGTCTACTTCCTAAAGCCTGTTTTGCATAAATTCCACTCACCGGTTTCCTGTATCACCAGTCACATTCAAACTTCCAAGGGAGGCAAAATTCTTGTTAGGGGTGGTTAGAAATATATTTTTTTCAATGGAATTTCTGCAGAGGAGTCTGCAGTAGGTATGTTTGTGGAAAAGCTCTCCGTTATCACAAACAGGAGTTCTCAGATTGCTGATAATGTATTTACACTAAGGGCTCTTTCACACGGGCGGATCCCGCCATGATCCGCCCCGTGAATATCCGCTTTCTCAGCGGAGATCGCTCCGTTGATCCCCGCTGAGCCGGCGGATGACTTGTCCATTTCTGCACACTGTGCAGAAACGGACCGGTCGGATCGCCGCTTTCCTCTATGGGGGGATCGGATGAAAACGAACCGTCTGTCCGTTTTCATCCGATCTGATCCGCAGACGGATGGAAAAGTAGGATTTTCCTCCGTCATGCTAAACGGACCATAGCGGAGACTGATGTCGTCGGATGTCAGCGGATGTTCATCCGCTGACATCCATCCGCTATCCCATAGGGATACATGTATGTCCGTTTTTCATCAGAAAACGGATGGATGAAAAACGGACATACGGAACGTCCGTGTGAAAGGGGCCTTAGGCTAGTTTCACACGGACTTTCCGTTTTTTTTGCTCAATTCAGTCACTTTTTTTTAATAAAAAACTGATGTCAGCGGATATATCTGTTTTTTATCCATTTGTAGCAAAGTCCCGGGGGCCCTGAAGCCCAATGGTGACCTCCAGAGTTAAGGACAGCTAACATCCTTCAGTGTAGAGTGGGTTATAAGGCATGATGGGTGTAATGTAAGATAACCAGGTGGGCGCCATACATTTTTTGAAGAGATTTATTGTCTCTTAACCACTTCAATACTGGGTACTTTCGCCCCCTTCCTTCCCAGGCCAATTTTCAGCTTTTAGTGCTCTCGCACTTTCAATGACAATTGCGCGGTCATGCAACGCTGTACCCACATGAAATTTTTATCATTTTGTTCACACAAATAGAGCTTTCTTTTGGTGGTATTCACGACTTTTTTTAGGCGATATAAACGAAAAAAGAGCAGAAATTTGGAAAAAAAACTATATTTTATTCTTTCTATTTGAGAAGAAATCCAATAAAATCGAATTTTGTCATAAATTTAAGTCAAAATGTATTCTGCTACATGTCTTTGGTGGTAAAAAAATCCCTTTAAGTGTATGTAGCACTACCCCCGTAGGAGCTGCTGGTTTTGTTTTGGGTCTACATTCCGCCTATCAACCCCTTGGAATTGGCTCGAACCCTCCCTTGGCACAACTTGTATATACAGATATTGTGGAACCCACTGGTTGATGGGGAACACAATAAAACCACACCACAGTAAAATTGAAATATAAATGTTTACCTTGAAATGGCCACTTGTCCCACAGGGTAACAGAGAAACTGCACACAGGTTTGCACTTAACCAAGGGTGAACTTTACTTGGTAAGATATAAAGGGAAAACAAGTGTAGCGGGGTGTTCCCCTTTTACTTCCCGGAGACTACATCACCCAGAGACCCATTCGGCAGTGTTCACCGCAGAGACTCATGAGAGGGGTTATATAAGGAGGAGGCGCGGCTGCGCTCGGCCTCTTTGGGACACAAGACTTCAGAGACTGATCCTCCTGTGCGGATTAGTCGGAGTGCAAGGCCTGAAGCCTGAGACCTTGCGCAGCACCAAAGAGCCTTCCACCCCACTGCGAGCCTGGGTGGCTCCGGACCTCGTTTGTCTACAGCCTGGACCGGATCGAGGACCCGATCGTTGGGAACACTGTGTGTGTGTGTGTGTGTGTGATACAGTCGGTGGAAGTTCCCCAGACTGGGACCCTGTCCGGGCGGGCGAGAGGGCGTATGCCCAAACCATATACTGTTATTGCGAATAGGCCTATAGACTGCCGTGGCCCTCAAGTTGTTCTTGATACTCTCATTAGAGGACCTCAAAGGAGCGGTACTAACACTTTATATCCGGGATATGCAATTAGCGGACCTCCAGCTGTTGCCAAACTACAAGTCCCATGAGGCATAGCAAGACTCTGACAGCATCCAGCATGACACCCAGAGGCAGAGGCATGATGGACTTGTAGTTTGGCAACAGCTGGAGGTCCGCTAATTGCATATCCCTGCTTTATATAATACAGCGTTTACCCCATCTTTACATTTCCCACTAGATTACAAATCATACTTTGTTAATGTGCACCACCGTTAAAGACCTGCTGGTGAAGAAAAGAACCTTATCCCCTATAGACTAAGTGGTAGATATCTGAACCAGGCCTGGTCAGTTTGCTAATTTGTTTGGTTACTGCGCCACAGAGCGCCTAGTTAATGGTCGCCCACTTGGCGCACTTGTTACTGTTCACTTCATATGCATAGTGTGTTAGTGCTGCAGGGTTCTGCAATATATATATACTGTCTGTGAACTGTTATAAATGTTAACCCCTTTCTTATCAAAACCTTAAGTAAATCATATACCCTTTTTATACTATTATCGTCTCGATGTTGAATTACTCATACAGTATAAGAGTTTATTGCTGCCGTAACTAACTGTGCCAGTAGGGGGTCGAGTACCTTGCCGGGGGTTGGCGGAGCTGTCTTTCAGGGCCCAAACTAAATATGCGGCCTTCTTAGTTGGAGGTATCGCTACACATGGGGGCTCGGGTCCGGGATCCTGATACAGCAGGTGAACGCCAGAAGTGTCGGCATGGACCCCATGGATCCACAAGCGATAGAAGAGTGGTGCAAAGCCGTAAGGGCAGAGCCAAACAATTCAATAGTCATCAGCCTCCCAGGGGAGGAATGGAAGACTGAGACGGTAGAGGAGTTGATGAAGTCAGTGTCCCCAGATCACACACCATGGGTGATAGATATAAAGGCAGACCCGGATACTTCATATCAGTATGCACTAGTGGAATACGGAGACGGGATACCAGAGGCGTGCAGGCGCAAGTGTGTAAAGACGCCAGATAATAGAACCTACAGGGTGGCGCCTGCTTTAACTATAAAGAAGGAACCATCACCGATGGGATCACCGCAGGCTGCGGCCCGCGCCTCACCAGTAAAGGGAGACAGGGTGACGCCCCCGGTGATACCCGCACCTGCCACCGCCATGTCACCAGAATTGATAAAGGCGATAGGAGATCTGTTAAGCAAATGTCAGAAGACAAACACAGTGCATGTAGAAACTAGCTACCGGAGATTGAAGACATTCTCAGGGAAGCTCCCTGTCCCTGCAGGGGAAGAAGATTTTGATACCTGGGTGGAGCAGGCATTGCAGGCAGTAGAGGCATGGGAGGTGCCTGAAGCTCAGAAAAGGCAACGAGTGATAGAAAGCCTGAAAGGCGCAGCAGCAGAAGCAGTGAAAAGTTTTCGGTTTGGGAATGCCGATTGCACGGCTCAAGACTGTCTAGCTATGCTACAGGAAGAGTTTGGTCAATTGGAAAAGGTGACAGAGATGGTCTACCAATTTGAACATACTTTCCAACAACCAAGGGAAAAACTGTCAGAATATGTTAGGAGACTAAACAGGTTGTTGTGCAAGATTGTGTTGAAGAAGGGAATGAAGCCCCAAGATGCAGATGCAGCAAGAATGAAGCAAGTCTTAAAGGGAGCGTTACGCTCGGATCCAGTCTGGCTGCACCTGAAAACCTCGGGAGGAGGAACGTTGCTGACTTATGCTGATTTGATAAAAATCATCCGAGATGAGGAGGCGCTACAACAGGACCAGCAAATGATTAAGGCAAATGTTGTCCCCGCACAGGTGCTAGTCAACCCAGTGATGACTACTGAAAGAGACTCAGAGGTAGACACTTTGAAAGCACAAATGTCCAAGGTGTTAGAAATGTTGACCTCTTTGATGGCGAAAGACACAGAGGGTCCCAAGAGAGAGGTACCACGGAAGGAACTATTCCCAATTGCTTCGGCACCCGCATCTTTACAAAAATGGGGAGATATAGTCTGCTTTAACTGTGGAGGAATTGGCCATGTTGCGGCTACTTGTTCCAGTCCCAAGAAGAAGAAGCTGGACAACCGCAAGCCGGCGGGAAACTCCAGAGGGCCCCGGTGAAGGAGTCAACCGGGTGCCCATCACCTTCAGTGAGCTCCAAGCTGAAAGCGAAGCAGAAAGAAAGAAGAGATAAAACGCCTCAGAAGAAATACATCATTCCTCAACAAAGATACACTCCAGAGACAGGGGGCAAGACCCCTCAGAAGAGGCACAGCGCTCCCCAGAGGGGGTGCACGCCTAGGAAAATCAATAATATCCCTCAGCGGGTCTGTACACCCATTGAGAGGAGGGAAATCAATGCATACCAGGCTCAAGAAAGATTAAAGTCCAAAGGGAACTGGAAGGGAAAGGGTCAGAAGAAGGCGACCCCTGCCGGGCCATATCCGGAGAGGCTAGTAGGCCCATCTCCCATAGTGCACATTCAAGTGGAGGGAGTCTACACCAGAGCCATCTTGGATACTGGGGCTCAAGTGACCCTGTTATACCGAGATTTCTACGAGAAGCACTTGAGTCACCTGCCCATCCAGAAGATAGAGGGACTAGAGATATGTGGGATTGGGACCCAGAATTTCCCCTACGATGGCTACTTGCCTGTCAGGATGATCTTTGACCCATCCGTGGCTGGAAAAGCTGAAGTGTTTGATACCCTGGCGGTTGTATGCCCTCGGCCGCCAGGAGCCAACAAGAGTTCCCTTATAATAGGAACGAACACGGACCTGGTCCGAAGACTTCTGATCCCTCTAGTGAAAGAGAAGGGGTCAGCGGCCGCCAAGATTCACCCCATGCTGAAGACGGCTTATCAACGGCTGGTCCTAGAGCAGAAGACCCCTGGAGAGGGGATAGGGAAGGTGTGGAGACTTGGAAGAGAAGGGGTGGTGTTGCAGCCCGGTGAAGTAACCTGTCTCAGAGCCACTGTGAAGCTTACTTGGGAGCAACCTGGACCCTTTGTCATGTTGGAGTCTGACCCGGGGGAAGAGTCCCCTGGCCTGGAAGTGATACCAGAAGTGATTCCGCTGAAGGCCCTGAAGAAGGCCCATTGTAGGGTTCCAGTGAGTGTTAGGAACAATACAGATGGACCCATGGAAATCCCAGCCAGAATGCTGCTGGGCCAGGTGAGCTCTGCTGCCCCGGTCAACTTGTCGGAAGTAAAGGGGTCGGGCGAAGGAGGAGATGCTTGGGAGAAGCTATCCATGGAAAACCCGAACCTGCCCAGGGCTTGGAAGGAGAGAGCCAAGGCCCAGTTGACCAGATGGGAGAAGATCTTCTCCAGGGATGAATTTGATGTGGGGTGTGCAAGGAGTGCCACCCATCGGATCCATCTCCAAGAAGACAAGCCCTTCAAAGAGAGAGTCAGGCGGGTCCCACTAGCAGATCTGGAGGATCTAAGGGAACAGCTTGCAGAATTGAAAAGGACCGGTGTGATACGGGAGTCCAGAAGCCCTTATGCCTCACCAATAGTGGTGGTCAGGAAGAAGAATGGATCGTTGAGGCTCTGTATCGATTACAGGACCCTTAACAGGAGAACCATACCCGACCAGTACACCACTCCGAGGATAGAGGATGCCTTACAGAGCTTATCTGGAGCCAAGTGGTTCAGCGTTATGGATCTCAAGAGTGGATACTATCAGATCCCTATGCATCCAGAAGACAAGGAGAAGACAGCATTCATAACCCCAGTGGGATTCTTTAAATTCGACCGGATGCCCCAAGGTCTGTCTGGAGCCCCAGCTACTTTCCAACGTCTCATGGAAAAGACTGTTGGGGACATGAACCTTATTGAAGTCCTTGTATACCTGGACGATGTCATTGTCTTTGGAAGAACCCTGGAGGAACACGAGGAGAGGCTGGAAAAAGTCTTGAGGAGACTCAGTGAGGAGGGACTCAAGCTTTCGCCTGAGAAGTGTCGGTTCTACCAATCTTCTGTGAATTATCTGGGACACATAGTGTCTGAAGAAGGGGTGGCCATAGACCCTGAGAAACTGGAGGCAGTTACCTCCTGGCCGCGACCCACCACAGTAACAGAACTCCGGTCCTTCTTGGGGTTCTGCTCCTATTACAGGAGGTTTGTAGAAGGATTTGCCCGAATTGCTAGACCATTGAATGAACTGCTCAAGACTGAAGGAGAAGAGGACGACTCAGGACCCCGGAAGCCGGGAAAGTCAGTCCAAGATCAGTGGGACCAGAAATGTGAAGAGGCCTTCCAGGCATTGAAGAAGAGTCTAACCACTGCTCCAGTCTTGGCTTATGCAGACCCAACCAAACCCTATGAACTACACATAGATGCTAGTCATGACGGTCTGGGGGGAGTGCTTTATCAAGAACACGAAGGGCAACTGCGGCCCGTTGCCTACGTGAGCAGGAGCCTGACCCCCTCTGAGAAAAACTACCCCACTCATAAACTGGAGTTCTTGGCCCTTAAGTGGGCGATAGTAGACAAGCTCAAAGATTACCTGTATGGGGCGGAGTTCATTGTGAAGACCGACAACAACCCCCTGACCTACCTATTCACTACAGCAAAACTGGACATCACTGGACACAGGTGGCTGGCCGCATTGTCTGGGTTCAATTTCAGCCTAAAGTACAGGCCAGGGATTGGGAATCGGGATACAGACGCTCTGTCCAGGAGATCCCATGGTCCCAACTGTGACATGGAAGACTGGACCCAAGTAGCACCTGATGGGGTGCGGGCCCTTTGTCAAGGGGCTGAATTGCAAGCCAGAGGGGGCTCACGGGCGGAAGAGATAGGAGTTACCATGGTAGGAGTCCCCAAACAATACTGTGGAGTAACTCAGCTGGGAGAAGACTATCTGCCAAAGTTGTCCAAGAAGGAACTAAGAAGTGACCAGTTAGAAGATCCAATGGGGGAATTGGTTCTGGAAGCTCTGGAGAATCAGGGTCCAAACAAACTCTTGAGTCACTCCTCAAAAGAAGCCCGCCTGTTGAGGAAAGAGTGAGACAGGTTGCAGGTACATCAGGGAGTGGTCTACCGAAGGGGCCCCTCTGATGATTCAGAAGATAAATGGCAACTGTTCCTCCCAGAGAAACATTGAGAGACTGTTCTGATTGCCCTGCATGACAATCATGGTCACCTAGGGGCTGAAAGGACCTTTCAACTTGTTAGAAGTCGGTTCTATTGGCCCTGCATGAGGGCAGAGGTAGAAGAGTACTGCCACTCGTGTGCACGTTGCATTCAGAGGAAGACTTTACCTCATCAAGCTGCCCCAATGGGCCATCTACAAAGTCAAGGCCCAATGGATCTGGTATGCATTGATTTCCTCTGCCTCGAACCCGATCTGAGTGGACTAGGAAATGTTCTGGTGATAACCGATCATTTCACCCGGTATGCCCAAGCTTTCCCAACCAAAGACCAGAAGGCTTCCACAGTAGCCAAGATACTCATGGATAAGTATTTTGTCCATTATGGGCTGCCCCAACGACTTCATTCAGATCAAGGAAGGGACTTTGAGAGTCGACTGATCCGGAAACTCCTGGATTCGTTGGGAATCAAGAAGACTCGAACTACCCCTTACCACCCACAGGGAGATGCTCAGCCGGAGAGGTTTAACCGAACCTTGCTCAACATGTTGGGGACTCTGGAAAGTGAGAAGAAGCAACATTGGAGCAAACACATAGCAGCAATAGTACATGCTTACAACTGCACCACTAGTGATGCTACAGGCTACTCCCCCTATCGACTCATGTTTGGGAGAGAGGCGAGACTGCCTGTGGACTTGGCCTTTGGCACCTCTCTGGACCATTCCTCAGCCACATCCCACAAAGGATATGTGGACAGGCTCAGACACAGCCTGAAAGTGGCCTATGAACAAGCTCAAGCGGCCTCAGATCAAAGAGGAGCTCGGAACAAAAGAAACTTCGACTTGAAGGTCCAGATACAAGACCTACAGCCCGGGGATAGAGTACTGTTACGCAATCTGGGGGTCTCTGGGAAGCACAAACTTGCGGACAGATGGAGATCTGAACCCTATGTTATCTGTAGGAAGTTGCCGGGCCTACCTGTCTACAAGTTGAAGCCAGAAGGGAGGGTAGGCCCACTGAAGACGTGGCATCGAAACCACCTGCTCCCACTTGCTGAAGCAGTCAGGATACCTCCCGTGAGAGATTCTCCTGAACCGATCTCTATTCTGGATGCTCCCAGACCAAACACTCGGTCGCAGACCTCCTGAGCTGAAGATGGAGAGGCCTCTCAACTTAGTGAAGATGAAGAAAGAGAACTTGATTGATTGTGGCCTTCCCCAACTCCAGGAACTTCTACTATAGATCTTCCACCTACTGAAGACACTCCAGATGGAACACTGAACCCAGAGGCCACAGAGTTCATCCCATCTAGTCCTTTATCAGATCACTGGGAAGATGCCCGTGATAGTTACTCAGAGGAAGAGGAGCCTGTGGCGCCAGAGCCAGAAGTCCCAAAAGAGCAAAGGGCTCGAAGAGTCATCCGGCCTCCTAAGAGGCTGACCTACCCACAAATGGGGAATAGCTCGGAGGACTCTGTAGTTACTGCTAGGAGAAATGCTGAGAATCCAGATCCCTCCACTGTCCATTTGGTGGAGGGCAACCCCAGCTCACTCTCTGGCACAGTTAGGCAGGCCACTCATGATAATGTGACCTGTGGGCAAGGGAATTCTACCTCTCAGTTTTGGTGGGAATTCCCTATGCCAACATCGTTTGCAGAATTGTCTAAAGTTGTACATAGTCTTTGTTAAGGTTTATCTTTGGGAACCAAAGAGTTCAAGTGCGGGGAGTGTGTAGCGGGGTGTTCCCCTTTTACTTCCCAGAGACTACATCACCCAGAGACCCATTCGGCAGTGTTCACCGCAGAGACTCATGGGAGGGGTTATATAAGGAGGAGGCGCGGCTGCGCTCGGCCTCTTTGGGACACGAGACTTCAGAGACTGATCCTCCTGTGCGGATGTGTCGGAGTGCAAGGCCTGAAGCCTGAGACCTTGAGCAGCACCAAAGAGCCTTCCACCCCACTGCGAGCCTGGGTGGCTCCGGACCTCGTTTGTCTACAGCCTGGACCGGATCGAGGATCCGATCGTTGGGGACACTGTGTGTGTGTGTGATACAGTCGGTGGAAGTTCCCCGGACTGGGACCCTGTCCGGGCGGGTGAGAGGGTGTATGCCCAAACCATATACTGTTATTGCGAATAGGCCTATAGACTGCCGTGGCCCGCAAGTTGTTCTTGATACTCTCATTAGAGGACCTCAAAGGAGCGGTACTAACACTTTATATAATACAGCGTTTACCCCATCTTTACATTTCCCACTGGATTACAAATCATACTTTGTTAATGTGCACCACCGTTAAAGACCTGCCGTTGAAGAAAAGAACCTTATCCCCTATAGACTAAGTGGTAGATATCTGAACCAGGCCTGCTCAGTTTGCTAATTTGTTTGGTTACTGCGCCACAGAGCGCCTAGTTAACGGTCGCCCACTTGGCGCACTTGTTACTGTTCACTTCATATGCATAGTGTGTTAGTGCTGCAGGGTTCTGCAATATATATACTGTCTGTGAACTGTTATAAATGTTAACCCCTTTCTTATCAAAACCTTAAGTAAATCATATACCCTTTTTATACTATTATCGTCTCGATGTTGAATTACTCATACAGTATAAGAGTTTATTGCTGCCGTAACTAACTGTGCCAGTAGGGGGTCGAGTACCTTGCCGGGGGTTGGCGGAGCTGTCTTTCAGGGCCCAAACTAAATCTGCGGCCTTCTTAGCTGGAGGTATCGCTACACAAGGTTATACAGACAGTTGACTCTGTAGGGCCCTGCGAGAGTCAATATCAAAATAAATAGTTACCATTATAGACAATATATCTTAACTTGCAGTATTAATGTCTAATTATGTGGCTGAACTATATGCTCGCAAGCTCCCCCTAGTGGGCAATACCACCCTGTGTCCCGTCACTGTCAGTTCTAGTCAGGCCTGACTAAATTGAATGTACAAGTTCCTCAGTGGTAGGAGTCTTCGCTAGCAAAACGTTGGTGCACATACAAATTGTAATCCAAAGGGTATTGGAGGGAAAATTGGACTCCCGCAATGCTTTTGGGAGAGTGTAACTCTTAGGCGGTGCAAATGCCAACTTTAAACTGCGCACTATCACACGATGCACTAAGTTCTGGTGCGTGACGCACTATTCTAGTGATGGTGGGCCTTAACAGTCACAGGCCTATCAAGTAGTTAATGATATTCATGGCAGGTGCCCGCTCACACGAATAGGCCTAGTCCGCCTGGCAGGTTCCGTTGCTGATGCTCCGGTACACGATCTCTCCGCTGTCCCGGTCTTCCGTCCCTCACTTCACCACACGAGACATCGGTAGGTGGAGATATCTGGACACCTTGGAATGTCAGCTGGGCTTCCCAAAGGAGAATTCTTCAGTCTTTAGCAGACAGGCCTCTATGAAGACAGTAGGCTCAGGTTATGCGGCCTACACACACACAGCAGGCCTCTCAGATGCTCCACTTGCTAGCAGGGCGATGTCCAGAGAGACCTTCCGTAGCTTCTCCCCTCCTTTAAGTAAGCAGTCCCAGAAGGCCAAGCGACGAGGCAATGCACGTTGGGAGTACAGCTGCACTGTGGGTACTATAGTCTATTTACTATCCATGGCAAATGGGGTCTCTTTCTCCTTGTACTACGAGTTCCAGCATGCCTTGCTTTGATATTATTGAAAATAATAAGTAGATGCAATATAAAGATTGAACACCAGTTTGTCAACTGTAGTCTGTATCTACATAGGAAAACGGGAACCTTGCTACATGTATAATAATTGGTTTGTGTGATCACAGACAGATGTACGCAGATGATCATGTACAGATGTGCGCAGGTGATCACGGACATATGTGTGCAGATGATCATTGTGACATATGATTTTACTGTTACATATCTCAGGGACAGGTGTTTTTACTGTGTGGGGACATGTGTGTGTGGACAGTGTTGTGGGGACACTGGGCCAGTGATCAGTGTGTAAAATGCTGTAAAAAACAGCTCATACTCACTGATCACCGGCAGGCTGCAAAGATCCGCTCTTCTCTCCGCACTGACAACTTCTGTGTGAGGAGAGGAGAGCCAATCGCCTAGCAACCGTCTCTCTATTTACATCACATGACGGCTGTGATTGGACACAGTCGTCATGTGATCAAGAGGGCCAATCACAGAGCCCTCCTGCCGATCGGAGAGGCGCATGTGTGCGGGTGACACAAGCGCATCGGAATCGCGCCGCTGTGTGGTCACGCACGCGCGATCCCCCTTCTTCTGAGAGATGTTCCTGAACATCCACTCAGAAGGAGGAAGCACCCACCCGGCCATATATGTGCAGTGGTCGGGTGGGAGGTGGTTAAACACAACCGTGGGAGAGAGGATTAGAGCCAGGACACCCTTAGGTAGATGCAATGTGAATTGGCAGACTAAGAGACTTCTATAGGTAGACAGCTTTACGGGTGAAGACCTCCAGCCAGACACAACTTCTGTATAGGTAGGACCGCTGTCTCCTATGGCAACAATCTTGGAGCCGTTACTAACTGTAAAGATATTCAACTATCTGCAACACGAACAGTTCTCTTTACCACACACTCACTCACTGTGGGTCTTCACTCAACGAGCTCTCAGTCTCTCTCACCAGACTTCAGATCCACTAGCCACTGGACCCCCTGAGCCCTTTCACTGTAGTACTCGGTATCTTCCTCAAGCGTCACCCCCGCTTCACTACTGGGTCCCTGGCTTGGCACTCACAGATACTCCCCAAGCTTCACCCCTGCTGATATGTTAGGTTCCTGGCTTGGCACTCCACAAGTGTCACCTCTGCTGTCCCGCTGGGTCTCTGACTTGGTTCTTGCTGATGCTTTCCCACTTCTTCACCATCCTCGGTTGGCGAGAAGTTTGCTCTGGTACTGGCCTCAGCCTCAACTTACTCACTGTGGTCTCAGGTAGCAAGGTGGATGGTCCCTTTGTGGGAACAGCTTCTCCTCTACCTCCGACCACGACTGGTTCCCTGGCTATAGCTGAATAACGGCTACATCATGGCAGGCTAGTTCTGGGAGGTCGTCATCAGATGGCCTCCCGACATCACATGACCGCGTGCCCTGTGATCACAGTGTCCTCCAGACACTGCTGATCACAGATTTAGGGAGAGAGTGAATCAGCAGCACTGTTGGGACTGCACTGATAATCAAGACACTGATAATCCGTGCCCTGATTTTCAGTAAGAATAAGCTTGGCGTGTTCGGATTGAACTTGCCAGGAAGTCGTCACTGCACACCACCAGTCATAGGCAGTGAGGCATTTCCCAACCAGCAGCTGCCCATAAACACGCTGCCTATGATTGGCGGTGTGCAGTGCTGGCTTCCTGGCGGGTTTGATCCAAACATGCCCGAGCCCATTCTTATTGATAATCAGGGCACTGATTATCAGTGTCTTGATTATCAGTACAGTTCCAACAGTGCCCACCAGTGCTGCCAATCAGTGCCCATCAGTACCTCCTCATCAGTGTCCCCTATGAGTGCTGCCTACCAGTGCCCATCAGCAGTGGCGTAGCGTGGGTTGTCAGCGCCCGGGGCAAGGTAATAAATTTGCGCCCCCTAACCTGCGGAGTTTTCGCACTCCCTTCCCTTCCTACAATAGTACTGACCAGCCTGATTCCTAGACAAGACAAAGTTTGGTTTGGTATGGCGCACTTTGGAAAGGGCTGTATAGAGGTCTATAACGAAGGAAAGGAGGGGGGGGGGGTTATGCACTGGGTGGAGTTGTGAAAGCTCAGTTATTAATAGTTCAGTAGTAAATATGTATGTCCATGTATGGAAGAAAAAGTTTAGGGCGAGATTGCTGAAATTGATTAGATGGCTGCCAGTTCAGATTGGAAGCTAGAAGAGGCTCTGGAACAGACAAGACGAAAAAGGGAACGGCGCCCTCTAAATGCAGCAAGTAAAAACAGTTTTTAATTAAAGGGTTAAAATACACTCACATTACCGGCCGGAAACTTCGATCTGGACTGTGTGCTCATCAGATACTAGCCTGATGAAGGGACACGCATGTCCTGAACGCGAAGCACCTCCCGCATACCTCTGACCCGGAAGTGATGACCCCAGGACCCCACGGAGCACACACAGTCCAGATCGAAGTTTCCGGCCGGCGCTACTCAACATCCAGTGCAGGAAGAGACACAGGATCGAGGACTCCAGCCCAACTGCCCGTGAAACCACCATCACCCCTGAGGATCTGCGGATGAAGTTCCTGTCAACCCCTGACACGCTCGATTACTACTGCTCTAATGTGAGTGTATTTTAACCCTTTAATTAAAAACTGTTTTTACTTGCTGCATTTAGAGGGCGCCGTTCCCTTTTTCGTCTTGTCAGCCTGATTCCTATACTGACAACTACACTAACCTCTACATGAACCTACATGATTCCTAGACTGACCATTACACTTACCTACCTGTCCACTGCACTGACCTACCCGATTCCTACACTGACCACTACACACCACACTACACACCACACTGACCACCAAGGCTGGTGCAAGGATCTTTGACACCCTAGGCGATACCTAATTTTGCTGCCCCCTGACTCCACTTTACCCTGCCCCTGCAACACATGTGACCTATCTGACCCCCTGACACACCTACCTGACACATGCACTGATCCACCTGAATCCGACTTCCTGCACTACTCACATTACACCTGACACCTACACTGACCAACCTGACACCTACACTGACCCACCTGACACCTACACTGACCCACCTTACACCTACACTGACCCACCTGACACCTACACTCACCTACCTGGCACCTACACTGACCCACCTGATCATTACACTGGCCTACCTGACACCTACACTGGCCTACCAGACACCTACACTGACCTAACTGACACCCACACTGACCTAACTGGTCATGGTGGCGGGAGACAAGCACTGGAAAGTGTGAGCCGCTGGGGTTTCTCCTCTGCCTGTCCCTCTGCTGCGGTGCTGTGTGTACGGCGGAGGGGCGGGGCGGGGCTCGGTGGAGATGGGACTGAGCAATGAGGTGCAGCGTCTGTTAGCTGACCTCCCGCCAGGCCAGAGCCATCCACCCGCTCCATGGTGTCCACGCCAGGGCCAGGCCAGAGCCATCCCCCTGCTCCATGGTGTCCACGCCGGGGCCAGGCCAGTACCATCCACCCGCTCCATGGTGTTCCCTCCGGGCGGGAGGTCAGCTAACAGACGCTGCACCTCATTGCTCAGTCCCATCTCCACCGAGCCCCGCCCCGCGCCTCCGCCGTACACACAGCACCGCAGCAGAGGGACAGGCAGAGGAGAAACCCCAGCGGCTCACACTTTCCAGTGCTTGTCTCCCGCCACCATGTTCAGTGTTTCCCCGCGCACTGTGATTGGGCGTTGTGAGGGGGTTAACTCGGTAGCGGGTGTGTGTGACCCCCTGGTTGGGCTCCCCACACAAAAACAGGGCCAGCAGACGGAGGTTGTGGTTTTCAAAATCAAAAGGTGCGGTTTATTTCTCTATGTACAGTGACAAAAACACAGCAAAGCCAAAAAGAAACAAACAAAATAAATCCTGGTCAGTTTGACCTCTGACTAAACATGCAGGTTTCCTAAACTAACAACTGGGATCAGCCTGGTGCTGTCCTAGTCCCTAAGTCCCTGGTTTAGTAAAAGTCCAAACAAATAGCCACACAGGCTTTGCCTCACCGCACAGGGGTTCACTCTCCCTAGACAGTCCACACAGGTCTGGTTCCAGGCATGAGCTAACATCTAATGAATCTGGGAGTTCCTTATAGAGGCCTAAATGAGCTGACAAGGTTCAGCTGGTCTCATCTCTGTCTGCACGACGCCCCACACTCTCCCTAGAGGTATGAGTCATCCATGAGCCTACTAGCCTCAGCTGGGCTTATACAACTCTCCACCCTAGTTGTATAAGTCAGCATAAAGCCTGAATCTGGGAGAAATATATCTACCCCCCTGGATGCAACCAGGTGACTTTACCTTCCTGCTGTCACATACCCCCCCCTCTTGTTTTAACCTTGGGGTTGGAACACCAGCAATCAGGCATTCATGTACTCGAGACAAAGCATCCACATTCCCCATTTGAACGCCAGGGCGATGCTTTACTGTGAAGTTGAATTCCTGTAGGGCCAGGAACCACCTATTCACTCTTCTATTTGTCTCCTTGTTTTGAGCCATCCACTTTAACGGAGCGTGATCCGTAACCATGTCAAAGTGCCTACCTAGCAGATAGTACCGAAGGGAATCTAGAGCCCACTTCACCGCTAAACACTCCTTTTCAACCGTGGCGTAATTTACCTCATGGGACTTCAACTTCCTGCTGAGGTAAATGACTGGGTGCTCTTCCCCGTTCCAGACCTGGGACAATACTGCTCCTAACCCCACATCTGACGCATCACTTTGTACGACAAAGTCTTTAGAGAAGTCGGGTGAGTACAACACTGGCTGGCTACATAAGGCTTGTTTCAAGAATTGGAATGCTGCCTCAGCCTCGGGGGTCCATTTAATCATGACCGACCCTTTCCCTTTCGTCAGGTTGGTTAGGGGCACAGCCTTAGAAGCAAAGTGGGGAATGAAGCGCCGATAATAACCCGCGATTCCCAGAAAGGCCCGTACCTGCTTCTTGCTGTTGGGACGTGGCCAACTCTGGATGGCCTCGACTTTGTTGAGTTGGGGTTTTATCACTCCCCTGCCAATGGTGTACCCAAGATATTTGGCCTCCTCCTGCCCAATGGTACACTTCTTGGGGTTAGCCGTAAACCCCGCTTCCCGGATAGAGTCTAGGACTGCTTGCACTTTTGGCAGATGTGAGGCCCAATCTGTGCTATGGACAATTACGTCATCCAGGTAAGCCGCAGCATACTCCCGATGGGGCCTCAGTATCTGGTCCATTTTCCGCTGGAATGTGGCCGGCGCATTCTGTAACCCGAACGGCATTCTCTTATATTGGAACGCCCCGTCTGGGGTTACAAATGCGGTTTTCTCTTTGGCCGACTTGGCCAGGGGAATTTGCCAATACCCTTTTGTGAGGTCAAGAGTCGTCATGTATCGGGCTGTTCCCAGCCGGTCGATCAACTCATCTATACGTGGCATGGGGTAGGTGTCAAATTTTGTAACTTTGTTCAACTGACGAAAATCGTTACAAAATCGCCAGCTCCCATCCGGTTTAGGCACCAACACAATGGGACTAGACCAATCACTTTGGGACTCCTCTATCACCCCTAAGTTCAGCATTTTCTGTACTTCCTCCCGTATTGCCTCCCGTCGGGCCTCTGGGATCCGATAGGGTTTTAACTTCACCCTTTCACCGGGCGGGGTAATAATATCATGCTCTACCCCAGATGTTTGTCCCGGCAGCTCAGAGAACACCTCCTTGTTGCGAAGCACAAACTCCTTAACCTCCTGTTGTTGGGGTTGTGACAAGGTGGCTGCTATTCCAACCTCCGGAATCACGCAACCAG
This sequence comes from Rana muscosa, assembly GCA_029206835.1. Lineage (NCBI taxonomy): Eukaryota > Metazoa > Chordata > Amphibia > Anura > Ranidae > Rana > Rana muscosa. The sequence continues at coordinate 97,077,830 of CM055118.1, read as the reverse complement.
TTTGAGCTGGTGACCAAGTTTCTGCGACTAGGGACTCTCTATCCCTCCAGGCTTTCAACAGATTAACGTGATATATCTGTTCGGGCTTTCGCCTTCCTGGTTGTCTGACCTTGTAATTCACTTCGCTCACTTTTTCCATTATCTCGTAGGGGCCTTGCCATTTGGCAAGGAATTTACTTTCAACCGTAGGGACAAGTACCAATATCCTATCCCCCGGGGAAAAGGTACGGGTCTTTGCTCCACGGTTGTACACTCTCTGCTGTGCCAACTGCGCTTGGGCCAAATGTTCCTTCACGATGGGCATTACCTGTGCAATTCGATCTTGCATCAGGGCGACATGCTCAATCACACTCCTGTGGGGAGAACTCTCACTTTCCCAAGTTTCCTTGGCAATATCCAACAGCCCTCTTGGGTGTCTCCCATACAGTAACTCAAAGGGGGAGAATCCCGTAGAGGATTGGGGCACCTCCCTAATAGCAAACATCAAATAAGGAAGTAGACAGTCCCAATCCTTTCCATCTCTATCCACCACTTTCTTCAACATTTGTTTTAGGGTTTTGTTGAATCTTTCAACCAGCCCATCGGTTTGGGGGTGATACACAGATGTACGCAATTGCGTCACTTTGAACAATTTACACAGCTCTTTCATAACCCGGGACATAAAGGGTGTACCTTGGTCCGTAAGCAGTTCTTTACAAATACCCACCCGGCTAAAAACAAGAGATAGCTCTTTGGCTATGGTTTTGGCCGAGGTATTTCTGAGAGGGATCGCTTCTGGATAACGGGTGGCATAGTCCATTATAACCAATATGTACTGGTGCCCCCTAGCGGACTTGATTATAGGACCTACCAAATCCATTGCGATTCTCTCAAACGGGACCTCAATGATGGGTAGAGGGACCAGCGGGCTACGGAAATGTGGCATCGGGGCCGACCTCTGACACACAGGGCAGGAGGAACAATAATTTTCTATGTCCTTCATCACCCCAGGCCAATAGAATCTCTGTAATACCCTCTCTCGGGTTTTCTCTGTCCCCAGATGACCTCCAAGAATGTGCCCATGGGCCAACTCCAACACCAACTTCCTGTAACGTTTGGGCACCACCAGCTGCTCAACGGTTTCTTCTGCCCTTTTTGCCACCCGATACAGTAGGTCCTTCTCTACGCTGAAGTATGGGTAAGTGCAGGTATTATCTGGGTTCACTAACTCGCCATCTATTTCCACTACGTTTTCCCGTGCCTTTATTAGGGCGGGGTCTTTTAACTGTTCTGTGGCAAAATTTTCCCTGTGAACCTCCAGATCAGAAAACTCCACAGACGGTAGGTTTTCGTCTGAGGAGGTGGGCTCCTCTCCAGTTTCTTGAGTCTCCCCTGCCAATACTGACAAGGGAAATTCTGGAGAGTCCTCCCCACTCTCAGAGGAGTTCTGGCTATCACATTCCTGGTACATAGGGGCACCAGTGGGGGGCTCAGGATCATCCCACAGTTCCCAGAACTTCGGAAAATCCCTTCCCACAATGGCATCATGCGGTAATTGAGATACTAACCCCACTGGATGAGAGAGGGTACCTTTGGGGGTCTCGAAACACACTGTAGTCACTGGATACTCTCGGGTGTCCCCATGCACACAAATAACAGCTACCTTGCTATTCCCAGAGACCTCTGTTTTAACTAATTCAGCCTTTATCAGGGTCACAAGGCTACCTGAATCCAGCAATACCACAACATTTCTACCATTAATACACATTTTGCATAAATGTTTCTCAGTTCCCCGAATGGCAGTGCATGCGACTGTCGCACACAGCGACTGATGTCTGTCCGTCAGAAAGTCACACTGCATGGGTTCCTCCACAACCGGGCAATTGGCTGCAATATGTCCCGCTTGCCGGCAGCGGTAGCAAACGATCCTTCTTGCGGCCTCTTGAGCCGCTGATTTCCCAGGCTGTTCTCGCCAAACTTGGGGTAGAGCTCCCACCCTCTCACTCTCTCCACCCTCACCCCTTGGAATCCTCTTATCCGCCCCTGGGGATGGTCTGGTCTTAGGGTGGAAAGTCCGAGTGTCTCTGGAAGAGGCCGTCAGGTTCTCTGTAGCCAAGTATTTCTCTACACGATCCACAAGACCACCGGCCGTCTCTGGGTCTCCATGGCTTACCCACTTTTGGATGGCAGTAGGAAGAGCTCTCAAAAACCGATCCATTACAACACGTTCCACAATCTCTGGTGCGGACAAAGTCTCTGGCTGTAGCCACTTCCTGCTCAGGTGAATGAGATCATACATTTGAGACCTGGGGGGTTTTCCAAGCTGGAAAGTCCAGTTATGCACACGCTGAGCCCGGACAGCCAGGGTGACACCCAGCCTTGCCAATATTTCAGCTTTTAGCATCACATAGTCTTTTGCTTGGTCAGGCTCTAGGTCATAGTAAGCCTTCTGCGATTCACCAGTTAACAGAGGAGCCACCAGTCCAGCCCACTGCTCCTCAGGCCACTTTTCTCTTTCAGCAGTCCTTTCAAATGTGGTCAAAAATACCTCTGGATCATCCTCTCCAGTCATTTTTGTCAATAAACGACTCACCCCAAAGGACGCGGTATTAGTGGGACGGCTTTCCTCACTGGTCTGCGGACGTTGCTGCATTACTGCTTCCATTTGTTGTAGTCTCTGCTCTTGCTTCTGTAACAGGTCTATGAAGCGGGCCTCAGATTGCTGCTGGGCTTGTTGATGAGCTTGCTGCTGGGCTGCAAGGCTCCTTTGCAAACCTGCATTTGTCTGCTGTTGATTGGCATTTGCTAGAGCCAGCTGTTTCAGTATCTCCTCCATGCTGGCTTAAAAAAAACTGCCACTGGTTCTCCACCAACTGTGAGGGGGTTAACTCGGTAGCGGGTGTGTGTGACCCCCTGGTTGGGCTCCCCACACAAAAACAGGGCCAGCAGACGGAGGTTGTGGTTTTCAAAATCAAAAGGTGCGGTTTATTTCTCTATGTACAGTGACAAAAACACAGCAAAGCCAAAAAGAAACAAACAAAATAAATCCTGGTCAGTTTGACCTCTGACTAAACATGCAGGTTTCCTAAACTAACAACTGGGATCAGCCTGGTGCTGTCCTAGTCCCTAAGTCCCTGGTTTAGTAAAAGTCCAAACAAATAGCCACACAGGCTTTGCCTCACCGCACAGGGGTTCACTCTCCCTAGACAGTCCACACAGGTCTGGTTCCAGGCATGAGCTAACATCTAATGAATCTGGGAGTTCCTTATAGAGGCCTAAATGAGCTGACAAGGTTCAGCTGGTCTCATCTCTGTCTGCACGACGCCCCACACTCTCCCTAGAGGTATGAGTCATCCATGAGCCTACTAGCCTCAGCTGGGCTTATACAACTCTCCACCCTAGTTGTATAAGTCAGCATAAAGCCTGAATCTGGGAGAAATATATCTACCCCCCTGGATGCAACCAGGTGACTTTACCTTCCTGCTGTCACAGCGTATAGGGGTCATGTGCGGAGGCGGGACTTCAAGAGCAACCACGATCGCGGCCAGGCCAGCCCCACATGACCCCCATCGTCCAATCACAGGGCGCGGACGCTAAACATGTCGGCCGGAGATCGGGGGACACAGAAAATGAAAATTAGGAGGAGGCAGCCAGTAGTGACACTACTGGCACGAAATTGCGCCCCCCTAAATGTCGCGCCCGGGGCCACGGCACCCCCTGCACCCCCCACGCTACACCACTGCCCATCAGTGCTGCCTATCAGTGCCACCTATTAGTACCCATCAGTGCGGTCCATCAGTGCTGCCTATCATTGCAACTGACCTAACTGACACCCACACTGACCTGACACCCACACTGACCTAACTGACACCCACACTGACCTACCTGACACCTACACTGGCCTACCTGACACCTACACTGGCACCTACACTGACCTAACCGACTACTAGACTGACCTAACTGACACCTACACTGACACATACACTGACCCCCCTTCCTGACACCTACCTGACACATACACAGACCCACCTGACTCCTACTTCCTGCACTACTCACACACTCCCCCCTCCACACAGCTCGGTGTAGATCCATCCTCCTCCACCTGCTTCATGGTGTCCCCGCCGGGGCCAGGCCAGCGTCATCCACCGGCTCCATTGTGTCCACGCCGGGGCCAGGCCAGAGCCATCCACCCGCTCCATGGTGTCCACGCCAGGGCCAGGCCAGAGCCATCCCCCTGCTCCATGGTGTCCACGCCGGGGCCAGGCCAGTACCATCCACCCGCTCCATGGTGTTCCCTCCAGGCAGGAGGTCAGCTAACAGGCGCTGCACCTCATTGCTCAGTCCCATCTCCACGAGCCCCGCCCCGCCCCTCCGCCGTACACACAGCACCGCAGCAGAGGGACAGGCAGAGGAGAAACCCCAGCGGCTCACACTTTCCAGTGCTTGTCTCCCGCCACTATGTTCTGTGTTTCCCCGCGCACTGTGATTGGGCGTATAGGGGTCATGTGCGGAGGCGGGACTTCAAGAGCAACCGCGATCGCGGCCAGGCCAGCCCCACGCCGCACATGACCCCCATCATCCAATCACAGGGCGCGGACACTAAACATGTCGGCCGGAGATTGGGGGACACAGAAAATGAAAATTAGGAGGAGGCAGCCAGTAGTGACACTACTGGCACGAAATTGCGCCCCCCTAAATGTCACGCCCGGGGCCACGGCACCCCCTGCACCCCCCACGCTACACCACTGCCCATCAGTGCTGCCTATCAGTGCCACCTATTAGTACCCATCAGTGCGGTCCATCAGTGCTGCCTATCATTGCCGCCTACCAGTGCCCATCAGTGCTGCCTATCAGTGCCTCCTCATTAGTGCCCACCAGTGTTGCCTCATCAGTGCAGCCTATCAGTGCCCATCAATGCCCACCTCATCAGTGCCCATCAATGCCACCTCATCAGTGCCCATCAGTGCAGCCTCATCAGCGCACATCAGTGAAGGAACAAAATTACCTGTTTGTAAAATTTTATAACAAACTAGTTTTAAAAAAAAAAAAAATTGGTCATTTTTCATTTATTTAGCAAAAAATAAAAAAGCCAGTGATGATTAAAAGAGAAGTATAGTTTTTTTTTTTGTATATACATACTTACCTAGGTGGATGCTGCAACTGTCCCCCGGCACCTCTGCACTGAGAACCGAGCGAGCGAACACTGCCGATGGCTCGGTTCTCTCACCTCAGCATCTCTCCTGCTCGGTTCCTCCACGCTCATCGGAGCGCAGAGTTGTGGAGTCACTGAGACTGCCATCGTTCAAGGCAGCTGGTGGATCCAGACTTCGGAAGTCAGGATGACACGCTGCCCTGAATGATCTGTGTGACGACAGCGGAGAGCAGACTCCAGACCGCTCTCCGCTGAAAACGGGTCACAGGAGTGCAAAACGAATTGCACTCCTGTAACCATTGGAAAAGCCCAGCCTAAAAAGCTAAGGCTGGACTTCTCCTTTAAAGAGGAGGTCCGCCCACCCTGCAAAAATTTAAATCCAGCAACTACACATACTGCACCTGCTGACTTTTAATAATCAGACACTTACCTCTCCTGGAGTCCAGCGATGTCGGCACCGCAGCTGATGTTTCCATCAGCTGTCGGGTGCATGCCGTCTCCATTGCAAGTAAGGGAATCCGGCAGTGTAGCCTTATGGCTCCACGCCGGGAACCCTACTGTGCATGTGCGAGGCGCCGCTCCTCTCTTCTACTAGCCCGGTGGCGTAGGAAGGAGGATGGAGCCCCGCGGTGACGTCAATACCCGGGGCTAAGGCTCCCGGAAGTGGGAACAGCATACCTGTGAAAGACAGGTATGCTGTCCCCCCCCCCCCCCCGAAAGGTGCTAAATGTGGCACCGGAGGGGGAGAGGAGTACAATGAGCGGAATTTCCACTTTTGGGTGGAACGCCGCTTTAACCACTTCAACATCGCAGGCCGTCATATGATGGGCTTGACTTTGTGTGGGGATATCTGAATGATGCCTGCGGCTACAGGCATCATTCAAATATCATTATTTGCAGGCGGTTATTCTGTGCACGATAAGAATGATCATATCGGCAGTTCCGCCGCTTGATCGTTCTTATAGGCGACAGGAGGGGACGCCCCCCGCCGCCATCCGGTGCTTCTCCCGTGCCATCGGGGGCCCGGAGAAAGAACCGGTTGCCACCGGATGATGACCATAGAGATTTCTGGTCACTAGTGATGTCGCGAACATAAAATTTTCCGTTCACAAACGGCAAACAGGAATTTCCGCAAATGTTCGCGAACGGGCGAACCGGGCGAACCGCCATAGACTTCAATAGGCAGGCGAATTTTAAAACCCACAGGGACTCTTTCTGGCCACAATAGTGATGGAAAAGTTGTTTCAAGGGGACTAACACCTGGATTGTGGCATGCCGGAGGGGGATCCATGGCAAAACTCCCATGGAAAATTACGTAGTTGACGCAGAGTCAGGTTTTAATCCATAAAGGGCATAAATCACCTAACATTCCTAAATTGTTTGGAATAACGTGCTTTAAAACATCAGGTATGATGTTGTATCGATCAGGTAGTGTAAAGCCCCGTACACACGGTCGGACTTTTGGCCAACAAACTTCATTTTGAGCAAGTTGGACCAACAATCTGACCGTGTGTACGCTCCATCGGACAAACTTTTTTTGCTTTTTTCTTGTTTTCATCGGACAAAAGTTGGGTCTGCAAACAAACAAACTTTTGTCCAACAAAAGTCCGATGGAGCAAAGTCCGACCGTGTGTACAGAAAACCATCGGACTTTTGTCCGATGGACAAAACAAATAATGTTAAAATCAACCAACAATAGCAGAAGTTGACCAAAGGGTGGCGGTAAAGAGCAGAAAAGAGCAGAAAAACCACGTGATGTTGCAAAAAGTTTTGGGAAAGTTTGCAGAAAAGTCCGAGCGTGTGCATGCTATGGGTGTTCCCGACCAACTCCGTTCAGACAAAAAAACACAGAAAAGTCCGATGGAAGTCCGACCGTGTGTACGGGGCTTAAGGGTTACGCCCGCTTCACAGTGACAGACCAAACTCTGACAGACCAAACTCCCCGTTTAACGCACCGCAAACAACCGCAAACAGTCCATTTGCACAACCGCAAGGCTTTAATGATCACCTTAGATGATCACAAAGAAAATTAATGTTTTTTCTATGCAAAATTATCCAGCCGATCGCTTTTGGTCTGTTCACAATGAAGCAACGACCTATCATCTGGGGTGTGCCAACATTGCCATTGCCAACACACTCATAGAGGTGGTCGCTTCATTGTGATACGCAAGCCCCTTCACCAGTCACCACAACAAGGTAACGATCACGAAGGAGAATTGACACATGTATGTGCTTTTTTTTTGTTCTGTTTTTGCAGCCACAGTGCAGCACCAGAGGCCAGAAAAATTAGGTATTGTTGTAGCCGCTGCTGTAGCAGCGGCCAGAAAAATTTATGTTTTCCAGGCAGAAAGTGCCCTAAAACATTGCGGCTTTGTCATGGATATGCACTAATGTCTGTCTGCCATCTTACCTTTCCTCCTCATGTGTTCATCTTAGAGACCAGACCCCTTCACCTGGCTTCCTTTATAATCTCCTCCCAGCCTGACTCCACCCCAATCCCCTATCACAGAACACTATATTAACCTGTGCACTGCAAGCCTGCTTTGCTGATCAACGTGTTTAAGCATTGTGTGTTTGGGTGCCTGCCTGCCGTGTGCTACATCTGTCTCTCTGTTACGATATTGGCTTGTTCCTGACTATCCCTGTCTGCTTGTGACCCTTGACCTTCGGCTTGTCCTTTGTTTATCCTTGTCTGCTTGTGACCCTTGACCTTCGGCTTGTCCTTTGCTATTCTTGTATCCTGTGCTGCTGCTTCCCCTCTTTCCCCCTTACCCTATGGGGCGTGAGCTAGGAGACTCTAGGGGCTGCGACCTGGACCTAGCTGCAGCGCAACATCCTCACCACTAGAGGCTCTGGTGAAGACCTGCTGGGTATTAGACTCCGCGCCCTGGGGAGTCTCGGCTCTAGCTTCCTGTGGATTCCGGTTGTGCTCCTCTGGTCCCGCTTTCCACAACCACCCAGTTTCCTATCCGCAGCAGTCAGCCATATAGGGTTCACTATCTTGTGGTGCACTCCTGTCCTCCTACGGTGTGCATCTGTCATCTGGCCACAGGTGACAAGACAGGCTTGAACCCTAGTTGGTGGCGGATAAGTCACGCAAGTCATCCGGCATGCAGAGATAAAATACAGCAGCCAGGACCATTTTTAGCCCAAGGCAGCTCATCTCATCAGGCCTTTTTTAGTCAAATGTATCGCCCACTGTCAGTCCCTTCGGGATCCATGCCTCATTCATCTTAATAAAGGTGAGGTAATCTAGACTTTTTTGACCTAGGCGACTTCTCTTCTCAGTGACAATACCTCCTGCTGCACTGAAGGTCCTTTCTGAAAGGACACTTGAAGCGGGGCAGGCCAGAAGTTCTATCACAAATTGGGATAGCTCAGGCCACAGGTCAAGCCTGCACACCCAGTAGTCAAGGGGTTCATCGCTCCTCAGAGTGTCGATATCTGCAGTTAAGGCGAGGTAGTCTTCTACCTGTCGGTCGAGTCGTTCTCTGAGGGTGGACCCCGAAGGGCTGTGGCGATGCGTAGGACTTAAAAAGCTCTGCATGTCCTTCATCAACAACACGTCTGTAAAGCGTCCTGTCCTTGCCGGCGTGGTCGTGGTAGGAGGAGGATTACTTTCACCTCTTCCCCTGTTAGATTCCCGTTATGCTGTGACATCACCCTTATACGCTGTGTAAAGCATACTTTTTAATTTATTTTGGAACTGCTGCATCCTTTCCGACTTCCGGTAATTCGGTAACATTTCAGGCACTTTCTGCTTATACCGGGGGTCTAGTAGCGTGGCCACCCAGTACAGGTCGTTCTCCTTCAGCCTTTTTACACGAGGGTCCCTCAACAGGCACAACAGCATGAAATACCCCATTTGCACAAGGTTGGATGCCGAGCTACTCATGTCCCGTTCCTCGTCCACACTGATCTCACTGAAGGTCTGTTCTTCCCCCCAGCCACGTACAACACCACGGGTACCAGATAGGTGACAACGAGCACCCTGGGATGCCTGCTGTGGTTGGTCTTCCTCCTCCTCCTCAAAGCCACATTCCTCCTCTGACTCCTCTTCCTCAGACTCCTCTTCCAGCGTTGCCGCAGGTCCAGCAAGCGATGCTGATAAGGCTGTTTCTGGTGGTGATTATGACCACAACTCTTCCTCTTCACGCTCATCTACGGCCTGATCCAGCACTCTTCGCAGGGCACGCTCCAGGAAAAAAACAAATGGGATGATGTCGCTGATGGTGCCTTCAGTGCGACTGACTAGGTTTGTCACCTCCTCAAAAGGACGCATGAGCCTACAGGCATTGCGCATGAGCGTCCAGTAACGTGGCAAAAAAATTCCCAGCTGCGCAGAGGCTGTCCTAGCACCCCGGTCATACAAATACTTGTTAACGGCTTTTTCTTGTTGGAGCAGGCGGTCGAACATTAGGAGTGTTGAATTCCAACGTGTCGGGCTGTCGCAAATCAAGCGCCCCACTGGCATGTTGTTTCGCCGCTGGATATCTGAAAAGTGCGCCATGGCCGTGTAGGAACGCCTGAAATGGCCACACACCTTCCTGGCCTGCTTGAAGACGTCCTGTAAGTCTGGGTACTTATGCACAAAGCGTTGTACAATCAGATTCAACACATGTGCCATGCACGGCACATGTGTCAACTTGCCCAAATTCAATACCTCCAACAAATTGCTTCCGTTGTCACACACCACTTTGCCGATCTCCAGTTGGTGCGGAGTCAGCCACTGATCCACCTGTGCGTTCAGGGCGGACAGGAGTGCTGCTCCGCTGTGACTCTCTGCTTTCAGGCAAGTCAACCCCAGACGATGCAAGGTTTTGCGAAACGCGTCGGGACACTCCACTGCTGCCACTGAGTGTTTTGCAAAGCGCTATGTTCATGGATTGAATGTAAGTGTACTTACCTACGTTTATTAAATATCCTTTACGGTATTACGCTATGTGCCCTCTCCTTCTTCCTTCTACATGATTTCCATGTGAGCCATTTTCATCCATCTATTGGGCTTGGATATCTGGTGTCATCCTTGAGTTTGGATCTCGGATACATATGTGTGCAGTGCTAGCTGGGATTTCATATGTACGGATATATACATACTAAGCCTGTTTGACCCTCTACACGTATGTGTACAGGGTCTACTCCATCCGGTAAGCCTCCCTTTCATGTGGTGGTGGTCACGTCACAAGTCACTCAATACTTTGAACATTCACCATTTTTGAACCGGACAGTTTCAATTTTATTCACGGTCTTGTCATCAAAGACTTTTCTTTTTTGTGTTTTGTATTTTCATATATCGGGACTCATTATTAGATCCATTGTGATCTAGTCACCTTGAGCACTTGGGTGTCTTATATTGTTATTACGCATAGCGCTACATTTTTGTATATTCTTTGTTGTTACTTTTTCCACAGGTATTGTAGCTGCTTACATGTGTTAGCAGCGCGAATATTGTTTGTATTTTTAACCCCAAGACAGCGTGACACTGTCGTATCCGGGATGTGGAATAGCCCCTGGGGAGCTGGGGGGTGCAGTTGATGTGGAGCAAGAGGCAGCAGCAGAAGAGGACTCAGCTGAGGAGGTTATCGAAGAGGATGGAGTAGGAAGAGTAGAGGAGGTGGCAGCAGGCCTGCCTGCAAGTCGTGGCGGTGTCACCACCAACTCCTCTGCAGAGCCACGCATTACATGCTTGGCAGCCGTCAGCAGGTTTACCCAATGCGCAGTGTAGGTGATATACCTGCCCTGACCATGCTTTGTAGACCAGGTATCAGTGGTCAGATGGACCCGTGTCCCAACACTGCGTGCCAGACATGCCATGACTTCCTTTTGCACAATAGAGTACAGGTTGGGGATTGCCTTTTGTGAAAAGAAATTTCGGCCGGGTACCTTCCACTGCGGTGTCCCAATAGCTACAAATTTTTTGAAGGCCTCAGACTCCACCAGCTTGTATGGTAAAAGCTGGCGGGCTAAGAGTTCCGACAAGCCAGCTGTCAGATGCCGGGCAAGGGGGTGACTCTGTGACATTGGCTTCTTACGCTCAAACAAGTCCTTGACAGACACCTGACTGTGGGCAGATGAGCAGGAACTGCTCAAGGCGAGAGACGGAGTGGCGGATGGTTGAGAGGGGGCAAGGAGGACAGCAGTGGTTGACGTGGCTGAAGATGATGGACCAGGGGGAGGATGGTGGCTTTGAGCTTGTGTGCTGCTTGTACTCATCATTATGTGTTGATCCCATAGGCGTTTGTGATGTGCGATCATGTGCCTTCGCAAAGCAGTTGTACCTAGGTGGGTTTTGGATTTCCCACGACTCAGTTTCTTTTGGCACAGGTTGCAAATGGCATCGCTGTTATCAGAGGCAGACACACAAAAAAAATGCCACACTGCTGAGCTTTGCAATGACGGCATTCTGGTGGTGGCAACAGCATGCGTTGATTGGCGTGCTGTCTGGCTGTGCCGATACATGCTGTCTGACTGTGCCACTAGCTCCTTGCGACGACCTACCCCTGCTTCCAACTCGTCTCCTCCTCCTCTCTGTCTCCCCATCTGAACTTTCCCCCTGTTCTTCTTCTCTTCGAGCGGGCACCCACGTGACATCCACGGACACATCGTCATCATCAACCGCTTCACTTGTATCTGACAACTTAGCAAAGGAAGCAGCAGCGGGTACAACATCATCATCATCACACCGTACGTCCATGTGTGTAATGCTGCCTGACTGAGACATATCCCTTTTATCTACATCCTCTGGCAATAATGGTTGCGCATCAGTCATTTCTTCCAACTCATGTGTAAATAACTCCTCTGACAGATCAAGTGAAGCAGCTGTGGTGCTAGTGTTGGTGGTGGCGGCAGGCGGGCGAGTGGGAACTTGAGAGGTGCCCAAAGCTGAGCTGGAGGAGGATGGTGCATCAAGGTTCCGAGCGGAAGCTGTAGAAGATTGGGTGTCCTGTGTTAGCCAGTCAACTATGTCCTCAGAACTTTTCGAGTTCAGGGTACGTGGCCTCTGAACACTGGGCATTATTCTAGGGCCAAAGGGAATCACAGCACCACGACCACGACGGCCCCTGCGGGGTGGCCTACCTCTGCCTGTCATTTTTTTTTAGATTAGTTTAGTTGTACTATGCGTGCAAGCGACTGTGACACCAAATATGAGTGGCACTGTGCACTGGCAGAAGTTGGCAGAGTAGACGCTGTAGGCCTGACACACACACGCTGGCAGGCAACTGACTGCTATTCTATTGCAGTCAAATATGTTTTTTTTTTTTTTTATGTAATCTACTGTGACACAAGATATATAAGTGGAGGCACTGGGCAAGTGGGCACAGTATACGCTGTGAGCCTGACACACACACGCTGGCAGGCAACTGCAATTAGATTACAGAGGAAAAAAAAAAAAGCAGACTGATGTACTAGCCCTAAAAAGTGCTTTTTTGGGGTGCTGTCAGGACGCTGTCCTTACAGCAGAGATCAGATGAGTCTTTCAGGAGTGGAGTGGACACTGAATACACACATGCTGGCAGACAACTGCAATTAGATTACAGAGGAAGAAAAAAAAGCCGACTGATGTACTAGCCCTAAAAAGGGCTTTTTGGGGTGCTGTCAGGACGCTGTCCTTACAGCAGAGATCAGATGAGTCTTTCAGGACTGGAGTGGACACTGAATACACACACGCTGGCAGGCAACTGCAATTGGATTACAGAGGAAAAAAAAACAGACTGATGTACGAGCCCTAAAAAGGGCTTTTTGGGGTGCTGTCAGGACGCTGTCCTTACAGCAGAGATCAGATGAGTCTTTCAGGAGTGGAGTGGACACTGAATACACACACGCTGGCAGGCAACTGCAATTAGATTACAGAGGAAGAAAAAAAAAGCAGACTGATGTACTAGCCCTAAAAAGTGCTTTTTTGGGGGTGCTGTCAGGACGCTGTCCTTACAGCAGAGATCAGATGAGTCTTTCAGGAGTGGAGTGGACACTGAATACACACACGCTGGCAGGCAACTGCAATTAGATTACAGAGGAAGAAAAAAAAAGCAGACTGATGTACTAGCCCTAAAAAGTGCTTTTTTGGGGGTGCTGTCAGGACGCTGTCCTTACAGCAGAGATCAGATGAGTCTTTCAGGAGTGGAGTGGACACTGAATACACACACGCTGGCAGGCAACTGCAATTAGATTACAGAGGAAGAAAAAAAAGCAGACTGATGTACTAGCCCTAAAAAGGGCTTTTTGGGGTGCTGTCAGGACGCTGTCCTTACAGCAGAGATCAGATGAGTCTTTCAGGACTGGAGTGGACACTGAATACACTGGCCTAGCTATAGATTTCCCTTTTAAATCAGCAGCAGCTACACTGTCCCTCCTCTCACTAAGACTGCAGCTTCCGAAAGAATCTAAAATGAATGCTGTCCAGGAGGTGGGAGGGTCTGGGAGGGAGGGTATGCTGCTGATTGGCTGGAATGTGTCTGCTGACTGTAAGGTACAGGGTCAAAGTTTGCTCAATGATGACGAATAGGGGGCGGACCGAACATCGCATATGTTCGCCCACCGCGGCGAACGCGAACAAGCTATGTTCGCCGGGAACTATTCAGCATCGAATAGTTCGGGATATTTCTAATGGTCACCAGTCATCTCTATGAGACTCGGAGGCCTGGGCGCGATGTTATGACGTCATGCCCAGACCCCGCATGTAAACAAAGCCGCGATCGCAGCTGTCAGCATGAGATTGGTGAATTTTTTTTCACGATCTCATGCTTTACAGCCTGGAGGAGAGATGTGGGGTCTTATTGACCCTGCATCTCTCCATAAAGAGGACCTGTCATGATAGATTCCTATTACAAGAGATGTTTACATTCCTTGTAATAGGAAAAAAAGTGATCAAAAAAAAATTAAATGTAAAAAAAAGTGTAAAAATAAAGTAAAATAAAAAATATATTTTTTAAAAGCCCCTGTCACCAGTAGCTCGCGCTCAGAAGGCAACACACACGTAAGTCCCGCCCACATATGTAAACTCCGTTCAAACCACACATGTGAGGTATCGCTGCGTGCGTTAGAGCGAGAGCAACAATTCTAGCACTAGACCTCCTCTGTAACTCTAAACTGGTAACCTGTAAAAAAAAATTAAAGCATCGTCCTTGGAGATTTTTAAGTACCGAAGTTTGGCGCCATTCCATGAGTGTGCGCAATTTTAAAGCGTGACATGTTGGGTATCTATTTACTCGGTGTAACATTATCTTTAACGTTATACAAAAAAATTGGGCTAACTTTACTGTTTCGTTATTTTTTAATTCATGAAACGATTTTTTTTCCCCAAAAAAAGGCGTTTGAAAAATGATTGCGCAAATACCGTGCGAGATAAAAAGCAATGACCGCCAATTTATTCCTTAGGGTGTCTGCTAAAAAAAACATATATAATGTTTGGGGGTTCTGAGTAATTTTCTAGCAAAAAATATGACGATTTTTACATGTAGGAGAGAAGTGCCAGAAAAGATTAAATACCACCAAAAGAAAGCTCTTTTTGTGTATAAAAGATAAAAACGGGTACAGTGTTGCATGACCGCGCAATTGTCATTCAAAGTGCGACAGCGCTGAAAGCTGGAAAATCGCCTGGGCAGGAAGGGGGTAAAAGTGCCCGGTAGGCAAGTGGTTAAATAACATTTCATTTATCATAATGCGCTGCAGCGGGCTGCGATGCGGTGTAGTATTTAGCAACGCACTGCTCTGGGACAAAAAAAAAGAGAAGAGTAGAACGTCTTCCATTTTTCAGCACAACTCCTCCAAGCTGTTTTTCTCACACACTTTCATTTCCATGAGCTGCCCTTCTCCTCACAGAACACAGGCTGAACGCATTGCCATCCATGTAAAAATTCTCGGCCACAGATCTGCGGTGAGATCACAGCTGAGGGGCGTGGCCTCCTGCTGATTGACTGTCACACTGTGCTTCCTCCTTGATGAGACTGACCAATCAGCGTGCACACGGGAATCCCCAGCAATAGGAAGTGGTAATGTGATGAGTAGCAGATTGCATTGTATTGTTTATGGATTTTGTAACTTTTGTAGCACAGATCTACTAGGAGAGGAGACAAGGAGAAGCTGAGCATCCCACAGGAGGAGGTAATGTCACTGATTCCTTGCTTTTTTTAGCCCTTGTCCATACTTAAGCAGGGATCTGCAAAGCATTGTGGTCCTTGTCTGTAGTGCTGTCATTGTCTGCCTGCTCTTTGTATACACTGTATAGTGGATTGTTGTGCTGCTGTGTAAGGTCCTTTATAGCTGATCACATGGCACAAACATAAACAGGAGGGTACAGCTGTATAGAGGATGCTGAGCGTCACATGTCTGATCCAGCCTGTCCATTCAAAACAAATTATTATTATTATTATTATACAGAATTTATACAGTGCCAGCAGTTTGCACAGCGCTTTACAACACGGGGGCAGACAGTACAGTTACAATAGTAATCAGAGGGCCCTGCTCATTGGAGCTTACAATCTAATTATGCCTGATCTGTACAAAGGGGTCCGGCTATTCTTGGAAAACCTTTCAGGTATATACAGTGGAACCTTGGTTTACGAGTAATGCGGTTAACGAGCGTTTTGAATTAAGAGCAACTTTAAAAAAAAAAAAAATCTGACTCGGTTTGCGAGTGTTGTCTCGAAAAACGAGCAGAATTCAAGCTAATGGGGTGTGCAGTACCGCATTTGTATTACTGGGGTTGCAGCAGGAGTAGGGAGACTTCATGCAGGAGGGTGCAACCACTGCTAATCTAGCTGCTGCTGGGACTTGGATCTAGTAACCCTTTGGGTGATTGAACCCAACACCAGGGTGGATAAAAAATCAATGATTTAAAAACAAAAACAAAAAAAAAAAAACGTATTTTTTATTTTATTTAAATCAATTTTATTTTTGTTATCAAATTTATTTTAATAAAATGCTTTTGGAGTAAAAATCGATCTAAAGATAGTTTTCTATTTAAGATACCGTACATTAATAATTTAGTTCATTCAGCTCGAAATGGAGCTTAGTTATGTAGCATTGGGCTGTATTATTATTATTAAACAGCGCCTACAGTTTGCGCAGCACTTTACAACATTTATTGCAACATTAAATTTATTTTAATAAAATTCTTTTGGCATAAAAATCGATCTAAAGATAGTTTTCTATTTTTAAGATACATTATAATTTAGTTTATTCAGCATGAAATGGAGCTTAGTTATGTAGCATTAGGCTGTATTATTATTTTTATTATTATTATTATTATTATTATACAGGATTTATATAGCACCACCAACAGTTTGCGCAGCGCTTTACAACATTTATTTCACATTTATAGCACTTTGCAACATTAAATTTATTTTAATAAAATGCTTTTGGCGTAAAAATCGATCTAAAGATAGTTTTCTATTTAAGATACCGTACATTAATAATTTAGTTCATTCAGCTCGAAATGGAGCTTAGTTATGTAGCATTGGGCTGTATTATTATTATTAAACAGCGCCTACAGTTTGCGCAGCACTTTACAACATTTATTGCAACATTAAATTTATTTTAATAAAATGCTTTTGGCGTAAAAATCGATCTAAAGATAGTTTTCTATTTTTAAGATACATTATAATTTAGTTTATTCAGCATGAAATGGAGCTTAGTTATGTAGCATTAGGCTGTATTATTATTATTATTATTATTATACAGGATTTATATAGCGCCAACAGTTTGCACAGCGCTTTACAACATGAGGGCAGACAGTACAGTTACAATACAATGCAATATAGGAGGGATCAGAGGGTGCTGCTGTATGATTGAATCGGTTCTGATATCGCTGTTTTACTAACCTGACAGCTTATTATTCTAAATAGGAAACCTTCATTTTGTTTGCAATTATTAAAGATTCTAACTACCAGCAAGAATAAGTCCTTACATTTAAAGAGCACCTGTCATTTCAGATCCATCATGGCGGCGCCTGTTAGCGGGCATCCACTCACCTGCTGCCACCACGTACCTCGCCTTGTGTCACTGCCGCATCACCAGCCGTCCCATTAAAGTCAATGGGACTGTCAGTGAGTCAACAGCGGGTCAGAGGAGGAGCCCCTGAGGGACAGAGATGACAGTTACTCTTTAAAATTATGATTTAAATCAAATCCACCCTGCCCACCACTGTTACTGGAATATCAGGGTTTGGTGATTGGTCGTTTCAGTTGTACCACCTCCAATGGGTTTTGAGTAATTCTTGCTAATTACATTTTTTTTATTTTTTTTTTAAACACGTGTATTGCAGCTTTTTTCAAATACAGTGGGGCCGCTCTTTACTG
The DNA here is from genome assembly GCA_029206835.1 of Rana muscosa. Taxonomy (NCBI): domain Eukaryota; kingdom Metazoa; phylum Chordata; class Amphibia; order Anura; family Ranidae; genus Rana; species Rana muscosa. The sequence goes on along the minus strand of CM055118.1, from coordinate 97,060,403 downwards.
CAAGGGTTAAATGGTTGTTCAATTTGGGGTGCAGGGATGAGCTGTACTGCTTACCCCATTCCTGGCTCCAGCAGGCTTTCTTTATCCATGCGATCAGTCAGCCATGGTGGCATGCTTGCCATCCCAATGTACAACGCAGGGTTAATAGCCCTGCATAGTACGTGATGAAGCTAAAGATGAGAGCAGCATTGGAGTCTGCCACATTCAGGATAGGGTAAGCTACATATTTTAGCTGCACCTCTAGACTAAACAAGCATTTGACACTTGGAATGTTAGGGGGGCCCTGCTGCAAGGGCAGATTTGGTCTAAATCTGGGGTCTCCAAACTTTCTAAACAAAGGGCCAGTTTAATTTAGACTTAAAGCAGAGTTCCACCCAAAATAACATCCATATATGACCACACTCCTTACACTACGAACATGTACAGTAGCCACTTTTTATTTTTGTACATACCGTACTATTGTAATTTCAATTTCGTCTTCCGGGTACTCACTCCCGCGGGAGTAGGCGTTTCTAGTCTCCCGCAATGTAATCTGGGAGTTCGCCCAGATGTGACATGTCATGCAGAAAAAGTTCCCCGGCGGATAAGGTTCCCCCCCCCCCCCCGTACTGCGCATGCGCGGCACGAACCTCAACGGAGTTTCCGAAAGTAGCCGAACATGTAGAGCTGTGAGTCGGCTCTACACGGCACCTGCGCAGTCAGCTCTACATGGCTCCTAGTCATTGCGCAGGCGCCGTGTAGAGCTAACTCGCAGCTCTACATGTTCGGCTACTTTCGGAAACTCTGTTGAGGTTCGTGCCGCGCATGCGCAGTACAGGGGGGGGGGGGGGACCTTATCCGCCGGGGAACTTTTTCTGCAGAACACCGTCCACCGCTACCAGGAAGTCAGTGCTTGTGGGCTTCACAATGCCCACAAGCCAAATGGAAAATTCAGACGGCTGATTTTAAAAGTGCATCTTTTGCCAGAAAAAAGACAGGGGAGGTTAAAAATCACCAAACACGTGAGTACTAATTGGTGATCTAAAAATACTTTGCATGCAAGCTAAAAAAAAAAAAAAGATTTGCCGCGGAACCTCCGCTTTAAGAGGGTGCCGGACTGTGGCCATTGGGAGTAGAAAAGATCCTGAGATCAGTGGGAATAGACAATGCCCCGTCTTTGGTGTCAGTGAGAGGAATTGTGCCCTATCATTGGTGTCATTGTAAGTAATTGTGCCCCATCGTTGGTGTTAGTGGGAGGAATAATGCCCCATCTATGATGTCAGTGGGAGCAATAGTGCCCCATCTATGATGTCAGTGGGAGCAATAGTGCCCCATCTATGATGTCAGTGGGAGCAATAGTGCCCCATCTATGATGTCAATGGGAGCAATAGTGCCCCATCTATGATGTCAATGGGAGCAATAGTGCCCCATCTATGGTGTCAGTGGGAGCAATAGTGCCCCATCTATGGTGTCAGTGGGAGCAATAGTGCCCCATCTATGGTGTCAGTGGGAGCAATAGTGCCCCATCTATGATGTCAATGGGAGCAATAGTGCCCCATCTATGGTGTCAGTGGGAGCAATAGTGCCCCATCTATGGTGTCAGTGGGAGCAATAGTGCCCCATCTATGGTGTCAGTGGGAGCAATAGTGCCCCATCTATGGTGTCAGTGGGAGCAATAGTGCCCCATCTATGGTGTCAGTGGGAGCAATAGTGCCTCATCTATGATGTCAGTGGGAGCAATAGTGCCCCATCTATGATGTCAATGGGAGCAATAGTGCCCCATCTATGATGTCAATGGGAGCAATAGTGCCCCATCTATGGTGTCAGTGGGAGCAATAGTGCCCCATCTATGGTGTCAGTGGGAGCAATAGTGCCCCATCTATGGTGTCAGTGGGAGCAATAGTGCCCCATCTATGGTGTCAATGGGAGCAATAGTGCCCCATCTATGATGTCAATGGGAGCAATAGTGCCCCATCTATGGTGTCAGTGGGAGCAATAGTGCCCCATCTATGGTGTCAGTGGGAGCAATAGTGCCCCATCTATGGTGTCAGTGGGAGCAATAGTGCCCCATCTATGGTGTCAGTGGGAGCAATAATGCCTCATCTATGATGTCAGTGGGAGCAATAGTGCCCCATCTATGGTGTCAGTGGGAGCAATAGTGCCCCATCTATGGTGTCAGTGGGAGCAATAGTGCCCCATCTATGGTGTCAGTGGGAGCAATAGTGCCCCATCTATGGTGTCAGTGGGAGCAATAGTGCCCCATCTATGGTGTCAGTGGGAGCAATAGTGCCCCATCTATGGTGTCAGTGGGAGCAATAGTGCCCCATCTATGGTGTCAGTGGGAGCAATAGTGCCCCATCTATGGTGTCAGTGGGAGCAATAGTGCCCCATCTATGGTGTCAGTGGGAGCAATAGTGCCCCATCTATGGTGTCAGTGGGAGCAATAGTGCCCCATCTATGGTGTCAGTGGGAGCAATAGTGCCCCATCTATGGTGTCAGTGGGAGCAATAGTGCCCCATCTATGGTGTCAGTGGGAGCAATAGTGCCCCATCTATGGTGTCAGTGGGAGCAATAGTGCCCCATTTATGGTGTCAGTGGGAGGAATTGTGCCCCATTTATGGTGTCAGTGGGAGGAATTGTGCCCCATTTATGGTGTCAGTGGGAGGAATTGTGCCCCATCATTGGTGTCAGTGGGATGAATTGTGCCCCATCATTGGTGTCAGTGGGATGAATTGTGCCCCATCATTGGTGTCAGTGGGATGAATTGTGCCCCATCATTGGTGTCTTTGGGAGCAATGGTGCCCTTTCATTGGTGTCAGCGGGGGGAATTATGTCCTATTGTTGGTATCCGTGGATAAAAATAGTGCCCAAGGGCTGTATAAAAGCGAGCACAGGGTCCCCAACCCCAATTTGGATACCACTGGTCTAAATTCCTGGAGTTCAGCTTTAAAGCCCAACTCTGGGAAACGTAAAAATGATCACTGTGACGCTGCGCCTGCACTGCAAGGGGTAATCGCTCATTCAGGTCTGAGTACATAAAAAATAAGATTTACTTGCCCAGTCGTCCGCCCCTCAGCACTGCTAGACTGGTCCCCACATTGTTTTCTCCCCCATGTTCCAGCCATCTATGGTCCTGACATCATCAAGACCCATACAGGGTCTATAGCCCTGCATTGGGTGTGTTGACACCGAGGGACAGTCCACTGGCAGAAAGGGGGGTGGGGGGGAGCAGAGGATTGGGTAACCTAATGTGCTTTTACTCTCTCCTAGATGAGCAGGGGGGGGGGGGCAACCCAATTTCCCATGTAATGTGGTGCACTGCGGTTCGTTGTGTTTTGGACTCAACTATATAATGCATTGGGGTGCCATTCACAATGAATGACACCCCACATAGAGCAGGTGCGTTGCCATGGGTTGTGGCAGTGCATGGTAACACGTGGGTTTTCATACATGATTCCACCACGAATAAGTGTGAATGGGCCCTTTGAGGTATTCCACCATACAAGAAAGTCCCTGTGACTAATTAAAGGAAATCTATCATTGCAGAAATCTGTAGGCTGCCATTGCTGACCTCCTGATAGTCGTCTGTCTGTGTTCCTGTCCCCCTGATATAAATACTATGCGTTACCACGATTTTACTGCGTTCGCGGTAAAAATAGCGCTAAAAAAACCTCATAATTTTTTTGCGTTTTTTCAACGCCTCAGTGTGAAAGGGACCTTAGTCACTCGTCTCAAATAAGTATGAAGATGCAGTTCTGGCTTGGCTGACCGCATGATTGTTCTGGATCAGTATCATTGGAAATATACACATTACAATTTTTGTGCAATCAACTTCAGATTGACTAAAATTATGTAATATGAGGACCTACCTAAACCATACAATCAGTTAGTATCAGGCAGTCCCTGCAATACATAGTTGATGGTATATCTAAGGGCACTTTCACACTGGTTTGCATCAAAACTGCCTGGTTAACGCACGCTAATTAACAAATTATTTAATTTGTTAATTAACGCACACGTTAATGGAGCGTTTTTTGCGGTGCATTTTTTTTCAAGGACATGTGACTCAAAAACTGCACCAAAAACGCAGCGTGTGCGTTTTTGATATGGTTTCCATTCATTTGCGGAGGAGCATTTTTGGTGCGTTTTTATTTTTTAACTCCCCGAACATGCTCCAAAAATGCGGCAGGCAGGATTTTTTACACTGTAGCAGAAGTGCACTGCCCCAATATGAACAAAATGCATAGAATTTAAAGGGAAGCATTTTTTTTGAGCTTTTCAGGCGCTCTTTTTAAATGCAAAAGCGTTTGAAAGACTCCTCATTGTGAAATCTTGCATTAAAAAAAGCACCTAAAAAAAAAGCTCAAGAAAAAGGCTTCTCTTTAAAATCAATGAATGTGTTCACACTGGGGCGGTGCGCTTCCATTGCGGTGTAAAAAAATCCCGCTTGCAGCATTTTTGGAGCATGTTAAAAAACCTGCACCAAAAATGCACGTTTCCATTGCAAGCAATGGAAACGCCACAAAAACGCACCCGCGTTGTGTTTCTGGTGTGGTTTTTGAATGGCATGTCCTTAAAAAAAAGCAAACGTGGTAAAATTGCAGAAAAAATGCATTTGCAGCGGATCAGTGTGGGTATAGGATTGGGTATATGGGATTGTATGATATTATTATTTTATTTATTTTTATGGTTGAACTAGATGGACTTTTTCAACCTGATTAACTATGTAACTATGTCAGTTCCGACTTCGAGGGAGATTTCAGAGGTTGCTGCACAGATGTCAATGGAAATCGCACCCCGAAGTTGCCAAAAGTAGTACAGAAACCACTTTTGAGAAGCATTCGCGCCGCGGCACCGATTCGGACAGTGCCATTGCCGCCGATTTGGCATGCGATTTTTGACATGTCAAAACGTATGCCAAATCGCTCCAATGTGAACCCAGGCTTATGCCGCGTACACACGATCGGAAATTCCGACATGAAAAGTTCAATGTGAGCTTTGAAATTTGAAATTCCGACCGTGTGTAGGCTCCATCGGGCATTTTCTGTCGGAATTTCCGACAACAACAATTTGAGAGCTGGTTCTCAAATTTTCCGTCAAGGAAATTCCGATCGTGTGTAGCCAATTCCGACTCGCAAAAATCCTACGCATGCTCGGAATCAATTCGACGCATGCTCGGAATCATTGAACTTCATTTTTCTCTTCGTGTTGTACGTCACCGTGTTCTTGACGGTTGGAATTTCCGACAACATTTGCGTGACCGTGTGTATGCAACCTAAGTTTGAGCCAACATTCCGTCGGAAAAAAATCCACGGTTTTCTTGTCAGAATTTCCGATCGTGTGTACGCGGCATAAAGGAGATTTTACAGTCAGGTTGAATTCTGGGTGGTGACAGAGGATCAATATAACGACCAATCAGTTAGCAGGTGTCGTATCTTTGTACTTCATGAAATATGGGGCCACCTGTGGTTACCCGTATTTGCATGGGATGTTGTGTGTTTTTTTTTTTTTTTTTAGCATGATATAGATATTTGTTTTGGTTTTGGTTTTGTATCTAGGTATGCGGCCAGAAGGATGCAAAGCAGCAGGAAGGTTTCCTTGGTAGCTGATTTAGAACGGTTGCAAACTATGGATAAACAGGGCAAAACAAAATTCTACATTTTTACCGCTTCTGTTTTTCGCTTTCAAAAAGGTCCTCGGTTTCATTCCAAGTTACAGGGACGTTAGGAGGATATACAAACGTAAAGAAATGTATATATAAAAAAGAACCCACAGTTTTGTCTGAAATAGCTTCAAAGTGATCAGCATCCTTCATTGTTTTATTCTATATTTTAATAAAAATTTGACTTTTATTTTGAGTTTCGATTCAACAGAATGTTTAACCCCTTATCGTCTAAAGTACACACGATAAGAATATCGGGCGGATAATCCCTTTTTTTTTTTTGCATGATAGTTTTATGGCGAAAACCAATAGAATACTAGAGCAGGGCTTGACAAATTTGCTTGGAATCTAGGAGCCAGCTAAAAAAGTTAGGAGCCAGTTTTTTTTTTTTGTTAACGACCAATGCGTGCAGAAGCGAACGCATACGTGAGTAGCGCCCACATATGAAAGCAGTGTTTAAACCACACATGTGAGGTATCGCCGCGATCGGTAGCGCGAGAGCAATAATTTTAGCCCTAGACATCCTCTGTAACTCAAAACCATGCAACCTGTAGAATTTTTTTAATGTTGCCTATGGAGATTTTAAAAGGTAAAAGTTTTGTCGCCATTCCACGAGTGGACGCAATTTTGAAGCGTGACATGTTGGGTATCAATTTACTCAGCGTAACATTATCTTTCGCAATATAAAAAAAAAAATTCGGCTAACTTTACTGTTGTTGTCTTATTTTTTAATTTAAAAAAGTGTATTTTTTTCCTCAAAAAAGTGCGCTTGTAAGACCGCTGCGCAAATACAGTGTGACAGAAAGTATTGCAACGGCCGCCATTTTATTCTCTAGGGTGTTAGAATAATAATAATAAAAAAAAATAAAAAAAAATATATATATATATATATATATGTTTGGGGGTCAACTAAGTAAAGGGAAGGAGATGGGCTGGCAGTGAAACAGGCAAGCATTGCTTGTTGTCTTATCAACGGCCACCACAAGATGGCGCCAGATTACAGAATGAAGCCTAGGCCTGCAGAAGGCCGCAAAGCCGCGGCCTAAATTACCGGCCGGCGCGGCCCGACGAGATCACGCGATCGCGCGGGGGGGGGGGCGCACGGAGATACAGGTAACCTCAGCTGTGCTGTCCCAGGTGCCAGGTCGCTAATTCTAGACCGCATTTGCGACCTGGTGCCCAGGGATTGTCGAGCCCTGTACTAGAGGGTTCTTTACTGTAAAAGCGGCAAGGATGTGGAATTCCCTTCCACAGGCGGTGGTCTCAGCGGGGAGCATCGATAGTTTGAGAAACTATTAGATAAGCACCTGAACGACCGCAACTTACAGGGATATACAATGTAAAGGCCCATACACACGATCAGACTTTTTGACAACGGTCCGACTAACCTGTTTTATCGGACAATCCGACCGCGTGTATGCTCCATCGCACAGTTGTTTTCGGTTTTTCAACGGACAAATGTTCGCTGTGCATGCTCTCAAACTTTCCAGCAACAAATGTCCAATGGAGCAAAATCCGATCGTGTGTACACAAGTCCATAGGACTAAAGTCCAAAGTACAAACACGCATGCTCAGAACCAATGCTAAAGATCAGACAATAATAGCAGAAGTTGCCCAAAGGGTGGCGGTAAAGAGCTGAAAAACACGTGGGTTTGGTAAAAGTTGGCTGAAAATGTTCTGCCATGTGTATGCAGAACAAGTTCACGGCCAATTCCCTTCGGACCAAAATCCATGGAAAAGTCCGATGGAAGTCCGATCGTGTGTATGAGGCTTTACGCTGACATATAATCGCACACATAGGTTGGACTTGTGTCATTTTTCAACCTTACCTACTATGTAACTATTTACCTAAAGTTATGAAAATTCTTGTACGACAGAATACAACTTCAAAAGTGATGTATTGGAATGTATTCTTTCATTTCTGAGCACGCGTGGTCTTCATCACAAAAATGTTTCGAGCTTGTCCCTTTGGGTATTTCCACACAAACTGTCGTGATCGGCTCTCGAAGGCTGTGTACTAACGATCAGATTATCGGATGATCTCTCCCAAAGGGGTATTTTTCGGCCCATTTTCTCATCGCTATAATATAACTGGGTACTGACATTTATAGGTAAAGTTGATCCGGGGAATATCCAATTGCCTCTCGGGGGATCAGGAAGGAATTTTTTCCCCTGCTGTAGCAAATTGGATAATGCTTTGCTGCGGATTTTCGCCTTCCTTTGGATCAACTGTGGGTATAGAATTGTGTATATGGGATTATATTTTTTATTTATTTTATGATTGAACTAGATGGACTTGTGTCCTTTTTTTCAACCCGACTAACTATGTATTAGGCATTAGGGTAAAACAAACGTTAATGCCTAAGCACAATTTTGCAACTTTGACACGTGTTAGACAAACTGTACATATCATCAACTACTTTGCGCATCCGGGTGTATTATACCTTGTTTTTTTCAGGACAAATTGGGCTTTCATTTGGTGGTAAATGGTAATGGATATCTCCTGATTTTATTTATTTATTTTTTATTATTATTATTATTATTATTATTAAAGGAAAACTAGCCCACAATAGTAAAAAAATAAATAAATATGTAGCTGTAAATTTCTTGGTACTACCATAATTTACCACCAAAGAACAACCAAAAATAAATTCTCCTTTCTCCGACAATCGCGGCGATACCACATATGTGTATGTTAGCTGTTGTTTGTACCCGTAGTACAGCCCAGAAATAATAGTGTGCATTTTGCGTATTATTATTATTATTATTATTATTATTATTATTATTATATATTTTTTTTTATCTAAAACACACTGATACTAATTTAAAATGCTTTAAAACAAATAAAAAATACTGACCTAAACACTAATCCTGGGACTGATCTAGATCAAACCTTGATCTAGGTATTTTTTCTTAATTTTCTTATTTTGTCTTATTTTTTTTGTTATTCACAGTTTTGTTTGTATCACTCTCTTCTTGAAGGGAGAAAAAAAATAATGTATCTCTCGCTCTCTTCCATTGAGAGAGAGAGAGAGAGAGAGAGAGAGAGAGAAAAAACACAGAGGTGGGCTACGCAGTGACTGATCATTGCGATAGCCAATCAGAGGTTATCACAGCGATCAGGTGACCCAGAATCGGGAGTTCCGGGTCCCGATTGTTAGTATAGGACCCGAGGCTCCTGGTGAGACCCTGGTTGCTGTGCTGGGACTGAGCTGTGTGGCACATTCCCAGCACAAAGACAGATACTCACCTGTACTGCTCTTCCCAGGGGTATCAACAAATCTGTCTACACCATTTTAGAATGTTTTTGTAGATTAGGCAATAATTTATCTAATTTCACCTGTTTCTTTGCTTAAGGCCCCTTTTTAGATTGGCGGACTACGCCAGCGAATCTGCTGCCACGGCGGGGAGTCTGTTCGCTGATCCCCGCTGAGCAGGCAGATGACAGGTCCGTGTCTGCTGCGGTGATGCAGAACGGAGAAGGACACATCCCCCCCACGCCATAGAGGGCAATCGATGGTCCAATTTGGGTCCGCCTAAAAAACTCGTATTGGCCGTTGGTTGTTGGGGTCTGCGGACTGGGGGGCTCTGGAAGTCCCCTTCAACAAGGGGGCCCCCAGATCCTGGCCCCCACCCTATGTGAATGAGTATGGGGTACATCATACCCCTACCCATTCACCTAAAAAAAAAAAAGTGTCCAAAATAAAACACAGTACACAGTATTTTATCAAAGCAGCTCCGGCATCTCTTCCGACTTCTTCTCCCCTCTCCGGCTCTTCTCGCACTTCTGGTCGATGTCTCCTCCCTCTCCGGTTCTTCTCTTCTCTGCGCTTTCTTCTCCCTCTTCTGCGGGGTCTCCTCTCTCCGCTGTCTTCTCGCTCGTTTGCCGGGTCTCCTCGCTCTTTTTCTGAGTCCCTTTGTTCCCTTTGTTTCCCTTTGTTCTTCTTCCGATGTTGACGCAACTTGATCTCCCAGTGTAATGCTGGGTCCGCCGCTGACGTCCTCTGGGGGCCCTACCCCCATGTGACGTCATCGCCTGGACAAGATGGGGTGGTGACGTCCTAAGGGGTGGGCCTCCGGATGTCATCTGGTGACCCAAACCCCATACCAATATAGGTAGTAGTACACCGCGCACTTAGCATTAGAGCGGGAGAGTGCGTTGCGTCAACATCGGAAGAAGAACAAGGAAGATAATTGCCAGCACACCATGGAGCAACATAAATAGCGTCCAAACGAATAGTTTATTGCATGATCACAACACAAGGAGGGTGCAATGTTTCGGGGTCACGAGGGACCCCTTCGTCAGGCATGAGAACATCGGAAGACGAACAGAGTGAGAAGACCCGGCAAAAGAGCAAAAACACAGCGGAGAAGACCTGGCAGATGTAGAAGACAGCGGACAGTGGAAGAAGAACCAGAGAGGGGAGAAGACCCGGCAGAGGCAGAAGATGTCGCCAGAAGAGGAAGAAGAACCAGAGAGGGGAGAAGACCCAGCAGAGGCAGAAGATGTCGCCAGAAGAGGGAGAAGAGCCAGAGAGGGGAGAAGAAGTCGGAAGAGACACCGGAGCTGCCTTAATAAAATACTTTAAAAACCTGTGTACTGCGTTTTTATTTTGGACACTTTTTTTTTTTTAGGTGAATGGGTAGGGGTACAATGTACCTGATACTCATTCACATGTTGTTAAAGCCCCATTTAACAACATTATGGGCTGCCACTGGTTTACAGACTCCTGGCTGCACCCCATGGGAGAAGGGGTGCAGACTGTGTAAAGATGGGGGTTTGGGCGACAGATGACATGTTTAGAAGTTAATCTGCAGCACTTCCGCAGTCACTTTTCTCGTTCCCAAGCGCTATATATGCCATAGCGTCCCCATTAAATTTAAGGATACCAATGAAATGTTTAGAGGAGAAAAATGTGTGAGTTGCCACCTAGGTTTTCATATGGTAGTGGTTAGCGCTTCTGCCTAGCAGCACTAGGGTTGTACCTCTGGGTACTCCGGTTTCCTCCCACACTCCAAAGACATGTGAGTTAGACACCTTAAGTAAAAAGAATAAGCTATTGCGCTGACTGGAACCCAACCGTCATTAAATGGGGCACATAAGAGGGCCAGGAGAGTGGTAGGATACACTAGGTAAAATGGATGCAGTTTCTATAAAATTAGGTCTTGACATGCTAATGCACATATAAAAAACAAACACAAGGGGGCGCCTCCATCTAGGTGGTGCGATTTGCTTAAAAAAAGCATGAAAGACAATAAAAATGCGCTCACTAGATAAAAGTAGATCAATTCTTGTCATAGACTCATATAGACCTCCCATAGGATCACTGTGAGGCTGCAGAGCTCAGCTGGTTGAAGCCATGTTCTTGATGAAAGTGCAGTGGTCAGGCTTCAGGCTGGAAAAACGGAAAATTGTATCATACTTACCAGTAATTTTCCTTTCCTGGTGCCTATCCATGGCAGCATACCTGTGACAAGCTCCGCCTTGGCTCCTCCCTCAGGACTAGTGAATATTATAAAAGAGTTGATTAGCACAGCCCCAGCATTCTTCGTAATATAGAATACCGAGGGTGGGATTGTATGCTGCCATGGATAGGCACCAGGAAAGGAAAATTACTGGTAAGTATGATACAATTTTCCATTTTCCTGGTGCCTCCATGGCAGCATACCTGTGACAAATAACTAGCTGATATGGGTGGGATGATGCCCAGAGTTTTATTTTAAAGAGATTATTATCATCATTTAGAGGAAGAAGCAAAGGCCGATTTGACCGCCTGTCTGCCAAACTCCACCGATGAGAGAGCTCCTGGGTCTACTCGGTAATGTTTCAGAAACGTATGTTGGAATGACCAAGTCGCTGCCCTGCAAATAGTTTCAATTGACACATTCGCTCTTGCCACCCAAGAGGCAGAAACCGTTCTGGTGGAGTGCGCCCTGACTATCGAAGGGGCTCCCAGACCTTTTGCCCTGTACACCTTGTGGATGAGTTTAACGAACCATGAGGCAAACGTTCCTGCTGACGCCTCCTTGCCTTTGTTTATGAACAACCTGATAGTGTCCCTGAAGGATGCTGTAGCCTGCAGATAGCATCTCAAAGTGGAGGCAATGTCCAGCTCGTGAAGAGAACCTGAGTCTTGTTCTGAAAATGTTGGAAGTGCCCAAGGCTCCGACATGTTCGAGGATGATGTGACCTTGAGGCTAAATCCTTGCACCGTTCCGAGTTCTACTTTGTCAGGAAATAATCTGATATGATTATGATCCGCTCCTAAAGCTTGGAGCTCTGAAACCCGTTTTTTCAGAAGTTATGGCTATCAAGAAGGATAGCTTCATGGTTAGATTTCAAAGCGATGCTGACTCCGAAGAGGCAAGAGGTGGATTAGTTAAAGACTCTAGGATGATAGCAAGGTCTCAAGTGGGAAAAGATTGTTTAGTTGGTGGTCGGATCTTTGACAGCTTTGAAAAATTGGATTATTAATGAATCCTCAGCCCATATTTTACTGGTTGCCTCTGAAATTGCCGCTACCTGCACCCTTAGTGTACTTAAGCAAGACCTAGGTCTAAGCCCGCCTGCAAGAGTTTTTAGAATTTGAGAGGATGATGGGAAATCTGGATCGCAGTTTCTGCCAATCATGAAGGCCCTGAATTTGTTCCACACCTTATTGCACATACTGTTTGTGGATGGCTTTCTTGCGCTGAGCAGGGTTTCGATAACTTTGTTGGGACACCCTAGGGATTGGAATCTTTCCCTTTCAGCTGCCAGATGTGAAGATTTAACCTGCGGGAATCTGGATGGGTGTGACATCCCTGTGACAGGAGAAAAGGTATTATTGTAACCTTGACTGAAGGCTGTGTATTCAGGTACATTGCTGTGGGGAACCAGGGACGTCTTGGTCAGTACGGTAGGACCGCTATCACCGTTGTGGTTTCTACCATAAGCCACAACAGGAGTTTGTTTTGTTTTTTGGAATGAGAGGCCATGGAGAGAAGGCATAGGCCAGATTGCATGCCCAGGGGCTGAGAGAGCATCTACTGCCTCTGCCTGGGGATGAGGAAGTCTCGAGATGAACCTTGAAAACTTGGTATTTAATGCTGTTGCAAATAGGCCCAGCCCGAGGGAACCCCACTGGTCCACTAACCAGTCGAAAACTTTCGGGTGCAGAGACTATTCGTTGAAATCTACGAACCTGTGAGGTATGCGGTTGGCCCTTGAGTTGAGAAGACCGGGCAGATAGACTGCCCTTAGGTCTTTTCGATTCCTTTTTGCCCAAAAGAATATGGTTTCACTTCCTTCAGCAGGGACCTGCTGCGCGTCCCTCCCTGTCGGTGTATATAAGACACCGCAGCCCTGTTGTCCATTCGGAGAAGAACTGGTTTGCCTGTAATCTTGAATTCTAGGGCTAGCAATGCAAAAGGTAGGCTGCCTGGACCTCCAGGATATTTGATAATAGGCCTGTTGTATGGAAGGACCATCTTCCTTGCCCTGAGTTCTGGTTGCAGTGTGATTCCCCACCTGCTTCACTGGCATCGGTAATAATTGTGATCCAGTTGACATGTCTTAATGGACGTGATTTCATAGGTGTGTGTTTCTTCATCCACCAATGTAGACTCCTGAGCATCAGGGTCGTCAGGTGTATGGGTTGGTATAGATACCGTCTATTCCACAGCCTCAAGGACTCCAGCTGGAAATGACTCAAATGCCAATGGGCCCAAGGGACCCTAGGGATGCATGATGACATCCAGCCTATCAGGCTCTGACAGTTCGAGTATGACAGGTAGAATCTCACACTGACTTTCTTCATCTGTCGTACAGTCAATATCACCTTTTGAGGTGGGAGGGATACTGTACCGTTCTGTTCCACTAAGTAATGGTATACTCGAGGCCCTAATTCTATTAGAGGGGCTATTATGGCAATTGGGGTCTTCCTAAAGACTTTTGGTGACGTGCAGAGGCCGAATGGGAGACTCCAAAATTTAAGATGTACAGGTGCCACTGCAAACCTCGGATATTTCTGGAAAGGAGGGAGTGTTGGTATATGCAGGTAAACATCCTGCAAGTCTATTGATAACATCCGATCCCCTGGTTGGATTACACGTATAAATCGCTCATAGCGACTCCCTTTTAAAAAAATTTAGGAAGATATAGCGATTTAGCCTCTTCAGGTCTAACACGGGTCTCCTACCTCTGTTTCTCTTGGGGACTAGAAACAGGGTGGTGTAAAAACCGAAAAATCTTTCTGATGGAGACACTGGAACCACTGCTTGCTGTTTTTGCAAGGACAGAAGAAATCTCTCTAGTGCTTCAGTTTTTTTGGGTGCACCTTGACCCCCTTGTCGGAGAGAAGAAGTCTTTGGGGGCTTTGTCTAGAAACGTCCAGAACTGACCGTATTTAACTGTGGAGACTACCCACGGATCCCTACACTTTGTTCCCAGATCTTCAAGAAGTGTTTGAGTCTGGCCCCACAGGGATCGCTTGGGATGACCTGGCGTCAAAAGGATTTTGCAGAATCCTGAGGGATGGGCACAAGTCTCTGTCTATGGGTCTTGAGGAAAGTGGACTGCGTGCTTCTCCAATTTTGCCTAAAGCCTTTCCCCTGTCTGGACTGTCTGTAGTCCTTACTCTTGGAGTATTGAAATATGGGTGCAAATGTCCTGGAGCGCCTGGATCGCCTGTCTTGGGGTAACAGGCCCGATTTCCCGCCCATGACGCGAGAGATGGCCTTGTCCAATTTCTCCCCAAACAAGGCTTTTCCGTCAAAGGGTACCTTGCACCAATTATGTTTTGGAGGCAGTATCTGCTGACCAGGGTTCCAGCCACAAGGCCCGTTTGGCCATAACTGTGTGGAGCATTGACCTTGCAGAGCATCGAATTGAATAGATCGTGGCTTCACCAATAAGATCTACTGGGAGCTTTAGCTCCAATAAGGCCCTAATGATGTCCTCCCCTGGGATATCCTGTTAGATTGCAAACTCTATATCATCTGTCCAGACGCATAGGGCGTTGGACACTGACGTCAGGGCTATCGCAGGTTTACAAGCGTTGCCCGCCATCTTTTGGGAGACCAAGATCCATCCTTCTGTCTGGTGGATCCTTAAACAAAGTCGAGTCTTCCATGGGCAATGTGACGTTCTCTGCCAACCTTACCACAGCTGCATCAACCACTGGAGGGCCCTCCAGCATTGCGGAATCGGCCTCTGAGAGAGGGTATAACTTTCCCAGTCGATTAATGGAGAATCTTTTCTCCGTCTTTTTCCACTCTTCCTCAATCACATCCCTGATCTCCCCCATGAGAGGGAAAGAGGGTAATCTGGCGTTTGAAAAAGGGGAAGTATGACTTAGACTTCTGTGTCGGTCTCAGCTTTACCGCCTGCACAAAAAGGCTGGACCATGGCGAAAGCAAAACCAAAAGGTATCTAGGTCAACAGAGAGGCCCTTTGAGATGGCATTCTCTTGCTGATGTTTAGAGGAAGAAGCATGCGTTCGGCGTGAGATTTCACTTGAGGACGGCCCAGGAATGGATGCCTCTGCCGTTTGCTCCTGAATAGGAGATGCCAGATGTTGCGGCGGCATTGTGGCTACCAATTCCGCAAGGGAATTCTTTACTGCTTTCTTAAGTAGGTCCGCCACTTGCCGGCTTTCGGACTTTCTGTCCGCTGGGCAATTTCGACAGATCACTTTGTCTGGAAGTGGGGTGTCTCCACAGGACTGACATCCTGGAGATCTCGGCTTCAGGAGTGTTAGGCCACTTTCACACTGAGGCGCTTGAAAAACTGCCAGTAAAACACTGAGCGCCTTTTGAAGCGATTTCAGGCGCTTTTGAAGCGCTTTCAAAATTTTTATTTTTTTTATTTTTTTTTGCGTGAAAGCACCGATGACTTCCTGCCACTTTTATGATCCCGATGCCTGGACAATCTGTCTCTACTGGGACTAGAATCATCATAGTCCTCATTTCGCCTTGAGGTCTTTTTAGACGTCTTCTGGCGTATAGGGCTGAAATACATAAAAGTACCAGCCTCGGTGCACTCTTTTTTTTTATTTTTTTTTTTTTTTAAGATATGTAAGCTTACCTGGATGTAGGTCCTTACCTCAGAAGTAGAGTAGGATCTTGTACGGGTGGCGAATGGCTCATGCTGAGTGGCTTAGCAGAGGCAGCAGCTAACAAGAATAGAGAAGACACAACTGGCTGGATCCTAATTTGGCTAAGGGGAATTTACCTCTAAACAAATGGTGTGTGTGTTTTTTTTTTTTTTTTTTTTTTTTTAAGTTCTCGAAAAATACGACTATATATTTTATTTTATTTATTTTTTATTATTATTAAAAAAAAAAAATATATATATATATATATATATATATATTAAAATTAAAAACCCTTAATTACGAATATATATTTAAAAATAAAGAACCCCTTAACAAACATATAGTATACATTTCCCCTTTAGTTTAAAAAAAAAAATCTCTTACCTGAAGACAAATTAGTATTTCCTCCCTGGAGCTCTCGGTGTAGTTCTTACTGCAGTCTCAGGTGTCTCACTGAGGCCATTAGAGAGATTCACATGGAAACAGGAAAGGCAGGGAACGCCTCTGTGCTGTGCCTGACGTTTTGTGGGCAAAAGACGTCTTTCTGCCCTGATCCAAAATGGGCGCCACGGCCTCCGGATCCACCGCGCATGCGCCGACCGACGAGACGAGAACCCGGAAGACCCGCACCGCCGGCGCACATGCAGAATGATGCGGAAGACGCCGCAAGTAAATAAAATACAGACACCGAGCGCGCGCGGCTCCTAAGGAGCTGGAGAGGTGACGGGGAGCTAGAGAATTTAAAATGGAAAATAAATCAGAGAAGACAAGAGTTTGGGGGAGAAAAACCTAGGAAAGGGGGAAAAAAAAAAAAGAGATACAGAAATAGCTGCTGCCTTTGTTGCCAGAATTGAGCTAATGCCTGGAAGATGTGCTGCAGGTGGAGCTCTTAGTTAAGAGACAAACTGCTTGTTCCAAAAGATCCTACAGAAGGGACTCCCAACCTTATAAGCGCATTTAGCTGCCCAAGAGAAGGGACCGCGTCCGGGAGAGGCTTGAACCCGGACGGAAGCTGCCGAATGCAGACGGTAAGGACGTTCGACCAGAATTCACTGCCATGAGGTATGAGGAAAAAAAGGAGAATGCTGGGGCTGTGCTAATCAACTCTTTTATAATATTCACTAGTCCTGAGGGAGGAGCCAAGGCGGAGCTTGTCACAGGTATGCTGCCATGGAGGCACCAGGAAATGGGGCTTGATCTGAGTGCATTTTTATTGTCTTTTAGGCTTTTTTTTAAGGCTGGTTACACACCTATGCAGTTTTTTTAGTGCATTTTGCAGATTTGCACTACAGAATGTGTTCCATAGGAAACCATGTTAAATGGACTGTATTGCAAATCTGCAAAATGCAAAAAGCACTAAAACTGCATAGATGTGAATCCAGCCTAATAAATCGCTACACCTAGATGAAGGCGCCCTCTTGTGTTATTTTTTACCTTAGATTGTAAGCTCCTTGAGGGCAGAGACTGATGTGAATGTACAATACGTGTGTGTGTGTGTGTGTGTATGTATATGTGTGTGTGTGTATATGTATATGTATATGTATATATATATATATATATATATATATATATATATATATATATATAAAGCTCCTGAAAAGTGATGACAGCCACAAGCCCTTATAAAGCTTAAATGACAGTGAGCATGCATTTTGAATGTTTGGCACTTTTACTGATGATGTCATTGCAATGATCTAGGGCAGTGATTGCGAACCTTGGCACCCCAGATGTTTTGGAACTACATTTCCCATGATGCTCATGCACTGCAGTGTAATTGAGCATCATGGGAAATGTAGTTCCAAAACATCTGGGGTGCCAAGGTTCACCATCACTGATCTACGGAATCATTTGTAGAATTGTTAAGCCCCGTACACACGATCGGTTTGACTGATGAAAACCATCCGATGGATGGTTTTCATCAGACCAACCGATCGTGTATGGTACCCATCGGTCTTTTTTCCATCGGTTTTAAAAAATAGAACTTGTTTTAAAATTTTCCGATGGATAAAAAACCGATCGAAAACTCTGATCGTCTATGGGCAAGTCCATCGGATAAAAAACCCACTCATGCTCAGAATCAAGTCGACACATGCTCAGAAGCATTGAACTTCATTTTTCTAGGCTCATCGGAGTGTTTTACGTCACCGCGTTTGGAACGGTCGGTTTTTTGACTGATGGTGTGTGGGCAAGACTGATGGAAAACAGTTTCATCGGATATCCGATGGACAAATCCATCGGACGAAAATCCATAGGATATCCGATCGTGTGTACAGGGCTTTAAATTCCCAGGGTAGAAAAAGCCCTGCTTAAAAATAGTCTATCATCAATTGTTCTGTAGTCATTTGCCTAGTTGCAGGCGGCAAATCATTTTTAAAGTTATAAGGCCTCATGCCCACGGACGTTTTTACAACCGCGTTTTTTACAGCTTAAAAACGCCTGTCCGTGTTATTGTATACATTTTTTGACCGTATTTTTTTTGAAAAAAAAAAACAAAACAAAAAAAGTTACAGCGTTTTTTGCGTGTTTTTGAGCGTTTTTAACGATTCGTGTTTTTTTATGCCTGACGCCGAGGAACGCACTGGTCCTGTTGTTTTTTTTTTTTTTTTTTTTTTTTTTTAAAACGCCTATGCTATTTGCAGCTCAAAAATGCCTAGGTGGGCATGAAGCTATAGACTAACCTGGACAGGCGTTTTTAAGCTGTAAAAAACGCTCAAAAACGCGGCTGTAAAAACGTCCGTGGGCATGAGGTCTTACAGTATGTAGTGAATTAAGGTATTTATTTTTTTAGACTTGACCCAATCTAATTGTAATATATTGTAATTGTATCTCTAAGCATCCTATCAGCTGCTTGACATTCTCAGTCCACGCAGATCTCAGAGCATCCTGCCTTACCTCTGTTACCCTAGTAGATGATATTCCATGAGTCCCTGAGAATCTGACTGCAGGTCCTGGGGCTTCTGGGACTTTTTAATGTTGAGAAAGGATGCAAGCAAACCTTTTAAAATGATCAAATATTAAAGGGGTTGTAAACCCTGAGGGTTTTTCACCTTCATGCATTAAGGTGAAAAACCTCCTGTGCTGCAGCTGCCCCCCAGAGACACCCTTTTACTTACCTGAACCGGGTCTTTCCAACGACAGGGACTAGCACACCAGCTCCAGCCGGTGTCTCGGGTCCTCATTGGATAGATTGGGTCCTCATTGGCTCCCGCTGCTGTCAGTCAAATCCAATGATGCGGGGGGCGGGTCCGGGTCCTGCTGTCTGTGTCACTGGATGCAGCACGCATGAGTGCCCCCAGGGAAATCGCTTCTGCTTCGGGGCACTCGAAAAGAGGAGTCAGGAGCGCAGCAGAGGGACCCCAGAAGAGGAGGATCGGAAAACCCTTGCACAGAGAAGGTAAGTATGACATGTTTGTTATTTCAAAAAATAAAAATAAATAAGACTTTACAACCCCTAAGGGCTCTTTCACACGGGGCGGATCCGTGCAGATCCGCCCCGTGAAGCTCCGCTTGCTCAGCGGGGATCGCTCCGTTGATCCCCGCTGAGCCGACGGATGACTGGGCGGTCCCCGCACACTGTGCAGGGACCGCCCTGTCAGAGCGCCGCTCTCCCCTATGGGGAATCGGATGATGACGGACCGTAGAGTCCGTTGTCATCCGATCCGCTCCGCCGACGGAAGGAAAAATAGGGTTTTCCTCCGTCACACTTTGGCGGAGCGGATGTCAGCGGACATGTCTCCGCTGACATCCGTGCCTCCATAGGGGTGCATGGAGGATCCGTTTCAGGTCCGCCTAAAAAACTGACAGGCGGACCTGAACGGACCTCCGTGTGAAAGGGGCCTTAATTATAAAAAAAAAATCATATTTACTATTAGCATCCAACAGGTGGCAATCACCAAAAACAAGTAAGCTTTCTGAAGGCTCCGAGAACAAGTGTTTTGTAAAATTGACATGAGGAGCAGGATAGATCAGGTCACACACAGTTCCGAATTATTCAGAGAAGGGATTCTCGCTCTCTCTGTACTAGAATCACCAGACAGTTAAAGATGCATAGAGGGTACAGGCCCACCATCCACCTTGCTGCCAGCAGCCTGTACAACTCTAAGACCCCTTTCACACTGGCAGCTGGCCGTGTGAGCGGTAAAGCACCGCTAGTTTGGTGCTTTTTCGGCCGCTAACGGGGTGCTTTTAACTACCGATAGCGGCCGAAGAAAGGGTTAAAGGGTTAAATGCGCCCGTGTAGCGCCATTGCTGAAGCGCTTTGCAGGTGCTTCGGCAGCGGTGCCCATTCATTTTACGTGAATAAATAATTCCGGACGGCTGCACTTCCAAAAATCCTTTTATTGAAGCTTCATATGACAAGTGGATGACAGATGGAGCAGGAGACAAAGAGGTAGACGCGTTTCGCGCAAATATCAGCGCTTACTCATTACCAGTAAGCAGGGGACAAAGAGGTAGGCGCGTTTCGCGCAAATGTCAGCGCTTAGTCATTACCAGTAATAATGGTAATGACTAAGCTCTGACATTTGCGCAAAACGCGTCTACCTCTTTGTCCCCTGCTCCATCTGTCAACCACTTGTCATATGAAGCTTCAATAGAAGGATTTTTGGAAGTGCAGCCGTCCGGAATTATTTCTTCACGTTACGCAGCTGGGCTAGCACCTGACTAGTGTGTGTGGGGATTAACCAGAGACCTACTCACCTGGAGCAGCTTTTCTTGTTTCATGGCCCATTCATTTTAATGGGCAGGAGCGGTGGAGAAGCGGTGTATACACCGCCAGCATTGTGTATACTCCTCCACTGCTCCAAAGATGCTGCTTGCAGAACTTGTTCTAACGTCCTGCAAGCGCACTGCTCCAGTGTGAAAGCACTCGGGCTCTCAGAGGGGAGGTGTTTTTTAGGCCGCTTTTCAGGCTCTATTTTTATACCTTTAGCACCTGAAAAACGCCTCAGTGTGAAAGGGGTCTAAGAGATTGGTAGCTGCTAGGGCTGGACGATGCACCAAGTGCTACTAACGTTTAGGGCAGTATATGTCCAGGGACAAATGTCTGGATCGCAACCACTTTGCGTTCTAGGCAATCATGCCTTGGTGCATACTCGTAAATGGGATCAGTAGAACTGGCAGATTAATTTGTACATGTTAGAAAAGTCATTATTATCCCCACCCCATCGGCCCTTCTTAAGCCTCGTACACACGGCCGAAAATCTTATCAGGAAAAAACACATTGTTTTTCCTGAAGAGATTCTTGACAAGAATCTTGTCCCGGCCGAGTGTACACACGCTCGATTCAAAAGAACCGCCGTTCTTTTGAATGGAACGAACGCGGTGACGTCATCGTCTACGACGAGCGTGCGCTCGTCACATTTGATGCCGCCATCTTGCTACACCCTACCTATGCCTAGGAAGCTACTGCGTCAGTCATTTTGAGCATGCGCGGGTTTCCACGGCGACAGGTAAGTATACACACGCTCAGGTTTCTCATCGGGGAAACAGGCCAACGTGAATCTCAACGAGAAAATAGAGAGCAGGTTCTCTATTTTTCTCGTCGAGATTCTGGCCAGTTTTCTTGACGAGAAACCTGAAAGCCTCGTACACACGGCCGGTTTTCTCGGCAAGAAAGCTCTCGTTTCTTGATGAAAAAAACGACCGTGTGTACGAGGCTTAAGTCTTAATTTTGGTCCTTTAATGTGATGGACAGCCTCATTTACTAATATAAACAGGCTGAGAGGTAAATCTTGGCTTTCACGAGAGAGTCAAAATGTATTTATTATTTCTGCTGCCAATAGCTCTGGATCTGATTAAGCATATCATTTTCACTGACGGTAATCTATGACGTCGTCTTTATGTACAGTCAGTTTGAACCTCCTAGCTTTGTAGCAGGTTTAGATATAGACTATACAAGGCTCTATATTAGGCCTCATTTACATTAGGCCCTATTTATACCTCCTTTACATTTACTGTGTCCCCCTAGAGTCCAGCATGCAACTCTTCGTGGCTTCATTGCCAGTGGTTGTCAACTTGCAAGGTAGCAGGGACCTCAAATGTGGCCCCTAATATCTCCAAAAGGCCACATATAAAATGTATTATATGTAATGCTACAGAAAAATTTCACAGAAGACTAATAAGAGGAAATGGTCAGAGATTGCTCTACAGCAGTGGTTCTCAACTCCGGTCCTCAGGGCCCACTAACAGGCCAGGTTTGCAAGATAACTGAAATACATCACAGGTGATATCATTTGCTGCTCAGTGATTGCAGTATTCTAGCCTGCATCTCCCCAAGGTAATACTTAAAATCTGGCCTGTTAGTGGGTCCTGAGGACAGGAGTTGAGAACCACTGCTCTACAGGAATTATTGGAGACTGTTGTCATGCTATATAGGCAGTGTTGTAAGTAACTGCGTTAAAATAAACGGCGTTACTTAACGCAGTTACTTTTGAGGGTAACGAGTAATCTAACTGATTACTCTTCCCCTCATGGTAACGCCGTTCCCATTACTTGGGCGGCGTTACCGCAATTACTACTCGAGTCGCCGGCCGCCGTCTGCCTACCTGATCAGCATGTCATGCAGACAGACGGCATCCTCTCATCCTCGTCCGTGTTATGAGGATGAGCGGATGTTCGTGATAGGCAGAACACTGAATGCTGGGAAATTGAGTGTTCCGCCTATCACAGATGAGGAGAAGGCGCGGCTTTTGAATACTGGAATTGCCGCCGTATGTTTTTATGACGCGCTGATCGGTGGCTGCAGATGGGCACACGGAGGCATGCACAGGACACAGGTAGGCTGCAATGGACACGGAGGTACACGGGACACAGTGAGGTAGACAGATCTGCACAGGTAGGCATGCACAGGACACAGGGAGGTATGCAATAGACACACTGAGGTATGCAGCTGCAGATGGGCATTGTTGACCCTCTTTTCCACTTACAGTAGCTGCTGCATTTCTCACCCTCGGTTTATACGCGAGTCAATATTAAACAAAAGTCAGTTACTTTGCTGAGTAACTACCTACTTTTCCAATGTAGTAACTGAGTTACTAACGCAATTACTTTTTGGGAGAAGTAATTTGTAACTCTAACTAATTACTTTTTTAAAGTAAGATGACCAACACGGTATATAGGAGACCGTCTGACTAGGAACATGTTGCGTTAAATCTGTAGACTTTACTACTATTAAGGGACCCTTTTTTGTATCAATGGTTCCTCCTATGATTGCTGGGGCCCAAAGGCCGCACTTCAAACACCAGAGGCCCGCATGTGCTGTTTGGGCCACAAGTTGGGCACCAGAGGCATAAACAAATGACTGGCTTATGCTGTATGGGTCACCACACTTCAGTGCATGAAGCATTACAGTTACTTGACGTCAATAATGGCTGTTCTGCTTCCCTTAGGTACAGTGATGTGGTCTCTGTGAAAAATAATGCGGTTAAATAAATGTTACTGCCACATTGCTGCGTTCTGAAGTAAATAAGACCTAATCCCATGAGAGATCTGCTGAGGAGAACCACATGCAGCAGCCACACACGTCACACAGCTGTCACAATATTCAATGGAGGCCGTGTAGGACAGGTGTTGTGGTCATACAGCCATGAGGAGGTTGGATGCTTTTATGTGTTTGTATAATAAGAAGAGGAACCTCTGTCTAGCCTGCTGGGTCCTCAAATGCAGTCACTCTTGAGTCGAGTCTCCCAGAGATGCATCTCTCTGTTCATGTCATACTACAACCTGAGTAATAACTCGCTGTCGTCAGTCATGCGAAATGTACTGTAACCCGCTTTGTTAGAAAAACAATAGTGGGGAAAATGGCAAGTATTTTTAATGTACTCATTTAAATTCTAGTTTTGTAATGTTTCCTTGAGAGAAACTTTTGACACAATCTTTAGATATTTTCAAGCTTGTCTGGGGAATTTATCATGCAGATGCAGAAAAGATCAAGTATAGTGTAACTCTACCTCCGCCCTACCTCTCAAGGGATATGTAGTCTTGTGTAATCGCCGACAGCCAACAATTTTCTGATAGTGAATGTATCATTACATTTTCATCATTTTGTAATTAAAGTGTATATATAGCCAAACCCTTTTTTTATTTGTATTTATTTTTAGTTTTGGATAGAGTTGGGTTAGGCTTAGAACCACTTCTAAAGCCATCCATAAATGGAAAATGTAGGGACCAGACAAATTTCAATCCACGCGTGGGCACTGTGGTTCTACAGTAGTGTTCTGTAGACTTCTGTAACAACTGCCCTGTCGGATTTTCCCCACTCGATCAGTGCTGCAGGCTATAGCCTGCAACACTGATCAGTGTATTCTGATGGTGGGGAAGTCTCCCTGCTATCAGAATACAATAGCTCAGCAGGGAGGATTCCCCCATCCACACATTAAACAAAAAATATGGGCTGCTTAAAGCAGAACTAAAGGCTTAAAGTGGTTGTAAAGGCTCGTGTTTTTTCCCCCTAAAGAGGAAGTAAACCCTGGTGGGTTTTACTTCCTCTTTTGCCTGCTGCAAAAGCCTGCAAATGAAAAGCATAATGGGCTAGTATGCATCGCATACTAGCCCATTTTGTGTCACTTACCTGCAAAAGAATCCAGCGATGTCCCCAGAGTAGGCAGCGTCCATCTTCTGTCTCCTCTTCCTTCCGGGATGCGGACTCCGGCTCTGTGATTCGCCGGAGCTGCGTGACGTCACTCCCGCGCATGCACACGGGAGCCGCGATTCACGGCACAGGCTGGGGAAGAAATGGCACTTGGTTTTGTTTCTTCCCCGCGCATGCGCCGTTGGGATTTTCGGCGGACTACAAGTGAAATATCTCCTAAACGGCGCACGTTTTAGGAGATATTTCCACTACCTATAGGTAAGCCTTATTCTAGCCTTATTCATGCGTTGGAAGCGGGGCCTGGTGGGGGTCCAGGCTGAGACTGCCACTTGTCTACACACAGCAGGTCTTGTGATGTGCGGCTCCTGGGATCTTCTGCTCTTGCATCCATTCATTACTAAGTGGGCCAGCTGTATGCAGTAGTTTTGTATCCTGGGTGCAGAAATACACCCGCAATTTACATTATATGTCAAAAAACACCTATCCTAATTGTGGTGATTCCGCCATTAAGTGCTTCCTGGTTTATGCATTACTTAAACCCTGAAGAAGGGGGATAACCCCCGAAATTCGTTGGCTTTTTTTATATTGTCTGCATTGATGGCCTGTTTTCCGGTGGGGTTCTCCCCATGCACCAATAATAAACTTTCCTGGGCTCTCAGCTGATTGGTCTGCTGCACTTTTTGGACTTGTATGCCTGGTTTCCATAACTTCAGGTCCTCTGCTTTAATGTAAGGTGACCAGATTTTTAAAATTAAATCCGGGGACATATTTTTATATGCCGGCAATCAGCGACTCTCTGCCCGTCGGCGCCGCCGCCCACCACACAGCCTGTCAAGTCTCACTCTCCGGGGCCCCCGGCTACTACTCGGTGGGAAGCGGAGGAAGATCACTCCACCAGGGAAGGCAAGGAGATAGGCAGGCGGCTGGCCAGGACTTGAGCGGAACAGGCATGCACCCGAAACTGAAGAAATATTCCCTCCGCTCCGACCAGCACATGGTCATCAGAAAGGGGCACAGATAATGGAAAAAAATACACCCCCCCCCCTAAGCTAGTAGGAGCGGCAGAGCGGCGGGGTGTAATTCAGACTTTTTTTAATTCTGCACTGACTGTCTTTGAAATTGCCCCAGCCCCTGTTCAAATCCAATCCGGGGACAAAACCGTAGAACAGACTTGGTCCGGGGACAGTGTCCTCAATTCGGGGACTGTCCCCTGAAACCGGGGATGTCTGGTCACCCTACTTTAATGGGCACCCTGTTTTAAGAGCAGCCTAACCGGCAGGGTTGCCAACTGTAAATTTACTAAAAATTGACAACCCTGCTCACTGGAGCCATTGCACCCCATATGAATTTGTTTGATCCTCCCCAGTCCAGATCCATTGGTGAGACAAATCCAGCTCCTCTGTTACACATATTCAAGCAGTGTGTGGCTGGACACAGAGAGGGTGAGGCCGATTTACTAAAGGAGTTGAAAATAAATTGTGTGCAAATTTTCTTCAATTATCTATTCACGTGAAAAACTATTCCTATTCGGTTTGAATGCCCAATCACCTACAGATGAAATAAGTAAACATGATATTATTTTCACATGGCTGAATAACTGAAATGGAAATTTACACAATCGAGGGTGTGAAGATTCTAAACTCCTTTGGTAAACCAGCCTCACCCTTTCTAAATATCCTGGAGACCATTGTCACCCAAACAGAAAGTGATAGGACATCGGAAATTTTAGAACAGGAATTGAGGGGACATTTTGTTCCAATGAAAACTTTCCCTCACTCTTTAGTGATCTCCCCATCTCAATGTCAATGGGTGTCCTCACTGATTAGCTGCTGCAAAATAGACATTTATTTATCACAGCTTCTGTGCTTGGGCGTAGAGAAAAGCTAGGTACCAGCAGTAAGGCTGCATTCACACCACAACGTTTTAAATCGTGGGCAGATAATTTGCGCTGAAATGGCGGCAATCCGCATCGTGGGGAGCATGTCACCCAAAAAAAAAAGTTAAGGAGCTACTTTGGGGTGACATGCTTCCCGCAATGCGGTTTGCCACGATTGCAGTGCGAATTATCACACGACAATCGCGGCAGGCCCGCACCGCGATTTGAGGTGTCATTCAAATGAATGGCATCTCAAATGCGAGACCTGTCATTCACACATCGGCGCTGTCATATCACGGGCAGATTCGTGGCAAATCTGCCCACGATTCAAAATGCTGTGGTGTGAATGCAGCCTGAGGCTTGGTTAACACTGCCGCGACTTGGGATCCGATTTGTGAGACCCCGAGTCACGGGACATGTAAAATCCCATGTTAGTCAATAAGAGCTGTCTTTATTGGCACTACTGAAGTCGCTCCGACTTCAGAAAAGGTTCTTGTACTACTTCAAGGGGACTTCTATCTGACTTCTATTCTCTTTTATTTTTCACCAAAGTAGTACTCAAGTTGCCAGGAAGTCGCCTGGCAATGTCACACCGCATGTCGTGGCATTGTGAACCAAGCCTAAAATTCTGGCTGTATTGGTTATCTGTCCACCTAGGAGTCGTACTTTTATCATACGGTTATCATAGTAGTGGTCATGTAATAAATATGTTTGTGTGCATTCTTTTTGCATATAATAAATATATATATATATAATGTAGCACTCACCAACTCACCACCCCTTCTCCCTTTGCCTCACTCGTGGGAGAAAGGGCACACCTATGCCACATGCCCGTACCCTCCTGTGTGTAGAGGTTGAGCGGTGTAATGTACCTGGGTCTCTATGGTCAGGTTCCCCCAGAGAATGGCTCCTGTCTTCACTGTGATAAAGACAAGTCTCTATTCCCCAATAACTTCAAGGTCCACACCAATTGCAACTCCAACGTAGAGTTTATTTCTCTCTTATGCATGATCATTGAACAGGAAAGGTTGGAGGAAGATCAGGACAGCAAGAGGTGTGGGAATAGGTCCAGTCACAAACGAATACTTATTCACTACCCATATCTTCAGGTAGACTCAGCTCATCCGGATAGTCTCCCAATGGAGTGGATCCTAGCAGCCGGAATGATGCTCGAATCAGAGTATATTGTGATAGTGAAAGTCCCTGTCCCTATGGAAAGGGAGCAAAAACGGACACAGAGTCTGCATGTCAGCAGACTGCAGAACTACAGAGCATAGCTTGGAAATTGAGAAAACTGTTTTGGCAGCTTTCTCCGGGTTTTGCTAAGTTCGGATGGGGCTGTGTAGTTTGGAGATCCCGCAGAGACTTGGGTGGGATGGAATCTCCAACCCTGTGTCCGGGTCTTGTGGACAGCCAGCATGGTGTGTGCTCAGGTGCACACAACCAATATAATGAGGGGCTGGTGAGAGCAGAAGGGAAGGATGGTGGAGAGTGAGCAGCTTGCTACTGCTAAGTGAAGACAGACCTATGTCTGGAGAGCGGTCTGCCCTGTGGGAGACTGCAGCCCATGTAAAGGGGATTCTTTGCCCAGGGACTGGGAAAGGCTGGCCAGCCTTGAGAGTCGTGGAGACTGAGGAAGCCAGTAAGTCCAGGGAGCTGGAAAGAATCGTTTCTATTTGAAAGCAAGCAGAGGAACTGCTGACAAGAGCCATGGGGCTTGGTATGTTTTCATTTATGTGCTGAATGAAGTTTAAACCCCTGCGTGGGAATCCTGAATAGACATTTTGCTTTTGTTTTTCTGTTTAAATAAACGTGAGCTACCAGGCCCTTAACTAGAATGCCTGTCTGATATGGACTCTGCATAAAAATGCATCTATCCACTTGAGCTAAAACACCCCAATATCACAGTGGTGGATTCAGCGGGCAACACTACGGTGGAATCCGGGTCCTTGCTCCATAGTGAGTTCAGGTCAGGAACTGTTGGCTGTCTATGGAAGTGCAGCCAGGCAAAAGGCATTGCGTGTTGCAGGTGGTGTACCTGTAAAGGAAAAGTGTTTTTTTTTTTTCTCTCTGCGGTGAACTGCTGCTAGCTGTGTGTGGCAGCCAGGCGAACTGCATTGCGCAGAAGTTTATTTGATGGACTGTTGCATGCAGGTAGTGCACCTGTGAGAATTTTTTTTCCTTTTTAGGCCTCATGCCCACTGGCGTTTTTACAGCTGTGTTTTTTGCAGCTTAAAAACGCCTGTCCATGTTATTGTAAATATTTTTTTGGAAAAAAAAAAAAAAACGTCGGAGCTAAAAACGCGACCGCGCGTTAGTGCGCGTTTTTTGCGCGTTTTTTGACGCTCGCGTTTTTTTCTGCCTAATTCTGACGCTGAGGAACGCACTGGTCCTGGGTTTTTTTTACAGCTTAAAAACGTCTATGCTATTTGCAGCTCAAAAGCTGTAAAAAACGCTCAAAAACGCGGCTGTAAAAACGTCCGTGGGCATGAGGCCTTACTGCTGTGAACTGTGTAACAAACTGCTGTGCATGTGACTGCAAGGATGAGGCAGTCAAAACACAAGAAGTTCATGTTAAATCAAGTTAAAAGGGAAGTGAGCTCAGTGTGGCCTGAGAAGATGTCTCCACCTAGGAGGGCCAGTCAAAAGGGGCCAGTGGTGTATGAGACCGTGAATGAGTGGTTCAAGCGGAACCAGACTAAAGAGTCGGATGCAGTTCATGGGGCTATGATCTTGGCCTCTGATTACATACAACCCATGCTACCTACAGAGGAGGTTGGAGACTTCCTGGAAAAATTTGAAAAAGTCGCTGTAAGGAGGAAATGGCCTAGAGACCAGTGGCCAAAATTGCTGCAAACTTTATTACTGATAGAGTACCGGTCAGTTTACCATTTGATGGATGGGGACCAGGATGACTACTGCAAGTTTAAAGAGGAAATCCTTCTCAGAGGAGAGTTCCATCGCATCATGGGCTCCAGCAAAGAGAGGTTATCGCCCATAGCAACGGGAGATGCATTACTGCGACAACAAAGCACCAGTCGAGCGGTGGCTCGGGAGAGCATGAGTGTGCATCGGTGTACCAGCCCTGCGTTTTCTGCAAGCATATCGGTTGTCACCCCTGGCAACAGTGGCAAGAAGTCTGTGTGGACTGCAGGGGGTACCAATGAGCATGAGGAATATAAAGATGTGTATTATGGCCGCTTATGTGAAGTGGTCAGCCCAGAAAGTAGGGCACAACAGTCTGTATTCTACCAGGAGGTGTAGCCAACCATCTATGGAGTGCTGGTCTGCTGTTACCCCTAGCAACAGGGATCCTGTGTTACATGCAGGGGGTGTTGGTGGGTCCGGAAAGGCTGCAGTGTTGCTCCATGACCACATGGAAGAGTCAGCCTGTGGAGACCCCACAGATGAGAGACAACGCACTCAAATGAAGGCTATGACAACGGCTACAGGAATTGGTAAGACTGTTGCAGTTTATGGGACAGAACCCAATGAAATTAAAGTGTGTTCAGCGGGGAGATCCGCAGTACAGGTGGACTTGCTACAGTGTGCTACCCAGAGTAGGGGGGAGGCACAGAGTAAAGCCCAACTGGCAGCAGGACTAGAGACTAAAAAGGACATGGGGACTCTGTATGTACCTGGTGGAATCCAGCACAGTGCTGGAAGAGCTGTACTAGGGGTGACCAAAGAAATCCATATACCATGTTCCCTAGTGACAGAGACAGGTGCTGCAGGGTTGCCCAGGGAAACCTCCCAGGAGCCCACAGTGTTGGAGCAGAGGGTTTCCCAGGTCAGCTGTGGAGCTGCTCAAGTGGGTAAAGGGCCACCCACAATAGCTACAGCTATGTCTAAGTGTCATGATGATCCTCTAAAGGTTGAGAAATGTATTTCTGGAAATGTCATGTTTGAAAATAATGTTGGTAATGTGTTTACTAAAAAAGTTGGAGGCAGAGCTGCAGGGTTGTCTGTGGAAACCTCCAGGGATCTCCCTGTGTTGGAACTGGAGGTTTTCCAGGACCGCTCTGGCACTACTCTGGGGGAACAAGGAGTGACTGCACCACACAATGAGAGTGTGTGGGTGCAGACCACCCGCCTGGTATGTGACCAGATTGGTGAACAAGTTATTCACCCTGGTAAAGCTGGTAGTGTAAAGCTGGATGTGATGGTAGCGCCACCAGAACAATCTGGTCAAAATAGTGTATTGCACCCTGCGTTCTCTGACGAAGCATCGTCCCAATGTGACATAAGTGAAACTGTGCTTGTACAATGTGATGCGTATAGAGATGACAAATGTACAGTATTGGGTAATGAGTCCCAGGTTCCTTTGGTGCCTCTTGGAACAGGTGATGCATTGCTTCAGGATACCTGTCAGGGAAGTACCACTGACTGGGACAGCTGGGCCAAAGAATTGCTGGCCATGCTGGATAAGGCTAGGTTACGTAACACAGATGTGGACATGACACCTGCTATGCCCAATGGAGGGATTGCAGGGTGGCCAGTGGCCAAGGGCGTGTTGGCCCCGGCAGAGATTGGCCCCCTCCAATCAGATGGACCGGTTAAGGGCGCATGCATGGCAGTTGGGTTATATGCAGCACAACTGCTGGAAAATAGTGAGTGCAAAAATGGCAATGTGACGTATGACCTGCAGCGGCTCGCTGATGCTGGGACCGAGAGGGTAAATGTGAGACGCACATCTGACAGCGCTCCAGTTGAGCACCAAGCTGTGGAGACCGATACCGCCAGTGAAGTGGAGGTCACTGTATATGTCCCTACCTTTCCAGCTTCAGTGGATGAGCCCCTCCACGTCATTGATAATGGAACAGTCCCTAGAAAGGTCTTGCATGTAGATGTGGATTGCATTAAGATGACAAATGTGTTGTTGAAAATTCTTGAAGTCCAAAAAACACATTTGCTGTACACTTGGGTGTCTCCACCGTGGTCGGACAAGGTGGTACTGCATAGTACCAGTAGGTGGAGCCAAGTAGTACAAGCTATGCTTGATGTTAATCACGAGAGGAACTGGTTGGTACCATATTTATTAGCAGTGTGGCAAATGGTCTCAAGGTTCTCTGAGAGGGTGCTTCCAGTTACCGGTTTGGATGGAAGGCGCTCAGGAGAACGTTTGAAAACATCAGAGGTCTCTCCGCCTGATGCTGTGACTAGGAAAAGTTCTGCTGGTGTGGTCCAAAGTGCGGCTGAGCAGTCGTCAGTAGAGGGCACGGACACTGCCTCACCCACTAGACCTCACGTGAAGGAAGGGCCCAAAATAGACGTGGCAGTAGCAGAGATTTTTCATGTCATTCGCACAAAGGTACAAATTAAAGTACCCGGAGACACTGTGAGGGGAACCACTGATGGTATTGGAAGTGGCAACATCAGAATTTGTGGTATGTCACTGGTTGTTAATGATAACAAGGGTTTAGTTGCCGTGGGTAACCTCAGAAAAGTTGTTAAACCAAAAAAAACTGTTGTGATGGGAAAAACTGGTATCGGTGAAGGAAAAGGTGGTTCCCCATCAGGCCAAGTATTGGGAACAGGTCCCCTATATCAAGAAAGTGAGGGTATTAGGGAAGGCAGAGTTCCCCAGAGAAAAGCAAATAAGCCCAGGAACCCCAGAAGAGGGAGAAAGCGTAGAATAAAAACGAGTAGGATCCTATGGAGAGTTAAGGAAGGACTTGGCTGGAAGCGCACCCGAAAAAAGGGTTGGGCCTACGCGGCTGACAGCCGGCACAGAGGTGTCCCAACCCCGATGACGTGTGCTGGTGTTCCTCCCTCCGGATCGAAACATAGGGGGGGGGGGATATGTGATAGTGAAAGTCCCTGTCCCTATGGAAAGGGAGCAAAAACGGACACAGAGTCTGCATGTCAGCAGACTGCAGAACTACAGAGCATAGCTTGGAAATTGAGAAAACTGTTTTGGCAGCTTTCTCCGGGTTTTGCTAAGTTCGGATGGGGCTGTGTAGTTTGGAGATCCCGCAGAGACTTGGGTGGGATGGAATCTCCAACCCTGTGTCCGGGTCTTGTGGACAGCCAGCATGGTGTGTGCTCAGGTGCACACAACCAATATAATGAGGGGCTGGTGAGAGCAGAAGGGAAGGATGGTGGAGAGTGAGCAGCTTGCTACTGCTAAGTGAAGACAGACCTATGTCTGGAGAGCGGTCTGCCCTGTGGGAGACTGCAGCCCATGTAAAGGGGATTCTTTGCCCAGGGACTGGGAAAGGCTGGCCAGCCTTGAGAGTCGTGGAGACTGAGGAAGCCAGTAAGTCCAGGGAGCTGGAAAGAATCGTTTCTATTTGAAAGCAAGCAGAGGAACTGCTGACAAGAGCCAGGGGGCTTGGTATGTTTTCATTTATGTGCTGAATGAAGTTTAAACCCCTGCGTGGGAATCCTGAATAGACATTTTGCTTTTGTTTTTCTGTTTAAATAAACGTGGGCTACCAGGCCCTTAACTAGAATGCCTGTCTGATATGGACTCTGCATAAAAATGCATCTATCCACTTGAGCTAAAACACCCCAATATCACAGTATATATATATATATATATATATATATATATATATATATATATATATATATATATATATATAAATATAAATTACACACACACACGTATTCGCATAATAACATAATATCCTTAGAACAGAAAGTGAAAGTCTACTATACAATACGCGATATGCCTTCTAAGAACTGGGTGGAGATCTAGTCTAGAATTTCCCACATAAAATACTTGATAAATAAGTGTATGTACACCCTAACAAGGAACATCTAGAAGCAAGTACCAGTTGATCCTGCCAGAAATCTAGTGAGCTCATAACTATCTGTAGTGATCTGGCAAAACCATTCCTCTGCTGAACTGTAATCTCAAGGAACCTTTATCAGCATTGCACAGATTGCATCTGTGAACTTCAGAACCCCCCCTCCCTTAGGGTGACCACATTTCCAAACTACCATTCAGGGACACCCTCCATTCCCAAAAATCAGCTTGTGTTGTAACGAATCACAGCACAGTGATTGGACACAATAGGCGGGATTTATGATCTCACCAATCACAAGCAGGGGGCGGGATTGTGCTCCTCCAGGCATTCCTGGCCATGACAAGTACTGTCAGTGAGTTAAGCAGTGATGTGGCGGACTTTTTTGGGGGTGGCTGTGTCAGTTTCATTCCGGGACACTGTATTGTCCTGGAATGAATGTGCCCGGGACAGACCTGCAAAATGTGGGACTGTCCTGGGCAATCCGGGACACGTGATCACCCTACCCTCCCTGCCCCCGCACCATATTATGGAGATAAGGCAAGGTGAATGTGCTTTGCAGTCTAAAGCCGGGTACATACTACAGTTTTTTTTTTTTTTTTTCGGTTTTGCATTTTAAAAAAA
Organism: Rana muscosa; assembly: GCA_029206835.1. Classification (NCBI taxonomy): domain Eukaryota; kingdom Metazoa; phylum Chordata; class Amphibia; order Anura; family Ranidae; genus Rana; species Rana muscosa. Next base: position 97,026,844 of record CM055118.1, on the reverse strand, counting down.
CTGACAGCCATCCAAGCTGTACCCCCGCTAAGCTGTTGTGTTCTGACAGGGGGGTGCCCCTCTGCCAAAACACTCTGATCAGCGCTCTCTGCTATTGACTGAGAACGCTGATTGGGAGTTGGTCAGCCACCTAAATCGGGAGCAATCAGCCTAAGGTGGCAACGCTGCTCTCCATAGATACAGTGAATGAGTGTTGTCTCCCTAGGACAGGAAGTGTGTTGCTTGCTGGATCACCAAATACATATAAAAATTTTACTAACCCCAGGACCCTGAATTCAATAAATCTGGTCTCCCACAGTACACAGAACATGGAAATTTAATTATTTTAGTAAATATAAACTGCTAAATACCTTTTTCTCATGAGCAGTATATAGCAGTCTTGTGACTTCTATCAGTGTCTGGTTAAAGCTTGTAAGAGGAGTTTTTATTCTGCTCTAACTGTCCTATGAGGCTGCAGGACCCCTGACCCTCTGTCTGGACAGAGCCGATTGGCCCTGTGCTGATCACATGCACTCTCCTAAGAAAAAAAAACTTTCTAGCAATACACACCAAACTGAGCATGTGCAGTCTGACTCCAAGGCTCTATCAGCAGATGGATTGGGGGCAGTGGAAGAAGGGAAGGATCAAAGAAGACAGGATCAACCAGCTTTTCTACACAATAAAGAGAATTAACCCCTTAGTTTCTACAGTGAATATAACAAGCATGCTTTACTGCATATGCAGACTGATTCTACTGTTGTGGGTTTAGTAACACTTTAGGCTGAATAAAAGGTAAAAGTGGCCACCACATCTAATTATTGGTGAGTAGTGATGAGCCGAACACCCCCGGGTTCGGTTCGCACCAGAACCCGCGAACGGACCGGAAGTTCGAACGAACATTAGAACCCTATTAAATACAATGGATGCGAACGTTCGAATTCTAAAGTGCTAATTATAACAACTATTATGCATGTTATTGTCCTAAAAAGGGTTTGGGAACCCGGGTTCTGCACCAGGGGACATGTATCAATGCAAAAAGAAGTTTTAAAAACGGTCGTTTTTCGGGAGCAGTCATTTTAATGATGCATAAAGTGAAAAAAAAAAAGTCAAATATTCCTTTAAATATCGTACCTGGGGGGTGTCTAAAGTATGCCTGTGAAGTGCCACGTGTTTCCCGTGTTTAGAACTGTCCCTGCACAAAATGACACTTCTAAAGGAAAAAAAAGCCATTTAAAACTGCTTGCGGCTTTAATGTAATGTCTGGTCCCGGTAATATGGATGAAATTCTTTAAGAAAAATGGCATAGCTACCCCATGACCCCCCCCCCCCTACCCCAGCCCATTACCAGCCCCTTTGGGTCTTGTATGGATATTAAGGGGAACCCCGCACATAAAATAAAAAAGGCCCTATATACTCTGAACAGCCGTATACAGGCGGTGCATACAAGACAGGGACTGTAGGTTTGTTCTTATGTAGAATCTGTTTGTAATTTTGAACAGGTACATTGTTGAAGTGTAGCTCCAGCCCAAAAATCTATTTTTAAACTTTTTGGAAAACATAGGTAAGGGTTATCACCCCTGTAACATTTGTTTTGCTGTCTGTGCCCCTGTTCAGAACATTTCACCTCACTTTCCGTCCCAATGACAACTGTTTTTGAAATGTGGTGTTTTTCTTGAAACAAGGATTGCTGATAAAGCATCAGTACAGAGGAGACACCTTTCTCCCATATTTATTCTTACAGGAGAGAATTTTCCTTCCTAGTGGTAGATTTCCTCTCACTTCCTGTTGTCTTCTTGCGTTTGCAAGTAGGAGTCGTTTGTAAGTTGGATGTTTGAAAGTAGGGACCTGCCGTATATACTCTGCAGAAATAGGCCCCTTAGTTGTTGGTGTTGGCACAACACTGTAAGCACTCACAGTTACTCTTGGTTGGTGCTGGAACGCCCTGCTGTCAACTATTATATCAGGAATTTTAATTACATATAATTGTTGAACAGTGGTAGTAAAAATTGGGCCTTTGATGGTGGTGCTGGTGCCACAACACTGTAAGCCCTGACAGTTACTCTTGGTGGGTGCAGCAATGGGCCCTGCTGTGAATTATTAGATCAAGAATTGTAATTACATGCCCCTGTTGAACAGGGGCTGAAAAATTGGGCCTTAGGCACTGGTGGCACAACACTGCAACCCCTCACAGATACTGTACTTGGAGCACAGCAATGAGCCCTGTTGCAAAGTATTGCTTCAAAAATTGTAATGACACGCCCCTGTTAAACAGGGGCTGAAAAATTGGGCCTTAGGCACTGGTGGCACAACACTGCAACTCCTCACAGATACTGTACTTGGAGCACAGCAATGAGCCCTGTTGCAAAGTATTGCTTCAAAAATTGTAATTACACGCCCCTGTTAAACAGGGGCTGAAAAATTGGGCGTTAGGCACTGGTGGCGGCACCCATAAACAAAAATGATCTTCCAAGCTATCATCATCAATCGTATCATTGAGGACTCGGAGGAGGAGGATAGCCAGTCAACATAACAGCACAGGCACTCAGCATCAGCATCAGTCTTGAAGGGATGTGACATTTTAAAATCAATTAGTCTGTTATATCAGCATCAGGTGTGTGGTAGCTGGTGGTGATCCAAGACTGGTTCATCTTGATGAAAGTCAGTCGATCAACCGAGTCGGTGGACAGGCGCACCCTGTGATCCGTGACAAATCCTCCAGCAGCACTGAATGTGCGTTCCGAAAGAACGCTGGATGCAGGACAGGCCAGTAGCTCAATTGCATACTGTGCAAGCTCTGGCCAGTGATCCATCCTCAAGACCCAGTAAGCCAGAGGATTTTCGGTGGGGAAGGTGTCCAAGTCTGACCTTGCCCCTAGATATTCCTGCACCATGTTTATCAGACGCTGGCGATGGTTGCTGGAACCAATCATACTTTGGGGCTGCGGACTAAAGAATTGTCTGAACGCATCGGTCAGACGGCCACCTTCCCCACCGCTCCTTCTTTGACTGGCCGAAGCCTCAGCAACTCGTTGTCCAGGACCAGGAGTTTGCAACCTCCCAGTCTCTGGGAACGCGTTGCACAGACCTTTCTGCAAGGCCTCCCGGAGTTGTCTCATCCTCTGCTCCCTCTGCGACGGTAACATAAGGTCCGCAACCTTACCCTTGTACCGTGGATCAAGGAGAGTGGCCAGCCAGTAATGGTCCCTCTCCTTGATCCGAAGAATACGAGGATCCTTCCGCAGACTTTGCAGGATCAGGGAGGCCATGCAGCGTAGGTTTGCTGAGGCATTCGCTCCGGAGTCCTCTGGGTCACTAAGGACGACATGATCCGCAGCCACCTCCTCCCAGCCACGTACAAGTCCACTGGTTTCTTGGGACTGTAAATCATCCCTAAAAGACTGCTGCTGATGATGCTGAGTGCCAGCCTCCACCTCCATGCTGACACAATCCTCCTCCTCCTCCTCCTCCTCCTCCTCTTCCTGTGCGATGGGTGGGACAGAAGGAACACTGTCTGGGTAAAGGGGGCCTTGAGAGGCAAGGAAGTCCTCCTCTTCCTGCCTCTGTTCTGCCTCAAGTGCCCTGTCCATTATTCCACGCAGCGTGTGCTCCAACAGGTGGACAAGAGGTACAGTGTCACTGATGCATGCACTGTCACTGCTCACCATCCTCGTGGCCTCCTCAAATGGTGCCAGGACAGTGCATGCATCCCTGATCATGCCCCACTGGCGTGGAGAAAAAAAACCAAGCTCCCCTGACCCTGTCCTGGTGCCGTAGTCGCACAGGTACTCATTGATGGCCCTCTGCTGCGTGTGCAGCCGCTGCAGCATGGCCAACGTTGAGTTCCACCTGGTGGGCATGTCACATATAAGGCGGTTCTTGGGCAGGTTCAACTCCTTTTGCAGCTCAGCCAGGCGAGCACTGGCATTATAAGATCTGCGGAAATGCACACAGACTTTCCTGGCCTGCCTCAGGACATCCTGTAAGCCCGGGTACCTGCCCAAGAACCGCTGCACCACCAGGTTAAGGACGTGAGCCACACAGGGCACATGGGTCAGTTGTCCCTGTCGGAGGGCGGAGAGGAGGTTGGTGCCATTGTCGCAAACCACCATTCCTGGCTTAAGCTGGCGTGGCGTCAACCACCTCTCGGCCTGGCCCTGCAGAGCAGACAGGACCTCTGCCCCAGTGTGGCTTCTGTCCCCCAAACACACCAGCGCAAGCACGGCATGGCATCTTTTTGCCTGCGTACTTGCGTAGCCCCGTGAACGGCTACGGAGCACCGCTGGTTCATAGGACAAACCACAGGAAGAGGCCATGGAGGAAGAAGAAGAGGAGGGGGTGGAGGAGAGAGGTGTGTCACAACCAGTAGTAGCATTTTGGAGGCGTGGCGGTGGGACAACCTCCAACACTACTGCACCTTGTCCTGAATCCTTCCCAGCTGCCAAAAGAGTGACCCAATGGGCCGTGAAAGAAAGGTAACGTCCCTGTCCATGCCTGCTGGACCATGAGTCAGCGGTAATATGCACCTTACCGCTGACCGCCCTGTCCAGCGAGGCCAAGACATTGCCTTCCACATGCCGGTAGAGAGCCGGAATAGCCTTCCGTGAGAAAAAGTGGCGTTTGGGAACCTGCCACTGAGGAACCGCACATTGCACAAACTCACGGAAGGGGGCCGAGTCTACCAACTGAAAAGGCAGCAGTTGAAGCGCTAGCAATTTAGCCAAGCTAGCATTCAACCGCTGGGCATGTGGATGGCTGGGAGTGAACTTCTTTCGACGGTCCAGCAGCTGGGGCAGGGAAATTTGCCTGCTAGAATCGGACGTCGGTGTACTGCTAGCAGAGTGGGCGCAAGTACTTGGCTGTGACACACCTAATTCTACACCTTCATTCCTCTCAGTGCATGTTTCAGAGAGGACTGAAGTTATAGTGGGGTTGGAGATCCCAGCTGATGCGGTGCAAGGAGAGGTCCGCTTTGTTCTTTGGTGTGGGTCTTTGAGGTAGGCTTGCCAACGAGCTGCATGGCAGGTCAACATATGTCTGGTCAGGCATGTGGTACCCAAGCGGCTGATGTTTTGGCCACGCGATATACGCTTGAGACATATGTTGCAAACAGCAGCTGTGCGATCTGATGCACTAGCCTCAAAAAAGGCCCACACCAAAGAACTTTTTGAATGACGGGCAGAGGCAGCGCCCTGCACAGGCGGAGCTCTGCGGTGTGATTCCGTCGGTGTACTGCCCTTACGCTGGCCACCAAAGGGCATCCTGCCTCGTTGGAGATGTGCCTCCTCCTCATCCTCCTCCTCCTCCTCTCTCCTATTAGGCACCCACGTGGAGTCATTGACCTCATCATCCCCTCCCTCCTCATCACTGGAGCCAATCTGGCAGTATGCTGCAGCTGCTGGAACATGACTGCCAGATTGGTGTCCTTCTTGAGCATCCCCTCTGTCTGCTCTCACGCTACTGCCTTCCTCTAGCTGGGTTTCATCATCAGACCCTTCGAAACGCTGGGCATCCTCCTGGAGCATGTACCCAACACTGTGCTGAAACAGTTCGGGGGACTCCTCAGGAGGAGGACATGGTGGGTCTAGGGAAGGAGTGACTGATGATTTGTCTGACATTGATACCAGGGAAGACGACGCTTTGGCAGCTGCTTTTCCAGTACCCTGAGCCTGGGTGAGAGAGGATGAGGAGGAGGAGGAGGGCTTGGTCATCCACTCTACCAAGTCTTCGGCATGATGTGGCTCAACATGTCCAGCTGCCGAAAAGAAGGACAAGCGTGTCCCATGGCCATGTGCTGATGACAATGCACCGCGTCCACGACCAGCACTGTTGCCCCCAGACACAGAGCCTGCTTGCCCTCTTTTATTGCCTCCTGACTGTCTGCCTCTCCTTGTTTGCCTTCCAGACATTCTAATAGATGGCCTGCAGGGAGATGGGAAAAAAGCAATAAGGGCTACCTTCAGGTGTCCTTCTCTGTCCCTGGAAACAAGGACTTGCAGAGTGAAAGAAAAAAAACACTCTCCCTACCTACAGTTTTCTGTCCCTAGAAAAAATGTTTTTTTTAATCACAATATAGCACAAGGAAAATTAACTCACTGTCCTTACAGGTCCCTGGAAACAAGGACTTGCAGAGTGAAAGAAAAAAAACACTCTCCCTACCTACAGTTTTCTGTCCCTAGAAAAAAATGTTTTTTTTAATCACAATATAGCAAAAGGACAATTCACTCACTGTCCTTCCAGGTCCCTGGAAACAAGGACTTGCAGAGTGAAAGAAACTGACACTGTCCCTACCTAGAGTTTTCTGTCCCTGGAATAAATGTTTTTTTCAGCACAATATAGCAAAAGGACAATTCACTCACTGTCCTTCCAGGTCCCTGGAAACAAGGACTTGCAGAGTGAAAGAAACTGACACTGTCCCTACCTAGAGTTTTCTGTCCCTAGAATAAATGTTTTTTTTAATCACAATATAGCAAAAGGACAATTCACTCACTGTCCTTCCAGGTCCCTGGAAACAAGGACTTGCAGAGTGAAAGAAACTGACACTGTCCCTACCTAGAGTTTTCTGTCCCTAGAATAAATGTTTTTTTTAATCACAATATAGCAAAAGGACAATTCACTCACTGTCCTTCCAGGTCCCTGGAAACAAGGACTTGCAGAGTGAAAGAAACTGACACTGTCCCTACCTAGAGTTTTCTGTCCCTGGAATAAATGTTTTTTTCAGCACAATATAGCACAAGGACAATTAACTCACTGTCCTTACAGGTCCCTGGAAACAAGGACTTGCAGAGTGAAAGAAAAAAAATACTCTCCCTACCTACAGTTTTCTGTCCCTAGAAAAAAATGTTTTTTTTAATCACAATATAGCAAAAGGACAATTCACTCACTGTCCTTCCAGGTCCCTGGAAACAAGGACTTGCAGAGTGAAAGAAACTGACACTGTCCCTACCTAGAGTTTTCTGTCCCTAGAATAAATGTTTTTTTTAATCACAATATAGCAAAAGGACAATTCACTCACTGTCCTTCCAGGTCCCTGGAAACAAGGACTTGCAGAGTGAAAGAAACTGACACTGTCCCTACCTAGAGTTTTCTGTCCCTAGAATAAATGTTTTTTTTAATCACAATATAGCACAAGGAAAATTAACTCACTGTCCTTACAGGTCCCTGGAAACAAGGACTTGCAGAGTGAAAGAAAAAAAACACTCTCCCTACCTACAGTTTTCTGTCCCTAGAAAAAAATGTTTTTTTTAATCACAATATAGCAAAAGGACAATTCACTCACTGTCCTTCCAGGTCCCTGGAAACAAGGACTTGCAGAGTGAAAGAAACTGACACTGTCCCTACCTAGAGTTTTCTGTCCCTGGAATAAATGTTTTTTTCAGCACAATATAGCACAAGGACAATTAACTCACTGTCCTTACAGGTCCCTGGAAACAAGGACTTGCAGAGTGAAAGAAAAAAAATACTCTCCCTACCTACAGTTTTCTGTCCCTAGAAAAAAATGTTTTTTTTAATCACAATATAGCAAAAGGACAATTCACTCACTGTCCTTCCAGGTCCCTGGAAACAAGGACTTGCAGAGTGAAAGAAACTGACACTGTCCCTACCTAGAGTTTTCTGTCCCTAGAATAAATGTTTTTTTTAATCACAATATAGCAAAAGGACAATTCACTCACTGTCCTTCCAGGTCCCTGGAAACAAGGACTTGCAGAGTGAAAGAAACTGACACTGTCCCTACCTAGAGTTTTCTGTCCCTAGAATAAATGTTTTTTTTAATCACAATATAGCAAAAGGACAATTCACTCACTGTCCTTCCAGGTCCCTGGAAACAAGGACTTGCAGAGTGAAAGAAACTGACACTGTCCCTACCTAGAGTTTTCTGTCCCTAGAATAAATGTTTTTTTTTAAGCACACTATAGCAGAAGCACAAAACACACTGACACTCTCCCTACCTATCCTTCTCTTTCCCTAAACTAAAGGAATCCAGGTTAAGCAAGAAAGAAATAACAGTCACTGTCCCTGCCTATGCTACTCTATCCCTGCTCCGGAACACACTACACTAGGCCGCCGTGCTGGCGGCCTTTTATAGTGTGGGGCGTGTACTAAACACCCTCAGCAATAATTGGCCACAGGCATCCTGCCTGTGGCCAATCATTGCTCTCCTCGCTGCCGGCGCTGTGATTGGCCAAGCATGCGGGGTCACAGTGCATGCTTGGCCAATCACAGCGCCTGGATGACACTGCGATGGCGTAGTGCATTGTGGGCCGTTCGCGTCACTCGAATTTGGCGCGAACGGCCCAAATCGTTCGATCTTCGTCGAACGATCGAACAGCCAATGTTCGAGTCGAACGTATGTTCGACTCGAACACGAAGCTCATCCCTATTGGTGAGCTGCAAGATATTAATTTTTTTTTCTCGGGTGTACTTTTACACTGGGGTTGCTCGGTGGAAGTAAATAGACGCCATGTGCACCTTATTACTTTTCGTTAAATAAAACCTTAAACTCTTCTGGCACGCAATCTATATATACAGAGATCGCAAAGTGAAAGCAGATAAGAAGCGGGACTGGGAATTTCCAGCGTCTCTTTGCTTACAGTTTCACAGTACTGTTATCTGTGATCCATAACAGCCAACTCATTTATCTTGTGAAAGGAGATTTCCAGTCCAATGCAATAAGATTTGGAGAACATCACCTTAAACTTTCTGCACTTTTATTCCCAATGCCCTGATTAGTCTGCCAGCTCTGCGGGCGAGAACCCCGCTTAAAAATAGGCCATCGACGCAGAAGTGAAACCTTAGGTGTGAGTCGGCTTTGGACGCTCATTATCTTGTTTGACCCTATTTGGAGGAAACGTAATATGCACGAAAGGGAAACTGTACTGAAAAATATGTTTTATTACCACTATAACTATTTATATAGTTTGTGTAACTTCCATGCATAGATGAAATATAGCTTACGATCATCGCGGTCTCAAAGGGAAATAGACTTCCAATTCATAAAAGTATACAAAATATATGGGATCACATGCATCATGCACACCCCCGCAAACATGCATAGAGCACAAAAAACACCAGAGCAAGTTATAACTTAAACAACCAATTTTATTAATCTCCATGTAACATTTTTTATTTTTATATATATTATTATTATTATTATTATTATTTTTTTTTTTGGATAATTATTGGCCACGGCCTGATTCACTGGTTTTCAAAACATAAATCCATAATCCACCAATTTTAACTTTTAAAACATACTTTCCAACCAAGTGTTTATCAATACCCGTACTCAACCCAGCCACTGAGACTCGAGCTGATTATTACTTGAACTTGACTTTCCTTAATTCTCCCCTCTGGCAATTCACCAGAGGGAGCCTACCACATGAATTGGCCGCGACGGGAAAAAGATGGGGGGGGGGGGGTAGGGTGGGGAGCTCCTCCTGCTGGAATCTTCTGGTATCGCACCACTAACCTGCCTGGAACTGCTCCTTAAATGGACCAGAAACCAGCTTCTAGAATTTTCCTGATCTAACACCTGATTTCACTAACCAATCCCTTACTGATTCTCAGATTTCCAGAACTCTCTAACACACCTGAGCTTAATCAAATCTACTGACTGGGGTTTTTTTTTTTTTTAAACTATTGACTCTCTAGCCCTGTAGCTAAACCTTCTTAGAAACTTATGTATTAACCTTGCAGTTACAGTGACCCCATGAGGAAAGGGGAGCCTATATGGCTACTCCCTTTCCTTCCCCATGGGATCACATGCATCATGCACACCCCCGCAAACATGCATAGAGCACAAAAAACACCAGAGCAAGTTATAACTTAAACAACCAATTTTATTAATCTCCCTGTAACATTTTTTATTTTTATATATATTATTATTATTATTTTTTTTTTGGATAATTATTGGCCACGGCCTGATTCACTGGTTTTCAAAACATAAATCCATAATCCACCAATTTTAACTTTTAAAACATACTTTCCAACCAAGTGTTTATCAATACCCGTACTCAACCCAGCCACTAAGACTCGAGCTGATTATTACTTGAACTTGACTTTCCTTAATTCTCCCAACCGACGGGAGGGGGGCTTGCAGCACCCCTCCCGTCCCCAACCCCCCAAACCGCGGCCAACTCTATGCATGTTTGCAAATTTGTGTTTAAGATATCTAGACCTATGGGCGATAGATGCACCCCGTCATCCCTATATAGACCCTGTAAACCGCCCTCCAGCTCATGGTGCCGAAATGAAAAACCCATACCATCGCTCAGAAACTTCGCCATGGCTCTATTTGTTTACAAACGATTTTTATTATAGAAAAGGTCAAGGTATAAACACAAATCACAATGATGGTACAGGTATATATATAAACATTGTACATATTGAGCATTGTACAGAGGAAGGAGAAAAGGTTCTTCTTTTTTTTTTTTTTTTTTTTTTTTTTTTTTTTCTTCTTTTTTTTTTTCTTAATTTATTTATTTTTCTTATTTCTTAAGACTGGTATAGGAATGTATATTGTTCAAATAAAGTCAATCAAGAGCATTGTATTGGAGAGAGGGCTAAATGACAATTGTATATATTTTAAGAGTGGGAGGTAAAAAAGAAACAAAAAACGGGAAGGTACTAGACCAGAGAGGTGGTATCCCAGAGAGTCCATTTTTTTTGGTAAAGGGGCATAGAATCATATAATGTGTGATGAATTCTTTCTGAAAGCTTAATGTTTGACATGCGGTTAAGAATTTGTGGCCAAGGTACCGTAGTGGAGCGCCAATTAAATGCTATGGCCCAGTGGATGGAACTAAGGAGTGTATGTATTAACCTTGTACTAGTCATTGGAATGTCCTGTATAGGGGTGAATAAAAGGCCTATTTGGGGTGTAAGAGAGATCTTTCTACAGGATATTTTATCTATTATAATATTTGCCTTATGCCAAGTGTCTTTAATGTGGGGGCAATCCCAAAATATATGTAAAAGTGTTCCCTGGGTGGGGCAACCCCTAAAGCAGAGTGGGGACACTGAGGGATAAAATGAATTGAGTTTAGCGGGAGTAAGATACCATCTATAAAGTAGTTTGATGGCCGATTCTCTAATCGAGGTTGTTCTGGTACATTTGTGGAGATTTGTAAAAATCGTATCCCATTGATCAAGAGTAAATGGGGTATTTAAATCTGATTCCCATTGTAGCATGGGATGTGATTTATCAGGCATGTTTGTCTCATTTAAATTTTTATATATTCTGGAGATTAAACCCCGGTCACGAGGGGAGGAGATACAAATTTGCTCAAATTGTGTATAAGGGGGGTGGAGTGTAAGTGAGTAATATTTCTCATAGAATTTTTTTATTTTCGCATAGATCTCTAGTTCGGTAGGAGAGATATTGTATTTTGTTTGTAGTCTGGTGAAAGTAAGAAATGCATTGTCTTGGGAGAGCGATTTTAAATGTATTAGATTATGTGACTTCCAATATGTTAGCAAATTTTCATCTTGAGCTCTATCTGGGGGGGAAAAACGTGGGTCACCCATAAAGGAAGCTAAGGGGGGAACATCTGAGGATAACTTAAAATTAGAGATTTGTCTGTTCCATAGTTGAAGAGTGTGAGTGACGATGAGATTTAAGGGCCTTATTTTTTGTGGTGGGATGACATTGGACCAGAGAAGTCCTTGTAAATTGTAGGGAAGGATAGATTCTTCTTCGAACAGGAGCCAAGTGATTTGGGATGAAGGGGCATACCATTGGGCTAATTGGGTGAATCTGGCCGACAAGTAATATAGCCAAAGGTTTGGAATGCCGAGGCCTCCTTTTTAAATGGGGTCTAAACATAAGGGAATAACTAAATCTGGGTTTCTTGTTTTGCCATATAAATTTATTGATTTCTCTCTGTAAAGATTCTAGTGTTTTTTTAGGTAGAATAAGTGGAAGGGTTCTGAAAAAGAATAGAAGTTTGGGTAATATCATCATTTTTGTGGCTACTATCCTGCCCGAGAAAGAAATCTGATATGATGACTAGTGATGAGCCGAACACCCCCGGGTTCGGTTCGCACCAGAACCCGCGAACGGACCGGAAGTTCGAACGAACATTAGAACCCTATTAAATACAATGGATGCGAACGTTCGAATTCTAAAGTGCTAATTATAACAACTATTATGCATGTTATTGTCCTAAAAAGGGTTTGGGAACCCGGGTTCTGCACCAGGGGACATGTATCAATGCAAAAAGAAGTTTTAAAAACGGTCGTTTTTCGGGAGCAGTCATTTTAATGATGCATAAAGTGAAAAAAAAAAAGTCAAATATTCCTTTAAATATCGTACCTGGGGGGTGTCTAAAGTATGCCTGTGAAGTGCCACGTGTTTCCCGTGTTTAGAACTGTCCCTGCACAAAATGACACTTCTAAAGGAAAAAAAAGCCATTTAAAACTGCTTGCGGCTTTAATGTAATGTCTGGTCCCGGTAATATGGATGAAATTCTTTAAGAAAAATGGCATAGCTACCCCATGACCCCCCCCCCCTACCCCAGCCCATTACCAGCCCCTTTGGGTCTTGTATGGATATTAAGGGGAACCCCGCACATAAAATAAAAAAGGCCCTATATACTCTGAACAGCCGTATACAGGCGGTGCATACAAGACAGGGACTGTAGGTTTGTTCTTATGTAGAATCTGTTTGTAATTTTGAACAGGTACATTGTTGAAGTGTAGCTCCAGCCCAAAAATCTATTTTTAAACTTTTTGGAAAACATAGGTAAGGGTTATCACCCCTGTAACATTTGTTTTGCTGTCTGTGCCCCTGTTCAGAACATTTCACCTCACTTTCCGTCCCAATGACAACTGTTTTTGAAATGTGGTGTTTTTCTTGAAACAAGGATTGCTGATAAAGCATCAGTACAGAGGAGACACCTTTCTCCCATATTTATTCTTACAGGAGAGAATTTTCCTTCCTAGTGGTAGATTTCCTCTCACTTCCTGTTGTCTTCTTGCGTTTGCAAGTAGGAGTCGTTTGTAAGTTGGATGTTTGAAAGTAGGGACCTGCCGTATATACTCTGCAGAAATAGGCCCCTTAGTTGTTGGTGTTGGCACAACACTGTAAGCACTCACAGTTACTCTTGGTTGGTGCTGGAACGCCCTGCTGTCAACTATTATATCAGGAATTTTAATTACATATAATTGTTGAACAGTGGTAGTAAAAATTGGGCCTTTGATGGTGGTGCTGGTGCCACAACACTGTAAGCCCTGACAGTTACTCTTGGTGGGTGCAGCAATGGGCCCTGCTGTGAATTATTAGATCAAGAATTGTAATTACATGCCCCTGTTGAACAGGGGCTGAAAAATTGGGCCTTAGGCACTGGTGGCACAACACTGCAACCCCTCACAGATACTGTACTTGGAGCACAGCAATGAGCCCTGTTGCAAAGTATTGCTTCAAAAATTGTAATGACACGCCCCTGTTAAACAGGGGCTGAAAAATTGGGCCTTAGGCACTGGTGGCACAACACTGCAACTCCTCACAGATACTGTACTTGGAGCACAGCAATGAGCCCTGTTGCAAAGTATTGCTTCAAAAATTGTAATTACACGCCCCTGTTAAACAGGGGCTGAAAAATTGGGCGTTAGGCACTGGTGGCGGCACCCATAAACAAAAATGATCTTCCAAGCTATCATCATCAATCGTATCATTGAGGACTCGGAGGAGGAGGATAGCCAGTCAACATAACAGCACAGGCACTCAGCATCAGCATCAGTCTTGAAGGGATGTGACATTTTAAAATCAATTAGTCTGTTATATCAGCATCAGGTGTGTGGTAGCTGGTGGTGATCCAAGACTGGTTCATCTTGATGAAAGTCAGTCGATCAACCGAGTCGGTGGACAGGCGCACCCTGTGATCCGTGACAAATCCTCCAGCAGCACTGAATGTGCGTTCCGAAAGAACGCTGGATGCAGGACAGGCCAGTAGCTCAATTGCATACTGTGCAAGCTCTGGCCAGTGATCCATCCTCAAGACCCAGTAAGCCAGAGGATTTTCGGTGGGGAAGGTGTCCAAGTCTGACCTTGCCCCTAGATATTCCTGCACCATGTTTATCAGACGCTGGCGATGGTTGCTGGAACCAATCATACTTTGGGGCTGCGGACTAAAGAATTGTCTGAACGCATCGGTCAGACGGCCACCTTCCCCACCGCTCCTTCTTTGACTGGCCGAAGCCTCAGCAACTCGTTGTCCAGGACCAGGAGTTTGCAACCTCCCAGTCTCTGGGAACGCGTTGCACAGACCTTTCTGCAAGGCCTCCCGGAGTTGTCTCATCCTCTGCTCCCTCTGCGACGGTAACATAAGGTCCGCAACCTTACCCTTGTACCGTGGATCAAGGAGAGTGGCCAGCCAGTAATGGTCCCTCTCCTTGATCCGAAGAATACGAGGATCCTTCCGCAGACTTTGCAGGATCAGGGAGGCCATGCAGCGTAGGTTTGCTGAGGCATTCGCTCCGGAGTCCTCTGGGTCACTAAGGACGACATGATCCGCAGCCACCTCCTCCCAGCCACGTACAAGTCCACTGGTTTCTTGGGACTGTAAATCATCCCTAAAAGACTGCTGCTGATGATGCTGAGTGCCAGCCTCCACCTCCATGCTGACACAATCCTCCTCCTCCTCCTCCTCCTCCTCCTCTTCCTGTGCGATGGGTGGGACAGAAGGAACACTGTCTGGGTAAAGGGGGCCTTGAGAGGCAAGGAAGTCCTCCTCTTCCTGCCTCTGTTCTGCCTCAAGTGCCCTGTCCATTATTCCACGCAGCGTGTGCTCCAACAGGTGGACAAGAGGTACAGTGTCACTGATGCATGCACTGTCACTGCTCACCATCCTCGTGGCCTCCTCAAATGGTGCCAGGACAGTGCATGCATCCCTGATCATGCCCCACTGGCGTGGAGAAAAAAAACCAAGCTCCCCTGACCCTGTCCTGGTGCCGTAGTCGCACAGGTACTCATTGATGGCCCTCTGCTGCGTGTGCAGCCGCTGCAGCATGGCCAACGTTGAGTTCCACCTGGTGGGCATGTCACATATAAGGCGGTTCTTGGGCAGGTTCAACTCCTTTTGCAGCTCAGCCAGGCGAGCACTGGCATTATAAGATCTGCGGAAATGCACACAGACTTTCCTGGCCTGCCTCAGGACATCCTGTAAGCCCGGGTACCTGCCCAAGAACCGCTGCACCACCAGGTTAAGGACGTGAGCCACACAGGGCACATGGGTCAGTTGTCCCTGTCGGAGGGCGGAGAGGAGGTTGGTGCCATTGTCGCAAACCACCATTCCTGGCTTAAGCTGGCGTGGCGTCAACCACCTCTCGGCCTGGCCCTGCAGAGCAGACAGGACCTCTGCCCCAGTGTGGCTTCTGTCCCCCAAACACACCAGCGCAAGCACGGCATGGCATCTTTTTGCCTGCGTACTTGCGTAGCCCCGTGAACGGCTACGGAGCACCGCTGGTTCATAGGACAAACCACAGGAAGAGGCCATGGAGGAAGAAGAAGAGGAGGGGGTGGAGGAGAGAGGTGTGTCACAACCAGTAGTAGCATTTTGGAGGCGTGGCGGTGGGACAACCTCCAACACTACTGCACCTTGTCCTGAATCCTTCCCAGCTGCCAAAAGAGTGACCCAATGGGCCGTGAAAGAAAGGTAACGTCCCTGTCCATGCCTGCTGGACCATGAGTCAGCGGTAATATGCACCTTACCGCTGACCGCCCTGTCCAGCGAGGCCAAGACATTGCCTTCCACATGCCGGTAGAGAGCCGGAATAGCCTTCCGTGAGAAAAAGTGGCGTTTGGGAACCTGCCACTGAGGAACCGCACATTGCACAAACTCACGGAAGGGGGCCGAGTCTACCAACTGAAAAGGCAGCAGTTGAAGCGCTAGCAATTTAGCCAAGCTAGCATTCAACCGCTGGGCATGTGGATGGCTGGGAGTGAACTTCTTTCGACGGTCCAGCAGCTGGGGCAGGGAAATTTGCCTGCTAGAATCGGACGTCGGTGTACTGCTAGCAGAGTGGGCGCAAGTACTTGGCTGTGACACACCTAATTCTACACCTTCATTCCTCTCAGTGCATGTTTCAGAGAGGACTGAAGTTATAGTGGGGTTGGAGATCCCAGCTGATGCGGTGCAAGGAGAGGTCCGCTTTGTTCTTTGGTGTGGGTCTTTGAGGTAGGCTTGCCAACGAGCTGCATGGCAGGTCAACATATGTCTGGTCAGGCATGTGGTACCCAAGCGGCTGATGTTTTGGCCACGCGATATACGCTTGAGACATATGTTGCAAACAGCAGCTGTGCGATCTGATGCACTAGCCTCAAAAAAGGCCCACACCAAAGAACTTTTTGAATGACGGGCAGAGGCAGCGCCCTGCACAGGCGGAGCTCTGCGGTGTGATTCCGTCGGTGTACTGCCCTTACGCTGGCCACCAAAGGGCATCCTGCCTCGTTGGAGATGTGCCTCCTCCTCATCCTCCTCCTCCTCCTCTCTCCTATTAGGCACCCACGTGGAGTCATTGACCTCATCATCCCCTCCCTCCTCATCACTGGAGCCAATCTGGCAGTATGCTGCAGCTGCTGGAACATGACTGCCAGATTGGTGTCCTTCTTGAGCATCCCCTCTGTCTGCTCTCACGCTACTGCCTTCCTCTAGCTGGGTTTCATCATCAGACCCTTCGAAACGCTGGGCATCCTCCTGGAGCATGTACCCAACACTGTGCTGAAACAGTTCGGGGGACTCCTCAGGAGGAGGACATGGTGGGTCTAGGGAAGGAGTGACTGATGATTTGTCTGACATTGATACCAGGGAAGACGACGCTTTGGCAGCTGCTTTTCCAGTACCCTGAGCCTGGGTGAGAGAGGATGAGGAGGAGGAGGAGGGCTTGGTCATCCACTCTACCAAGTCTTCGGCATGATGTGGCTCAACATGTCCAGCTGCCGAAAAGAAGGACAAGCGTGTCCCATGGCCATGTGCTGATGACAATGCACCGCGTCCACGACCAGCACTGTTGCCCCCAGACACAGAGCCTGCTTGCCCTCTTTTATTGCCTCCTGACTGTCTGCCTCTCCTTGTTTGCCTTCCAGACATTCTAATAGATGGCCTGCAGGGAGATGGGAAAAAAGCAATAAGGGCTACCTTCAGGTGTCCTTCTCTGTCCCTGGAAACAAGGACTTGCAGAGTGAAAGAAAAAAAACACTCTCCCTACCTACAGTTTTCTGTCCCTAGAAAAAATGTTTTTTTTAATCACAATATAGCACAAGGAAAATTAACTCACTGTCCTTACAGGTCCCTGGAAACAAGGACTTGCAGAGTGAAAGAAAAAAAACACTCTCCCTACCTACAGTTTTCTGTCCCTAGAAAAAAATGTTTTTTTTAATCACAATATAGCAAAAGGACAATTCACTCACTGTCCTTCCAGGTCCCTGGAAACAAGGACTTGCAGAGTGAAAGAAACTGACACTGTCCCTACCTAGAGTTTTCTGTCCCTAGAATAAATGTTTTTTTTAATCACAATATAGCACAAGGAAAATTAACTCACTGTCCTTACAGGTCCCTGGAAACAAGGACTTGCAGAGTGAAAGAAAAAAAACACTCTCCCTACCTACAGTTTTCTGTCCCTAGAAAAAAATGTTTTTTTTAATCACAATATAGCAAAAGGACAATTCACTCACTGTCCTTCCAGGTCCCTGGAAACAAGGACTTGCAGAGTGAAAGAAACTGACACTGTCCCTACCTAGAGTTTTCTGTCCCTGGAATAAATGTTTTTTTCAGCACAATATAGCACAAGGACAATTAACTCACTGTCCTTACAGGTCCCTGGAAACAAGGACTTGCAGAGTGAAAGAAAAAAAATACTCTCCCTACCTACAGTTTTCTGTCCCTAGAAAAAAATGTTTTTTTTAATCACAATATAGCAAAAGGACAATTCACTCACTGTCCTTCCAGGTCCCTGGAAACAAGGACTTGCAGAGTGAAAGAAACTGACACTGTCCCTACCTAGAGTTTTCTGTCCCTAGAATAAATGTTTTTTTTAATCACAATATAGCAAAAGGACAATTCACTCACTGTCCTTCCAGGTCCCTGGAAACAAGGACTTGCAGAGTGAAAGAAACTGACACTGTCCCTACCTAGAGTTTTCTGTCCCTAGAATAAATGTTTTTTTTAATCACAATATAGCAAAAGGACAATTCACTCACTGTCCTTCCAGGTCCCTGGAAACAAGGACTTGCAGAGTGAAAGAAACTGACACTGTCCCTACCTAGAGTTTTCTGTCCCTAGAATAAATGTTTTTTTTAATCACAATATAGCAAAAGGACAATTCACTCACTGTCCTTCCAGGTCCCTGGAAACAAGGACTTGCAGAGTGAAAGAAACTGACACTGTCCCTACCTAGAGTTTTCTGTCCCTAGAATAAATGTTTTTTTTAATCACAATATAGCAAAAGGACAATTCACTCACTGTCCTTCCAGGTCCCTGGAAACAAGGACTTGCAGAGTGAAAGAAACTGACACTGTCCCTACCTAGAGTTTTCTGTCCCTAGAATAAATGTTTTTTTTAATCACAATATAGCAAAAGGACAATTCACTCACTGTCCTTCCAGGTCCCTGGAAACAAGGACTTGCAGAGTGAAAGAAACTGACACTGTCCCTACCTAGAGTTTTCTGTCCCTAGAATAAATGTTTTTTTTAATCACAATATAGCAAAAGGACAATTCACTCACTGTCCTTCCAGGTCCCTGGAAACAAGGACTTGCAGAGTGAAAGAAACTGACACTGTCCCTACCTAGAGTTTTCTGTCCCTAGAATAAATGTTTTTTTTAATCACAATATAGCAAAAGGACAATTCACTCACTGTCCTTCCAGGTCCCTGGAAACAAGGACTTGCAGAGTGAAAGAAACTGACACTGTCCCTACCTAGAGTTTTCTGTCCCTAGAATAAATGTTTTTTTTAATCACAATATAGCACAAGGAAAATTAACTCACTGTCCTTACAGGTCCCTGGAAACAAGGACTTGCAGAGTGAAAGAAAAAAAACACTCTCCCTACCTACAGTTTTCTGTCCCTAGAAAAAAATGTTTTTTTTAATCACAATATAGCAAAAGGACAATTCACTCACTGTCCTTCCAGGTCCCTGGAAACAAGGACTTGCAGAGTGAAAGAAACTGACACTGTCCCTACCTAGAGTTTTCTGTCCCTGGAATAAATGTTTTTTTCAGCACAATATAGCACAAGGACAATTAACTCACTGTCCTTACAGGTCCCTGGAAACAAGGACTTGCAGAGTGAAAGAAAAAAAATACTCTCCCTACCTACAGTTTTCTGTCCCTAGAAAAAAATGTTTTTTTTAATCACAATATAGCAAAAGGACAATTCACTCACTGTCCTTCCAGGTCCCTGGAAACAAGGACTTGCAGAGTGAAAGAAACTGACACTGTCCCTACCTAGAGTTTTCTGTCCCTAGAATAAATGTTTTTTTTAATCACAATATAGCAAAAGGACAATTCACTCACTGTCCTTCCAGGTCCCTGGAAACAAGGACTTGCAGAGTGAAAGAAACTGACACTGTCCCTACCTAGAGTTTTCTGTCCCTAGAATAAATGTTTTTTTTAATCACAATATAGCAAAAGGACAATTCACTCACTGTCCTTCCAGGTCCCTGGAAACAAGGACTTGCAGAGTGAAAGAAACTGACACTGTCCCTACCTAGAGTTTTCTGTCCCTAGAATAAATGTTTTTTTTAATCACAATATAGCAAAAGGACAATTCACTCACTGTCCTTCCAGGTCCCTGGAAACAAGGACTTGCAGAGTGAAAGAAACTGACACTGTCCCTACCTAGAGTTTTCTGTCCCTAGAATAAATGTTTTTTTTTAAGCACACTATAGCAGAAGCACAAAACACACTGACACTCTCCCTACCTATCCTTCTCTTTCCCTAAACTAAAGGAATCCAGGTTAAGCAAGAAAGAAATAACAGTCACTGTCCCTGCCTATGCTACTCTATCCCTGCTCCGGAACACACTACACTAGGCCGCCGTGCTGGCGGCCTTTTATAGTGTGGGGCGTGTACTAAACACCCTCAGCAATAATTGGCCACAGGCATCCTGCCTGTGGCCAATCATTGCTCTCCTCGCTGCCGGCGCTGTGATTGGCCAAGCATGCGGGGTCACAGTGCATGCTTGGCCAATCACAGCGCCTGGATGACACTGCGATGGCGTAGTGCATTGTGGGCCGTTCGCGTCACTCGAATTTGGCGCGAACGGCCCAAATCGTTCGATCTTCGTCGAACGATCGAACAGCCAATGTTCGAGTCGAACGTATGTTCGACTCGAACACGAAGCTCATCCCTAATGATGACCATAGTTTAAGTAGGTTTTTAATATTGTTAAATAAAGGAGGGTAGTTTGCTTGATATAACGTTTTATATGAAGATGTAATCTGAATACCTAGGTATCTAAACGAATCTACGTGCCAATTGAATGAGAATTTGTCTTTAAGTGAGGATATTAATGTTGGGGGAATGTTGATTGGTAAAGCCGAGCACTTAGATAGGTTTACTCCCAGACCTGTCAAATCATGGAAGACGTCCAGGGTTTTAGTTAGATTAGGTAGGGAAATAAGAGGGTCAGTTATGAATAGAAGGACGTCATCCGCATAAAGACTCAGTTTGTATTCCTTGGATCCCTTAAGATATCCTTTAATATTTGTATTGTTTCTGATTGCACAGGCGAGGGGTTCTATTGCGAGGGCAAAGAGTAGGGGGGAGAGTGGACAACCTTGTCTGGTACCTTTAGTCAGGGGAAAAAAGTCAGAATTGTTACCTGGGAGTTTAATACGTGTCTGTGGGTTGTGATAGAGAGCCTTAAAGCCATGTAGAAATTCATTGTTGATGCCATATTTTGGGAGAAGGGTGTCAAGATATGACCAGCAAACGCTGTCGAAAGCTTTGTGTATATCAAGACCAAGAAGCAGCGTGGATCTGGAATGAATGTTGGAGTCTTGAATGATATTTGTGGTAAGTCGTATGTTGTCTGTTATTTGTCTGTTGGGAATGAAGCCTGTTTGATCAGGATCAACTAATGGGGAGATAACGGCTGATAATCTGTCTGCTAATACACGGCCGAATATTTTTAGGTCGTTGTTAATAACTGATATTGGGCGGTAGTTTTGAGGGGTGGAGTGATCTTTATTTGGTTTGGGAAGTAAGGACATATTAGCCAAAATCATCTCGGGTGGGAATTGGCCACCCTGTAAGATATTATTATACAGTTTAGTAAGGTGTGGTGTAATGGTAGAGGAAATTTTTTTATAGTAAGATGTGGAATAGCCGTCAGGGCCTGGGGCTGTGGATATTTTTAGTGTTCCAATGATTTTGTTAACTTCCATCTCCGAGCAAGGGGCGTTAAGAGATTCAATTTGATCTCTAGTAAGAGTGGGTAACGTAATGTTATTAAGCCAGTCTAAGGAGGACTGTTTCGGAGGTGTTTTTGGTGAGGTCAGGAGATTTTTATAGAAGTCCGAGAATAATTTCATGACCTCTTTGGGATGGGATACCAAATTACCAGAAGGGTTCCTTAATTTATAGGTGTGTGGGGGTTTCATAGATTGATTTAGTTTTTTAGCAAACATGGTGGAATAAGAATTACTGTTGAGTAAGAATCTAGCTTTAGACCATCTGAGAGCTTTTTCAGTATCTGATGTTAATAATGTGTCTAAGGTAGTGCGTTTCTCTTGTATCTGTTTAAGTAGGTCACTAGATGGGTTCTGATTGTTTCTATGATACAAGTGATCTAGATCTTTTGTTAGGGATCTAATGTCTGCAAGTTTGGATTTGTTGTTGATTGAGGCGATATTTATCAGATGACCTCTCATTACTGCTTTATGTGCCATCCATATAGTTGTAGGGGACATGTCTGGTGCTACATTTTGTGCAAAATATTGTTCAAGGTAAGATAGAATTTGTTGGTTGCTTGAGGGATCTGTGAGCAAGGAATCGTTTATTCGCCATGAGTGTGCTGTGTTGGCTAGACCTATATGTGAAGTATCAAAGGAGACTATGTGGTGATCAGACCAAGGACACGGATGGATATCTGCTCTAGAGGAATTGGCAAGTAGAATTGGGGTGCAAAAGATGTAGTCAAGACGAGCGAAGCAGTTGTGCGGATGGGAGTAGAATGTGTAAGATTTGGATCCTATGTTATGGGCTCTCCAAGTGTCTATTAATTGATGGTTATATAGTGATCTATTCAAGGATTTGGGGAAAGCTTTTGAGGATGGGACAACATTGCTTCTATCTAGAGCTGAATGAGCAGCTAAATTAAAATCCCCACCCACTATTAAATGTGTGGAGTGATAATTGTCTAGAGTATCAAAAAATTTGGTGAAAAAGTTTGACTGGGCTTCGTTGGGAGCATAAATTGAGGCAATGGTGATAGAACGTCCTTTGATTGAACCTTTCAAGATCAAGTAACGACTGTCTGGATCTTTAAATATATTTTGAACCTCAAATAACACTGTGTTTCTAATGAATATAGCAGCACCTCTAGATTTTGTGTTATAAGTAGTGCAATAATATTGGCTGTAACTTTTGTCAAAAAATTTAGGGTGTTTATCTGTGGCAAAGTGCGTTTCCTGCATTAAGATTATATCAGCTCCTAATCTTTTATAATGGCGAAAGGCCTTCTTTCTCTTGTGAGGTGAATTAATACCCTGGGTGTTATGAGAAATCACTCTGAGACCCATTGTATTGGTATTAAGGGGCGATGGTGGTTATGAAGAAATGGCAGTGGGTCGTCAAGCCTAGGTTTGAGTATATAGCCAAATCGGAGTGGAGTTGATAATTTGATTATCGCCATTAAGACCGGAAGTGAAGCTACTTGAGATATAGGCGGAACTAGCCAACATCGTATTGCCATTTGTAACTGTTTATATATGTAATATATCAGGTTATACATTCGTATCCAGCTCAAATATTTCCTCGTTGACCTTTGTTTTTTGAATAACATTTTGTGCCTATACCACAGAACCATGAAGAACAGGGCTCTTGAACAGTGGCACATTAGAGCTAGTAAACTTATAGAAAATAACAGTACTGTATTGTACAATGACATTCCATAATAATGTTTTAATTGAGGTAAAGAGAGTTTGTTTGACCTTTTCGACATTTTGTAAATATAGAGTGTTTTAGTATGACTATGTGAATTAACTTTTATGATTAGGGGGTCAGGGTGAGAAGCACTTCCTGACCGAAAAAAGTATTGATTTGGACAATACTGTCCATTACTCACAAATAGACCCTCCACCACTAGAACGGAGGATAGCAGGATCAGTAGCAGAAAAATATCCACCAGTTGGACCATGCTTTTGGAGTCTTTTGTGAGCAGGGGGACAAACTAACGCAGGCGGAGCACATCAGCCTTAGCGAGGATGCTATAAAAAGAACATTTTTTATATAAGTGCATGCTGTTACTTATAAAAAATTAGCAAACGAATCTGTATAAAAAAGGAGCAAGAAGAAATGTTAGATATATAATGTCGTATAGAAGAAACTGTGGTAATGCCGACCCGGTACCATATAAACGTGTGGTACAGTTGTTTACTATAATCAGAAAAAACAACCTCAAACAATTCGAACTGTAAAAGTGGTATTTTGAACCTTGCAAAAGGTTCAAAAAAAAAAAAAAAAAAAAAAAAAGAAGAGAAAAGAGAAAAGAAAAGGAAAAAGAGGAAAAAGAAGAAAAGAAGAAAGAAAAAAGAAGAAAGAGAAGAAAAAGAGAAAAAAAAAAGGGGGGGGAGGGGGAGGAAAAGAGCAAGGTTTTTATAAAAGAAGGGGGGTAAGTTTTGGGCCACAAATGGGATCCATCTTTATCTTCAAGCGTTTAAATTTCTGAATGATGGTCGCCATCTCCTTTGATCACGGCGTGTGGCTGGGGTGGCCCAGATAGGTGAGGTGTGGGGAGTTGCTGGAGGTCCTGTATTTGTTCCCGGATCTAGAAGACCTAACTTCACAAGGAGATCCTTGCCTTCTGAGGTGTTGAATATTGTATAGGTTGTCCCGTTGTGTGGCACTGTTAACTTAAATGGAAAACCCCACCGGTATCTGATATGAGCTGATTGTAATACCGAAGTGATCTCCTTCATTTTGCGTCTTCTTTCCAGGGTAGCCTGTGAGATATCTGGAAAAATTTGGATTTTGGTGCCCTCCAATTCGATGTTATGCATATTTCTGGATGCTCTTAATATGTTTTCCTTAATGATGAAATCTTTCATGCATAAAATGATGTCACGAGGAGGTTTGTCTGGGGGAGGTTTAGGGCGCAGGGCCCTATGAATTCTATCACACGCAAATGAGGATGGGGGTGTGTCAGGGAGGAGACTGTGGAACAATTTAGACACTGCAGGCATCAGTTCAGTGACTGATTCTGGGATACCACGAATCCTTAGGTTGTTCCTTCTGTTGCGGTTGTCCAAATCTTCTACTTGCGATTGTAGGTACGTGTAGTTTTCAGCTAAAAGTTCAAAGTCCTTTCTGAGATCGTTGTGTGCAAGAGAGAGCTCGTCGTGTTTGGTTTCTAGAATATCGGTGCGACCTCCCAGGGTTGCTATTTCTTGTGTGAGTGTATTTGTTGTTTTTTGGAGTTCACACTGTATCTTGTCTACAAGTTTTTCGTAGATTTTGGTTAAGCTGAAGTCCAGATCTGATTTTGTGATCTGGGAGGAGAGATCACTATTGTTATGTGTGGAAGCAGATTTCTGCTGAGGAATATTGGAAGCTGTAGGAGACTGTACCGAAGGAGAACCAGCGCCCATATGGGCCATCTTTCTATGTTCCTTGTTGCGTAATGAGTATGTGACCAAAGAGTGCTGTTGCGCACGGCGATTGTACGCCTTCTTGCCCGACGGCATGCACTAGTATGAACTGCAAGGTGGATTTATAAAAAATATATGGTAGTTTGTGGAGGTTAAACAATGCAGTGTGGGTTAAATCCTCGCTGATCTGATGGAATGCTTAATTAAAGATGGTGATCTGCATCGCGCCGCGCATGCGTCCCCTCTAAGATTTGATTGTGACTTTTAGCTCATCCTGTCCCGTATGTCCCCGGTAGATGATTCATTACATGCCTGCAATGTTGGTATGTACTTCTTGATGAGGGGGCTGCGGGGCCATCAGATTAAGGGTTAAGCAATTAGGAGCCAGGGAGAGCTGGTTAATGGGGTGTGGGTGTAGCAAGATGGCCGCTCTTTGGAGTGATAAGTACAGCAGTGTCTCTTGAGGCAGAAAATATTGGGGACCTATGATGGGGGCTATTGTTGATAGGTTGATTTGCTGGGTAGTACTAGGATTTCTGTAGAGTGTCTTATAGGAGCCTGTGGAGTCCTGGCTACACTGCTGATGGGTGCAGCAAGATGGCCGCTACAATAGACTGTGGGGACAGGGTCCCGGCGATCCCTAGGGCAAACACTGGACCGAGGAGATCCCAAATCCCTGGCTGAAAACACCCCCTATGTGGGCCGGATGATGCTGTAGTCCTGCAGGCTATCAAGGGGTGGGGAGGCTACTGTGGGCTCCGGGGGTGTAGCAAGATGGCCACCTCTCACCTGTGTTTCAGTTGCGATGTGCCACACAAGTTGTCCCCGGTGGCTCTCCAGTTATTCAGCGCCGGTCTGCGTGGGGAAGGTCCTCCTCTGGTGTGGCGGATTGCCGTCGCCGCCCGCCGGGTGGACAGCAGCACTCGAGCGCCGAGGATGCGGGAATCGTGTAGGCCGCAAGATGGCGGCGGGGCTCTTGTAGGCTGATGCGGTCGCAGGCACACGGCGGCTCCCCGGCGACTCAGCGCCGGTCGGCACGGGGAAGGTCCTCCTCTGGAGTGGCGGAATGCCGTCGACGTCCGCCGGGTGGATCGCAGCACTCGAGCGCCGAGGATGCGGAGATCACGCAGGCCGCAAGATGGCGGCGGGGCTCTGGCAGGCCGATGCAGTCGCGGGCACACGGCGGCTCTCCGGCGACACCGTGACCCCGCACCGGTCCGCGTGGGGAAGGTCCTCCACTGATGTGGAGGATTGCCGTCGCCGCCCGCCGGGCGGACCGCGAAACCCAAGCGCCGAGGATGTGGGGATAGTGTAGGCCGCAAGATGGCGGCGGGGCCCTGGCAAGCTGATGCGGTCGCGGGCCGTATAGCGGAGCTGTCCGGCGGTCAGGAAGACCAATTTGACGTTAGGCAGATGCAGGGGACTCCCCGGAGCCTGGACAGCTGTTTTGGGGGTTTGGGCCGTGGCTAAATGCCACGGATGGTATTAGATAGGGATAGCTGATGGCGGAGCTCCTCAGAACCACGTCTTTCGCCGCTCACGTCCGGACACGCCCCCCCCCCCGCCATGGCTCTATTTATCCGCTTGCGGACCTTCTCTAGTGGCTTGAAAACTGCGGATTCCAACCACCTCAGACGTGGAATTCTCTCTGAGAACCCAAACACCGTATTTGGAGAGGCTAAACGTAAAAACTTAAATGTATCCTTCTTCATATCGGTAATCAGATCAAATGTCTTTAACTTCCCAATGTCATTACCACCAACATGTATAATTATTATATCTGGAGCCTCATGTAAAGCGTATAGCCTACTTAATTCAAACAACAAATCCTCCCACATCATTCCCCTACGACCATACCAATGAATCCGGAAGGCTGCAGGGTCCAGGCCCAAATTCTCCGAATATATTCTATCAGCAGCTCTCTTCTGTGCCCAAAAAATAAAAGAATGCCCTATAATCCAGACTGTATGTAGGGGACCTGAAACAAAATAATTAATTAATATGGACGAATGTATAATTTGTAACAATCTGACCTCCATCTACCAATCTTCTTAATTGTACTCTCCTCTAGACCAATCCTGGCAGCCTCTGTGGCTGCTCCTATTCGAAACGAGTGAGTCGTTATTTTAGTGTTGCTCAACTGAAGTTTTGCTAAACATTTCTTCAATACTGATGAAAACTGGTAAACTGTTACTGGTAAACCATCTTTGTGAATGAACAAAAACCCTGAACTGGGCGGGCGAACTGCCATGTAAGCCTGAAGGGTCCTTACTGGGCAGATATTCTCAACACTATACCTCTTTAAAGCCACCCAATTACCAACACCAACCGCATCCGTCTTACTTGTAGCTATAAATAACTTTATATTATCTGAACCCATAAACAAATTAGATAATAACATGCCTATGTTACTTCTCTTTGATGCAGGAAGGATCTCAGAAATCCGAAACGCACCGAAGAATGCAAGCGTAAACACTGATTTAAAAAGGACAGCTTCATAAGCAGAAAAGCATACTTCTGAAGTTATCCCACAAATCCGTGCTAATATAGCCGGGGTAATTGGGGACCTCATATCCTTTCTAAAATTATTCTTCCTGTATCCCTTTAGCACCTGCCGCACCGAGAAAAAACTGTGACAAGCCGGCAGATTATAAAGGCGCAGAAAAAATGACACCCCTGATAATGTCTTGCTAATGTGAGACCAAGAATACTGTTTCAACATTAATGATTGTAGAAACAGAAGTACTAGGTCCTCCGAATGATTAGATAAAGACAGACTCATCGATGCTAAAAAGATTGACCACAATAACCATGAAGAACTGTAGCTCTTCCAGGTAGAAGCCGCCACAGAGTCCTGGATGTTTTGGAAAATTATGCTATCTCCCATAAACGGGAAGGGAAGATTACCCCCACTGGATCCGCTTCTGGCAGCAGCTTGAAAAACCGGTCCATCTGCAGGCGAGAGAGCGTCAGCAACGACGTTATTCTTTCCTGGGACGTATTTCGCTTTTAACCAGATGTTCCATTTTAAACACAGAAAAACCAAATATCTTAAATAAGAAACCACGGGAGGAGATTTAGATGACAAACTGTTAACTGCAAAGGCTACTCCCTTGTTGTCAGTGCTCACCAGCAACCTTCTATTGGCGAATAAACTGCCCCATATTTCCAATGCCACTACCACTGGGAATAGCTCTAATAATACTATATTTCTGCAGAACCCATTGATGACCCACCTGTGAGGCCACCCAGCAGCGCACCAATGGTTTCTCCAAACCGCCCCAAAGCCAACCGAGCCAGCTGCATCTGTTTCAAGGTGAAAATCCTTGTCCAGCACAAAATCATGCTGCCACATGGTTTTCCCATTAAATTGCTCCAGAAATTGCAACCAGACCATCAAGTCCTGCTTGATCTCTAAAGATAGCCTGATATGGGCCAACGGGTTCTTTAATCCTGAAATGGCAGCATACAATCTTTTGGAAAAAACCCTACCCATGGGAAGAACCCTAGTGGCAAATGCCAATTGCCCCAAAAGGGACTGCATTTCTTTCAATGTCACCTTTTTTCTACCCAAGAAAAAAAATGCAAAGATTGGGATAATTTGCCGATTTTTTTTCACCAGGCAACCGAAATTCCATGGTGACCGAATCCAGTGTTATACCCAAAAAATCAATACATGTTGTAGGAAAAACAGTTTTATCTTCCGCCAATGGTATCCCAAAATGTTGGCATACTAATTTGAATGAAGATAATAGCTGACCGCAGTCCTCTGAACCTTCCGGGCCTAAAAATAAAAAGTCATCCAAATAATGAATAATAAAGGTGGAATGTGATACCATACTTACCACCCATTCTATAAATGTTGAGAAAGCTTCAAAGTAAAAACAAGAAATTGAGCAGCCCATCGGCAATGCTTTATCAAAGTAAAATTTATTGTCAAAACATATACCGAGTGAGTTGAAACAATCTGGGTGCAAAGGAAGAAGCCGAAAGGCTGATCGAATATCTGCCTTTGCCATCAAAGCATTTTTCCCTAGCAACCGTATCTTCTCAATTGCTAAATCAAAAGATGAATAAGACACTGATATAGCCTCAGTGTTGATTTGATCATTCAAAGAACTGCCAAAAGGAAATGATAAATGGTGTATCAAACGAAACTCATTTGGCTCTTTCTTAGGTACCAAACCCAAAGGGGAAATCCTGAAATCCAAAAAGGGGGGATGGTCAAACGGACCCTCCATCCTTCCTGACGCGACCTCTTTTAGCAATTTTATTTTTACTATTAAAGGTGCCTCATTAACAGATCTCAGATTTTCCACTACTGTACAACCTTTACCTTGAAAACTAGGTAAATGGAAACCCACTGTGAACCCGCTAATTAGCAATGAAGCTATCTGCTGGTTTGGATAGAGAAGCAGCCATGGCAGCATGCTTGAGAGCATCACTGGTGTTGCTGCTTTTGGAAATACCTTCCTTTGCATTTGCTTGTAATTTCCGAAAACATTTGGAAACTGGGTGATTCCCAGCACAAAAAGCGCATTCGTGCTTGTATTTACAAGACGCCATCCATTTGCAATGCGCATCATTGTAAGCAAAGCACACACCCTTCTTATAATTTACATTAGATGATACCTGGGGCCCTGCAGCCGCAGCTGAGCGAAAAATTGATTGTTTTTGAGGCAGAAATAAATTGAGCCATAGGCCAACATCTTTTGAACCCCATTGTAGAGATGGCTGCACCGCTAGCTTCTGCCTAAATGCTTCATCGTATAGCAACCATGACAAGCCACTGAAACTCCTGTAGGCTTCTAAAACGATATCAATGTGTTGAAATAAAAGGGGGCTTAATTCAGGGGATTTTTCACAAAGCACACTAGCGTATATTATAAATGATTGTAACCACCCATAAAAGGACTTAATGAGAGCTTTGCGACGCTCCTCATCTGTCCTATCATCTTTTTTATCAAACCTGGATGGTTCTTTTGAAGGGGGAGGAATTGAACTGAGATCAATATATTCCCCCCTCCAAATCTTTTCCTTTACTGTAGAGGCTAAGTGAAACTCCAGCGGGGACAGAAAACAAGGCATGCACTCTTTTTGCCCTGTGACTTGCACCCCTCTTACTGCTTCTACCTTACTGTTATTAGATGCACTGGCTAACTTAGATATACACATGGGCTCAGCTGTACAAGCTGGCCAAACCCCTGCACTGTTATCTCTGGGAACCTGCTGATTTGTAGCCTGTGCCTGCATTACAGTTAACAATCGTTCTAAGGATTTAGCTAATATAGATAATTGATGTGCTGTGTTTGACTCACCAACTGCCCCCTGAGCAGGGATCACTCCAGGGGATGACACCGGCGATGCACACCGCACAGGGATTCTGTCGGCTTGTTGGATTTCAGGCTGTGTGGTCACACATGCAGCTCTCTGTCCTCCCTTTCCGCCCTTGCGAGCCCCCTGCCGACCACGGGCGGGCTGCTGGCGTACTTCTCCTGTTGCTGTTGTTGTCCCCAGCGTGCTTTGTCCCCTCTCTCCGGGCTCTGTCATTGCGCATGTGCGCCGGCTCCTATAAGGGAGAGAAGAAAAAGTTTGGCTGCCATGGGCAGAAGCGGGTTGATCCGGGCTTGCGCTCCTCCTCAATGGGCGTCTTCTCTTGCTTGACCTCCGACCAGCCTCCTCTTCTTCTTCTTCTACGGCGTCATCCGTCCCCGCCGCTGTATGATGGGGGAATCCCGCGACCGCTCCCTCCGCTCCAGGGCATGGCTGTTGGTGTGGTCCCGCCGCGCTGTTCGTTTGCCCAGCTGATCGGTCCTCCGCGCTGCTTGCTTCGGGATCAGGATATGAAGGTGAGGCAAGACACTGTCGAATCCATTCTTCCCCTCCCGCAGCCTCGGCTTTTTCGATCAGTTGACGAATCAGGGCTTCCATGACGATACATGAGCTCCTCCTGCTGGAATCTTCTGGTATCGCACCACTAACCTGCCTGGAACTGCTCCTTAAATGGACCAGAAACCAGCTTCTAGAATTTTCCTGATCTAACACCTGATTTCACTAACCAATCCCTTACTGATTCTCAGATTTCCAGAACTCTCTAAGACACCTGAGCTTAATCAAATCTACTGACTGGGGTTTTTTTTTTTTTTTTAAAACTATTGACTCTCTAGCCCTGTAGCTAAACCTTCTTAGAAACTTATGTATTAACCTTGCAGTTACAGTGACCCCATGAGGAAAGGGGAGCCTATATGGCTACTCCCTTTCCTTCCCCATTCTTGTGACCCGCAGACCTCAGCGAATATGTGTGTGTGTGTATGCAGGGCCGCCATCAGGGGGGTACAGGCAGTACACCTGTAAGGGG
The DNA here is from genome assembly GCA_029206835.1 of Rana muscosa. Lineage (NCBI taxonomy): Eukaryota > Metazoa > Chordata > Amphibia > Anura > Ranidae > Rana > Rana muscosa. The sequence continues at coordinate 96,995,707 of CM055118.1, read as the reverse complement.
CCCGGATGGCCCCCCCTTTTTTTTTTTTGTAAGGGGCCCAGAGGTCCCCAGGGGCCCGGAGTTCCCCAGGGCCCCGAATGTCAACCCCCTAATTTTTTTTATTAATTTTTTTATTAAATTTTTTTTTTTTTTTTGTAAGGGACCCAGAGGTCCCCAGAGGCCTGAAAGGTCCCCAGGGCCCCGGATGGAAACCTCCCTTTTTTAATTTATTTTTTTATTATTTATTTATTTATTATTTTTATTTTTTTGTAAGGGGCCCAGAGGTCCCCAGTGCCCTGGATGGCAACCACCCCCCTTTTTTTTTGTTTTTTTGTTTTTCTGTTTTTTTTTTGTGTTCGTCAGCACCCAAACCCCCTGCTTCTCAATTTGTGGCACCCCCCCTACTGAATTTGCGGCAGAACCCCCCCCCCCCCCGGTTCTCCTTGGCTCCAGGGGGCCCATGCCTGAAGCTGTGTAAATTCCTGATGGCACGCCCTGTGTGTATGAATGAATCTTCCTTGTTTAGAGCTGAACTCCAGATAAACCGTTAACCACTTCAGCCCCTCTTTCTGAGATTTGGTGTTTAAAACGTTTTTTTTGCTAGAACCCCCAAAATTTATATATATATTTTTTTCTAACACCTTAGAGAATAAAATGGCGGTTGTTGCAATACTTTTTGTCACACCGTATTTGCACAGCGGTCTTACAAGGGCACTTCTTTGGGAAAAAATGCACTTTTTTGAATAAAAAAATAAGACAAAAGTAAAGTTAGCCCATGTGTGGTTTGAACACCATTTTCATATGCGAGCGCTACTCACGTATGCGTTCGCTTCTGCACGCGAGCTCGGCGGGACAGGGCGGGTTTACATTTTTTTTACTTTTTTTTTTTTTTTTTTTTATTATTATTTATTTCACCTTTTTTTTTTTTTACAATGTTCTTTTAACAAAAAAATTGTCACTTCTATTCCTATTACAAGGAATGTAAACATCCCTTGTAATAGAAACAAAGCATGACAGGACCTCTTGAATATGAGATCTGGGGTCAAAAAGACCTCAGATCTCATATTTACACTAAAATGCAATAAAAATAAATTAATAAATGAAATGTCATTTGGGGAAAAAAAAGGCCCTTTTTAAGAGCATTGGGTGGAAGTGACGTTTTGACGTTGCTTCCGCCCTGCAATGATATGGAGACAGGTGGGGGCCATCTTCCCCTCACTCGTCTCCATACCTAACAAGGAGAAGAACCAGATCGCCTCCGCCACTACTGATGGCTCCGGTAAGCAGCGGAGGGCACTGGAGAGCGGCTGGAGGCTGCCGATAAAAGTGATCTTGCGGCGAATCTGCCGCAGAGACCACTTTTTTATCTTGAAGCCGACCGCCCGCTGAAGAGGATACCGGGAATATGGTAGCTAACTGCTGCCATAACAACGATATCCCTCTTCAAAGTAGCGACGTAAAACGAGGTCCGTAAGTGGTTAAATAGACCGCTATAGGCTTATATTACTGTCTATCCAGTCTTGAGATTTACGCAGCTTTGCCACACAGCATGCCCCCTTGCCTGGTGGAGAAGGGGACCTGTTCTTTCTTTGCTACAGTTTCACTTTCACTTAAAGGATGTTTACATGTTACATTCATATTTAGGGTGTAAAATGTAACAATCTCCTGCTCCCCTCTCCTCCTGATCCCCTTCCATTTGTGACATTCTCTCCTCTCCCCCGCAGCCACTGTCACATTTAAAATTGGCGCAGCTGATCCTATACAATTTATTATATAATTATTATTACTTACTATGGGTCCCCTTTAAGGATAGACCTTTAATACAGTCACCTACGTTATCTCATTATTTGGCTCCCTGGGACCGCTTGCGGTCCAACTCTCTGCTGACATCTGCATTAACTCCATTAGCACATATATTTCATAATCCTGATTTCCCTCCGGGTATGGACATTAAAGCATTTAAATAGTGGACAGACAAAGGTCTGTATCACATCGGCCATTTTTTCACGCACCACGAGCCCTTTACCTTATCTCATTGTCGTTCAGTCTTGGAGATGCCTCCGTCGGAGCAGTTTCGTTTTTCTTCCGAATATCACATTTTTTACGCTCTATCTGGCCCTCTGAAGAAACCCCCTCAATGACAGTTTATGAACAATGGTCCACTAAAGACCAGGGCACCAGAGGTGGTATTTCTATGGTGTACGGATCGCCGCTCACTAGGGTGACCACATTTCCAAACTACCATTCAGGGACACCCTCCCTTCCCAAAAATCAGCTTGTGCTGTAACGAATCACAGCACAGTGATTGGACACAAGAGGCGGGATTTATGATTTCTCCAATCACAAGCAGGGGGCGGGATTGTGCTCCTCCAGGCATTCCCGGCCAGGGCAAGTACTGTCAGTGAGTAAAGCGGTGATGTGGCGGCCTTTTTTGGGGGCATCAGATTGGTCCGGGGGGGGGTGGCTGTGTCAAATTTATTCCAGGACACTGTATTGTCCTGGAATGGATGTGCCCGGGACAGACCTGCAAAATGCGGGACTGTCCCGGGCAATCCGGGACACGTGGTCACCCTACCGCTCACCCCGGTTCAGAAACAACCATACATGCTGGCTTGGGAGAGGGACCTTAAAGGGTTACTAAACCCTTGGGTTCTTTTTTTTTTAACCACTTAACGACCACTCACTGTATATATACGTCGGCACAATGGCACCGACAGGCACAATCACGTAGAGCATACGTGATTGCCTTTGTACAGTTGGGGGGTCCGATCGGACCCCCCTTCTGTACAGTGAGCGGTCGGAATTCGTCTGGGAGCGTTCCGAGATGGGGGGGCGGCCGTTCGATTCCGACCACCCCCCGCGATCGCTCCCGACGAATAGAAATGCCCCCTCTGTCTGTGTAATGTTTACACAGACCGAGAAAGCAGGAGGAAGTGATGTCATCTCCTGTGCGGCGCTCACATATACCGAGCGTCGTACAAGAGAAGACACACAGGTCAGTGCACTAACACTACACTAACACCAGCACACATAGGCACATAAATCGCCCCCCCCAGATCACCCCCCAGCCCCCAGTCACAGTGTCACTGATTGCAGTGACCATTTATTTACTGATCACTGCAATCAGTGACATTTGTGACTGTAAAAGTGTCACTACATTTAGTTTTAGGTCCAGTGTAGCCCCCTAACCCCCCCTAATAAAGGTTTAACCCCTTGATCACCCCCCAGATAACCCTTTCACCCCCTAGCACCGCCGTCGCTTGGCGATCAATTTTCTGATCGCTGTCTTGGCGTCGGTGATGCAGATCGGTACCCAGTAATTTTTTTTAGGTTCGCCGCAGGTTTTTATAGCGTCGGGTACCCCCATAAAATATCTAATAAAGGTTTAACCCCCTTGATCGCCCCCCAGGTAACCCTATCACCACTGTCACTAAGCGATCATTTTTCTGATCGATGTCTTAACGTCGGTGATGCAGATCGGTAGCCAGTAATTTTTTTAGCGTCAGGTACCCCCATATATTATCTAATAAAGGTTTTAACCCCCTAATTGCCCCTAGTTAACCCTTTCACCAGTAATCATCATATAATTAGTGTTACGGGTGACGCTGGTTAGTTAGTATAGTGTCAGGGCACCCGCCGTATATAACCCAATAAAGGTTTAACCCCCTAATCGCCCGGCGGGTGATATCAATTAGGTTTTAGCATCAGAGAGGGTCTGCGTCACACCCCAGGCAGCGTCAGGTTAGTGCCAGTAACGCTAACACCCACGCGTGAAGCATACACCTCCCTTAGTGGTATAGTATCTGAACAGATCAATATCTGATCTGATCAGATCTATACTAGCGTCCCCAGCAGTTTAGGGTTCCCAAAAACGCAGTGTTAGCGGGATCAGCCCAGATACCTGCTAGCACCTGCGTTTTGCCCCTCCGTCCAGCCCAGGCCACCCAAGTGCAGTATCGATCGATCACTGTCACTTACAAAACACAACACACATAACTGCAGCGTTCGCAGAGACAGGCCTGATCCCTGCGACTCCAGTGCTGTAGGAGGTGGTTTCACCACCACAGTTAAAAAAAAAAAAAAGCAAATATGCCGAAGCATTGGGGCAGCAGGGGCGGAGGAGCGATTTTGCTCCTAATGCCGCGTACATACGGTCGAAATTCCGACGGAGGCTTGCCCGTGGAAAAGTCCGACCATGTGTGTGCGGCATAACTTTTTTGCGGGAGGATGCCCCCATGCTTCGGCATATATAAATGGTGCATGTATGCCCATCATTAGAAGTGGGTGGATGAAGGGCGGTATTCTAATGGTGGGCATACCCACCGATCAATCTCTTTTTTCGTTCAGCCACCTGGCTGCATGAAAAAAAAAGATTACAATACATGTCCAACAAGGACCAGCAACGTACTGGTATGTTGCTGGACTTTGAATGGTTATACCAGATTGATGCCTGCGGGTTTAGGTATCATCTTGGTATCATTCTTTTCAGCCAGCGGCCGGCTTTAATGTAAAAGCAACCCTAGTGGCTAATTAGCCTCTGGACTGCTTTTACAAGCAGTGGGAGGGAATGCCCCCCCCCGGATATAAAAAGCGCCATTGGGAAATTGGGAAAGCATTTTATCACACCGATCTTGGTGTGGTCAGATGCTTTGAGGGCAGAGGAAAGATCTAGGGTCTAGACCCCAGTTTTTTCAAAAAAAGAGTACCTGTCACTACCTATTACTATCATAGGGGATATTTACATTCCCTGAGATAACAATAAAAATGATAAAAAAAAATATGGAAGGAACAATTTAAAAATAAAATAAAAATGCAAAATTAATAATAAAAAAAAAGCACCCCTGTCCTGCCCTGCTCTTGCCCAATGGCGAACGCAAGCGTCGGTCTGGCGTCATATGTAAACAGCAATTGCACCATGCATGTGAGGTATCACCGCAAAGGTCAGATCGAGGGCAGTAATTTTAGCAGTAGACCTCCTCTGTAAATCTAACGGGGTAACCTGTAAAGGCTTTTAAAAATGTATGTAGTTTGTCGCCTATGCGCGTTTGTGCGAAATTTTAAAGCATGTCGTGTTTGGTATCTATGTACTCGGCCTAAGATCATCTTTTTTATTTCATCAAACATTTGGGCAATATAGTGTGTTTTAGTGCATTAAAATAAAAAAAAGTGTATTTTTTCCCCAAAAAATGCGTTTGAAAAATCGCTGCGCAAATACTGTGTAGAAAAAAAAAATGCAACACCCACCATTTTATTCTGTAGGGCCTTTGCTTTAAAAATATATATAATGTTTGGGGGTTCAACATAATTTTCCTGCAAAAAAAAATATGTTTTCATGTAAACAAAAAGTGTCAAAGGGCTTTGTCTTCAAGTGGTTAGAAGAGTGGATGTAAGCTTCCTAATGTTGTGTATAAAATGCCAGAACAGTTCAAAATCCCCCCAAATGACCCCATTTTGGAAAGTAGATACCCCAAGCTATATACTGAGAGGCATGTCGAGTCCATGGAATATTTTATATGTTGACACAAGTTGCGGAAAAAAGACAATTTTTTTATTTATTTATTTTTTTTTTGCACAAAGTTGTCACTAAATGATATATTGCTCAAACATGCCATGGGCATATGTGGAATTACACCCCAAAATACATTCTGTTGCTTCTCCTGAGTACGGGGATACCACATGTGTGAGACTTTTTGGGAGCCTAGCCGCGTACGGGACCCCAAAAACCAATCACCGCCTTCAGGCTTTCTAAGGGTGTAAATTTTTGATTTCACTTCTCACTGCCTATCACAGTTTCGGAGGCCTTGGAATGCCAAGATGGCACAAAACCCCCCCAAATGACCCCATTTTGGAAAGTAGACACCCCAAGCTATTTGCTGAGAGGTATGGTGAGTATTTTGCAGATCTCGCTTTTTGGCACAAAGTTTTGAAAATTGAAAAAAAAAAAAGAAAAAAAAAAAATTCTTTCTTTATTTTCAAAAACAAATGAAAGCTGTAAAATACTCACCATGCCTCTCAGCAAACAGCTTGGGGTGTCTACTTTCCAAAATGGGGTCATTTGGAGGGGTTTTGTGCTATTTTGGCATTTTATGGCCTTCAAAACTGTGATAGGTAGTGAGGAGTGAAATCAAAAATTTGCGCCCTTAGAAATCCTGAAGGCGGTGCTTGGTTTTCGGGGTCCCGTACGCGGCTAGGCTCCTAAAAAGTCCCACACATGTGGTATCTCCGTACTCAGGAGAAGCAGTAGAATGTATTTTGGGGTGCAATCCACATATAACCATGGCATGTGTGAGCAATATATCATTTAGTGACAACTTTTTGTAATTTTTTTTTTTTTTGTCATTATTCAATCACTTGGGACAAAAAAAAAAAATATTCAATGGGCTCAACATGCCTCTCAGCAATTTCCTTGGGGTGTCTACTTTCTAAAATGGGGTCATTTGGGGGGGGGTTTTGTACTGCCCTGCCATTTTAGCATCTCAAGAAATGAGATAGGCAGTCATAAATTTAAAGCTGTGTAAATTCCAGAAAATGTACCCTAGTTTGTAAACTCTATAACTTTTGCGCAAACCGATAAATATACGCTTATTGACATTTTTTTTACTAAAGACATGTGGCTGAATACATTTTGGCCTAAATGTATGACTAAAATTGAGTTTATTCGATTTTTCTTATAACAAAAAGTAGAAAATATCATCATTTTTTTTTCAAAATTTTCGGTCTTTTTTCGTTTATATCGCAAAAAATAAAAATCGCAGAGGCAATCAAATACCATTAAAAGAAAGCTCTATTTGTGGGAAGAAAAGGACGCAAATTTTGTTTGGGTACAACATTGCATGTCCGCACAATTTACAGTTAAAGCAGCGCAGTGCAAAATTCTGAATTCACCTCTGGTCCTTTAGCTACCAAATGGTCCGGGGCTTAAGTGGTTAAATAACAAACATATACTTGCATCCTCTGTGCAGTTGGTTTTGCACAGAGTGGCCCCGATCCTCCTCTTCTGGGGTCCCTAAGCGGCGCTGATGGCTCCTCTTCTTCTCGAGTGCCCTGTCGAAGATGTGCTTTCTTTCGGGACACCCATGCAGGTGCGCTCCCGAGTCCTGCTGCTGTGTCTATTGACACAGACAGCAGGACTCGGCCCCGCCCCACGGCGCCTATGTCACTGTATTTGATTGACGACAGCGGGAGCCAATGGCTGCGCTGCTATCAATCTATCCAATCAGGACATGAGACAACATCCGGAGCTGGTGTGCTCATTCCCGTTGCAGGAATTAAGGGGCTCAGGTAAATAAAGGGGGGTCTTGGGGGGGGGGGTGCTGATTGACAGGGGGTTTTTCACCTTAATGCATTTAAAGAGAATTTTTATTTTATATTCACACTTACCTCGGTGGATGCAGCATCAGACTGGTGCTGCAACTGTCCCCCGGCGTCTCTGCACTGAGAACCGAGCCACTGAACGCTGTCGACGGCTCGGTTCTCACTCCTCCCCGAGCAGAGCCATGCTGATTGTCGGTCAGCATCGCTTCTGCTCTGGTCTTTCACGCTCATTGGAGCGATGAGCTGTGGAGGGGCGAGGAGCGGCTGTCTCAGAGGCTTGCTGAGACTGCCATCAATCAGGGCAGCTGGGCGGATCCAGACTTGGAAGTCGGGATGACGCGCTGCCTCGACAGATGGCAATGACGTCAGCGGAGAGCAGACCGCTCTCCACTGAAAACGGGTCACAGGAGTGCAAAACAAATTGCACTCCTGTGACCCAGAGGAGAAGCCCAGCCTAAAAAGCTCAGGCTGGACTTCTCCCTTTTTTTAAGGTGAAAAACCTCAAGGGTTTACAACCCCTTTAATGTTGAGGTTGATCTTAACTCCTGGTCATCCAGACTCCAGATTTCCTATAAAGGCATCCTGAATGTGTCATTGATAGAAGCTAGTCTTAAAGTTATGACTAGATGGTATTTGGTCCATTACTCGCCTGGCCAGGATGTATCCCACGACTTCTGCAGAATGTTTTGAAATTGCAAACTTAGAGGCTCTATGCTGCATATATGGTGGGAATGCACTAAACTTAGGCCCCTTTTCACACTGGGGCGGGGAGGTGCGCTGGCGGTATAGCGGCGCTATACCGTCGTATTTGCCGCGATATTCGGCCGCTAGCGGTGCGGTTTTAACCCCGCTAGCGGCCGAGAAAGGGTTGGTATAGCCGCGGTGTCCCATTGATTTCAATGGGAAGGAGCGGTATACACACCGCTCCAAAGATGCGGCTTGCAGGAGATTTTTTTTTTACTCCCGCCAGCGCATCGCCTCAGTGTGAAAGCCCTCGGGCTTTCACATTGAGAATGCTGGGGCAGAATTATTTCAAGCGTTATTTATGCGCTATTTTTAGTGCTAAAACGTCTGAAATACGCCTCAGTGTGAAAGGGGGCCTTAGGGATTTCTGGAACAGGGTGGTTCTCCATGCTTCGGAAGCTGACTGGCCTGTCTATTGAACAGCCCGGTTTAGCGCTACTTAACGAGTTTCCACCTGAGTGGCCTCGTCCTTTAAAGCGGCTGGTATACTTCATTATATTAGCTGCTAATATCAATATTGCAGGGGCATGGAAGTCACCCTCTGTATCATTTAGAAGGTTGAAACATAACATTTTGTAGATTATGACATGAAAAGGTTTCAACTATTGTCAATGACTGTCAGCTCCTCTTTGAACGCACTTGGGAACCTTTTGGCAAATTATCTCCATGTTCCTCTGAGGTTGCCAGTGCGGTAAGGTCTACGGGTTCCACTTCCCCTCCGTTGTCCCCCCTCTGCCTAGATCTCCCTTCTTTCTCTGGTCTTTCCCCCTCTCTCTGACTCTTTCCTCACTCTCCCCCTTTTTCTTTTCTTTGTATTTTTATTATACGTTGTTTCTTTTCTTTCTTTTTTTTCTACTCTTTCTGTTTATGTGATGTTGCCACGTGAGTGCTGGTGATTTTATTTCAGTGCAACACCTGCTGTCTACTGGTATCATCTGCGTGAAATAATATTATTAAGATGTTATTTTTTTTAATAAGGTTCTGTTACTCAGACACATCTCATTTTAGTGGTAGAGTTATTTTTTTACATAATGAGATTTCTAGACTGCAATTAATCTATGATGATTTATCTTATGATAATTGTGATATATGATAAATTTGTATTTTGTACTATGTTACCTGGCATTGCAATGCCCACTGGCTGTTATCCTATTTTACTTTATTATAAATAAAAAAACGATTTGAAAGTTAAAATTGGCGCAGCTGTGCAGGGTTCCGCACGCTACACAGGGATCTGTGAATGAGTGAACTACAAGTCATATCTTCCACCGTAACAGACTGACTTGTAGTTGTAAATGGACTAGGAGTGAGCTGATCAGTGTGCTCATAGCCCATTCACTCTTCCTCCAGCTTTCTAACTGGAAGCCGTACAGAGGTACAGGCAGGAAGCTGGAGGGAGAGTAGTGTGCAGGAGCCTGACACTGCGTCTGCAATCCAATGATCGCAGGTGTAATGCTTTGCAGGCTCCTGTAGGGAAAAATAATAAATGCAATTACCTGCAAAAATACCATATATACTCGAGTATAAGCCGATCCGAATATAAGCCGAGGCACCTAATTTTACCACAAAAAAACTGGGAAAACGTATTGACTCGAGTATAAGCCTAGGGTGTCCATCCGCATGCCTCACTGTGCCTCACTTTGCCTCACTGTGTCCATGTGCATGCCTCACTGTGTCCATACCTCACTATGCCCATGCCTCACTGTGACAATGACTAGACTGACGTTTAACATGGGAGTTTATGGAAGGGGTGCTCCCTGGCCATAGGTCACCCAGACAAAAAACTTTACACACTTATAGAAGTAAAATGGGGCTACATGTGTGGCAAGTTTAGGGTCCAGGGGACCTACGACTGTCCGGTACCGGGTCCCCAAAGTCACCGGAGAAATGACTGTTTAACATGGGACTCTATGGAAGTGGTGCCCGGATTTGAAAAATCGGTGCTCCCAGGTCGTAGGTCCCCCGGACAAAAAACTTTGCACACTTGTAGAGGAAGAGTGGGGCTACATGTGTGCCAAGTTTACGGTACCAGGTCCCTAAATTCCAGGAGATTAGGCGCAAAAAAGGTGACTCGTGTATAAGCCGAGGAGGGGCATTTTCAGCACAAAAAAATGTGCTGAAAAACTCGGCTTATACTCGAGTATATACGGTATGTGTATTTATTTTTATTTTTTTTCAAAAAGGTGAAGTTAGCCTTTAAAAGTCTCCTCTCTTAAAGGAAAAGTGGCAGTAATGAGCTCTTCTCTCTGTTACTTTGATTTCACCTCCCGTTAGATTGCTTCTTGCACAGCAGCCCACGTGATTGGCTCATTGTGCTGCTTCTCTCGCTCTCTCCCAGTCTGCTGTACATGGGATTATAAGAGGGTGATAGCAAGCCAAATTTTCTTTACCTAAACTGACCACGCAAAAATTTCACTTGCTCAGTCTGTCTGCATGGATGGACGAATACCCCGCTGCTGACTATAACAACTGGCACTTGCAGCTGTTCAAATACCTGAACAGTGACTGCAGCTGATTGCAGACAATCACTGTTCAGCCAACTTTTATTCACTCGGCTCCTTCAATTTCTTTGCCAAAGTTTGTTCAAGTGGCCTGATGTCAGCAGGACAACCCATGGCTTGAATTTCAGCCTGTTCAGAGGAATCATCCGAAATTCAAACCGTGTCTGGACAGGTTTACAGTGCTGAGAGTTTCTCTGAGTTCATTGGAATCTGCAGCAAGTCATATAGAGCCTGCCTGATTCATTTGAGAGATGTAAATGGACCATACAAGCTTCTCAAATGGATAGATGTGCGTACATGTCTATATGATGAACTATGGACCAGTTTTTGCGCAGGATTTTACTGGCAGCAAAATCCTCCATAAACACCTAATGCACGTGCGGATGAGTCCTCCCATTTTATCTCTGCAGTGTGGGATCTATGGCTATGCTGCCTTTGAAATTTGTAGCGATATTTGGTGATGTCACTACTGTTTTGCTCACTGTTCTCACTGCTGGAGAGGAAGCCATACCAGAGGACCTGCAGTGGAAGGACCTACCTGCATTTGCTTCAACTATTCTGTGAATGTGCTTTCTGTGCATACTCTGTTGCTTCTTAAAGTGACTGTAAACCCACAAAAAATAAATAAAAAAACCAGCAAGACAAAGGCATAATGAGCTAGTATGCATACTTTAGATCGAAGCCCCCGCAGCGGTCCCAGTACACAGCTCCGGCCGGCGACTTCGCTCCAGGAGTTACTTCTGGGTATCGCGGGCTGCAGTGCTGTGATTGGCTTGAGCCACAATGACGTCACTCTTGCGCATTGCACGCGGGAGCCGCCGGTAATGACACACTAGCTGAAGCAATGGCACAAATGTGCCGTTGCTTCAGTGCGCATGTGCCGATGACGTTAACGCATGCTGTTCCATGTGCTATCTCCTAAACCGTGCAGGTTTAGGAGATATCCGGGGTAGCTACAGGTAAGCCTTATTATAGGCTTAGCTGTAGTAAAAAGTGGATTGTAATGCCGCGTACACACGACCGTTTTTCCCGTCGAAAAATTAAATTTTTTCCTTTGGACGAGAAAAACTATCGTCTGTGGGCTTTTTGTCGTTTTTCTTGACTGGAAAAACGGCATTAATCACGACGAGAAAAATTAGGAGATGCTCTAATTTTTCTCGTCGTGATTCCCGTTGTTTTTTTTCCGCGGCAGTTTTCCTATGGGGAAACACTGCCGCTGAGCCCACACACGGTCGTTTTTTTCGACCAAAAAAAAAATTTCATTTAAAACGGCCGTGTGTGGGGGGAACAAGCTGTTCCTCGTTTTTCACGTCGATTTTCTCGACAGGTGTTTTCACCGTCGAAAAAAACGATCGTGTGTACGCGGCATTAGGGTTTACAACCACTTTAATTATTCTCCCACAGGTCGCCAGATCTCCAGTTATCCAGGTGCACAATTCTCATTAAGCAATCAAAGCCCTGCTCCTCCATCAAGTTGGCCATCTCTACTTAGAGACACAGTGCAGAACAATTCATGGTAAATAGGGAAAAGATCAATGTAACGGATCTCAGATACCCCAGATGGGCACATCCGCCAGACTTGTGTCTCCTGTCCTCCAAACGCACCCGCAGCCTGCAGATTCGCCATAACCAGCCCTTAACCCCTCAATCACGAGACAATCCACACAGGTGTTGAGGGTTAAACATGCAGAGCATCAACTGTTTATTAAATCCAAAACATACACTTTTACACACAGTTAGGGACACTCCCCTTAGCCTTGTCATAGAGGGGGGGTAGGGGACAAGGAAGAATCGATGGGAACTGAACACTTGTACATTGAAACAGAGACTACAGATAAACAAAGGGATTATGATAAGCAGGCAACCCCTCAATACACATCCCCTGCTGAGAGATGTCTGCAGTCCAGACCATTGTCTGTGTGCCATGAACCAACACAGCTAAACACAGCAACAAGAGGGGGGGGATGGGGGAGAAGGGATGTAGCATTACATTACATTATCTCAATGCCAGCTTCTCCCCGAGTCTCCAGTCTCTTCTGGGCCATAATCTGTGGGTAGGAGGCCCGCCCTCAGTCCCTTCCAAAGCACACAGTGACAGTGGGTTCTGTCACAATCAACTTCAGAGAACCTACAGGCGTTACTGATGACTAGTCCTTTGCCCCCTGCTAGTCTTCTTTTTTTTTTTTTTTGGAACTTGCTTCTATAGTTCAGGTTCTGTTTAAATGACACATTACTCCCATTTAGTTGTCACACATTTAGGTTAGACTGGGGGTTAACAAGTAAATGCTTGGTCAGTGTGACTCATGTCAGGGTATCCTCTGGAATAGATACTTATGATTTATATTTTCCTTTTTGTCTCCTTTCGAGAAGAAACAAACTTCTGCCTATGAGCCACAGCAATTATAACACATGCTTGTGAGCCCTATCATAGTTTACTGATCTGTTAGAACCTATCCATAGCTGCAGTGCTTTTCAGATGTGGTCACCCCCACCACATTTTGTTGTGTTGCAAACTGGAATCGAAATGGATTAAGTTGGACTTTTTTGGCATTGATCTATACAAAATCGTCCATAATGATGGAGAAAAAGACATTGAAATAGTGTTCAAAATGATTTACAGTTGTAAAACTGAAAAGTCTTGATTGCAGCAGCGGCCCTATCCATGCGTCCGGTCCCCTGATCTACATATTGGTGGCGCTGGACCATGGATTTCAATGGGGGGGGGGTGGGTGTATTTTTAAGCACCTGATTAGAGCCAGGGGCTCTAATAGGCTTCAAAAAAGTGTTGCCTCAGAGCGCAGAGCATTGCACTCTGAGGCCATCCAGTTGTGTGACCATCGCAAATGAATTTTCGCTATTTTCAAACTAAAGTTCCTCCCAGCCAATCAGGGGGCAGGGAGACCTGTTTCCTGATTGGCCAAAGCGCCCGGCGATCCTATTGTATGCCTATCGCTTTGGCTTTTAGGAAGCTGCACTCCAGGAGGAGAGGACACCTTAGCTCCGTGGGTAAGTGCCGGACCGCCGGGGGGGGGGGGCTTGCTGCCCCCATACTGCAGGGGTTAAATGCCCAGTTATGTCTAGGGGACAGACAAAGCAATTTTATCTTCTGCTCACTGACAGATGGTGCTCCCCTGTGTTTGTTTTTGTGGTGGACTGTTCCTCGTTGTCCTCATGCTTGTTCATGTCAGAGGGTATTTTACCACCAGACCATAGGAGAGAAGAGGCTACGGGGCATGCTCCTGCAGAATAGAAGAGCTTGCAGGAGAGGAGAATTAGGAAAGCAAAACTTTTTTCCTGGTACAGTGGAATCTCAGTTTACGAGTAACGCGGTTAACAAGCATTTTGAATAACGAGCAACTTTTTTTCTTTTTTTTAAAAAATCCTTTAAAGTTGGCGTGCAGTTACCGCATTTGGCCAGAGGTGTGGGGGCACCGGAGCTGAGCGGAGCCGTTTGGAAAAACTCTGAAATACTCCGTTCCCGGGTGTTTCCAAGCCTTTCCGAGGGTTTCCAAGGTCAGCCGAGCTATCCCCGGGCCTTTCTGAGGGTTTCCGAGGCTCTCCGCCACCCCCAACTCTGGCTACATGCGGTATTGCATCCGATTGAAGTCAATGCGGAAAAAAATATTTTCGTTTCCATTGACTTCAATGGGAAAACTCGCTTTGATATGCGAGTGCTTTGGATTACGAGAATTCTCCTGGAACGGATTATGCTCGTAATCCAAGGTTCCACTGTACTCCTAAAAGGGGCATTTAATCCTTGGAGTGTAAAGCATGAATCCTGCCTGAATGGAAAGGGAGGATTTTTACTTGATGGAGTTGTAAAGTTTTAGTGTTTTTCACCTTAATGCATTCTATGCTGCAGCAGCCCCCCAGAGCCCCCCTTTTACTTACCAGAATCCTATTTTTCCAGCGACAGGGACGAGCACAGCAGCTCCAGCCATTGTCTCGGGTCCTCATTGGATAGATTGATAGCAGCAGGAGCCATTGGCTCTCGCTGCTGTCAATCAAATCCAGTGACACGAGAGAGGGGGGCGGGGCCGAGTCCTACTGTCTGTGTCAATGGACGTAGCAACAGGACTCAGGAGCGCGCCCATTTTTGGTATTTAATTTTTTTATATCTATATAGATTAAAGTGATACTAAAGGATAGTTTTTTTTTTTTTCAAATATATTTATTATGTTTTATTTATTTTATGATATTATAAAGAGACTGTGTATATGACTGTGGTGGAGAACTTTGTCCATTGGTGTGAGGTTAATCCAGTGTTCATTTTGTCGACTAAAACCGACTAAAACATTTTAGTCGACTAACTTATTACCATTTTAGTCGACTAAAAAATGACTAAAACAAATACAATTGAGATGACTAAAATACAACTAAAACTAAAATGGCATTTTAGTTAAAAGACTAAAATGGGACTAAAACTAAAATGTCATTTTAGTCAAAAGACTAAGGCCCCTTTCACACGGGATGGATCAGTCATGATCCGCCTCGTGAACCTCCGCTTGCTCAGCGGGGATCGCTCCGTGGATCCCCGCTGAGCCGGCGGATGACTGGGCGGTCCTTGCACACTGTGCAGGGACCGCCCTGTCATATCTCCGCTCTCCACTATGGGGGATCGGATGAACATGGACCATCTGTCCGTGTTCAACCGATCCGCTCCGCAGACAGATATAAAAACGGAGCATAGCGGACACGGGTGAGATCGGGTGTCAGTGGATGTTCATCCGCTGACATCCGCTATCCCATAGGGATACATGTATGTCCATTTTTCATCCAAAAACGGATAGGTGAAAAACTGACATACGGTCCGCCCGTGTGAAAGGGGCCTAAGACTAAAACTAAATTGACATTTGACGTCAAAATTAACACTGGTTTGTAGTGTATGTTCATACCTCAATAACATAAATAAAAACATACTAGATTTTTCACTCCAGCAGGATATAATGAGTTTGGAAATTGTAGAGAAATGCTTAAATAATGCATTACAATTTTACTACACCCATTAGATTTTAGATGACTAAAATTAGTTTTAGTCGACTAAAATGTCCTGGAGATTTAGTTGACTAAAAGGCCTCATGCCCACGGATGTTTATACAGCTGCGTTTTTGAGCATTTTTTACAGCTTAAAAACGCCTGTCCATGTTATTGTATAAATTTTTCGACCGTATTTTTTTCCAAAAAAAAGGCGTTTTTGCGCGTTTAACGCTTCGTTTTTTTTTTTATGCCTAACGCCGACGCCAAGGAACGCACTGGTCCTGTTTTTTTTTTTACAGCTTAAAAACGCCTATGCTATTTGCAGCTCAAAAACGCCTAGGTGGGCATGAAGCTATAGACTAACATGGACAGGCGTTTTTAAGCTGTCAAAAACACTCAAAAACGCGCCTGTAAAAACGTCCGTGGGCATGAGGCCTTAAATGGGACTAAAACTAAAATGCCATTTTAGTCCTAAGACTAATGCCGCGTACACACGATCGGACATTCCGACAAAAAAAACGTGGATATTTTTCCAACGGATGTTGTCTCAAACTTGTCTTGCATACACACGGTCGCCCAAATGTTGTCGGAAATTGCAAATGTCAAGAACGCAGTCACGTACAGCACGTACGACGGCACAATAAAAGGGAAGTTCAATACCAAGTGCGGCACCTTTTGGGCTCCTTCTGCTAAT
Organism: Rana muscosa; assembly: GCA_029206835.1. Lineage (NCBI taxonomy): Eukaryota > Metazoa > Chordata > Amphibia > Anura > Ranidae > Rana > Rana muscosa. The sequence continues at coordinate 96,979,498 of CM055118.1, read as the reverse complement.
CTCGTGTTAGTAGAAGTTTGGTGAGAGACAATTTGTGCTTTTCAGCCTCGTGCTTTTCAGTCCATGACGTGTTTGCAGCGTGACGAATGTGCTATCTCCATTACGAACGCTAGTTTTACCAGACCGAGCGCTTCCGTCTCGTACTTGATTCAGAGCATGCGTGGAATTGTGTGCGTCGGAATTGTATGCACACGCTCGTAATTTACGAGAACGGATTTTGTTGTCGGAAAAATTGAGAACCAGCTCTCAAATTTTTGTTGTCGGAAATTCCGACAGCAAATGTCCGATAGAGCCTACACACGGTCGGAATTTCCGACAACAAGCTCCCATCGAACATTTGTTGTCGGAAATTCCGACCGTGTGTATGCAGCATAAGACTAAAACTAAATCGAAATTTGTTGCCAAAATGAACACTGGGTTAATCATCTGTATCTAAATGTGACAAAAGAGCTAGCTGTGGATTTCAGAAAGAGGAAGCCATCTCTATGGCCCCTTAAACACTGAGGAGTTTTTCAGGCGTTTTGCGCTAAAAATAGCGCATAAATAACGCCTGAAAAACTCCTGCCCCAGTATGCTCAATGTGAAAGCCTGAGAGCCTGTGGCCAGTGCTCTCCTGTATGCAGTAGCATGCTGGGGAAGCAGGCTGATGCCCTGTACACACGATCAGATTTTCCGATGGGATAAAATCCAATGGAATTTTCCATCGGAATTCCGTTTTTAAGCTGTCTTTCCTACACACTGTCAGTCCAAATTCCGACCGTCCAAAACGCGGTGACGTATAACACTACGACGAGCTGAGAAAAAGGAAGTTCAATGCTTCTGAGCATGCGTGGGTTTTTTCTCTGTCGGAGTTCCACACAGACGATAGGAATTTCCTATTGTTTTTTTTTTCCATTGGAAAAAAATAAAACATGTTCTATTTCTAAACACCGACGGAAAAAAATCTGATGGGGCCCACACACGATCGGAATTTCCGATGAAAAAAGTCCATCAGACTTTTTTCATCGGAAATTCCGATCGTGTGTACAAGGCATTAGACCCCATACACACTATTAGATTTTCTGCAGATTTACCAAAACCATCTAATATGAGGTCAAACCTTAAGAGTTTCAATTTGTATGCAATCAGGCAGGCCCTTGCACTACATGGTTTTGGTAAATCTGAAGACAAAAATCTTGTAGAAAATCTAATAGTGTGTATGGGGTCTTAGGGTGTCCGACACAAACAGACTCCACAAACTGATTTGCAAGGCCGGTGACGTTGTTGGATTGGAATTGGAGTCTTTTACAACAGTGTCGGAGAGGAGAATGTTGTTCAAGTTACGTTCTATCTTGGACAACTCCTCCACCCACTCCACAATACACTGGCCAGTCTGCGGAGTACCATCATTGATAAATTGTTACACCCACGATGCATCACAGAGCGACACGGGAAATCACTTTTGCATGTGACGATCAAGATATGTAATTCTTTTCTGTTAGGGTTGGAGTTGAACATTTGATTCTGGTTTATGATCAGGATTTAGTGTTGTTTTTATAGTATGTTGGTATTGGTTATTATTTGGGGTGGTGTTCGAGAAAGTGGTGCATTATTTGTATTTGGTAGTTTGACTATCTGTTTAATCTTTCATTTTAATCTGTGTTATTCATTCTATGTTGTAATTTTAATTGTATGGATGTTTATTTGTAGTGTAGTTTTAATTTTGTTATTTGGTGTTATTGGTAATTTTGTTGTGTTTTTGCATCTTGTTCAGTTTATTATGATTATTGAAGGGGGATAGGGGAGTTGGGACTTTAAATGAAGTCATGACTGGGTAGAGTCATGCGCCCACATCCCTGTCATATTGACAATGGGAGCAAGATTGCAAAACAGCAAGATTGCAGAACAAAAAAGGGGTGGGACTTTGTATGAAGCTCGTGGTGACAAAATGAATAGAATGGTGGAATAGTAAACCATTTATTGATACATAAAAAACATGTTTACACACATTGGTACATTTCTCTGTATGTAGAACTAATCACGTGGTGCCAGTTTCTAACCTGATAATAACTAGTAGTAACATGGTTATGAACATTAATCACATGGTACAATTAAGGGGTCCACCAGTATTCATAGTTTGGGTAAAAACCAAAACAAAAGGTAGCATCTGCACAGTCTATGGTCTTTATATTCCCTATAAGTGTAAGGATGGTAGGAAACGCATATCTCGATAGGTGTGTAATTGGATACACGATGATACTGATAGCTCAATGCGTTTCACGGCTTTAAACCGCTCATGAGGAGCAGACCTGTGGAGCATCTGCAAAATAGAGTGATTAACTAGGTAAGTTAACTGTGTCAGATTAGGGGAGAAGGATATGAACCCCCCCAAGAACCGTCTAAGACAAGGTAATTTACAAATATGTGTGCATTAGAACATACGATGCCACGGGCCACCCGAAGACATCAAGGTCGGGAGCCGAGGGGGCATGCGCGGCGGTGGCACCCAACACAGACAGCAAACAAGGCGGATCCGGGCCCCCCGAGCACCCCTAGTGTAAACATAAAAGTGGGATGTAAATGGATCAATGGGGGATAGAATAGTATAAAATTTGAGACTATGTGAAAGGTCATCACCAAAACACCCGATAAGGGGGAGGCAATTGTTCCAAGTGGGATCCACACTATACCTGTGTTATAAATAAAACCAAAGAGAGCCAGTGAGTGTGAGGCCGGTGTGGATGAGAGCTCGGAACGACCCAGACCCCACCAGGGCAGCTGCCCATAAATGCGCACACCGCCGCAACCACGCCACCTACGTTAGGGTGACCAGACATCCCCGGTTTCAGGGGACAGTCCCTGGATTGAGGACACTGTCCCCGGACCAAGTCTGTACCCAGTTTTGTCCCCGGATTGGATTTGAACAGGGGCTGGGGCAATTTCAAAGACGGTCAGTGCAGAATAAAAAAAAAAAAAAAATGAATTACACCCCCCCCCCGCTCCGCCGTTCCTACTAGCTTAGGGGGGTGTATTTTTTTCCATTATCTGTGCCCCTTTCTGATGATCATGTGCTGGTCGGAGTGGAGGGAATATATCTTCAGTTTCAGCTCCGCTCGCATGTTCTTCTGCCTTGGCTCAAGTCCCGGCCAGTCGCCTGCCTGCTTATCTCCTTGCCTTCCCTGGCGGAGTGATCTTCCTCCGTTCCCCACCCAGTAGTAGCCGGGGCCCGGAGAGTGAGACTTGACAGGCTGTGAGGCGGGCGGCAGCGGCGCTGATTGCCGCCATTACAAGTAAAAAAAAAAAATGTCCCCGGATTTCATTTTAAAAATCTGGTCACCTTAACCTATGTCACGGGCACGAGTGCAGAGGGGAGGGAAGCAAGGACACCAGCCAACGGGCGGTGATTCACCCGTGGAGATGGAGAGTGCTCGGATGGCATGACCGCGTCATTGAGACGCTGTACATCTGGCGCACAGCTGTGACGTTGACGCGCAGTGTTGTCACTATTAGGCCCCTATTGTAAGGAAAACCATGCAGCCATAGCTGGAGTGCATGTAGATTGGAAGAGGCAGCAAAGAAGCTGCAGGAGATCAGCCTTGAGATGCACAAACAAAAAAGCAAATAAAGTTTTTTTTTAATGCAGGTTTTTTGGTATACAGCGCTTTATCACACTAAAGTGTCACATGCACTAAACATAAGTAAACCTATAAAACTAAAATCCACGTTTTGAAAAATATGTAATAAATGTACCAACAATGATAAAATTAAAATGTGTGCATCTATAAATTTTTTTCAATGAAGCCTGCAGAGCATTACAACGGCGATCAATGCCCCAGAGGTGCGGGGCACAGGCTCCTGCACTTTCTTTTCCTAAGTCCGTATGGAGATCCAGACCTCCAGTTATGAGGCTGGAGATATGTGACGTCACCACGCTACTGTATCCAGTCATCCTCTTCTACCCTCAAGTGTAAGTCTTTCCTGTGAATGCTCTTAGGGATAATTAGGGACCACATTGTCTAGAAGTCCCGTCTCACTGTCAGACTGCGCCCCATGCACAAAAAATGACATCAACGTCTAGAAGCCTTGTCTTCTATTGGGTTGTGCCTTGGGACACCGTCTAATAGAAGTCTGTGGAAGTTTTCCAGTGATAACGGTTACATCAGATAAATGTTTGCCGTTCGGCTTCTCCTTTTCTGCAACTGTAGAAAGCTTTTATGTCTGTTGTGATATGATGTGGAATGTTCTCTAATAAAAGGGACCTGTCATGGTATAGATATGGGAGCAGCCATTGCTGACTTATGTTTGAAGGACATGGTCTTCTCTTCTATTTTAGATGTGTATGGGAAAGAGATTGGCTACTTGTGAGTAATTTTTTAAATGCATGTTACTGTTTTAAAAATCATATTTGTAAGTACAATTAATAATTATATTAGGACAATATGGACAGCCATGTATGCTTATTATAAATGCATGTTCTTCTTCCTGCTTTTACTCTGCTAACACAATACATGGTATTCCTGCCATAAAGGTCATACACTTCCAGTTATGGGGTGACATCACTGTCCCTATCTCCCAATTGCTGCCATGCATTGTCACCCTGTCACATTGAGCCCCTGGCGGAGACTGCATATGGCCATGCTGATGTACATTGCACAGACATGCTCTGCTATGGTCACTATCAGTAAACCACTTCTGAGCAATGATGTGCATTGTGGATCAACAGAAGTAAAAAAATGAAGACATGCAAAAAAAACTTGTAAAAGCGTATTTTATTTCAAATCAAATAGTATACAGTGCACACTATGGGTTGTATTATAAAAATATCTGCATAACTATTTATCCAGCGAAACTGTTGATATATTTGTTTTATGTACAAATGGAGCAAAATCACATTTTCTGAGACTATTTCATCTACATTTAAACTGAACGGTTTGGGAAAAAACACATTATGGTCACTAGATGGAGCTGAGGGTCTTAAAGAGGAAGTAAAGTCTTCCTCTTTAATTGTACCTACAGGTAAGGCTTACCTGTAGGTACTGTAAATATCTCCTAAACTTGCAGCGTTTAGGAGATATTTACTATATACACTGCCGCCGACGTCATCGGCACTTGCATCCTGAAGGAATGGCCCGCTCGCGTTGTTTCTTCAGGACCCGTGCCGTGACCGGCAGCACCCGCGCGCATGCACGGGAGTGATAACAACGCGGCTCCGGCCAATCACCGCGCTGGAGCCCAGGAAAGGTGTCGGCCGTGGGAGCGGAGTGCAGGCAGCACTGCAGGGCATCGTTCTAAGGTAAGTATTTCATAATGAGCTAGTTAGCGATGCATACTAGCTCATTATGCCTTTTTGTCTTGCAGGTTATTTTTTTTTTGGGGGGGGGGGGGGATTTTTTTCAGAGGTTTACAACCTCTTTAAAGAGGAAGTAAACCCTCATTCATTTTTTAATGAACCCTGCAAGAGAATGTCATAATGAGCTAGTATGCATAGCATACTAGCTCATTATGATCGACTTACCTGAGATCGAAGCCCCCGAAGTTCTCCTCCGCGCCTTCCCCGCCGCCATGTCACCGACTATCTTCTTCCTGTTATCGCCGCTCTGGCGCTGTGATTGGATCGGAGCGGCGATAACGTCACGTGCATGCATGCTCGGGCCGGCAAGATCCATTCAAAAAACCGGCAACGATGCCAGCCCGCTAGTGCGCATGTGCGTGACGTCATCGGTGCTGTGCTTTACAGCAAATATCTATTTAACCATGTAGGTACAGGAGATATTTCTTGCGGCTCTAGGCTTACCTGTAGGTGCAAGTTGTGTGGTTTACAACCACTTTAGGAAATACGTTTTTTTTTTTTTTACTACGATTGCCAACTCCATCTAGTGGCCATAATGCTGTATTTTACCCAAACCACTCACACTTTATTTTTTTTTTATGAATGAATAGTATTCAACTTGTAGAGAAAAGGAGAAAATGTAATTTTGACACATTTGCAGAAAACAAATGTATCAACAGGTTCACTGGCAATTCGCTATATGATTTTAATCTTTTTTTTTTTTTTTTTTTTTTATAAATACACCCCTGAAAGAGCCCATTCACACAGGGGCAACATGACTTCCAGCGTGACTTTGGGAGGCAACTTGGACACGACTTGAGCATGAATCACAGCGCGACATGAGGCAACTTACAAGGCAACTTCAAGTTGCCTCCAGGACAGGCGACTTTCCAGTGGCCAATCAAACAATAATCCGCTCTGTGGGAGGGAGGGGTTTGCCTGGAAAACTATTTTTACTTCCTGGAAAGTTGCTCTACAGGTCACCTAGAAGTCGGATTGAAGTAGTACAGGAACCTTTTTTGAAGTTGGAGCGACTTCAGTAGTGTGCATTAAGACGGCTCTCATTCACTTACATTGATTTTCTCATGTCGCGCGACTTGAGGCGACTTCAAGTCGGATCCAAAGTCGCCCCTGTATGAATGGGCTCTTAACGTCATCCAGTTAGAGAGTTTATGTTTAATCTGTTTATTAAGGTTTCAGAACATACAGGCCAAAGACAGTATTTGTATACAATACAACCAAGTATACAATGCAACAGAACAGGCATGGAAAAGTACAGTAGTACAGCACATATCCAATAATTCCAAATAGCACATTAGATTCATGAGAAGGATATTCAAGATCATACATGTTATAAAATATTCGGTAGCTCAGCATTGCATATAAAAAAAAAGTGTAAACGAGGGGAGACCCCCCTCTCAAAATTTGCGTGGTCATAATAGGGCAGTAGTATCAGTGAGCCCAGGTTCACACTGGCCTGCGGGAATGAAGCCGTGCGAGTTCAGCTGAACTCGTACAATTTCACTCCCGCTTGTCAGGCCCGATTTCGGCCATGATTTCAGAGACATGTGTGCAGGTTTCTGCACAGATGTCACTGTAAATCGCAGCAAAAAGTAGTACAGAAACGACTTTTTGAAATCGGTGCAGCGCTGCAGGTGCGGCATCGCACCGAGTAGGACGGTGCCATTGCTGGCAAATGTCGCCGATTTGACATGTCAAATCGCATGTCAAATCGTACCAATGTGAACCAGGGCTTAGAGTTTAGATGTACTTAGATTGTAAGCTCTTATGAGCAGGGTTCTCTTAACCCTCTTGTATTTTATTGTATTGTTACTGTACAGTCTCCCTTTTTATATTGTAAAGCGCTGCATAACCTGTTGGTGCTATATAAATCCTGTAGAAGGCTGGCAACCCCCTTTCCCATTTTTTTCTAATTTTAATAAGGCATTGACTATATTCAAAGCTATTGCACTGCCGCTGACTCTGCAATCATTAGGTACACGACCTGACAGTCGGGACCCCAAGTAAGGTACAACTATATTTGGTGTGTCAGACTGCCGTGACCTTTCTTTAGTCGGTTACAGTATAATACGTACTATACTGGGCATCATAGTCACTTACTGGTTAGCACTTATGCCTTGCAGGACTGGGGGCCTTAGCCCAAATCTCAGCCAGGGCACTATCTTCATAGAGTTTGCATAGCTCCCAACTGTCCCTGATTTAGAGGGACTGTCCCTGATTTGGAAAACTTTCCCTTTTTTCCTCCTCATTTGTCCCTCATTTTGCTCTGATCTATATAGTTGTATATAAAATGCATTATTTATCTTTCAAAAAGTGCTAAACCTTTCATCTCATTTCCAAATGGCTGCATTTGTAAATTTTTAAAGCTAGTATAAAGAAATAAAAGTGGAAAAAAAAAAAAGCATTTGTGGGTTTAACTAATCCTTTTTTCTTTTTTTTTTCTGTAAATTTTTTTTTTTCTTAAGGTGGGCATGATTAACCCCTTGATGGCCCCCTAGTGTTAACCCCTTCCCTGTCGGTGACATTCACACAGTAATCAGTGCATTTTTATAGCACTGATCGCTGTATAATTGTCAATGGTCCCAAAAATGTGTCGACAGTATCCGATCTGTCTGCCGCAATGTCGCAGACCCGCTAAAAATCCACAGATCGCCTCCATTACTAGTAAAAAAATAAATTATAATTAAAAAGGCCATAAATATAGCCCCTATTTTGTAGACGCTTTATCTTTTGCGCAAACCAATCAATATATGCTTATTGCGATTTATTTGATTTTTTTGATTTTCTTTTTTTTTACCAAAAATATGTAGAAGAATATATATCGGCCTAAACTGAGGAAGAAATTCGTTTTTTTTTATATTTTTGGGAGGGATATTTATTATAGAAAAAAGTAAAAAAATATAACTTTTTTTTTCAAAATTGTCGCTTTTTTTTTTATAGCGCAACAAATTTAAACCGCAGAGGTGGTCAAATACCACCGAAAGAAAGCTCTATTTGTGGGAAGAAAAGGACGTAAATTTTGTTTGGGTACAGCGTTGCACGACTGCGCAATTGTCAGTTAAAGCGACACAGTGCCGTATTGCAAAAAATTGCCTGGTCATTAAGGGGGCAAATCCTTCCGGGGCTGAAGTAGTTAAATAAATGATTTGAAATACTGCACCATGAGAGTGTTCTTTCCTCTTCCTCTCTGTATGGCAATACTGGAGCTTTAAATACGCTATATATATATATATATATATATATCTATCTATATCTATATATCGTATTTATCGGCGTATAACACGCACCCTAACTTTAAGAGGGAAGTTTCAGGGAAAAAACTTTCCACAGCCCCCTGCGTATAACACGCAGGCACAGTTTACCCTCTATTTTCAGGGTAAAAAAGTGAGTATTATACGCCAATAAATACAGTATATAAAATTGAATGGATGACAACAGCAGTTTGAATTCATTCCTGTGACCTCATGTATGGCATCTTGGATTGTCCCATATGTGCAATTTGACTCCCTGTATAAGGGCTCAATTAAAGAGGAGTTCCAGCCTTTTTTTATGTATATTAAAAGTCAGCAGCTACAAAAACTGTAGCTGCTGGCTTTTAATAAACATACACTTACCTGTTCCACTGTCCAGCGACGCGGCCGAACTGAGCTTCGCTCCTCTCCCCCCCCCCTTCTCCGCCAGGGTCTCCATTTTTACTGTGGGCACCCGGCCGTGACGGCTTTCGGCTTCACGGCCGGGCACTCACTGCACATGCGTGAGCGGCGCTGCGCAATCTGAGTGGACAGGTGATCGCCTACAGGGAGGGGCCCGCCTTAGGCGATATGACGAGTTGCCTAAGCGGGCCCTGGGCAGAAGGAGGAAGTGGGACAGGAAGTCCCACTCCTACTGAAGCCCCCAATCCCCCCCCCCCCCAAAAAAAATTACATGACAAATGTGGCATGTAAGGGGGCGAGGAGTGGATTAAGCAGAAGTTCCAATTTTGGGTGGAACTCCGCTTTAAGTCTGGTGAGTGCATTGTGTGTCTGTATGCTGGTGGAAAGGAATCCTTCCTATACTCACCGAAGACGATTATTCACATTGGAGATTTATATATGGACTTCACAAAATAATTTTTTTACTTTTTATAATTCAAATGAAGATGTATTTATTTGTTCACTATGGTGATGTGTAATTTATGCTATAGGGCAGAACAGTGGTTTAGTGGGTAGCACTCTTGCCTAGCAGTAAAAAGGGTCGCTGGTTCAAATCCCAACCACGAGACTACCTGCCTGGAGTTTGCATGTTCTCCCTGTGCCTGTGTGGGTTTCCTCCAGGTACTCCGGTTTCCTCCCACATTCCAAAGACACGCTTGGTAGGTTAATTGGCTTCTGTCTAAAATTGGCCCTAGTATATGAATGTGAGTTAGGGACCTTAGATTGTAAGCTCTTTGAGGGTAGGAACCTATGTGAATGTACAATGTATATGTAAAGCGCTGCGTAAATTGACAGCGCTATATAAGTACCTAAAATAATAATAATATATGAGCGCGGTTTATTTGTTTCCTTTTAGGTGTTTTCACACTTTACAACACGCAGCTCTTTATTGTAGTTTGTTTTTGGTGATTGATTGATTTAATTTGTGCGGGTTTGGAACCTATTGGTTCCTATATTTTTCTCCATTCCAATTGCTGTTGGTTAACGCTCTTTACGAAGTCTTCACTTATTTTTGCATATTTTGCCAGAAAATATCTAGCATTCAGTCACCTACACTTCCCTTATGTTTTGTGGTTTATAGACCTTGGCACCAAAACTCCCCATGCTTGTGTTTGCGTGACAAGACTCACAATTTGAGTTTTAATTGGTTTAGAGAGGAAGATCTTTATTTTTTTTTATTTTTTACCACAAGCCAGGTTTATTTTTACATACATATACTAAATATGTGCTAACTGTATGTGGGCAGAAAGACGTCCCCTGTTCATTCTAATTCTGTCATACACAGGGCAGAGGAAATAGCCTCGCCAATAAAATGATTACTAAATAAAGGCGCCCTGGTCGCCACTCCCTGATGTCTTAGGCCTCACTGCTGCTGCTAAATGGACGTTTAGGAGCTTTTCAAGCGCCAAACGCTTCTAAACGCGGCAACTCACATTTCGTTTACAGGCATTTTTCAATTTTGCCTATTTTTAAAAAAGAAAAAAAAAAGTTTTTTTTTTTTATTTATTTTTTTAAACGCTTCTAAACGCAAACGTAGCAAAATGCAGCTAAACGCGGCAAAACGGACGTTTTAATTGTGGGTTACTATCTGTCAAGTTAAAGTGGTTGTAAACCCCAAAAAACATAAAAAAAAAAACAAAAAAAAAAACCTGCAAGACAAAGGCATAATGAGCTAGTATGCATAGCATACTGTCAGGGTCACCTGTGGCCAGGTGACAGATGCACACCGTAGGGGGACAGGAGTGCACCGCGAGGTAGTGAACCCTATGGCTGGCTTCTGCGGATAGGAAACTGGGTGGTTGTGGAAAGCGGGACCAGAGGAGCACAACCGGGATCCAAACGGAAGCTAGAGCCAAGATTCCCCAGGGCGCGGAGTCTAAGACCCAGCTGGTCTTCTCCAGGGCCTCTAGTGGTGAGGATGTTATGCTGCAGGCTGGGACCAGGTCGCGGCCCCTGGAGTTTCCTAGCTCACGCCCCGTAGGATAAGGGGAAAAGAGGGGAAGCAGCAGCACAAGATATGAGAGAACCGAATAACAAGCTGAAGGTCAGGGGCCACAAGCAGACAAGGATAACGAAGAACGAGCCGAAGGTCAAGGGTCACGAGCAGACGGGGATAGTCGGGGACAAGCCAATAACGTAACAGAGAGACAGACGTAGCACACGGCAGGCAGGAACCCAAACACACAATGCCTAACAAACACGTTGATCAGCAAAGCAGGCTTGCAGTGCACAGGTTAATATAGTGTTCTGTGATAGGACCTGGGGTGGAGTCTGGCTGGGAGGAGATTATAAAGGAAGCCAGGTGAAAGGGCTCAGGCCTCTAAGATGAACACATAGGAAGGAAGGTAAGCTGACAGACAAACACTACTGCATATCCATGACACATACTAGCTCATTATGAATTACTTACCTTAGATCGAAGCCACCGCAACGACCCTCGTTCCTCTCCTCCGCCGCCGCCATGATACCCGGAGTGACTTCCGGGTATCGCTGCTCCGGCACTGTGACTGGCTGGAGCGGCAATGACGTCACTCCCGCGCATGCGCGTGGAACCGGCACGATCCCCGCGCATGCAAGTGTTTCTGTCACTTTCCCATTCAAGACCCAGCGTGCTCAGTGCGCCTGCGCCGCTGTCTATGGCGCGCATGCGCCGTAGACATCGGTGCCTGATCTTCTGCAAATATCTACTTAACCACAGACGGTTCGTGTTCATCCGATCCCCCCATAGAGGAGAGTGGAGATCTGACAGGGCGGTCCCTGCACAGTGTGCACACCAGGCGATGTCGATGTGTCCACTTATACTTCCTACTGTATAGTGAGGGAGGGGTTCTGCTACACCATCCAAGCGCTGTCGCTACCCTCTTGTCACAGCAACAATTCCTTACGAGTTCCTGTCATGGCAGTAGGACACTTCCTAGTACAGCACTCTCCACTCATTCTTGCGATACATGCGATTTGTCATAGCATCCTTTTTTCAGCATTTCAGTCTCAGCGCTTTTCTGTCATAGCGCTTTTCTGTCATAGCGTTTTTCTGTCATAGCGTTTTTCTCAGCACGTCGGTTCCATGCAGGTTCGGCATACAGCGGTAGCCGTTTAATCTTCATTAGTTTCCATGTCTCATCTTACTTTTCGTAGGTTCTTTGCATTCCTGGTTCAGTTAGCCAGGGCTCACATCTCGGGATCTGTCACGTCTACAGATCCATACGGGCTGAGGTTTTTGTTTTTAATGATTATTAACCACAATCTTCTTGCCTGTTACATCACGTCATACGATGCATTCATTTCATTACACCTGCAGGACTACCCACCACGGTCTGTGGGTACACAGGTCCTGAGTATTCAGTTTCTACGATCTGTCGTTGCACAGCAGGTTACTTACGCTCACTCACGTCATACACCGGGGGGGTTGTCATCAGGTTCTTTTACATGCTGTGGTCCCACCATCACTGCTCATGTCTTCTCACTTGAGTAGGCACAGAGGGTGTTGTGTTTTCTGTCATAGCGTGTTTTACTCCAGCGTGTTTCAGCCGTAGCATGTTCTGTCGTAGCTTGTCGGTGCTACGCAGTCACGGCACACACATACAGCCGTTGCATCTTTGTTTGTTTCCTTGTCTCGTCATACCTTTCTTTCAGGTTCTTGCATACCTGTTTTTTTTTCACAAAGTAAACTTTATTCAAATTCAATAGGTACATGTCAGTTCACAACTTATTGCGTTTATAAACAAAAAAGGTATAAAAATTAGTAGTGTACATTGCATACATATATCTGCATAATAATCCGTTCGCATTCATAACCTATATAGTGAAATATCGAGCCACAGGGGTACAAGGTATCAGATCTAACCAGGAGAGTACTCTCACCCAGACCCATGAGTCTTGGATATAAAAAGGGAGAAGATATGGAGGGGGAGGGAGGGGGGGGGAGAAAGGAAGAGAAGGGGGGAGTATGGGGCAAGAGAGATGGAAGAGGGGGGGGGGGAGACAGAAAGAGGGGGGGGGAGAAGAAAGGGAGGGGGGGAGACAGGAATAGGGGGGGGAGGGGAGGAAGAGGAGAAAGTAGTAGGGGGGGGGGGAAGGAGAGAAGGGGAAGGGGGGGAAGGGAGGAGGAAGAAGGGGAGAGAGGGATAAGGGAACAGGAAATCACCACAAGGAATAGACAGGGAATAGGGACGTGCAGGGGACTCTCCCAGGTCGTGGTCTATCCAGCCCCGGGCGAGACTAAACTAAGGATCTTCGTCCGGAATGGGCGGGGCCACATCCGACTGCAAAGATCCCCAGGAGTCTATCCAGGAAGACCAGATTTTGTCGAACTTGTTTGGGCAGTTTCTATTAATGTACGTAATTTTGTACAAGGGTAATACAGCATTCAGGGATTTCCTCCAAGCAGTGGCGGTGGGCAGTGGCCTATTCTTCCATCGCAGCAAAATTTACCTACGGGCATAGAAGGTAGAGTATGCTATAAACAATTTAGTATATTTTCTCACCGTGGGGTCCGTTACCACACCCAGCAGCATAGTTTCTGGAGCCAGGGGGAGCGAAGTCCCCGCTGCCTGATTAATATCCTCCAAGGCCTGAGCCCAATACCCCCGCAGACAGGGGCAGGACCATGTCATGTGCAGAAAGGAGGCCTCCTGATCCCCACACCTAGGGCAGGAAGGGGACCTTTCTGGGTAAATGACAGCTAGCCTGCGCGGTGTATAGTGCGCCCGGTGTAGGGTTTTTAATTGTATAAAGCGATCTCTAGCGGAGATCATGGTGGACACATATGTGGATACGCAATCTTCCCAAGCCTCCTCCGTAAGGGACGGAATGTCCTGCCTCCATTTAGTAAAAGTTTTAGTTAACTTAGCGGGGGAGGGGACCGAAAGGCGGAAGTACAATGCGGACAGTGGACCCACCAGGACCCTAGAGGACAGCAAACGTTCCACCGGGTCCGACTCGAGGGTGACCCCATTGGGGAATTGATGCTGAAAGGCATGTCTCACCTGCAGATACCTAAAGAACATCCAATTAGGGAGGCTATGTGCAGCCTTGAGTTCTGGGTATGTGTATAACCTACGTCCTGACACTAAATGCTTCAGTACCACTACGCCCCTATCCGCCCAGACCCGCGGGTCAGGCACACTGCGCAGGTGAGGCAAGTTGGGATTGCCCCATAGAGGTGTGTGAGGGGAGAGAGTGTCAGGGGAACGATATACAGCCCGAGCCCTATTCCATACCACCACTGTGGTGCGCATCAGAGTCGTCAAATCCGGATGGGCCCTAATTCCACGGAACACCAGGTTGCTAAGCGCAGCATATGACCCTAGAAGCGCTGCCTCCAGGGTCACAGCCGGGTTATCCTCAGGTTGTGAGAACCACCAGCGGACCGTCACCAGGACGGCCCAGTAGTACCGTTGGAAGTTAGGGAGGGCCAAACCTCCCCGACCCAACGGCAGCTGCAGCGTGGTCTCAGCCAACCTGGGGACCCCACCCAGCCAAATAAAGGAGATGACTATGGATCTCAGTTTTTAAATGACGCCGGAATCAAAATTGGGCAGTTCCTGAAGAAATATAGGAATTTGGGGAGATAAATCATTTTTATCAAATTGACCCTACCCACTGGAGTCAGGGGGAGCGACCTCCAATCCGAGCAGCGTTTCGAGAACGACTCCAGCAGGGGTGTCACGTTAAGGTCCATATACCTAGTTACCGGTCCACCCATACGGATCCCCAAGTACTTAAAGCTATCCACCCACACCAACGGGCCCAGCATGGGCGGTCTCGGCCCGTTTTGGTCCAAGGGGTATATAAGGGACTTGTCCCAGTTTATCTTGACACCAGAGTACGACCCGAACACATCTATCACCTGCAGGGCCGCTGGGAGTGAGGAGGAGACATCACTCAAATACAGGATAGTGTCGTCTGCATACAAGGATATTTTCTCCTCCACCACCCCCACCTGGATTCCCCTGACCGTGGGTTCTGCCCTAATCCGTGAAGCCATAGGCTCCACCGCCAAGGCGAACAAACCCGGGGAGAGGGGGCACCCCTGCCGAGTACCCCTGCCCAGCAGGAAGGCCGGCGAGAGCGAGTTATTAGTACGTACCCGGGCTCTAGGAGAGGCATACATCAGACGCAGCCACCTGATAAATTCCGGCCCAAACCCAAACTTTCGGAGGACAGCCCAGAGGTAGTCCCACTCGACCGAGTCAAAGGCTTTCTCGGCGTCGAGGGACACCACCACCCCCGGGCTGCCTCCCCCCGCCCTATCGATGTGGGTCAGCAGTCTACGTATGTTTATATCGGTCCCCCTGCCAGGCATAAACCCAGACTGGTCGGGGTGAATCAGTGCCGTTATCACAGAATTCAGGCGGCCAGCTAGAACTTTTGCGAGTATTTTTAAGTCCGTATTCAGGAGAGATATTGGCCGATAAGAGGAACACAGTTCAGGGTCCCTGCCTGGCTTAGGGAGGATCACCACCACCGCCTCAGACATAGACAAGGGCAATTCGTCCCTGTCTAAGGCCATCATAAGAACTTCGCGGTAAGTGGGTAGAAGGTCTACAGCGTACTGCTTATAGAATTCCGCCGGGAGCCCATCCGGGCCCGGCGTTTTCCCGCTCTGCAATGATTTGACCGCAGACTGAATTTCTTCAAGTGTCAACGGACTATCCAACCGTTCCCTAACGGAGTCTGTAAGACCGGGCAAGTCTACTTGGTCTAAGTAATCCCCCAGCTCCCTCTCAGTATATTGCGCCCTAGTACTATAGAGCTCCTGGTAGTAGGAGGCAAGCCGGGTATTAATGTGAGCAGGGTCCGTTAAGACCTCCCCATCACTGGACCGTATGCGAGCTATGGACACCGGGGAGGAGTGCTCCCTTGACAACCAGGCTAGCAATCGGCCGCCCTTCTCCCCCTGTTCGAAAATTCTCTGACTCTGATGCAATAGGTGGATTTTAGTAGTGGATACCCGGATTAGGGACACATCCCGAAGGGCCTCCTGCAGTGAGGAGTACACCTGCGGGGTACGCTCCCGAATGTAAACAGCCTCCAGGGCTCCGGCTCTCTCCTCAGCCTCCTGCAATGCTCTACGTGCCCCCTTCCTGACCCTCCCAATGTGCTCCTGGAAGCTGCCCCTCATACTAGCCTTGAAGGCATCCCAGACAACCGGAGCAGGGATAGATCTATCCCGCGCGTTCCAGAAGGAGACCATATCAGCTCTACACGGCATCTCCACCCTCGAGTCAGACAGCCAGAACCTGGACAGTCGCCACAAGCCCTCTGAAGGTGGATAGGACATTTCTAGTTGCAAGGAAACCGGGGCATGGTCCGAGACCCCCCTGGGGAGGATAGTAACATCTCTTACCCTGGACAGGATTGAACCCCCAGAGTAGACCAGGTCAATCCTGGAAAACGTTCTGTAGGTAGCGGAGTGACACGTAAAAGCCCTCAGCTGGGGATGTCTCCATCTCCAGACATCCGTGAAATTAAATGCGTCCGCCCAGGCCTTCAACTCGGCAGCGGGGCTGGATGTCTGGGAGAGCCTGTCCATCCCGGGGTCCGGGACCATATTAAAGTCCCCCAACATCAGGATATTGTCAGTGGCATATTGCAGGAGTTTGGACACCACCTGATAGAGGAAGGAAATGGAGGCAGGGGGAGGCACATACAATCCCACAATGACAACTTCCACATTCATTATATTGGCATGAATAATCACATAACGCCCCCCAGAATCCACCTCAAGCGCCAGTAGGCGAAATGGTAAAGATTTGCGTATCAATATGCTAACACCTCTCGAATAATTAGAATAGGTGGAATGATATGAGTGACCTACCCACGTTCTTCTAAGACTCAGGAGCTTTCCCCCGGTCAGATGGGTCTCTTGGAGAATACATATGTGGGGCGAATGATGCTGCAGAAACTGGAACACCAGTGACCTTTTGACCTTAGAGTTCAGGCCCCGGGTGTTCCAGGACACGATTTTACAGACAGACATAAGGGCCCACCAGCCAATCTACCGGAGGATAAAACATAGTCAGCGGGCTGGCCACCCACCCCACCACCCCCACAAGGTACATAGAAAGGAATCCCTGAGCAAAGCACTAAATATATGAAGCAATAAGCATACTGACTCACGAATGCATACGTAAAACAAAACAACCTAACCCCAAACATGAACCAAAACAAACCCACCCCGCCACCCCCCACCCCAACCGGAGGGGGCCCTTTTCCCAAACCAGATGAGGGCAACATGCCCATGTGGGGATACGATGTGCAAGATGGCACTGGAGTCCCGTCCTCTGGAACACAGTACATGGATCGGGTCATGGAGTCCGGATAAGTGAAGCGGTGCAATCTCCCAGCAGAGGCTGGGGGTACAAACTTAGTTACTCTGACGGCAGGAACAGTAGCAGTCAAACATCGGGCATCTGCCCCTGCTCCAACGGAAGGATTGTATAGAGGGACCAGCGGGGGTCACCCCCCCACCCAACAAACTCCCCTCCAGATATTATCAGGGCTGAAACACTAACTGTAAGGAGGGCAATAGCAACAGGCCTCACAAGCAGTCCCATGGTATCCTCAAACAGGGGCCTTCCAGTGACAGACCACCCGCCCTGCAGGGGACACGATGTCATCTAGTGTCTGCGTACCGTCTCTCTATCCAGGACGAGGCCTCCTCAGGAGAAGTGAAGAAACAAACTGCCTCCCCCATCTTCCACCCGTAGCCTAGCAGGGAAAAGCATGCTATATTTGAGGCCCTTTGCACGCAGTTTGGCGCGCACCGTATCAAAGGTTTTACGCTGCCGTTGGGTTTCCACGGAGTAGTCAGGGAAAATCATTAGCCTAGTATTCTCAAACCTTAACTCCTGCAGGGCCCTGGCCTCCCTCAGCACCATGTCCCGGTCTTTAAAGTGCAGCAGTTTGAAAATGAACGTGCGGTGGGGAGAGCCCGCAGGCCCACGGGTAGCCGGCATTCGCGATGGGCCCTCTCCACAGTGAAGAAGGGGGAGAACTTGGCCTGGGGGAGCAGTTCCTTAAGGAGGTGTTCAATAAACGTGGTCGGATCTTTACCTTTCGCTCCCTCCGGGAGGCCGATGACCCGCAGGTTATTGCGTCTGTTGCGGTTCTCCGCGTCCTCGGCACGCGACTCCAGGGCCCTCACCTTAACTTTCAGGGTATGTAGGTCCCCAGAGTGCTCCCGGACAGTGTCCTCTGTCACCGAGACCCGCTGCTCCACCTCCGCCACTCGGCCGCGGAAGGAGTCCAGGTCCCGGCGGATGAAGTCCACATTCGTCTGAATGTGGTCTATCTTGTCCATAAGAGCCGCCTGACCTGTAGCGATGGACTGCATGGCAGCTGCAAGATCCGCCACCGTGGCGGGGGGAGACTCCACCGCATCCGTCTGGGACGCCATGTGGCCTGTAATGGCGGCCTGGCCCCTCGTCACAGCTCTATCCACGGACGCCACAGCAGACTTGGAGCGACGGTTTCTACCACTGGGCATGACCCGGAGCCCCCGCTATGCAACTGAGGTCAGTTCTCCGCTCTGCAGCAGCCACAGCACCGGCAATTAGCAGGATCAATAGACGGACTCCAGGAGCTCTGTTACTGAGCGTCCTCTCCCGTCGCCATCTTGGACACGCCCCCTGCATACCTGGGTTTAGTTAGCCAGGGCTCACATCTCAGGATCTGTCGCGTCTACGGATCTATACGGGCTGAGGTTTAGTTTTTAAATGGTTGTTGACCACAATCTTCTCGCCCGTATACCATACGTCATATGTGCATGTTCATTCTCATGCCGCGTACACACGACCATTTTTCTCGTCGGGAAAAATTTCATTTTTTCTCTTTGACGAGAAAAACGCCCGTGTGTGGGCTTTTCAGCATTTTTCCCGACGAGAAAAACGTCAAGAATCACGACGAGCAAAATTACAACATGCTCTAATTTTTCTCGTCGTGATTCACGGCATTTTTTTCCGCGGCAGTTTTTCCATAGGGAGTCACTGCCAGGGAGCCTACACATGGTCGTTTTTCACAACCAAAAGAAAAAATGTCATGAAAACCGGCCGTGTGTAGGGGACCAAGCCGGTCCTCGTTTTTCATGTCGATTTTCTCGGCTGTGTTTTCACCGTCGAGAAAATCGATTGTGTGTACACGGCATTACGCCTATACAACGGTCTGTGGGTACGCCGGCCCTGAGTGTTACGTTTTTAATTACTGTCTCTGCGCTGCAGGTAACTCGGGCTCACTCACTACATACACCAGGTGAAAGCTGTCGTCGGGTTCATTCACGCGCTGAGGTCTGGTCATTTCTGCTCACGTCCTTTTACTCGGGCAGGTTCAGAGGGGGGCTGTTCTCATGTCTGGTTGTCTGTTGTCACTTTATTTTTCTTTGTGTTTCCTAGGGTTGGGCATGCCGCACGTTTCGGGAGCAACTTATTCACGTTCATCCCTTCAACTCCACGTGGGGGTTCTGAGCATGGTAGCACAGGAGTTGGTCCATACTTAGCTCTGCAGAGCGGTGCGTCAACACAGGGGTTTCCTTTTCTGGCCACAGCAGGGAAGGCGATACGCTTCTGTTTTTTTTTCCAATTCCATCTTACCTACTCCCACACACCAGCATGGAACATGTGCTGCTCTTTATTCTTTAGCGCAGTTTCATGCCTAACAGGCTCTCCATGGCCTCTTACAATTACAGGACGGGATGGAGGTGTTCAAACTCGCTCAATCAGAGGCGGGGTGTCAGCACACCCCCAGCTCCTGCATTTCTGCAGGCAAGATCAGCATCTCCTTAGTTCACCGGTCTTGTCGAGCCTTCGGGTTCAACATGTCTGAGCAAAGCATGTTTCTTGTGAGGGGCTGGGTTGGAATCTCTCATCCCCGGGCTTCAGGCAGCCCCTGCCGGGAGTATTTTTCAGGCCCACACACGGGCCTCATCACTATCTTGTCGTAATCTTTTGTAGGTAGTATCTTGGCACTAGCAGACAGTCATGCTTTCATTGTCGATAAGTTACTAGGGGCAGTATTTTCCAGGGGGCGCTTGGTCTGGTTCATCACCTTCGTTCCAAAGAGGGTGGGCCGGCCCACCGGGGTGTCCAGTGGCAAGTTTCAACACTGTTGTTACATTTTGGCTGTCTTTCCTGCGGAGATATTTTCATCGGGGTACTCGTCTATGGAGTCGTCGCTTCATCTCTTTCCACAGTTGGGGGGGGGGGGGCATTTGTCATCCAAGCTGATTTCACTGAGGCTTGAAGCTTTCATCAGACCTGCCCGCTGCCATGGCAGATTAGCAGCGTTGGTGTCGTTTCACTGCTGGGTCAGCCTTGGGTCAAAGCAGTCATTACTTTGACACCAACGTCCCTTTGTTGGCCCAAAACGGTAGGTTCGGGCCGATATCATCTTTTGGTGCTAATCTGTTGCTTGCAAGGTTGCCGGGTACACTGGGCAGGTACGTCAGACCTTTCATCTTTTATCCGATCCCCAGCCTGTTCCAAGGGGGGCTTACAGTCACTCGGGCATGCTTTATCATGCCATGATATTTATTCCTCAGGGTGGAGTCTGGCCTCCTTCCCCTGTTTCAGGACTCCGATGCGATTGTCAGGTTGTAGGCAGAGGTACGACCCGATTGATTAATGCTGGTCTGCTTTCTGTGTGTTATCATTGCATATCACTACAGCTTGTTGGCCTCATCCGTTAACACCAGCAAACTCAACTTTCTGGTATCCAGCAATTAGACCCCTTCGCTCCTGTCAGTTCGTCCATTTTTGGCAGTGCTCCCTCTCAAACCAAACCTCCCCATACCAGGTATGGTCAGTTAGGCCAGGGGTTGTGGGTATTTCACAGAGCTACTTGTCAACGTCTGGTTTTTCAAGTGTTCGTCCTTTGCAATTATTTCACAGGGCTCCAAGGGGCAGCCCTTGTTCCTTTTTCCCCCCACATATCCTCCGGCCACAAGCAGTTTGTTCCCATGCCCATGTTTCTCGAAAGTAGGCTTAATCCTATCAGTTACGGGACATTCATTTTGTTTCTGGGCAATATAGCAGGTTCCAAACGGGTTGGGTCCCTTCTTATCGTCAATTCATAGGACGCTGGTTTCCTGCTGTCATAGCTGTTTCATACCGGATCGATACACTGAGGCCACCCGGGCGTGCGCCACTCTACCAGACGGATTGTTACCTGCCCTTCGTCTAGCTTTCCTTTCACACCTACTTCCGTGTCTTTTTGCCCTCTTTTAGGCATACTGACCAGCTAGGCCAAGGCACACCTCAGGCTTTGGTAGTTAGGGTATCGCATTTCCAAGTGAAGACTTTGACTAGAAGTTTGAAGGCTGGCCGCAGGCTAGCCTGTATTTGTAGTCTGAGGGCTATTTATCCCTCCTCCTCTGGCTGTTCCTGCGTCGGCTCGTTTTCTGGGTTCCCACCCACCCATTTCCCATTATTTCACATACTTATTCACATCGCACATTTCTTATAGTCATACATTGAGGGTATGCCCTCTTTTAGGCATTCTGACCAGCTAGGCCAAGGCACACCTCAGGCCTTGGTAGTTAGGGTATCGCATTTCCAAGTGAAGACTTTGACTACATATGTTGTTTTCTTCAATTAAAATGTGTACATTTTTAGACTTGATTGTATGTCTTGGCTCAGATAGAGAGGAAGGCTGTCAGAAACTTTACAGTGCTGAAGTTCACAGGCGTTCACAAAGGAGAAAGGAGAGCATTTCAGGGAGATAATAAGACACTATCCTTAAAACTCTGTGTCTCCATGGCAGCAGAGTTTGTCCTGTTACCGCTTCTGCTTTTTTTTTTTTCTCTCTCTCTCCCTAACCTGTGTTCCCTCAGTACAGTCTGTGCCATTCCTGTAGCTTTCTTCCTCTTCAGCAACAGTAAATCTTAATACTGCCAGCAGATTGGCCTCTAGTGGCTCTGATTTTAGGCACAGTGCCAATAATAGAGAGCCAATGAGCATGTGCAGAGCAGGATGAGACAGTGTATTACTGGATTGTAAACAGTATAGGCACTAATTTCTAATGTTTACATAGCTATGCCTGCTAAAGGGGCCAGCATGATGTGATCTAATATAAATATTATATAATGACCTAGGAATACAGATGGTAAATATAAGCAACCCCAGGGGGATGCATTCAAATAAATGGCCAATGCACAGGTTCCCCTTAAAGTGATTGTAAAGTCTTGTTTGTTTTTTTTAATAAACTTGTTATACTTGCTTGTTCTGTTGCAGTGGATTTGCACAGAGCATCCCGAATCCTCCTCTGCTCAGGTCCCTCTTCTGTGCTCCTGGCCCCTCCCTCCTGTTGAGTGTCCCCACAGCAAGCAGCATGCTATGGGGGCACCGGAGCTGAGTCACAGCTCCCCGTGTCTATTCAGACACGGAGCTGCGGGCTGGACCCGCCCCCTTTCTCTCTTAATTGGCTGACTGACTTTCACCGCAGCAAGAGCCAATGGCGCCACTGCTGTGTCTCAGCCAATCAGGAGGGAGCATCTCAGATGGCCCGACACACATTTGTGGACATCGCTGGACAGAGATGGGGCTCAGGTAAATATTAGGGGGGCCAAGGGGGGGGCTGCTGCACAGAGGGCTTTTTATCCTAAAGCATAGAATGTATTAACATAAAAAGCAACTCTTTTAAGACGAGTATATTCAGTGTGATTTGCTCTAACCTGCATATTTTACCCGTGTTAATTGTGAAGGAGAAGTGTTTTTAAAATGTTATGTTTGGATGCACATTATGTTGTACTTATTTTATTTTTTAGACCTGCTGGATCACTTTTTTAGTTGGATGTCTAACTGATTAATGGAAGGCAGAAGTCCCTACAGAATATATGATCCAGGAGGCACAGCCCCAAGCCGACTGCCCACACAGAGGCAAAACATGGATGGAATCTTGAGTTTAGGTAAAATAAAAAACATTACTGTTATGGTATTCCTGCCATCTGCACATTTACTATTTGCTTTTTTATTATATTAACTAGAAAGCCAGGCACTTCTGATAAAATAAAGCTGTCTCCAAACTGTAGCCAGGGGCCGGGTGTGGCTCTTTGCTTTCTTTTATCGGTCCCTGGGACACTTTTCTTCCCACTGACACCAACAATGTGGCATAATTCCTGTTACTGACATCAACAACAGGGCACTATTTCTTCCATTGACACCAACGATGGGGCACTATTCCTCCCCCTATTGCCAAAGATGCACTGTTTAGCCCCACTGACGCCAGGAAAATTTCTACTTCCAATGGCCACGCTCAGGCCCCTTAAACTCTAAAGGACTGAACCTAAACTGACCCTTTGCTTAGAAAGACCCCTAATATAAAGCATACTTTCCAGCATGTGAGTCCATGTCCCTGGGACACTGTCACCCTCGTCCACACGTGACATGCGCACTTTCCAGTGGCCATACCCAAACCACGCCTTTTTTAATGGCACGTCTGGACTCTGCAATCTCCTCAGTTTTCACCCTATTTTGAGTGAGCGCACATGTTCAGTAACACAAATAAAGGTGATACTCTGATTCTAAGGCTCAGCCTAGGACAGTGATGGCGAACCTTGGCACCCCAGATGTTTTGGAACTAAATTTCCCATAATGCTCATGCACTCTGTGGTGTATTTGAGCATCATGGGAAATGGCGAACCTTGGCACCCCAGATGTTTTGGAACTACATTTCCCATGATGCTCAAATACACCGCAGAGTGCATGAGCATTATGGGAAATGTAGTTCCAAAACATCTGGGGTGCCAAGGTTCGCCATCACTGGCCTTAGGACATTGCATCATCAATTAGGACACACCATCATCTCTCGGGACAGAGGTCTGAGATGCCTCTGAGATGTCCTACCAAATCTGGGACAGTTGGCATCTATGATAGAGCAACTCAACTGGCTATTGGTTATGGAGAGTGCAAGATATTGGGATTCATTTAGTAAAGGTGGTGAACTTTGCAAAGTGTATTAGTCACACTAAACTCTGAAAAAGTTATTCAAGTATGTATTTACCGTATTTATCGGCGTATAACACTCACCATAACTTTAAGAGGGAAGAAATGTTTGTTACTTAACCACTTAACGACCGCCCACCGCCGATTTACGTCGGCAGAATGGCACGGACAGGCAGAATCACGTAGATCTACGTGATCGCCTTTGTGCAGTTGGGGGGTCCATCCGGACCCCCCTTCACTGCAGTGAGCGGCCGTTAAGTGTTCGGGAGCGATCAGGCATGAGGGGGGGGGCGCTCGATTCCGCCCCCCCTCGCGATCGCTCCCGGCCAATGAAAATGCTTCCTCCGCCATGTGATGTAAACAAGGCTGGAGGAAGTGATGTCATCTCCCTCGCCGCGGTCTTTCCGTTCCCGGCGCCGAGCAGAGAGGAAGCAGGTTAGTGCACTAACAGTCCACTGACACGTAGGTACACATAGGCACACAAATCACCCCCCAGTCACCCCCAGATCACCCCCCAGGTCACCCCAAAGCCCCCAATCACAGTGTCACTGATTGCAGTGATCATTTATTTTACTGATCACTGCATTTAGTGTCATCTGTGATTGTAAAAAGTTGCAGGGCAGTTAGGATTAGGCCCCTTTAGGTCCAGGGTAGCCCCCTAACCCCCCCTAATAAAGGTTTAACCCCTTGATCACCCCCCAGGTAACCCTTTCACCCCCTAACTTCAGCGTCACTAAGCGATTGTTTTTCCGATCGCTGTATTCGTGTCGCTGGTGTTTTAGATAGGCAGTTATTTTTTTTTAGGTTCGCCGCAGGTTTTTATTAGTGTCAGGTACCCCCATATATTATTTTAACCCCCTGATTGCCCCTAGAGTTAACCCTTTCACCAGTGATCGCCGTATAAGCGTCACTGGTGTCACTGGTTAGCCAGTAAGTTATTTAGTTATTTAGGTTACCCGTCAGGTTTTTATATAGTGTCAGGTACCCCCATATTTAACCTAATAAAGATTTTAACCCCCTGATTGCCCCTAGTTAACCCTTTCACCAGTGATCACCATATAAAGGTTACGGGTGACGCTGGTTGATTAGTTTGCTTTTTATAGCATCAGGGCACCCGCCGTATATAACCCAATAAAGGTTTAACCCCCCTGATCGCCCGGCGGGTGAGATCAATTAGGTTTTAGCGCCAGAGAGGGTCTGCGTCGCCCCAGGCAGTGTTAGGTTAGTGACAGTAACGCTAACACCCACGCGCAAAGCATACACCCCCCTTAGTGGTATAGTATCTGATCAGATCTGATCAGATCTATACTAGCATCCCCAGCGGTTTAGGGTTCCCAAAAACGCAGTGTTAGCGGGATCAGCCCAGATACCTGCTAGCGCCTGCGTTTAGCCCCTCCGCCCAGCCCAGCCCAGCCCACCCAAGTGCAGTATCGATCGATCACTGTCACTTACCAAACACAACACACATAACTGCAGCGTTCGCAGTGCTTGGTTTTTGGGGCCCTGTACGCGGCTAGGCTCCCAAAAAGTCCCACACATGTGGTATCCCCGTACTCAGGAAAAGCAGCAGAATGTATTTTGGGGTGCAATTCCACATATAACCATGGCATGTGTGAGCAATATATCATTTAGTGACAACTTTTTGTACATTTTTTTTTTTCTTTTTGTCATTATTCAATCATTTGGGACAAAAAAAAAAATATTCAATGGGGTCAACATGCCTCTCAGCAAATAGCTTGGGGTGTCTACTTTCCAAAATGGGGTCATTTGGGGGGGTTTTGTGCCATCTTGGCATTTTATGGCCTTCAAAACTGTGATAGGTAGTGAGGAGTGAAATCAAAAATTTATGCCCTTAGAAACCTTGAAGGCGGTGCTTGGTTTTTGGGGTCCCGTACGCGGCTAGGCTCCCAATAAGTCCCACACGTGGTATCCCCGTACTCAGGAGAGGCAGCAGAATGTATTTTGGGGTGTAATTTCACATATGCCCATGGCATGTGTGAGCAATATATCATTTAGTGACAACTTTGTGCAAAAAAAAAAAAGTTTGTCATATTCCCGCAACTTGTGGCAAAATATAAAATATTCCATGGACTGAACATGCCTCTCAGTAAATAGCTTGGGGTGTCTACTTTCCAAAATGGGGTCATTTGGGGGGGTTTTGTGCTATTTTGGCATTTTATGGCCTTCGAAACTGTGATAGGTAGTGAGGAGTGAAATCAAAAATTTGCGCCCTTAGAAATCCTGAAGGCGGTGCTTGGTTTCCGGGGTCCCGTACGTGGCTAGGCTCCTAAAAAGTCCCACACGTGGTATCCCCGTACTCAGGAGAAGCAGCAGAATGTATTTTGGGGTGCAATTCCACATATAACCATGGCATGTGTGAGCAATATATCATTTAGTGACAACTTTTTGTAATTTTTTTTTTTTTTTTTTTGTCATTATTCAATCACTTGGGACAAAAAAAAAAAATATTCAATGGGCTCAACATGCCTCTCAGCAATTTCCCTGGGGTGTCTACTTTCCAAAATGGGGTCATTTGGGGGGGTTTTGTACTGCCCTGCCATTTTAGCACCTCAAGAAATGAGATAGGCAGTCATAAATTTAAAGCTGTGTAAATTTCAGAAAATGTACCCTAGTTTGTAAACGCTATAACTTTTGCGCAAACCAATAAATATACGCTTATTGTCATTTTTTTTACTAAAGACATGTGGCTGAATACATTTTGGCCTAAATGTATGACTAAAATTGAGTTTATTCGATTTTTCTTATAACAAAAAGTAGAAAATATCATTTTTTTTCAAAATTTTCGTTCTTTTTCCATTTATATCGCAAAAAATAAAAATCGCAGAGGCAATCAAATACCGTTAAAAGAAAGCTCTATTTGTGGGAAGAAAAGGACGCAAATTTCATTTGGGTACAACATTGCATGTCCGCACAATTTACAGTTAAAGCAGCGCAGTGCCAAATCCCAAAAACAGGCTTGGTCCTAATGGCCCGAAATGGTCCGGGGCTTAAGTGGTTAAAAAGAGAGTAAAACAGGCAGGACTTTTCAGGCAACACACATAATTGGAATACAAAAAGAGTTTATTGAATCGCAAAATTAACATAGATTAAAAAGACCATACAATATATATATATATATATATAGCAGTAAGGAGTCCCTTGAACGTCGACGCGTTTCGCCGTGAGGCTTCGTCAGGACGGACAAAGAAGGGAGGGGGACGGTTTTTATACACACTTGGGACAAATCTCACTATCTGAAATGAGATACATAAAAATTTATGTACAGTATATACAATTAAAAAATAAAATAAAAATGTGAATATAAATGTCTTTGAAGCTAAAGGGCTACAGCGCCTGTCCCCCATGTACACCACGATCCAGATGGCAAAGGGCAGAAGAGAAAAGCAGAAAGCAAAAAGAGCAAAAGGAAGAAAAACACACAGGAAAACCCCCAGAGTGTAAAAATACCTCAGAAGGACATCCGGATAGCAAGATGTTCAATTAGTACCGATTTGAAAGTATAACATGATGATTTAAGTGGTCTAATACGGAGATATAGAAAAAATATATATATGTATGTCTATATGACATATATCAGCACATATGCATATAAGTATAGGTATATATATATGATAAGATCCTACCTGCTGGTCAAAAGAGTGATGATCAAACATTGGTATTCTCACAGGAATAAAGGGATCTGCCGCTCAAAGCTCAAATAGATAGCTGGGCAAGTCTATAAGTGCCAATAGGTACAGTCAGGTATATTCATAGAACAGTGTACCAACTGTAATAGAACTAATTTTAATCGTATTTATAGTTACCAAATATATCCACAAGAATATCCAAAAACGGGGATGGGGGACATTATTCGTATGAAAAAAGAACATTTATTTTTATTTTTTATTTTTTTTCTATTTGTCACAGAATCCTCTCATAGATGCTTTCAATGAGAATATAGGATTTCAACCAGAGCAGTGATATATGTATCACTATGTAGAGTCTGAAAGTAGAAAAACAAAGAACAACAATAATAGCTATATGAACAGCTCGTGCCTATATATGTAATCACGATGTAAAGGGCAGCTTACCTAGTTGTTAACGTCAAAACATCATATCACCGGGAGTCAGCGTCACGCTGAACACGGGGGACAGGCTGTACTTGCTGTGATATTTATATTTTTATATATATATTTTATTTATATTTATATTTTAGTTTAAGAGGGAAGTTTCAGGAAAAAAAACTTTCCACAGCCACCTGCGTATAACATGCAGGCACAGTTTACCCTCTATTTTCAGGATGAAAAAGTGAGTGTTATACGCCAATAAATACAGTATAACCCAGAAAAGTACCTTCTGTTGCTATCTGCCTCCTCCAAATCTCTAAATTGTCTAAGTTCCATTTTTATTTCAATTTTTTTTGTGCTGTGATCTGATTTTCTGTTGGAGGGTGGCTACATTTGTTCTCTATAGTCTCATTGTATGTAGAAATGTAGCCACCCTCTCTTGCTCACATCTCATATCGAATAGGGACTTTTGGCATAGAGCAGTACACATGACCACAACTAATGTGCACTGTTCGTTCCAAACAAACAGAAGGGAGGGGGGGAAAAAGGTTTAGCAGCTCGCAATAAATACTACAAGGAAGCAGAAAAACACAAAAACACAAAAGCAGAAAAGTGAGATACCCTATCATAAAAAATTGATTACAGGGTCATTAACCACTTAACGACCGCTCACTGTATATATACGTCGGCAGAATGGCACCGACAGGCACAATCACGTAGAGCATACGTGATTGCCTTTGTACAGTTGGGGGGTTCAATCGGACCCCCCTCCTATACAGTGAGCGGTGGCTAAGTGTCCGGGAGCGTTCCGGGATGAGGGGGCAGCCATTAGTTTCTGGCCACCCCCTCGCGATCGCTCCCGGCGAATGGAAATGCCCCCTCTGTCTGTGTCAGACAGAGGGAGCAGGAGGAAGTGATGTCATCTCTGGTGCGGCGCTCACATATACCGAGCGCCGTACAAGAGAAGATATCAGGTCAGTGCACACAACACTACACTGACACCAGGACACATAGGGACATAAATCGCCCCCCCAGGCCCCCCAGACACCCCAGATCACCCCCCAGATCACCCCCCCAGTCACAGTGTCACTGATTGCAGTGACCATTTATTTGGTGATCACTGCAATCAGTGACATTTGTGACTGTAAAAGTGTCACCAAAGTTTAGTCTTAGGTCCAGTGTAGCCCCCTAACCCCCCCTAATAAAGGTTTAACCCCCTGATCACCCCCCAGATAACCCTTTCACCGCCTATCACCATGGTCGCTTAGCGATCATTTTTCTGATCGCTGTCTTAGCGTCAGTGATGCCGATCGGCAGCCAGTAATTTTTTTTAGGTTCGCCGCAGGTTTTTATAGCGTCAGGTACCCCAATATATTATCTAATAAAGGTTTAACCCCCTTGATCGCCCTTTCACCCCCATCACCACTGTCGCTAAGCAATCGTTTTTCTAAACGCTGTCTTAGTGTCGGTGATGCAGATCGGTAGCTGGTAATTTTTTTTAGGTTCGCCGCAGGTTTTTATAGCGTCAGGTACCCCCATATATTATCTAATAAAGGTTTTAACCCCCTGATTGCCCCTAGTTAACCCTTTCACCAGTGATCACCATATAAGTGTTACGGGTGACGCTGGTTAGTTAGTTTGCTTTTTATAGTGTCAGGGCACCCGCCGTGTATATAACCCAATAAAGGTTTAACCCCCTGATCGCCCGGCGGGTGATATCAATTAGGTTTTAGCGTCAGAGAGGGTCTGCGTCACACCCCAGGCAGCGTCAGGTTAGTGCCAGTAACGCTAACACCCACGCGTGAAGCATACACCCCCCTTAGTGGTATAGTATCTGAACAGATCAATATCTGATCTGATCAGATCTATACTAGCGTCCCCAGCAGTTTAGGGTTCCCAAAAACGCAGTGTTAGCGGGATCAGCCCAGATACCTGCTGGCACCTGCGTTTTGCCCCTCCGTCCAGCCCAGGCCACCCAAGTGCAGTATCGATCGATCACTGTCACTTACAAAACAAAAACACACGTAACTGCAGCGTTCGCAGAGACAGGCCTGATCCCTGCGACTCCAGTGCTGTAGGAGGTGATTTCACCACCACAGTTAAAAAAAAAAAAGCAAATATGCCGAAGCATTGGGGCAGCAGGGGCGGAGGAGCGATTTTGCTCCTAATGCCGCGTACATACGGTCGAAATTCCGACGAAGGCTTGCCCGTGGAAAAGTCCGACCATGTGTGTGCGGCATAACTTTTTTGCGGGAGGATGCCCCCATGCTTCGGCATATATAAATGGTGCGTGTATGCCCATCATTGGAAGTGGGTGGATGAAGGGCGGTATTCTAATGGTGGGCATACCCACCGATCAATCTCTTTTTCGTTCAGCCAACTGGCTGCGTGAAATAAAAAGATTACAATACATGTCCAACAAGGACCAGCAACGTACTGGTATGTTGCTGGACTTTGAATGTTTATACCAGAATGATGCCTGCGGGTTTAGGTATCATCTTGGTATCATTCTTTTCAGCCTGCGGCCGGCTTTCATGTAAAAGCAATCCTAGCGGCTAATTAGCCTCTGGACTGCTTTTACAAGCAGTGGGAGGGAATGCCCCCCCCCCCCCGGATATAAAAAGCGCCATTGGGAAAGCATTTTATCTCACCGATCTTGGTGTGGTCAGATGCTTTGAGGGCAGAGGAAAAATCTAGGGTCTAGAAGACCCCAGTTTTTTCAAAAAAAGAGTACCTGTCACTACCTATTGCTATCATAGGGGATATTTACATTCCCTGAGATAACAATAAAAATGATAAAAAAAAAAAATACTTGGAAGGAACAATTTAAAAATAAAATAAAAAAGCAAAATTAATAATAAAAAAAAAAAGTACCCCTGTCCTGCCCTGCTCTTGCCCAATGGCGAACGCAAGCGTCGGTCTGGCGTCATATGTAAACAGCAATTGCACCATGCATGTGAGGTATCACCGCCAAGGTCAGATCGAGGGCAATCATTTTAGCAGTAGACCTCCTCTGTAAATCTACTGGGGTAACCTGTAAAGGCTTTTAAAGGCTTTTAAAAATGTATGTAGTTTGTCGCCAATGCGCGTTTGTGCGAAATTTTAAAGCATGTCGTGTTTGGTATCTATGTACTCGGCCTAAGATCATCTTTTTTATTTCATCAAACATTTGGGCAATATAGTGTGTTTTAGTGCATTAAAATTAAAAAAAGTGTGTTTTTTAACCCAAAAAATGCGTTTGAAAAATCGCTGCGCAAATACTGTGTAGAAAAAAAAAATGCAACACCCACCATTTTAATCTGTAGGGCCTTTGCTTTAAAAATATATATAATGTTTGGGGGTTCAACATAATTTTCTTGCAAAAAAAAAAATGTTTTCATGTAAACAAAAAGTGTCAAAAAGGGCTTTGTCTTCAAGTGGTTAGAAGAGTGAATGTAAGCTTCCTAATGTTGTGTATAAAATGCCAGAACAGTTCAAAACCCCCCCCCCAAATGACCCCATTTTGGAAAGTAGACACCCCAGGCTATATACTGAGAGGCATGTCGAGTCCATGGAATATTTTATATGTTGACACAAGTTGCGGAAAAACGACTTTTTTTTTTTTTTTTTTGCACAAAGTTGTCACTAAATGATATATTGCTCAAACATGCCATGGGCATATGTGGAATTACACCCCAAAATACATTCTGTTGCTTCTCCTGAGTACGGGGATACCACATGTGTGAGACTTTTTGGGAGCCTAGCCACGTACGGGACCCCAAAAACCAAGCACCGCCTTCAGGCTTTCTAAGGGTGTAAATTTTTGATTTCACTTCTCACTGCCTATCACAGTTTCGGAGGCCATGGAATGCCCAGATAGCACAAAACCCCCCCAAATGACCCTATTTTGGAAAGTAGACACCCCAAGCTATTTGCTGAGAGGTATTGTGAGTATTTTGCAGATCTCGCTTTTTGTCACAAAGTTTTGAAAATATATATATATATATATATATATATATATATATATATATATATATATTTTCTTTCTTCATTTTCAAAAACAAATGAGAGCTGTAAAATACTCGCCATTCCTCTCAGCAAATAGCTTGGGGTGTCTACTTTCTAAAATGGGGTCATTTGGGGGGGTTTTGTGCTATTTTGGCATTTTATGGCCTTCGAAACTGTGATAGGTAGTGAGGAGTGAAATCAAAAATTTGCGCCCTTAGAAAGCCTGAAGGCGGTGCTTGGTTTCCGGGGTCCCGTACGCGGCTAGGCTCCCAAAAAGTCCCACACATGTGGTATCCCCGTACTCAGGAGAAGCAGCAAAATGTATTTTGGGGTGCAATTCCACATATAACCATGGCATGTGTGAGCAATATATCATTTAGTGACAACTTTTTGTATTTTTTTTTTTTTTTTTAGTCATTATTCAATCACTTGGGACAAAAAAAAAAATTCAATGGGCTCAACATGCCTCTCAGCAATTTTCTTGGGGTGTCTACTTTCCAAAATGGGGTCATTTGGGGGGGTTTTGTACTGCCCTGTCATTTTAGCACCTCAAGAAATGAGATAGGCAGTCATAAATTTAAAGCTGTGTAAATTCCAGAAAATGTACCCTAGTTTGTAAACTCTAACTTTTGCGCAAACCAATAAATATACGCTTATTGACATTTTTTTTACTAAAAACATGTGGCTGAATACATTTTGGCCTAAATGTATGACTACAATTGAGTTTATTCGATTTTTCTTATAACAAAAAGTAGAAAATATCATTTTTTTTCAAAATTTTCGGTCTTTTTCCGTTTATATCGCAAAAAATAAAAATCGCAGAGGCAATCAAATACCATTAAAAGAAAGCTCTATTTGTGGGAAGAAAAGGACGCAAATTACGTTTGGGTACAACATTGCATGTTCGCACAATTTACAGTTAAAGCAGCGCAGTGCAAAATTCTGAATTCACCTCTGGTCCTCTAGCTACCAAATGGTCCGGGGCTTAAGTGGTTAAAGTGTTCCAGCCGCAATTTTTTTTTTTTTTTTTAAAGTCAGCAGCTACAAACACTGTAGCTGCTGACTTTTAATAAGGACACTTGCCTGTCCAGGGAGCCCGCGATGTCAGCCCTCTGAGGCCGATCCGTCCATCGGCTCAGGTGCAGGCACCACCATTGTAACTAAGGGAAACCGGCAGTGGAGCCTGCAGGCTTCACCGCCGGTTTCCTACTGCGCATGCACAAGTCGCGTGGCGCTTTCTAAATGGCCCGTCGTCTTCTGGGACACACACAGGTCCCAGAAGGCAGCGGAATGAAGGAGGAAATTACGGCATGGGTCGTGGCCAAGGTAGGACAGAAGTACACTCAGTACTTCACATAAGGTAAAGAAAAAGAAAAAAAAATCATTATTCAAAAATTTGTGGTGGAGGGGTGGTCATTCCTTTAGGAACAAGTTGTATAATAGGGTGGAACTCCACTTTAAGTAGAGGATGTGTATGGTTTATTTCTGTTAAATTGTTACTAAACCCAGGACCCTGCATTCACTATATCTGGTCTCCCACAGTACACAGAACATGGAAATGCAACAGTTTTAGTAAAAATAAACGGCTAAATACCTCATTAGTAGTTAGAGCAGTCTTGTGACGTCTCAGTGTCTGGTTAAAACTTGTAGGAGGAGTCTTCATTCTCCCCTGATGGTCCTATGAGGCTGCAGGACCCCTGACCCTCTGTCTGGACAGTGCTGATTGACCCTGTGCTGACCACATTCTCCTTCCCAAGAAAAAAAAACTCTCTAGCAATACACCCCAAACTGAGCATGTGCACAGTGCCTCCAAGGGCTCTGTTTTATCAGAAGATAGATTGGGGACAGTGGAAGAAGGGCAGGAACAGAGAAGACAGGATCAAACAGCCCTTTTATACAATGCAGAGGATTAACCCCTTAGGTTCCACAGTGAGTATAACAATCAAGCATGCTTTACTGCATATACAGACTGATTTTACTGTGGGTTTAGTAACACTTTTTTTAAATAAGGTTATATTGGTTATTGTCACTTGTAGTTAGTGAATGAGGCAACGCTGGGTGAAGATTAACTAGGCAAAGAATACCCAATTATGTGCAAGGAAAATAAAAAAAAAACAGTATTTTTGCACATATTGGATGATTGAAGTCGGCAAAATGTCACCTCATTCGCTAAGCACAATGACAATTCACATTACAAAGTAAACCTGTGCTAATCCTTTAGGCCCCTTTCACACTGGGGCGGGAGGTGCGTCGGCAGTAAAGCGCCACTATTTTTAGCGGAGCTTTACCGTCGGATTTGCGGCGGTATTCGGCCGCTAGCGGTGCGGTTTTACCCCCCGCTAGCGGCCGAAAAGGGGTTAAAAACCACTGCAAAGCACCTATACACACCGCTCCTTCACCGCTTCAAAGATGCGGCTAGCAGAACTTTTTTTCACGTCCTGCTAGCGCACTGCTCCAGTGTGAAAGCCCTTTCACACTGGAGAAGCAGCAGTCGCTGTTTCAGGTCGGTTTGCAGGCGATGTTTTTAGCACAATAGCGCCTGCAAACCGCCCCAGTGTAAAAGGGGTCTTAGTAAATTGACCTCAATCTGTCCCCAAAATAAAAATTTCCTTTTCAGTGAAATTACGTATTTTTTTTTTTTTTTTTTTTTCCATTCAGTTTTCTTCTAATGTCCTTTTTGCCAAAAATAGTTTGTAAATGGGCATGTTTAGTTTG
Source organism: Rana muscosa (assembly GCA_029206835.1). Classification (NCBI taxonomy): domain Eukaryota; kingdom Metazoa; phylum Chordata; class Amphibia; order Anura; family Ranidae; genus Rana; species Rana muscosa. Next base: position 96,944,772 of record CM055118.1, on the reverse strand, counting down.
GTAAGTTAGCCATTTCTACACAAACTCTATTTTGTTAATAAATAATGTGATATAAAAATCGAGAAATATTTTTTAACCTTCTTTTTATCACAGCAAATAGTAATAAAACATGGCTTGGATGTTTTCCAATCCCTCTATCTGTTCCACATATGTCCCCATGTAGTTTCTTTTCTCTGTCATGTGTTTCTGTTTCTGTTCTTCTCCTGTTACTCATATGCTGCATCACACTGAGGCTTGCCACTCTATATCTCAGGTGAATTGTTGGAGGAGTCTCAGAATGTGGCTTTCACTCTCCGACAGAAAGCTGAGGCTCTGACCAAAGACAACCAGGGTTCACAGTCTTCTTCACGCCCAGCCTCTCAATCTTCTTCTCACCTTGGACCAATGGATACAGGTAAGTCTCTGCTCCAGAGCTGTAAAGCCGTGTAGGTCAAAGCCATGAATTTGCTCCCAGGATTCAGTTGGGGGTCTTCTGTTATGTCCATCTAGAATGAATGCAGTTTACGGGATTTAAAGTGGACCTATCACACCTTTTAAAGCCTTCCAGCTTTAGTGCCGGTGTTCTGCCGAGCTGGTTCCTCCTATCGATATGGTTCCGAGCTCGATTGCGCAGGCGCAATCCGAGGCGACGGAAATCTCAGAGGTTTAACAGCTGTTCGGCAGCTGCAGACGCGCTCGCTCCTGTTGCTTAGTTACACACGCCGCTTTCTTCTTCATGCCGCTGTATACAGCAAGGGGCGGATAAGATGTGATGATTTGTTTGTTTATACACGCCGCTTGCTCTATACAGCAAGGGGCTGTATAGAGCGTTGTGTATAAACAAACAAATCGCACTGCTCAATATCACATCTGATCCGCCCCTTGCTGTATAGAGCGGCATGAAGAAGAAAGCGGCGTGTGTAATGAAGCATCGGGGGCGAGTGCGTCCACAGCTGCCGAGCCTATGGTTCCTCCTATCGATCTGGTTCCCTCTTGACTGCGCAGGCGCAAGCTGAGCAGACGGAAATCTCTGAGCTTTAACAGCTGTTCGGCAGCGCCTGCGCAGTCGAGCCCAGAACCTTATCGATAGGGGAACCAGCTCGACAAGACACCTGTTCACACTTGTGCGATACACAGTCACCGCATGTAATTCGCAGCGCATTGCTGTTCACATTACATGCAGTGTCTGTGCGGTGCGATATCAGCCATCCAGATAGTATGGCTGATATCGCACCGCATTCGGTCGCACAGGACCCTTTTTTCTGTTCGGACCAGAATCGGATCGCATGTGTGTTCACACATATGCGATCCGATTCATGTCCGAACTGTCAGTTCGCACTGCGATGCGCGAGCTGATATTGGGGTGTCGTTAACATATAATGACACTCCCCATCAGTTCGCATATGGCAGTGTGAACTGCCGTGCGTGACGGGTGCGATGCGGGAACCCGCAGTGGATTTGTGGTGTTCTCGCATCGCACCAGTGTGAACCGGCACTTAGATAGTGACAGCTATCAAACCTATTAAGGCAACCCAACGGCAACAGCTTTGAGTGTTTCATTGGAGCTGCTTGGGAGTTGGCTGACTTGATCTGTCCAATGCAAAGTTGGTTGAGATTGGCTGAAAATGTCTGCATGTATGATCAGCTGACATTTCTGCTTTAAAAATTAGCTTTTGTTGTTTTTTTTTTTTATTTGATCAATTTTGAGGATTTTAATCAGTTGCCTACCGAGGCAGTTTTTTAATATTTCTCATACGTTATTTTAAAATCAGAATTTTTTTTTGTGTTAGAAAATTACTTGGAACCCCCAAGCATTATGTCTTTTCTGACAGCAGAGACCTTGTAGAATATAATGGCGCAATTGAATTTTTTTTTTTATGTCAAACGATTTTTTTGGGCAGCTGTTTATCAAATGCAAATTTCACACTATCGCCACATCCGTCGCACAGCAGGGGTCCGGTGCGTGCTTGTTCATCGTTTTTAGCCAGAATTTGGACCTGTAACGGACCAAAAAAGGCGCACGTTTTTCGAGCAAATCGCACCGGACATGCTGCGGGGATATGTGAACCGGCTCCATAGAGAGCCAGTCACATTCTCCTGCTATGCGAATTGGATGTGGGGAAACTCGCATCCAATTCGCATAGGTGTGAACCCAGCCTGAATGAAACTTTGTGTACACAAACGCCACATAGTAATCCAATTATAGGTAAAATATAGAATATGCGTCACGAAAAAAAAAAATTGTGCACATCTGTGAAATGGTGACAAACTACGATATCTAAAACTGTCCATAGGCAACGTTTAAAAAAAGTTAAACATAAGCTATGGCACTAAAATTATTGTTCTTACTCTGACGTTCACAGCGATACCTCACATGTACAGTGCAATTACCATTTACATATTCATGCTGGTCCGAGGTGCATGGGGTGGAGGAGACAGTCAGTGATTTTTAAAATAATTTTTATTTATTTTATTGAATTTTTTAATTTAACTTTTCTTACTATTACAAAGGCATGGACAAGCCCCATTGCCAAAGTTTTGGGCAGTGACAGGTATTCTGTATAGAGACATAATGGACCCCTAGTGTCTCCCCTCCAAGGCAGCTGATCAAACTTAGACCGGGACCGAGTGTAACAGCCAGGGAAAGACGGCTTTTAAACTGTAAGGCCCCATTCGCACCTCAGCCTTTTGTAGCTTGAAGCCTGAAGCTCCAAAACGCTGGAGGGGAATTTTTTTTATTATTCTCTATGGAGATGGTTCACATCTCCACTCCACAACGCTTGAAGCTCAAACAAGTTCTGGAGTTTTTTTTTGTTGTTGCTCGAATCGGGCAGATTTGGGCATTTTTGGCGCGTTTGTATTCCCATAGTAACAAATGGAAATGCGGCATTCATTCGTTTTTGTGCGAGTGTCTGCTCAAATTTTTTTTTTTTTATAAAATAGTAATAATATATGAATAAATAAATGTAAAATAGGTACACAAATAACTAAAAATCATCATAAATAAGTAAAATAAATTAATAATATGTAGTAATACATTAATAAATAATATTTTTTAAGGGGTACGGGTTAAAGTTAAGGGTTAATTATTTATTTATTGTTACTTAGTATTAATTTATTGAATTTATTTATTTTTTATTTATGATTTTTATTTATTTGTGTATTTTATTTTACATTTATTTATTCATTTATTATTATTTGTATAATATTAATAAATAAAATAAACCCTAACCCCCAACACCTAATCCTAAACTGAACTCGAGCCCCTTACCCTACGAAAAAACAGTATAATAAACCAATAATAGTAAAAGAAGAAATAAAAGCTAAAAAAAAAGCTGAAATACCTAGCAACAAATGATGCAACAGATAATAGTTTTCTCAAACGCCAAAGCCCAAAAACGTTGCATACGAACGCGCCAAAAATGCCGGAAAAGTGCCCAAAAATGCTGCATACAAACGTGCCAAAAACGCTGCATACAAACGCGCCAAAATAAATGCCGGAAAAGCGCTCAAAAACGCTACGCTCAGGTGTGAATGGCGCCTAAAGCTGGTCATAGATGGATTGACTCTGGACTGGTTCAGTAGGGACTGACATCAGTACAACTAGCCTGTTGAATTTTTTTATGCTATCACTGCCAGCGGCTATGGCCACCAGCAGTGATCATTGTGTTCTGCCGGCAGAGAATGATCCTCGTATAACCATTTGCTGCGCAGCAAATGTTATATACATACACTGAGCCACAAGCAGTTAACATTCTGTGTTTCGTATCGTACCGTATATACTCGAGTATAAGCCAAGTTTTTCAGCACTTTTTTTGTGCTGAAAATGCCCCCCCCCCCACACACATGTAGCCCAGTTTCTCCTCTACAAGTGTGCAAAGTTTGTTGTCTGGGGGACCTACGGCCCGGGGAGCACCGATTTTTCAAAGCCAGGCACCCCTTCCATAGACTTCTAAGTTAAACGTTAGTCTAGGCATGGGCACAGTGAGGCATGGGCACAGTGAGGCATGGACACAGTGAGACATGCACATGGACACAGTGAGGCATGAAGATGGACACCCTAGGCTTAAACTCGAGTCAATACGTTTTCCCAGTTTTTTGTGGTAAAATTAGTTGCCTCGGCTTATATTCGGGTCGGCTTATACTCGAGTATATACGGTATTAGTTGTCGCCCAAAAAATCTGCTTTTAAGATTGCTGTATAAGTTCTGCATTCGGTGTTTATTACAAGCAGGGCTTTTTGGATTTCTTTATATAAATAATAATAGCGACACAGCCACCTTGAGCAAGTCTCTTAGTGCAGCAGAGTGAATGAGACTCCAAAGTGGGAAGAGGCACAGTTGGAAAGTCCGCTCATGAGATCTCATTGCTGGAGCTCAGTCATGTGATCGAAGAATGCAGGAGCAAACCGACAATGCCACACACACCCAAAAATATAAAGTTCTATATAAAATACGTAAGTACTGCGCAAAATATGTAGCAAATCGCATCGGAAGATACATTTCTCAATGTTTCTGCCAATCTTGGGTAGTTTGAACATCCAGGATGAACCAAATCTTATCTTTGAATACAATGTAGGTATAACTGTACAATGTTTGTCCATCAAATCTGAAATATAATATAAATATAATATGAAAATGAAATACCAGCTGTGAATGGACTGATTCATTAATTCTTTGTAATCTGTTTCAGAAAAAGAGCATGTGGATGACTTTCTGCATGTACAGATGGAGAAAATGAGTGCGGAATCAAATGCTACTCTTAAAACTAACCAGAAATCTCCAACAAGTGTGAGTAGCCCAGAATGTTCCAAATGTCTTTAAATTGTACAGTAACTACACTTTCGTGGGGGAAAAAATAGAAAATAGAAAATAAACAAAAAATATTATAGCGTATATAATTGCAACTCAAGTCCGATTGTAATTGAATGTTATTAAAAATTACCTTTCCATTTCAATCTGCAGTGCTGTAATTTTCTGTAAAATGCAATGCAATATGGCTACCTGGAGGTGTTCTATGCACGGTGTATGGAATGCCCCCCAGATATGTCATTTCCTGATTGTGTGATTGGCTAACTGATTTTCCCAGAAGTCTGCACTAACATACGTCAGATTAAGTCAGATAAGTCAGATTATTGGTATCACCTGCAACAAAAATTTCATTTTTGGTGAGATACTCTCAATAGGAAATCAAGTCTAAAGGGATGCAGACTCTGCAACTTTTCAGATTAGAGCCCCACAGGTGCAGCAGCTGATTGATCATTCTAAAACCACTCCTATACAGAGTAGACATGTGCATTCGTTTTCGTCCGAATGCATTTTCGTCTGAATTTCAGGTATTTTGTGAAAATGCAGAATCCGAAAACCGAAAGATCCGACATAAACAAATGCTTAATTTTCGTTTTCGTTGCAACAACAGTTCGATATAGATAGGAGATTCGACATGAGGCTGACAATAACAATCTGTGTCCATCGAACCTGTGGTCGAATGTGCCTAACCTTAACTCTATTAGTCCAAGATTATTCTACATAGAGAGAAAAGATTTGATATAGAGAGAAAAGATTTGATATAGAGAGAAAAGATTCGACATAGAGAGAAAAGATTTGACATTATAGAGAGAAAAGATTCGACATAGAGAGAAAAGATCAAAAAGATAAAAAAATGATGATGTTGAATGTTATTGGCTGATTGTAACCAAAGAGGAGGAGCAGTAAAATAGCTAGAACTAACTTGACAATTCGACATGAACGACGAAGATTCAACGAAGCATCGAAAAACATACAAACGTCGAATCTGTCATTGAAGGCTTATGGTGTCTGTTGAAAGTTCTAAGAAGATTCTACGGAGCAGATAAACTGTACTACGCTGCAATCGTACATTTCCGGTCAAATGCTCGGCCCATAGGCTATAGAAGAATTCTAATGTTGGTTGACTAGTAGGGATGAGCTTCGAGTTCGAGTCGAACTCATGTTCGACTCGAACATTGCCTGTTCGCCCGTTCGCCGAACAGCGAGCAAATTGGGGTGTTCGCGGCAAATTCGAAAAATCTATGGGAGAAATCTAAAGTGCTAATTATAAAGGCTTATATGCAAGTTATTGTCCTAAAAAGTGTTTGGGGACCCGGGTCCTGCCCCAGGGGACATGTATCAATGCAAAAAGAAGTTTTAAAAACGGCAGTTTTTTCGGGAGCAGTGATTTTAATAATGCTTAAAATGAAAAAATAAAAGTGAAATATTCCTTTAAATTTCGTACCTGGGGGGTGTGTATGATATGCATGTGAAGTGGCGCATGTTTCCCGTGCTTAGAACTGTACCTGCAAAAAATGTAATTTTTGAAAGAAAAAGTCATTTAAAACTCATTCGCGGCTATTAATGAATTGTCGGCTCCCGGCAATACATACAAAAGTCATTGATAAAAAAAAAAAAAAAGCGTGGGGGTTCCCCAGAATTCAATTACCAGGCCCTTCAGGTCTGGAATGGATATTAAGGGGAACCCCGCCGCAAATTTAAAAAAAAAATGGCGTGGAGTCCCCCTAAAAATCCATACCAGACCCCTTATCTGAGCACGCAACCTGGCCGGCCCCAGGGGAAAAGGGGGGGACGAGAGAGCAGCCCCCCCTCCCTCCTGAACCGTACCAAGCCACATGCCCTCAACATGGGGAGGATGTCCCCATGTTGATGGGGACAAGGGCCTCATCCCCACAACCCTTGCCCGGTGGTTGTAGGGGTCTGCGGGCGGGGGGCTTATCGGAATCTGGAAGACCCCTTTAACAAAGGGGACCTCCAGATCCCGGCCCCCCCCTTATGTGAATTGGTAAGGGGTACATTGTACCCCTACCATTTCACGAAGAAAGCGTAAAAAAATGTTTAAAAAAACACACAAACACCTTGAAAAAGTCCTTTATTTAAAAAATAAAAACAAAAAAAAACATTCCAGCGGTGAAATCCAGTGTCCCGCGGCGATCCCGATGTCCAGCGCTGTCCTTTATTGGTTGTGCCTGAGCGGACCTGATGGGGAACTCCCTCTCAGTATTTTAAATGTATAGACCTGCCCCTTCTAAAGTTCCCCATCAGGTCCGCTCAGCGGACCAGATGCGGAACATGAGAAGGGGCGGGTCTATACATGTATTACCAAAGTGAGAGCAGTTCCCCATCAGGTCCGCCCCCTCGGTATGTCGGACCCGCCTACGTCATTGGCTTGAGCGGGGAACTTCCTTCACTGTGTAATTTTAAATTTACATAGTGAAGGAAGTTTCCCGCTCAAGCCAATGACGTAGGCGGGTCCGACATACCTAGGGGGCGGACCTGATGGGGAACTGCTCTCACTTTGGTAATACATGTATAGACCCGCCCCTTCTCATGTTCCGCATCTGGTCCGCTGAGCGGACCTGATGGGGAACTTTAGAAGGGGCGGGTCTATACATTTAAAACACTGAGAGGGAGTTCCCCATCAGGTCTGCTCAGGCACAACCAATGAAGGACAGCGCTGGACATCGGGATCGCCGCGGGACACTGGATTTCACCGCTGGAATGTTTTTGTTTTTTTTTAAATAAAGGACTTTTTCAAGGTGTTTGTGTGTTTTTTTTTAAACTTTTTTTTACGCTTTCTTCGTGAAATGGTAGGGGTACAATGTACCCCTTACCAACTCACATAGGGGGGGGCCGGGATCTGGGGGTCCCCTTTGTTAAAGGGGTCTTCCAGATTCCGATAAGCCCCCCGCCCGCAGACCCCCACAACCACCGGGCAAGGGTTGTGGGGATGAGGCCCTTGTCCCCATCAACATGGGGACATCCTCCCCATGTTGAGGGCATGTGGCCTGGTACAGTTCAGGAGGGAGGGGGGGCCGCTCTCTCGCCCCCCCTCTTCCCCTGCGGCCGGCCAGGTTGCGTGCTCGGATAAGGGGTCTAGTATGGATTTTTAGGGGGACTCCACGCCTTTTTTTTGTTTTTTTTTGGGGTGGAGTTCCCCTTAAAATCCATGCCAGATCTGAAGGGCCTGGTAATTGAATTCTGGGGAACCCCCACGCTTTTTTTTTTTTTTTATCAATGACTTTTGTATGTATTGCCGGGAGCCGACAATTCATTAATAGCCGCGAGTCAGTTTTAAATGACTTTTTTTCTTTCAAAAATGAAATTTTTTGCAGGGACAGTTCTAAGCACGGGAAACATGCGCCACTTTACATGCATATCATACACACCCCCCAGGTACAAAATTTAAAGGAATATTTCACTTTTATTTTTTCATTTTAAGCATTATTAAAATCACTGCTCCCGAAAAAACTGCCGTTTTTTAAAACTTTTTTTTGCATTGATACATGTCCCCTGGGGCAGGACCCGGGTCCCCAAACACTTTTTAGGACAATAACTTGCATATTAGCCTTTATAATTAACACTTTAGATTTCGAACGTTCGAGTCCATTGTATTTAATAGGGTTCTAAAGTTCACACAAACATTTTGTCTGTTCGCAGGTTCTGGTGCAACCGAACAGGGGGGTGTTCGGCTCATCCCTGTTGACTAGTAATAGTAATTAAAAAATATAATTATTACTAGTCATACAATAGAATTCATCTATAGCTTGTAGGCGGAACATTCGACCGGAAATGTATGATTGCAGCATCGTACAGTTTCGCTGCTCCGTCGAATCTTCTTTGAACATTCGACAGACACCATAAGCCTTCAATGACAGATTCGACCTTAATTAATTCAGATTTTCGGACGAATGCAATTTCTAACGAAAAACTAAATGAATAAAAACGAATTTCGGGAGTAACTAAATAAATAGATTTTTCTAACGAAAACGAAATTCCGAAACGAAATATTTCAGTGTGCACATGTCTAATACAGAGTCACTTAGCACATGGACACAGACAAACAAGCGGCTATTTCTTCAGAATAACAAAAGGTCGGAATCTGCAACAAAGTTTGTTAAAATCCTTGTAATGTACATCGATCACCCAGAGGGGAATGTTTTTTTTCAAACAAAAGTGGAGTTACTCTTTAAATGTTAAGATACATTTAAAGTATACTCCCTGACCCGTTTATAGTGATCTTTTCTGCACTGCCCCACCGGCTCGGTGCTCTGTTGGAGCTGTCACAAAATAAAAAGCACTTTCGGGTATGGGCGAACATGAGCAGAGCCAATTGTTGGAGATGCCTTGTGATGTATTCTTCACTCCCCTATGTAAGAGGCTGCAGGACCCAGGGCCCATTTTTTTGAAAGATAGGTACCTCTCTGTATGGCTATTTTATAAAAAAATCACCTTGGAGGAGTATTTAGGCCTGTGGATGTTTTAATAAAGCGGTTGTATACCCAAAATTTTGACTTTTACCTACAGTTAAGCCTATAATAAGGCTTACCTGTAGGTAAAAAGAATATCCCCTAAACCTGTATGGTTTAGGAGATATTCCCCTCACAATGAGCTGCTGACTGCAGCGGCGCATGCGCAGATGGATTCTCGGCTAAAGCCCGGCAGCCGCCGGACCTTGCCGACGTGCGGGGGTGACGACATCGCCGCACCAGCCACTCGCATCGCTGGAGCGGCGATACCCGGAAGACACGCAGAGGCAAGGTGACATCTCCCTCGGCGTGGACCAGGTAAGTTACCGACGCCTCGTTCTAAGGTAAGTATTTTATAATGAGCTATTATGCGGTGCATAATTATGTTCGTTATGCCTTTTGCCTTTCAGGTATGGAAAAAAAAAAGCAGCAGCGGGTACACAACCGCTTTTAATCCATAATAATAAAAAAAAGAAATTAGATATGTTCAACTAAATGATCTGCATATTTACTTTAGATTAGTTTACCTTTTAGATTTAGTTTACTTCTTTTGATGCACATGATAATTAAATTGTCACTAAACCCACATCATAAAAAAACGATCAAGAAATTCTGTATTACATGCTGTTAATATTCACTATGAGGTTAGTTTTACATATTCTGCAAAAAACCTGGTTGATCCTACTGCTCTCTATCGCCACCTTCTGTTCATGCCCCCAATTCAGCTAGGGATTTTGCAGCTGTAGTGGCAACTTTTGCACGTGCTCAGTTTTCAGTGAGTGTCTATGCTGAGCATTTCCACCGATCTGAGCAGCCCACGGGACTATAGAGTCACACATGTGGGAGTGTACACACTGGTAAATGACAGCCCACTTCCTCCCTCCCCTCCTCTATGTCCACTAACAAGCTAAACACAATGGGGGCAGGAAATTACATGTAGATTGATGGAGGCTTCACGTCCCCCTTATTCGAAGACACAGGCTGGAGCGGTGTGACACAGCCTGTGACTGGCAGAAATCTGCCCACACCATATTATTTCCACAAAATAATAAAGCTTTAATTAAAAAAATTTTTTTTATATATATATATATATATATATATATATAATATATATATATATATATATATATATATATATATATATATATATATATATATATATATATACACACACCAATTTAAAATAGTTTATAAATTTTTTTTAATTTTTACTCTGTATTCCAAAGGCTATTTTTTTTACATGTGACCAGCAGCAGAGAACTATAAGCTCCTACTGCTTATGTTTCCTTGCAGACAGGCTGGGCGAGAGCTGGGTCATGTGACAGCTGTATATTGATTAGGAAAAAGGTACTTGGATTTATTTATTTTTATTATTAAAATAATTACAGTGGCATCATTTACCGTATATACTCGAGTATAAGCCGAGGCACCTAATTTTACCACAGAAAACTGGGAAAACGTATTGGCTCTAGTATAAGCCTAGGGTTTTCATCTGCATGCCTCACTGTGCCCATGCCTCACTGTGCCCATGACTAGACTGACGTTTAACATGGGAGTCTACAACCGGCCGGTACCGGGTCCCCAAAGTCACTGGAGAAATTACTGTTTAACATGGGAGTCTATGGAAGGGGTGCCCTGCTTTGAAAAATCGGTGCTCCCCGGCCGTAGGTCCCCCGGACAACAAATTTTGCACACTTGTAGAGGAAGAGTGGGGCTACATGTGCGCCAAAGGGACCTACGGCCAGCCAGTACCGGGTCTCCAAAATCCGGGAGATCAGGTGCAAAAAGGTGACTCGAGTATAAGCCGAGGGGGGCATTTTCAGCACAAAAAAAGTGCTGAAAAACTCAGCTTATACTCGAGTATATATACGGTACATACAGAAATAGAAGGGACAATGTAAAATAATCAGTGTGTTTTTAGTATCACTTTAAGATTCACAGGATATTCTGTATGATACCGCTTGGTATACATTTCCTTTGCTGTATTTGGGTCCTATTGCAGTGTTTCCATTCTTCCTGCATGTGAGTGGTCAAGCAGGTGATAAAGAGCAACTTCATCCAACAGAGTATCTTTAAAACAAAGTCACAAATAAGGATTTCACCTTAGAAAATAATCATGATAATATTGATAAAAACAGCATAGTCTGAGCTGTAATTTCCTGTTCTAACTCGGTGTTTCTTTCTATAGGGATCATCTTCTGAATTTGAAATCCTGGACCACAAAGAAAGAAAAAAGCCTCTTGAAGTCAGATTATCGGTGAGTGGATGCATGTGTTAGATCAGGGGTGTCAAACTCAATTTCATAGTGGGCCACATCAGCACTATGATTGCCCTCAAATGGGCCGGTTGTATCTGTAAGATTAGATGTCCAGCGCATCCCCCTCCCCTTACATTAGATGTCAAGAGCCACTCCACCATCAGTTGTTGAGTCCCCCACTCTCCTTTACATCACAGTGCAACCCTCCTTTCCTTATACTGCTGCTGGGAAGAAGCTTGATGCATTGCTTGAAAGCAGAAAGTAAGGGTCTGGAGGAGGACCAGAGCTCTCCTGCAGCTGCAGGAGAGGTGCGAGGGCCACATGAAATTGCCTGGAGGGCCGGATTCGGCCCACGGGGCTTGTGTTTGACACCTGTGTGTTAGAGGATTACCTGCCAGTGGTCCATCTTGTCCTGGGGACAGCACTCCTACTTTGCCAGCTTTAAAGTCAGAATCCAGTCTAAACTGTTTTCTTTGTTGGGTGGAGAAGGCTTGTATCCTCAGTAAGATTTGTAATGCTGCTTTTGTGCTGGGTTAAGGTTTATAGTCACCTATTCTGCTGACCATTCCTCAGATCTTTGCTCTTTTGCAGATCAACAACCTCTTGACATATGACTTACCACTAATTCTTGAAGGCGTAATGGGGATTTTTTTTTTTTTTTTTTCATTTTGGATAAAATGAAGATATTTTTAAAAGGTTACTTTTGTGGGAAATAAAATTTAGCAAATGAAAAAAAAAATAGCATATACATTTGCTACACAAGTCATATTGCAATTGAATGTGATTAAAATTAACTTTCCTTTTTCAATCTGCACACCTGTAATCTTCTGTAAAATGCAATGCAATATGGCTACCTGGAGGTGTTCTGTACACAGATGGCGCATGGAACATCCACCAGATATGCCATTTCCTGCTTGTGTGATTGGCTTACTGATTTTCCCAGAAGTCTGCACTAAGATGCAAGTCAGATTTTGGGCATACCCTACAACAAAAATCTCATTGGTGAGATACTCCTAAAGGGAAATCGGGTCTAAAGAGATGCAGACCCTGACATTTTCCTCATTAAAACCCTGCAAGTGCAGCAGCTGACTGATAATTATAAAGTCACCCCTATTCACATTCAGTTCACACATGGACATAGACAAACAGCTATTTATTCTGAATACTAAAAGAAAGGAATCTGCAACAAAGATAGTCAAAATCCCTGTAATGTGCATACAGTAGATCACCCAGAGGGGAATGTTTTTTATTCTTAACAAAAGTGGAGGTACTCTTTAACCACTTGCCACCAAGTGGTTGTACTGGGGTGATACCTGCAGCTGCAGATTTCTTCAAGGCGCCATTTTTTGAAAATCAAAAGTATTCAATAACGCTTATCTTCGTGTTTTGAATGCTTTTGAGTGCAAAGGAGGGATTTTGGGTCTTATAGACCCCAGATCCCTCCATAAAGAGTACCTGTCACATGCCCATTGCATGTTTACATTCCTTGTGACAGCAATAACGGTGATCAAAAAAAAAAAAAAAACTTAAAACAAAAGTGTAAAAAGAAATAAAGAAAATTAATAATAATTGTTTGTTTTTTTTAAAATTGCCCCGTGCTAGCGCACAAAGGCAAAAACGCATGCGTCAGTCCCCCACACACGCAAACCATGATCATCCCACATGGAAAGGTCAGATCATGGGCAGTAATTCTAGCACTAGATCTCCTCTGTACATCTAAAGTGGTAACCTGTAATGGCTTTTAAAGTGTAGCCTGTTGATAGTAAAATGTACATAGATGTTTGCTGTTGTGCGCAATTTTAAAGTGGTTGTAAACCCTTCGGGGGAAGTTACACCTACAGGTAAGCCTAGATTAAGGCTTACCTGTAGGTGTTTGCAAAATCTCCTAAACCTACATGGTTTAGGAGATATTTGCCAAAATGAATACACCGTTGTCTACGGCGCAGGCACACTGAGAATCCCATTCATAAAACCGGCAGAGCCGGCTTTGATGGCACCGGCGCATGTGCGGAGTGACGTTTTTGCCGCTCCTGCCAGTCAAAGCGCCGGAGCGCCGATACCCGGAAGTAACCTTCCGGAGAGATGTCTGCAGCTGGAGGGGGAGACTAGGATGGCTTTGGGGGCTTCGATCTAAGGTAAGTAATGCATAATGAGCTAGTATCCTAGTCATACTAGCTCATTATGGCTTTGTCTTGCAGGTGTTTATTTAAAAAAAAAAAATATTTTCGGGTTTACAACCGCTTTTAAAGTCTTGACATGTTTGATATATATTTACTCGGCGTGACATCATCTTTTAATATTTTACAAACAATGGCTTATGCATTGTGTTTTTTTTGCATTTAAAATTTAAAAGTGTATTTTTTCCTAAAAATTGTGAAAAACCACTGCGCAAATACCGTAAAAAATTGCAAAACCCACCAATTTATTCTCTAGGGCCTCTGCTTTAAAAAAATATATTTATAATATTTGGGGTTCTAACTAATTTTCTAGAAAAAAAAAACCTTTTCTGGCTTTATTGCTTCCTGTGTCCCCTCTGGGTAGATAAACCCTCACTGACCTGGAACAAGCATGCAACAAGCCCCTAGGCCAGCACCTTTTTATAGCAAGTCATTCGTTTCCATGTTTACTGACCGTTTCCCATTGAGATGGATGCCCAGGTTAAATAATGGACAGATTTCTTTATCGTACACCACGGGACACAGAGCCAGTCATTACATAATGGGTTAAGGGTCACCAGCGATGATTGGACACTGGCACAACCAATGGAAGACAGTTCCCCTCCATATAACCCCTCCCATCAGGGAAGTACCTCAGTTTTTTCGCCAGTGTCGAAAGGTGTTGGACGCGTTAGGAGGTGCTAAAGGAAAGCTCTACCAAAGAGACCCTCTGGGGGTAAAAGAGCTATGCTTTCGGATCCATCCAAGACGCCTACAAATGAGCTGAATCTGGATGGGATCCGGGCCTCATCCATGAGGCGTCGCCTGTAATGTCTCTCTTCAGAGGACTGGGCTCTAAGATCCAGCACTTTCGCTATTTCGCTATAAAGTCCTGGTAAGAGTCTTGTACAAGGCCCAGGGGAGAGGTATCCTTTAAATAGGAACCCATATCCCTGAAGGTTGGCACACATAGCCCACCGTGAAGGGTGAAGTTTGGTATCTGTCTGAAAACTTTCAGCAGAAAAACCTGCGGCGTGGATAAGGTGAGATTAGAAGGTCCATAACTAGGTTGGGACCTTTTTCAAAAAAGTGGATGTCTTCTTTTTTTCCACCACTGGGGGGAGTAAAGAGCTGAATATACTCACCTCACTCTGTTCAGTGTCGGCTTCGGCGAAGTACACTGCTCGTCACCTCCGCTGCTGAGCTTGCTTGAGCTCCCCGCTCCTCCTTCCGGTGGCCGATACAGACACCTGCAGATGCAGGTAAGTGGGGACAGGGGCTGATGAGAGTCCTCTCTCACTATGGCCACCACCATAGCGCTAAAGGCCGCGCGCGCGGGAGCGCGCTTTATCGGAGGGGGGGGGGGGGCCGAAGGCGTGCGCGGGCACGTGGCGCGCGCAGGCACAGAAACGGCGCCAAATTTAAAAGACTGTCAGTGTAAAAAGCACTGCAGCAGCAAGCAAGCTCGTTAGTTCTCTTGTTCCTGGCAGAGAAACACAGCAGCTATACAGGGACGTAAGACTCCATGTGGTTGGATTGGGTACTTCCTAGAAGACATCCATGTTATGCATAGTTATGTGTTAAAAGTTGCATACTTAATGTATTTGCTAAACTGAACACGGTAGTATATGCATTTAGGTACCTTGTATTTTGTCTAAACAGTAAGTCTTCCAGGGGAAGTAATGCGGACAAAAAGAGATAAAAGAGCACCGCCGCCTGAGACAGGGGGCTCTAGCTGTGCTGACTCTGTACCTTCCTCTCCTGTGTTGCCAAAAGCACCTGTACAGGATGAGCCATTACCTCTGTCAGGTATGGCGGCTTCCCCAGTGAAGCCTGGGCCTGCATATGTCACTGAGGACACTTTATCAGCTGCCCTAAATAATCTGGAGGAGAAAATTGCTACTTTAATCGCTAAATCCTCTAAAAAGGACAATAAGCGAAGCAGATCTCCTCCAGTATTGGACCTCCCTTCAGAAGTACCTGAGGAGGAGGAGGATGAGGAGGAGGCTACATCAGCAGAGGATGAGGAGTCAGACGGATCAGGGATATCGGATGAGCCTTTTTCGGTATCCCAGATTTTAAAGTCACAGGTGCAATGCTATGCAGGAGCCGTGCGAGCTGCATTTAGGTTACCCTCTTTGGAGGTAACAGAATCACCTGTCTCCTCCCTAGGATCATTAAGATCCCTGCAAGGTGCATGCTCCTTCCCGGTTCATCCGTTACTAGAGGATCTATTCTACGCAGACTGGCAACATCCAGATAAGCGTTTTTCACCTCCAAAAAAGTTTAACATTCTTTATCCTATGGAGGAAAATTTTTTAAAGAAATGGAGCCTGCCTACGGTAGATGCGGCTATTTCTTGTGTAAATAAAAACCTGACATGTCCAGTGGATAATGTACAAGTGTTTAAAGATCCTTCTGAGAAGAAGTTGGAATCCTTACTGAAATCCTCCTTCCTTTTGGCCGGCTCAATTATCCAACCTGCAGTAGCAGCAGTCGGTATGTGTCAGGTCGTCAGCCAACAGGTAAAGCAGGGGCTGAAGGAGCTGCCTTCAGAGCAGGCTAAAAATTGGGAGAATTTGCCTAAAGCCTTATGCTTCACAGTGGATGCCATGAGAGATTCTATCATACAGGCATCACGCCTTACACTCCAGCTGGTACAGATGCGCAGAGTACTTTGGCTTAAGCATTGGTCAGCGGAAGCCCCATGCAAAAAGTTGTTGGCAAGTTTCCCGTTCCATGGCGAACGCCTTTTTGGGGAAGATTTAGAAAGATATATCCAAAAGATATCAAGTGGTAAAACGACACTTTTACCTGAGAGAAAGAAAAACAAGAGACCTTGTTTTAAACACACTCTCTCCCCAGCTCCCGGGAAATCTGACTCCAGCCAGTGGCGACGGCCTTTTCAGCCGCCCAAAAAAGCCAAAGAACAGGCTCAGAAGAACAAGAAGCCGTGGGGTTCAAGAGCTAGTAAGCAAGCCCCCAAAACCTCTCATTGAAGGGGCGCCCCCGCTCGGCCGAGTGGGGGGAAGGCTTCGTCAGTTCTCAGCGACTTGGCGGACAGAAACCCAGGACAAATGGGTGGTATCCACAATATCCTCAGGGTACAGACTGGAATTTCGAGAGATCCCATCTTCTCAATTCCGAAGTTCAAGACTCTTCAAGGATCCACAAAAAAGAGGATCCTTCTTCAAAGGTTTGAATCACTTAATAGCTCAAGGTGTGGTTACAGAGGTACCCCAAAAGGAGCAAGGTTCAGGTTTTTACTCAAACCTCTTTGTGATTCCAAAACTGAACGGAGAAGTCAGACCCATCCTGGATCTAAAAAATCTAAACCAGTTTCTGAACGTTCGCCATTTTCGAATGGAAACGATTCGATCCGTGGTCGCTACTTTAAAAGGCGGAGAATTCATTGCGTCCATAGATATCAAAGACGCATATCTACACATACCAATCCTCCCCGCTCACCAAAGATTCCTAAGGTTTGCGGTAGAAGATCGCCACTTTCAGTTTGTGGCCCTGCCATTTGGTGTAGCCACCGCGCCCAGAGTATTCACAAAGGTGCTAGCTCCTCTGTTAGCAAACCTAAGAACACGGGGCATTGCGGTAACAGCCTATCTAGACGATCTACTATTAATAGATCAGTCAAAGGAGGGATTGGATCACGCTGTAGACACTACAGTAGGATACCTGGAGCATTTAGGATGGATTATAAACTTACAAAAATCCTCTCTCCAGGCCCAAAGAAGGATAGTGTACCTGGGCATGATCATAGATACAGCCCAAAACAGGGTATACCTGCCAGAGCCAAAGATACAGTCTCTGAAAGACCTGATCCACAAGGTCAAAGCAAACAAGAGGCCGTCTATTCGCCTTTGCATGAGACTATTGGGAAAGGATGGTAGCCTCTTTCGAGGCGGTCCCTTACGCCCAGTTTCATTCGAGACTACTTCAAGGCAATATTTTAGCCTCCTGGAACAGAAAGAGCCAAGCTCTGGATATACCCATGCGCCTGTCCTCACAAGTACGCCACAGCTTCAATTGGTGGCTAGAAGCCAGGAATTTACGGAAGGGAAAGTCCTTCCTCCCAGTGGCCTGGAAGGTGGTATCTACGGATGCCAGCCTATCGGGCTGGGGTGCAGTATTCGAGGAGGCTTCTACCCAGGGAACCTGGGCCAAGACTCAGGGGATCCTGCCCATCAATGTGCTAGAGATCCGGGCGGTATATCTAGCCCTCAAAACCTGGACATACAGGTTACAGGGCTACCCAGTTCGGGTTCAATCCGACAATGCTACGGCAGTAGCTTACATCAATCACCAAGGAGGCACCCACAGTCGGGCAGCCCAAAGAGGTGAACCGGATCTTGGCATGGGCAGAAGAGCATGTACCTTGCATCTCTGCAATCTTCATTCCAGGGATAGAAAACTGGCAAGCAGACTACCTGAGTCGTCAGCAGCTGCTACCAGGAGAGTGGTCTCTTCACCCAGAGATCTTTCAGGCCATATGTCTGAGATGGGGAAACCCAGATGTAGACCTGCTAGCTTCCAGGTTCAACAAGAAATTGGACAACTTTGTGTCCAGAACGAGAGATCCTCTAGCCTACGGGACAGACGCTCTAATAACTCCATGGAATCAGTTCTCACTGATCTATGCATTTCCTCCGATCCCTCTTCTACAAAGACTGCTTCGCAGGATCAAGGAGGAGGGAATACCAGTAATCCTAGTGGCCCCAAACTGGCCCAGGAGGCCTTGGTATGCCGAGATCGTAAAAATAGCGATAGGAAGGCCCTGGAAACTTCCACTTCGACACGACCTGTTGTCACAGGGTCCAGTATTCCACCCTTCCTTACAAAGGCTAAATTTGACGGCCTGGCTGCTGAGACCCACATTTTGAAAAAGAGAGGGGTCTCTGGCCTGGCTCTTTCTACGCTCATTAATGCTAGAAAGCCAGCCTCCAGACTCATCTATCATAGAGTCTGGAAAGCATACGTTTCCTGGTGTGAATCCAGAAGTTGGAATCCTCTGAAATATGAAATAAGTAGGATTCTTGCTTTTTGCCAGTTAGGAGTGGATATGAAATTAGCCCTTAGCACCATCAAAGGGCAAATATCGGCTCTATCAGTCTTCTTTCAGAGACCATTGGCATCTCACTCCCTAGTTCGGACATTCATTCAGGGGGTACTGAGGATAAATCCTCCAGTCAGGTCTCCCTTGTGTCCATGGGATTTGAATTTGGTATTGTCAGTGTTGCAAAAGCAACCTTTTGAACCTATTCGCCATATTCCTTTAATTATATTAAGTAGGAAATTGGCCTTTCTGATTGCTATAGCTTCTGCTAGGAGAGTATCAGAGCTAGCAGCTCTTTCTTGTAAAGAGCCTTATCTAATTTGTCACAAGGACAAGATCGTACTACGACCCCATCCGGCTTTTCTGCCTAAGGTGGTGTCGGCTTTTCACTTGAATCAAGACATTGTTCTGCCTTCCTTTTTTCCAAACCCGCGGACGGCGGGGGAAAAATTATTACACTCTCTAGATCTAGTGAGAGCGGTAAGGGTGTATCTGCAAGCAACCGCTCAGATACGTAAAACAGATGTTTTGTTTATTTTACCAGATGGTCCCAAGAAGGGCCAAGCGGTATCAAAATCCACCATTTCCAGGTGGATTAGACAAGTAATTGTTCAAGCTTATGGTTTAAAGAACAGGACTCCTCCTTTTCCTGTTAAGGCGCACTCTACCAGGGCGATAAGTGCTTCATGGGCAGTGCACCACCAGGCTTCGATGGCTCAGATCTGTAAGGCTGCAACTTGGTCCTCAGTCCATACATTTTCCAAATTCTATCAAATAGATGTGAAAGGACATGAGGATTCCGCATTCGGGCGAAGTGTGCTGCAGGCAGCAGTATAGGGCTTCTGGTCCGCAAGCGGTCGGTTTGATCTGTGTCTCCCCCCCTTCATATGAGCATTGCTCTGGGACGTCCCATTATGTAATGACTGGCTCTGTGTCCCGTGGTGTACGATAAAGAAAATAGGATTTTTATAACAGCTTACCTGTAAAATCCTTTTCTTGGAGTACACCACGGGACACAGAGGTCCCACCCTTCTTATGGGAACCTTACTGCTTTGCTACAAAACTGAGGTACTTCCCTGATGGGAGGGGTTATATGGAGGGGAACTGTCTTCCATTGGTTGTGCCAGTGTCCAATCACCGCTGGTGACCCTTAACCCATTATGTAATGACTGGCTCTGTGTCCCGTGGTGTACTCCAAGAAAAGGATTTTACAGGTAAGCTGTTATAAAAATCCTATTTTTTTGATTTTTTTCACTGATTGTCTGTCATCATGATCACATGAACCCATCTGCATAGCTCCTGATCATTAGTGTGAAACCAACTCTTTCAGTGACAGCGCAGTCTCAGAACTTCTTCTTTCCCAGTGGATCATAGGTTTACATTCCATCAGTAAAGGGCATTTTTCTGAGAAATGTACATTTGGCCCTAAACGGATCGAAATTCAACCGGTTCAGCAGGGACTGGCCAATTTTTGATCTGTGTGTGGCCATCCCCATTCAATAGAAGTCAATCATTAGATCAACTTCTGGCAAATGGACATTCTGGAAAACTTTTGTTGAGCAGTGGCTGCAGCCTCTGATTAGTGTATTCTGACAGTGTCCAGAATACATTTTCCTGGCGGCTGAACTAAAAAAAACGAACTAACCGTGTAGAGTCAGCTTTAGTCTACAGATTACAGGTGGAAAGCGGATAACTCCTGCCAGGTTTAACAAGAGTCAATTTAAAGTGATTGTAAAGTCCTATTATTTTTTTTCTATAAAAATAACAAACATGTCTTACCTGCCCTGTGTAGTGGATTTGCACAGAGTACCCCAGATCCTCCTCTTCTGTGCTCCTGGCCCTCCCTCCTGTTGAGTGCCCCCACAGCAAGCAGCTTGTTATGGGGGCACCCGAGCCGAGTCACAGCTCCGTGTGTCCATTCAGACACGGAGCTGCGGTTCGGCCCCGCCTTCTCTCTCTCCTGATTGGCTAACTTTGACAACAGTGGGAGCCAATGGCACCACTACTCGGTCAATCAGGAGGGAGAGTCCCGGACGGCCGAGAGACACTCGTGCACATCGCTGAAAAGAGATGGGCTCAGGTAAGTATTAGGGGGCTAAAGGGGGCTGCTGTACACAGAAGTATTTTTATCTTAATGCATAGGATACATTAAGATAAAAAACCCTCTGACTTTACAACCCCTTTAACCTCCCTGGCGGTATTCCTGAGTGTGGTTTGGGGTTAAATTTCATTACCTTTAGCGGGATTGTATTGCAGGATCCAGGAAGAGGTTACTTGCCTTGTCCCCTGGATCCTGCGATGTCCCCCCGCTGTGCCCGCGGGCTTTGTCCTCCACCCGATGCCTCTGTGTGCCAGGCTCCGTTCCCTGCGAGCATCGTGACGCACGGGGGGGGGGGGGGGGAGCCTGGCGGCAAATTCAAAAATGACAAAATTCATAATACAATACAGTACACTGTAATCTTACAGATTACATTACTGTATGAAGTTATTTCATATCCCCTTTGTCCCTAGTGTTTTGTCCAGTGCCCTGCATGCAGTTTTATATTATATATATATATATATATATATATATATATATATATATATATATATATATATATATATATATATACTGTTCTTTCTGCCTGGAAACTTGAGATTGTTCATAGCAACCAAAAAGTGTCCCTTTGCCCTGGTTCACACTGGTGCGTTTTGACATGCGATTTGGCATGTCAAAACGGCGGTATTTGCCGCAAATTGCCGGCAATGGCACCGTCCTATTTGGTGCGCCGCCGCATCTGCGGCGCTGCACCGATTTCAAAAAGTAGTTTCTGTACTACTTTTTGCGATTTTTGGCCCGCGATTTACATTGACATCTGTGCAGAAACCTGCACAGATGTCCCTGTAATCGCGTCCGAAATCAGGACTGACCAGCGGGAGTGAAATCGTGCGAGTTCAGCTGAACTCGCACGGCTTCACTCTCGCAGCCCAGTGTGAATCTGGGCTTTATGTCAAAAGTGGTTTGAGACCAGCTAGAAAACAGCGATAGTAAATAAGAACACTTGCAGAATTGAGCGATGGTGAATAGTGGGGAAATTAATTTTATTATAATTATTATATTATTATTTTTTATAATTATTTATAGTTATATTATAATTAATGATTTTGTGATTCAAACTTTATCATACCCGGGATGTCTACTAGACTCTTGTTTGGACAGATTTAAGTGTGTTATTACTAAGAATTACAGGCCTAAAATATAAAATGCCAAATTTCTATGCAAAACAATTGTACCGCTTTGAGATGCAAAAATTTACATAATCATACCGCCAGGGTGGCTTTACACTGGATGCAGTCCAGTCTGTTTTTATTCTGCATCAAAAACGCATGGACAGTGTTTAACATTTTTTCCAATGGCTCTAGTTCACACTAGAGCAGTGTAGCGCAGTCAACAAAATAACTCCTTCAGAATGCAGCAACATGCATCAAAACCGCACCAGAATGTACATGTCCTCAATTAAGAGGAAGAAAAAAAAAAAAGGATAAAGCACCAGAACGCATGAAAAATGCACATGCAAGAAGCACATTTGGGATGCAGAATTTGTTGTGTGAACCAAACCTATAAATCAATTGAGCATTGTAGAAAAATCCTATTGGTTGTAGTTACTGTTCAGGTAATTAGACAGCGGGGGAGCTGTGGCTGCCTGAATACAATAACCAGCACTGGATATTTCTCCATCCACGCTGCTGCAGGCTGCTGGTTCCACATTAGAACCAAGATTAACATCCTCTGCATGGGGCATTATAGATAGGGGAATCTTTTGTTTCCAAGAAATACAGGTCCTTCTCAAAAAATTAGCATATTGTGATAAAGTTCATTATTTTCTGTAATGTACTGATAAACATTAGACTTTCATATATTTTAGATTCATTACACACAACTGAAGTAGTTCAAGCCTTTTCTTGTTTTAATATTGATGATTTTGGCATACAGCTCATGACAACCCAAAATTCCTATCTCAAAAAATTAGCATATCATGAAAAGGTTCTCTAAACGAGCTATTAACCTAATCATCTGAATCAACTAATTAACTCTAAACACCTGCAAAAGATTCCTGAGGCTTTTAAAAACTCCCAGCCTGGTTCATTACTCAAAACCGCAATCATGGGTAAGACTGCCGACCTGACTGCTGTCCAGAAGGCCATCATTGACACCCTCAAGCAGGAGGGTAAGACACAGAAAGAAATTTCTGAACGAATAGGCTGTTCCCAGAGTGCTTATAACATAAACAATAAATAGATTGAGCGCACTCTGGATTAGGGTATAAAAAGTAACTCAACATATAAAAAGAACTGACAGAGTAGGAATGGAAACTAAACTCAGCTGTATAAAACCACACACTTAAAGTCCATAACATTTAGTCCATGTGTGAAATAACATAAAAACTATCCGCAGGGAAGGCTGCCAGCTTGCAGATGGAAGTAATCTGAAACAAGACAGGGAGAGGAAAAAAGCAGCGCCTTCTAAGCGTAGTGGTCTGAGAAATTTATTAGGAGATTAAATGATACAGCAACAAGAGATACACTCACAAACGAGTATAATCTAAGGCTTATCTGTAAATTTTGTCATCCGCTCGTCCCGGAGGCTGCATATCCTGATGTTGGAAGCTGAAATCCCAGGTTGTTCTCTATGATGTAGTTGTGGTAGACGGAACTCCACACTCGCGGCCGCGGAGATGGGGAACAAACTTCCCTGGGACACTGCTGAAGGAATCGTCACTTCCGGGTAGGAGGTCAGCGGGGGTTGCACGCGTTCGAAGCATGCGTGCTTCTTCATCAGGCTCATAGGGGCCATCTTGGAGTGGGGCAATTTATACCACACTACAGTATAATTCGATTGGCTGACACAGTTGCCATAGGAATAGATACAAGACGCGGCCAAGGGACATAGCCTGGCGCTGATAATCTGGATTCAGATAGTGCTGATTGGAGTGTTTTCTATATATAATATGTAAATAATACATGTAAAGGACGAAAAAGAAAAAGAAAAACTATAAAGGCTCACTGGAATAAAATAAAATTAAATTGATATTGAGGGTGAATATTAAAATAAAAATAAATATAAATATAAGTATAAATCGTAACAGGTATATATAAAAACAGACACTCAAGGTGCACTGCTATAATATCAATAAAATATCAATAAAATATTAATAAAATATGGGTATCCAGAATTTTACTATAACTTCCCCTAAAAATCCCATTAAAGTCATTCAATACATCATAGGGAAAAAATTAAAAATAATCAGAATGAAAATTAATAGAGTAGTAGGTTAATCTATAATATCTAATCAATATCAGTATGCATGAGCTAGCGCTTGCATTCCTGATATGGAAGCAGGCGGTTACCACTAGGAACCACCCCATTTTTTGGTATTATCCAATAAACTCAATGAACTCAATGTAGGCACCCTCATAGACCATAAAAATGTCCATGAGCAGGATGCCACCAAAGGAGGATGTAATATACCTATAATAAATATACTGGGTGACACTGTATTATAAAAGTATATTGATTTCAATGCCCTCATTGAGGCCCCCAGGCGAGAGGCTATCTAAGGTGTAGATCCAGTAATTTTCCCTCTCACATAGCCTCTTGTAGCGTTCTGCTTTGGGCAAGTTTTTGGAGACGGCCTCTATAACCCAAACACGTAGCCCCTCCGAGGACTGCTGATGAAATTCTTTAAAATGCCTTACAACACTGTATTTTTCTAGACCCTTCTCCACAAAATTACGGTGCTCCCCAAACCTTTTGCGGAGGGTACGAATAGTGCGGCCTACATAAAGTAGGCCACAGGGGCACGTGAGACAGTAGACCACATACTCAGAAGAGCACGTGAAAAAGTCAGGTATGGTATATTTTTTATCCTTACACGTAAACTCTTTTTGTCTATGAGTGACATGTTTACAAGTAAGACAAAGGGCTTTCCTACATTGAAACATCCCCTTTACATTGAAAAATGTCAAAGAGGTGCTAGCAGTAGGCCCTAATCGTTGGATTTTACTTGGAGCTATTCGTGCCTTCAGGTTTTTAGCTCTTCTATAACTGACTATTGGTCTTTCAGAGAGTGTTGATTTGAGGTGGGGATCCTCACTCAAAATGGACCAATGTTTGACCAGGATCCTTTCCATTCGTCTAAATTGACTGGAATTGAGTAACAAACCTGACCTGTTGCAAGTTGTCATCTGTGGTAGTAGTCCTGTCACTTCTAACCTCAGTATTGAGGTAATGTTGGAAAGCTCCCTCCACTAAATCACCAGAGTGCTGTATCAAGGCACCTCAGTGGGAAGTCTGTGGGAAGGAAAAAGTGTGGCAGAAAACGCTGCACAACGAGAAGAGGTGACCGGACCCTGAAGAAGATTGTGGAGAAGGACCGATTCCAGACCTTGGAGGACCTGCGGAAGCAGTGGACTGAGTCTGGAGTAGAAACATCCAGAGCCACCGTGAACAGGCGTGTGCAGGAAATGGGCTACAGGTGCCGCATTCCCCAGGTCAAGCCACTTTTGAACCAGAAACAGCGGCAGAAGCGCCTGACCTGGGCTACAGAGAAGCAGCACTGGACTGTTGCTCAGTGGTCCAAAGTACTTTTTTCGGATGAAAGCAAATTTTGCATGTCATTCGGAAATCAAGGTGCCAGAGTCTGGAGGAAGACTGGGGAGAGGGAAATGCCAAAATGCCTGAAGTCCAGTGTCAAGTACCCACAGTCAGTGATGGTCTGGGGTGCCATGTCAGCTGCTGGTGTTGGTCCACTGTGTTTTATCAAGGGCAGGGTCAATGCAGCTAGCTATCAGGAAATTTGGGAGCACTTCATGCTTCCATCTGCTGAAAAGCTTTATGGAGATGAAGATTTCATTTTTCAGCACGACCTGGCACCTGCTCACAGTGCCAAAACCACTGGTAAATGGTTTACTGACCATGGTATTACTGTGCTCAATTGGCCTGCCAACTCTCCTGACCTGAACCCCATAGAGAATCTGTGGGATATTGGGAAGAGAAAGTTGAGAGACGCAAGACCCAACACTCTGGATGAGCTTAAGGCCGCTATCGAAGCATCCTGGGCCTCCATAACACCTCAGCAGTGCCACAGGCTGGTTGCCTCCATGCCACGCCGCATTGAAGCAGTCATTTCTGCAAAAGGATTCCCGACCAAGTATTGAGTGCATAACTGAACATAATTATTTGAAGGTTGACTTTTTTTGTATTAAAAACACTTTTCTTTTATTGGTCGGATGAAATATGCTAATTTTTTGAGATAGGATTTTTGGGTTTTCATGAGCTGTATGCCAAAATCATCAATATTAAAACAAGAAAAGGCTTGAACTACTTCAGTTGTGTGTAATGAATCTAAAATATATGAAAGTCTAATGTTTATCAGTACATTACAGAAAATAATGAACTTTATCACAATATGCTAATTTTTTGAGAAGGACCTGTAAATCTAGTGAGTGAAATTTCCCTATTTAATCTCCCTCGGTGTATTGAAAATGTAAAACAAATATTTAATTGGTTTATATTGGCAGAAATACTTCCTACAAATCCTTTTGTGTGGAGCTAATTATTTTCCAAGAATAAAAAAGGGAGCGGAACGGGCAGACCCACGTAGGATAATGTTTACCTTCTCATTAATGACGAGCAGCCTAGATGTTGCACAATATTATTAATCTTTAGAGCAAGAGCTTCAGCATTCCCAGCGCTGTGTTTTTGGTTGTTTCACAAAGCAGAAATTCCAGATCATCCATTTCCTGAAATACAGCATTGGCATGTTTGTCTTGCACCAATACTGCTTATACAATTTTTGTCTGCCATATTACAGTGCCTTGAAAAAGTATTCCCCTAACTAGATTTTAGTTAGGGGTATCAAAGTAAAGGGGGTGAATACAAATGCACACCACACTTTTTCACATTTATTTGTAAAAAAAAAATGAAAACCATTTATCATTTTCCTTCCACTTCACAATTATGTGCCACTCAAATCCCAATAAAATACTGTCATGGATATGCATTAATGTCTGTCTGCCATCTTACCTTCCTCCTCATGTGTTCATCTAGAGACCAGACCTCCTTCACCTGGCTTCCTTTATAATCTCCTCCCAGCCTGACTCCACCCCAGGCCCTATCACTGAACACTATATTAACCTGTGCACTGCAAGCCTGCTTTGCTGATCAACGTGTTTGTTAGGCATTGTGTGTTTGGGTTCCTGCCTGCCGTGTGCTACGTCTGTCTCTCTGTTACGTTATTGGCTTGTCCCCGACTATCCCTGTCTGCTCGTGACCCTTGACCTTCGGCTCGTTCTTCGTTATCCTTGTCTGCTTGTGGCCCCTGACCTTCAGCTTGTTATTCGGTTCTCTCTATCGTGTGCTGCTGCTTCCTCTCTTTTCCCCTTATCCTACGGGGCGTGAGCTAGGAAACTCCAGGGGCCGCGACCTGGTCCCAGCCTGCAGCGTAACATCCTCACCACTAGAGGCCCTGGAGAAGACCAGCTGGGTCTTAGACTCCACGCCCTGGGGAATCTTGGCTCTCGCTTCCGTTGGGATCCCGGTTGTGCTCCTCTGGTCCCGCTTTCCACAACCACCCAGTTTCCTATCCGCAGAAGCCAGCCATAGGGTTCACTACCTCGCGGTGCACTCCTGTCCCCCTACGGTGTGCATCTGTCACCTGGCCACAGGTGACCCTGACAGTTTGATCAGCCATGAACCCGGCTGACATCCCGCTTCCCGCGGATGATCCATTGCAGGGCATAGTTCGCAGACTTGAGACCCAGGAATCAAATCAGACCCAGGTGATGCGATTCCTCCAGGATCTGGCTTCTCGATTCGAGCAGCTTCAGGTCTCCTTGGGAACCCCGAATCCGCAACCCCAAGTACAACCAGCGGCTGTACCTATCGCACCAGTCGCAGCCTCACACTCACTAAGATTGCCAGCTCCGTTCCGTTTCTCTGGGGACTCCAAGGCCTGCAGGGGGTTTCTCAGCCAATGCACTATTCATTTTGAGCTTCAGCCTCAAAGCTTCCTGTCTGACCGGGCTAAGGTAGCCTATATCATTTCCCTCCTCACCGGTGAAGCTTTGGCCTGGGCTGCCCCCCTGTGGGAGAGGAACGATCCGGTGGTTTCCAGTCTGTCCGAATTCTTGAAGCTCTTTCGTAATATCTTCGAAGAGCCGGCTCGGGCTTCTTCAGCTTCTAGTGCTGTCTTACGTCTTCGCCAAGAATCTAGTTCAGTGGGGCAATATGCTCTTCAGTTCCGTATCCACACAGCTGAATTGAGCTGGAATAATGAGGCCCTGGTCGCTACCTTTTTACATGGCCTCTCTGACCGAGTGAAAGACGAATTAGCGGGAAGAGCCATTCCCGTCGGTCTGGACGATGTAATTTCATTATGCAACCAGATCGACATTCGTTTTCAAGAGAGGTCCTTAGAAAAAAGACGCCAGCACTCTCTGGGTCCTAGCCAGTCTGAGCTCCCCTCCCTTCATTCCGTGGAGCATCCTCTACCTGCTGAAGAACCTATGCAGCTGGGCCGGACCAGACTAACCCCCGAAGAACGTGCTAGGCGCAGAACTCTGGGCTTGTGCCTCTATTGTGGGGGCAAGGGTCATTTTCGTGACTCCTGCTCGCTTCGTCCGGGAAACGCTTGGGTCTAATACATTTGGAAGGTGGAGTATTGGACCCAGAAACATCACCTTCTCGCCTGCTCTTGCCGGTGTTCCTTCATGTAGGCACTTCTCCTCAGTCAACCCTTGCATACCTGGATTCCGGGGCTGCCGGCAATTTTATGGATTGGAGAACTGCTTCTTCTATGAAGCTTACCCTTTCACCTCTCACTACCCCATTGGTAGTCTCGGCAATTGATGGCACTGTTCTCCCAGGGGGCCCTATTCGCTTCCAGACGCTACCCATTAGGATGTCGGTAGGGATTCTCCACCAGGAGTGGATATCCTTTCTTATTCTACCCAAGGCCTCTACCCCAGTTGTATTGGGCCTCCCTTGGCTACAGCTCCACTCTCCACATGTGGACTGGGTCTCTGGGCAGATCCTGGCCTGGGGTTCCTCATGTTTCTCGTCGTGTCTTCTCAAGGTGACCCCCAAGGAGAGTCTTCCGGTTGCTGCCACTTCTGTTTCTTCTGATCTTCCCGCCGCATACAGCGATTACCGGGATGTGTTCTGTAAAAAATCAGCTGAGGTGCTTCCTCCCCACAGGTCTTTTGACTGTGCTATTGATCTTGTCCCCGGAGCAACTCTACCCAGGGGTCGTACCTACCCTCTGTCCATCCCAGAGACCCAGGCCATGTCGGAGTATGTAGCAGAGAATCTGGAGAGAGGTTTCATCCGGAAATCCTCATCGCCTGCAGGGGCAGGGTTCTTTTTTGTTGCCAAAAAGGATGGTACCTTAAGACCCTGCATCGATTATCGGGGTTTAAATGCGGTTACTATTAAAAATCGATACCCCTTACCCTTAATATCTGAGCTATTCGATAGGTTGAAGGGTGCCTCCATTTTCACCAAGTTGGATCTCAGAGGCGCGTACAATCTCATTCGAATACGGGAGGGTGACGAATGGAAGACTGCATTCAACACTAGAGACGGGCATTACGAATATCTGGTGATGCCTTTTGGTCTGTGTAATGCTCCAGCCGTGTTTCAAAACTTTGTCAATGAAATCTTCAGAGATCTGCTGTACCAGTTTGTTGTCATCTATCTGGATGACATTCTGATCTTTTCTGAGAATCTGCTCGTCCACAGAAACCATGTCCGCACTGTACTTCAACGTCTTAGAGAGAACAATCTCTATGCCAAGCTGGAGAAATGTTCCTTTGAATGTTCTGAGGTCCTGTTTTTGGGGTGCTTCGTCTCATGTTCGGGGCTTCGTATGGACCCTGGGAAGGTCTTGGCTATCACCAACTGGCCTCTTCCTGCTAGCCTCAAGGCCACACAGCGCTTTCTTGGCTTCACTAATTATTATAGGCAGTTCATAAGGAATTACTCTTCCATTGCCGCGCCTATTATCGCTTTGACCAAGAAGGGTGTGAATGCCAGAGACTGGCCTCCCGAAGCTGTCTCTGCATTTCACAACCTGAAACAGGCCCTTGTTTCTAGCCCCCTCTTGAGGAGACCAAATCCTGGGAATACATTTTTTATTGAAGTGGACGCTTCCTCAATGGGGGTGGGAGCTGTGCTTCTTCAAATCTTTGAGAAGAGACGCCAACCATGTGCGTTCTTCTCCAAAAAAAATTCTCAGGCAGAGAGGAATTATGCCATCGGTGATCGGGAACTTCTCGCAATTAAATTGGCGTTAGAGGAGTGGCGTCATCTCTTGGAGGGTTCCCCTCACTCCATAACGATCTTTACCGATCACAAGAATTTACAGTATCTACAGAATGCTAAACGTCTGAATCCTAGACAGGCCAGGTGGAGTCTCTTCTTTGCCCGTTTTAATTTCACGATTACCTACAAACCTGGTTCCTGCAACGGTCGGGCTGATGCGCTCTCTAGGTCATTTGACACTTTGGACGAGGAGTCCGCCCCTGAACCTGAGCCGATCATTCCCACCTCATGCATTGTTGCCCACTCTACCACCCTGAAGTCTAAAATTCCGCCTGGTAAGACCTTTGTCCCCACTGAGCTAAGAGCTAAGATCCTTCGTTGGGGACATGATTCCAAGGTGGCAGGGCATTCTGGATTCCTCCGATCCTTCCTACTCATCAGTCGTCACTACTGGTGGCCTAATCTCCGCTCAGACGTCAAAGACTACGTTAAAGCTTGTCATGTCTGTGCTCTGTCCAAATCCTCCACACAAGCTCCTGCTGGTCTCCTCATGCCCTTGCCCATTCCTAAGGAACCCTGGGTCCATATTGCCATGGATTTTATCACCGATCTCCCACTGTCTGAGAATAATACAGTCATTTGGGTGGTAATCGATCGATTCTCCAAGATGGCTCATTTTGTTCCTCTTCCTGGTCTTCCTTCTGCCCCTGCCTTGGTTCCCATTTTCATTCGGGAAATTCTCCGCCTACATGGGGTCCCTTCTCATATTGTTTCCGACAGGGGAGTCCAATTCACGTCTCGTTTTTGGAGAGCCTTTTGCAAATCCCTCAATATTGTCTTGGATTTTTCTTCTTCTTACCATCCCCAATCCAATGGACAGACTGAGAGGGTTAATCAGGAGTTAGAGGTCTTTCTTCGCACCTTTTGTGTCTTCTCACCATGACGATTGGTCCTCTCTACTCCCGTGGGCAGAATTCTCCCATAACAATCATGTGAATACCAGTTCGCAGAAGACACCCTTTTTCACAGTTTATGGAAAACACCCTCAACTTCCTCTTCCCATGATCTGTTCTCCAGACATTCCATCTTTGGCTTCGGTTCAGGAGTCTCTCAATTCCGTTTGGGGTCACGTTCATGATTCCCTCCGGGCAGCTGCTGAAAAATTCAAAGACTTTGCCGACCGCCGCAGGCGTAAACCGCCTTCTCTTCAGCCAGGGGACAAAGTCTGGCTCTCTACCAGGAACATCAAGCTCCGAGTTCCTTCTCTGAAGTTTGCTCCACGATTCATCGGTCCATACACGGTAACTGCTAAACTGAATCCGGTTTGTTTCAAACTCCAGATTCCTAAGAGCCTTAAAATCACTAACTCCTTTCATGTTGCTCTTCTAAAGCCTTTAGTCCTCAATAAATTCTCTCGTCCTCTCCCTACCATGGCGCCTGTCTCTGAGGATAATCAGGAGTACGAGATCAGTCAAATTCTGGACTCCCGACTCTGTAAAGGCGTTCTTCAGTACCTCGTTCATTGGAAAGGGTTTGGTCCTGAGGAGAGGTCTTGGATCACTGCATCTGAGGTCTTTGCACCTCGTCTGTTAAAGGAGTTTCATCTGAAGTTTCCCTCTAAACCTGGGCCCAGGCGGGGAAGGGGGAGGCCTCGTAAGAGGGAGGGTACTGTCATGGATATGCATTAATGTCTGTCTGCCATCTTACCTTCCTCCTCATGTGTTCATCTAGAGACCAGACCTCCTTCACCTGGCTTCCTTTATAATCTCCTCCCAGCCTGACTCCACCCCAGGCCCTATCACTGAACACTATATTAACCTGTGCACTGCAAGCCTGCTTTGCTGATCAACGTGTTTGTTAGGCATTGTGTGTTTGGGTTCCTGCCTGCCGTGTGCTACGTCTGTCTCTCTGTTACGTTATTGGCTTGTCCCCGACTATCCCTGTCTGCTCGTGACCCTTGACCTTCGGCTCGTTCTTTCGTTATCCTTGTCTGCTTGTGGCCCCTGACCTTCAGCTTGTTATTCGGTTCTCTCTATCGTGTGCTGCTGCTTCCCCTTTTTTCCCCTTATCCTACGGGGCGTGAGCTAGGAAACTCTAGGGGCCGTGACCTGGTCCCAGCTTGCAGCGTAACATCCTCACCACTAGAGGCCCTGGAGAAGACCAGCTGGGTCTTAGACTCCGCGCCCTGGGGAATCTTGGCTCTCGCTTCCGTTGGGATCCCGGTTGTGCTCCTCTGGTCCCGCTTTCCACAACCACCCAGTTTCCTATCCGCAGAAGCCAGCCATAGGGTTCACTACCTCGCGGTGCACTCCTGTCCCCCTACGGTGTGCATCTGTCACCTGGCCACAGGTGACCCTGACAAATACATTTTACGTTTTTGGTTGTAATATGTCAAAATGTGGAAAATTTCAAGGGGTATGAATACCTTTTCAAGGCACTGTGTGTGTGTGTGTGTGTGTGTGTGTGTAATTAATAAATATATATACACATACACATACACACACACACACACACACACACACACACACACACACACACACACACACACACACACCAACAAAAAATTGCACAAAGTTCAAACTTCAAGAAATAAAGTAAAAATTCCACAAATCTAATGCTTAAAGAAGGCTATATAATGATTGTTATGTGCCTTGTATGGGCAAAGCAGAGGTTTACTTTTAAATTGTATCTAAACCCTGAAATAAAATAGTGTTTTGCAGCTTAACTGCTTCAATACAGGGCACTTTCACACCCTTCCTGCCCAGGCCAATTTTCAGCTTTCAGCGCTAAATGACAATAAGCTATGAATAAGCACTGAACTACAGTGTGAAACGCGTCAGTTTGCATCTGTTTTTTTGCTGTGGCATGTATTTTGGTGATTTGATTTTACAATAAAAGGAACTATTTTTGAAGTGCGGCTGTCCAAACTTTCTTCAATTTCCGCTGACTGACAATTGAGCGGTCATGCAGCGCTGTGCCCAAACAACATTTTTATTGTTTTTTTTGGTGGTATGTAATCAACACTGGGTTTGTATTTTTTTGCTAAAAAAAAAAAAAAAGACCAAATAAAAAAAGATTTTCTTAGTTTCTGTAATAACATTTTGTAAGTAATTTTTCCCCTTCACTGATGTGTGCTCATGAGGTGGCACTGATGAGGAGGCACTAATATTCAGCACTGATGGGCACTGGGAGGTGGCACTTATGGGCATGGATAGGTGGCACTGATGAGCACTGAAAGGCAAAACTGACTGGCATCACTGATGGGCACTGATTGGCTTTACTGCTGGGCTCTAAATGGCATCACTGCTGGGTACTGACTGGCAACTTTAGGTTGCACATTAGCTGTCCGGGGAACTGTGTCAATGCTTTTGCAAAGTAAATTTTTTGACAACTTTGATCTTTCATGAATCCTTTTCTTTGCTGACTTGCTTAGAATATTGTTTTCTAGCAAAAATGATCTTATGTGATCTTTTATCAAACTCTTGCGCATCTTCCCTACTGTAGATGTTAGACTTGCAAGACTGTATTTACTTGGTAAAGACTTTGATCTCTTTTTAAATATAGGCACTACAATGGTCTGGTGCAGATTCATTGGTACCACGCCAATCATTAAAGAGTCTCTAAAAACTAGAAACAATGGTTTGAAATAACAGAGCTCAACTCTTTGAGGACACATGGGTGTATGCCATCTGATCCAGATGCTTTATTCCTCTTTACTGTATATTGTCTAACTGTTTTTGGAACATATCCATTTTGAAGCTGTGGCAATACTATTCTGATTATGGACATGACCTCCACCATTTTCCTTTGTATAAGAAAGTATTTAATAGATTTGCCTTTACTTTGTCCCCAGTCACACAACAATGAGTAAGGGGCCAACATGCTCATAGCTGATCATTTTACTATTAATATATTTTTTTTTTAAATTGGGGTGCTGTCTTACTCTCTTTTTGTGATCTGTAGTTTTGTTTTAAATTTTTTGATCTGGATTTCCTTTTTTCATCTTTTGCTATGTTCATTGTAACTTTCAAATGATGAAAGTGTTTTTCATTTTTAGATTTTTTTTAAATGCCATTTTCTTTTTAACATTGCATTTGGGGCACACGGGTTTTACTTGAAGCTATTAACCACTTGCTTACTGGGCACTTAAACACCCCTCCTGCCCAGACCAATTTTCAGCTTTCAGTGCTGTCACAATTTGAATGACAATTACTTAGTCATGCAACACTGTACCCAAATGATTTTTTTGTCCCTTTTTTCCCACAAATAGAGCTTTCTTTTGGTGGTATTTGATCACCTCTGGGTTTTTTATTTTTTGCGCTATAAATGAAAAAAGACCGAAAATTTTGAAAAAAAACGAATTTTTCTTAGTTTCTGTGATAAAATTTTGCAAATTAATAATTTTTCTTCATAAATTTTGGCCACAATTTATACTGCTACATATCTTTGATAAAAATAACCCCAAATTTTTGGAAATTATTTGGTCTGTGTGAAAGTTTTAGAGTCAACAAGCTATAGTGCAAATCATAAAAAAATTATCACATCTGATGTACTGGCGGCCTATCTCATTTCTTGAGACCCTAAAATGCCAAGAAAGTACAAATGCCCCCCAAATAACCCCTTTTTGGAAAGTAGACATTCCAAGGTATTTAGTAAGAGGCATGGTGAGTTATTTGAAGTTGTAATTTTTTTCCCACGATTCTTTGCAAAATTACGATTTTTTTGTTTTGTTTTGTTTGTTTTTTCTCAATTTTTATTGTAATAGCTTATTCCTCTCACATGGCATGTGCATACCACTAATGACACCCCAAAATACATTCTGCTACTCCTGAGTATTACGATACCACATATGTGGGACTTTTTTACTGCCTGGCCACATACAGAGGCCCAACATGCAGGGAGCACCATCAGGTGTTCTATGAGCATAAATTACACATCTAACTAGTTGACTACCTATTACACTTTTGAAGGCCCTGGAGCACCAGGACAATGGAAACACCCACAAAATGACCCCATTTTGGAAAGCTAACACCCCAACGTATAATCTATGAGGCATAATGAGTCTTTTGAACGGTTCATTTTTTTCCAGAAGTTTTTGGAATATGTGGAAAAAAAATGAAAGCTTTTTTTTTTACGCAAAGTTGTCCATTTATAAAGATATTTCCAACACATAGCTTGTACATAGCAAAAATGACACCCCAAAATACATTCTGCTACTCCTCCTGAGTATGGCAATACCACATGTGTGGGACTTTTACACAGCCTGTCCACATACAGAGGACCTACATTGAAGTAGTACCTTCAGGCATTCTAGGCGCATAAATTACACATCTCATTTCTCAACCACCTATTATCGTTTTGAAGGCCCTGGAGCACCAGGACAATGGAAACACCCACAAAATGACCCCATTTTGGAAAGCTAACACCCCAACATATAATCTATCAGGCATAATGAGTCTTTTGAACAGTTCATTTTTTCCAGAAGTATTTGGAAAATGTGGGAAAAAAATGAAAATGCATTTTTTTCCCACAAAGTTGTCAGTTCATAAGATATCTCCAACACATAGCATTTACATAACAAAAATGACACCCCAAAATACATTCTGCTACTCCTCCTGAGTATGGTGATACCAAATGTGTGGGACTTTTACACAGCCTGTCCACATACAGAGGCCTAACATGCAAGGAACACCATCAGATGTTCTAAGGACACATAGCATGCACATACCAAGAATTACACCCCAAAATACATTATGCTGAGCAAAGCGTAAACAAAAGATTACCTGTGGTTTTAGTAGCGGAGTTCTACATAGCAGGATAGCACTGGTCCAGGCAGCAGGCAGGGACTTCGTCAGCAATGGCATACACAATTGTCCAGGCAGCAGGCAGGGATACTGTCCATAAACAGTCCTGGGTCAGTGCAGGCAGAAATATTGTCAGCAGTGCCAAAGATATTAGTCCTGGTAGTAGGCAGATCCATTTGGTGTGGTCAGTTCATGCGACAGGCAGAGGCATGATGGCATAGGTCCTACAGGCAGCAGGCAGAAGTAGGGCCTTGTTCAGGACAGAATGGGGACAGGGGTAGAGGCTTCTCCCACCCAAATCTCTTTGAAGCCTCCGAGTCTCCAGACCCTAATCTAGGATGAGAAAACAAAAAAAATTGTTTTCTTCATCCAGAAAAACTTTTCTGGAGCCCCTCACATATGTGAGACCCCTGTGATGAATCCCACTAGTCCAGTAGCAGGGTACAAGATCAATCCAAGAGGCAGGCAAAAAGCATGGTCAAACAGTCCAAGGTCAGTTCCAGATCAGGCAGAGGTAGTACAGAATCGTTAGGCAGAAGCGTGGTCGAATAACAGTCCACGGTCAGTTCCAGATCAGGCAGAGGTAGTACAGAATCGTTAGGCAGAAGCGTGGTCGAATAACAAGCCAGGGTCAGTTACAAAGCAGGCAGTAGCATAAGGGGTGTGAAGGCAGGCAATGAGGATTACGTTTACCATACTTTACTAATAGTTTAGTGAAGTATGGTAACGGCGAAAGCAGCCAATTACACAGAGGCCTGGTTGGGAAGGACACTCAGCACAATAATAAACTGTGTCTCGTCTGACTCCTCCACTGGCACACACCTTACATTTTTTTTGACGTTGTCGGCCTGTTGCTGTGGGAGGGACTTTATCAGGAAAGTGACGTTCGGAGAGTCGACTCATAACATCAGATCGGATGTTTTGGGGTGGGCCATTCTGGAATATCAGGGCAGTGGTGATTTCCTCCTGGTAGCCAAGGAAGGGTAGGGGGTTTTGGGTGGACTTGCGATAAATAATATAAGAGTTATATATGGCCAAATGAAAAAAATAAATTGCTACTTTTTTATACCAATGGTATGTCCGTCTTGTGGAAAGATAGGGTTCCAGCATTTGGTCGTTCAAGTCGACTCCCCCCATGAACGAATTGTAGTCCTGGATGCATTTGGGCTTTTGGATGGTGGTGCCATTCCTTCTGGGGTTTTCCACGAAGGTATCGTTGTGGATGGAAGATAACATATATACATCCCTTCTGTCCTTCCACTTCACTGCCAGAACCTCCTGGTTTCGCAGCTCTCCTCTTCTCAACTTCTTATTCACAAGACTTTGAGGAAAGCCCTTCCGGTTCTTTCTGACCGTGCCACATGCTGGCGTCTTCTTCAGGTGGAGGTTGCGAAACAGGGGAAGGGATGTATAAAAGTTATCTACATATAAGTGGTAGCCTTTTTCCAGTAGGGGGCTGATGAGTTGCCAAACAACTTTCCCGCTTGTTCCCAAGTAGTCTGGGCAATTGGGGGGATAAAGCTGGGTGTCCTTCCCTTCGTACAATAGGAAGCCATACAGGTACCCTGTGACTCGGTCACAGAGTTTGTACACCTTCACCCCATAGCGGGCCCTTTTGCTGGGGATAAATTGCTTTATTTGAAGCCTGCCTTTAAATTTTACAAGGGACTCATCCACACATGTGTTGGTCCGGGGTATATAACTGGGGGAATACTTCTGAAAAATAATTTAGTAAGGGCCGAATTTTGAAAAGTCTGTCATAATTTGGGTGATTTCGGGGAAGGCACTGGGTGTTATCGTTGAAGTGGAGAAACCTCATGATCATGAGGTACCTGGTTCTGGGCATTACGCTGGAGAATATTGGCATGTGATAGATGGGGCGTTTGGACCAAAAGGAACGAAAAGTGTTTTTTGGGTTGAGTCCCATGCAAAATGTGAGGCCTCCACTCGAAGGGACGGGCATAATAGGATGTAGGATTACTTGCAATAAATTGCTGGGCATATAGGTTGCACTGGGTGACAATGTTGGCTAGCATGTCCTCGGTAAAAATTAGATTGAAAAAATTGATTGGGGAAAAATTGGCCGTATTCACCTGGACTCCTGGCTGGGCAGTGAAAGGGGGAATGTTGGCTTCTCCTGAATTGGGAGGAAGCCACAGGGGGTTCTGGAGGGCATAGGGAAGGCCGGCATGGGTCCTTGGCCTTTCTTGCTGAGGCACTGCGGTGCTGGTGGATGGCACTGCGGTGCTGGTGGATGGCACTGCGGTGCTGGTGGATGCTACTGCTGCCTCAGCAGAGCGCCTTCTTTTGGCGGGCCGACTATCTTCCTCCTCTGAGGCTGTCTCTGTTCCACTACTAAAGACTGGCTCATAGTTTACGTCCGACTCAGAACCTGAATCGGAATCTGAAAAAGAGAGCTCCCCGTCGCTCTCAGGCGTGGAAAGAATTTGGTATGCCTTCTCGGCGGTAAAACACACCTTTTTGACATCTTTTGGTTGCTGGCGGTGGTGATGCGACTTCACAGGTGTGTGGCGCAGATGGGCCCTGATTGATTGCACAGATGTGCACTAATAGGGCGGCACAGATGGGTACTGAGGTGGCACAGATGGGTACTAATATGGTGGCACAGATGGGTACGGAGGTGGTGGAACAGATGTACACTGATGAGGCAGCACAGATGTGCACTTATTGATGGCAAAGATGGCACTAATGAGGCGGCACAGATGGCACTAATGAGGCGGCACAGATGGCACTAATGAGGCGGCACAGATGAGGTGGAACAGATGTGCACTGATTGCACAGGTGGGCACGGATGAGGTGGCACAGGTGGGCACGGATGAGGTGGCACAGGAGGGCACGGATGAGGTGGTACAGGTGGGCACTGATGAGCACTGATCACAGGTGGACACAGGTGGGCACAGGTGGGCACAGGTGGGCACTGTTTTCACTGTTTATACTGTATTCACTGTGTTTATACTGTGTTATGGGCACTGATTGGGCACTGATGAAAGCTGACAGAAGCTCACTCACTGACAGATCGCTCTCCCTCCTCACACGCTGTGTCTGTGTGAGGAGAGAAAGCCGGCAATGAGAGATGATCTCATATGTTTACATTTGAGATCATCTCTCATTGGTCTCCTCGATCGCGCTGTATATAGCCGCTGTGATTGGCTATTTACCGCGATCTGTGAATGGCTGTGTCCAAGGGACACGGCCAGCACAGAAGTTCCCCGATGCGCGCTCGGGAGCGCGCGCGGGGAACGAGGAAAGGGGGCCGTATAATAACGGCCTCCCGGCATTGTAGAGCCACATTGTGGCCGTGTAATCTCGTATGCTGGGCGCAAAGGGGTTAAGCAGACTTAAGCTGGCCATAAACTGTAAAAATATATCTTCCCTCCCGGTTATTGTATTCTGACAGCCGATACTCTGGACTGTAAAAATAACTAGACAGTGGCGGGTTATGATTGGGTGCAGACACTGTTTGGGTGATGATTTTCTGACTTGCTCTTTCAATTTTAAAGCGGAGCTCCGCCGAAAAAAAAATATTAAAAGCCAGCAGCTAGAAATACTGCAGCTGCTGACTTTTAATATTAGGACACTTACCTGTCCTGGAGTCCAGCGACGTCCGCAGCAGAGGACGAGCAAAACGCTCGTCACTCTGCTGCCCCCACCGCCATCCTCGGTGAGGGAACCAGGAAGTGAAGCCTTGCGGCTTCACTGCCCGGTTCCCTACGGCGCATGCGCGAGTCGCGCTGAGCCGTTCTGACTGGTCCTCCTGTGTTCTGGGAGCCGAGTGTCTCCCAGAACACAACGGGTAACGTACTTCCCGCAGAGAGAACTCCCGGAAGTTGGAGCAAATACCTGTCTTAGACAGGTATCTGCACCCCCTCCCCCTGAAAGGTGTCAATTGTGACACCGGAGGGGGGGAGGGTTCCGATGAGCGGAAGTTCCACTTTAGGGTGTAGCTCCGCTTTAAGATCAAAGGATGATCAAAGGATGTCGGGCGGAATGGTGCCCAAAATTTCAGGCAGTCCTGATGAACGTCGTTCTGTGTATAGCCATCTTAAAGTGGTTGTAAACCCATCCATATACCCAGTAAAGTGACTGGACTCAGGTGATACACAGAGATGAAACAAATCCTCCTACATAAGTTGTACCTGTTTTCTCTTCTATACATCTGTTCAAGTTCCCGAATTTATAAAACTTACCTGACTGTCAGAAAAAAGGGGGTGGAGAGCTGAAGTTACACTCTGCAGAGCTGACTGAGGAGAGGTCTGAGAGCTGATTGGAGGGAAGAGAAACACCCCTCTCCATACACAGCACACAGGAACAGAGCTGAGGCTGTCAATTAGCTGGAGCTCCCTCTCCTGTCACCTTTTTTTCTTTTGGTGTCAGGAAAACTTGTCAGAAGTGATTCATACTGATAGAGGAACAAAGCAGCGGGTAGAAATGACACTTAGTGCTAATAGAGACGCGCACACATTTTAGAGGGATATGCATTGTTCATAATTCATGTCTGAGGTTTACAACCACTTTAATTTTGTTCGGTTTAGGGTTCACATCTACTTTAATGATATGCTTCATCCGTATGCTTGCATTAATATAATATAATTAACATTCTAAAAAAGGTTACAGGATGTTCTTTAAATGCTCACATTTCTGTTAAACTTTCTCTTCTTGGGTTTCCTAGTTTGCAGCATGTTATCTCTTGTACACAATGTTCCCCGGTGGTCTGGGTTTCCTTTTGTTGGCCTCTTATATACAGACTAGGTTAGTCAGCCTGGCCACACTTCCCCATTGTGCAATCTTGTAGTTTTCTTAGTGTGATCAGCATTGTTCTCTGACACTGACTCATTGTTCTGTGTAAC
Source organism: Rana muscosa (assembly GCA_029206835.1). Classification (NCBI taxonomy): domain Eukaryota; kingdom Metazoa; phylum Chordata; class Amphibia; order Anura; family Ranidae; genus Rana; species Rana muscosa. The sequence continues at coordinate 96,904,062 of CM055118.1, read as the reverse complement.
ACCTATATTAACAGAGTAGCAGGGATTGTATACTATGTGAATCAGCTAGGGGCTTTCTCATCTTGCCTGCAGACTGGTTTAACCCTGTGACTGGATACTAGAAAGGCTTGTTCCTCGATGACCAGGCTGATTTCAGTAAACAGGGCTGTATTTCCAATTCCTCCTGTTCTAGGCTCTCAACAATTAAGCGTTCTACCAATCAGACTCTATTTTATTCTCATCAGCAATGCTACATACATATAGAATTCTAAATATGATAACCAGGACATCTGAAACAGGATACTTTAGCCTTTTAGCACACCGGCAGGCTATAGTAGTAAAAAGATGCTGCTAAAGTCACTAGTAATTAATCACTAAGTGACCATTTACACCTGAACATTGTTTTTTTTTTGTGTGCCTAAAGCCAGGTACACACTGAGTTTTTTTGGTTGGGTTGAATGAAAAAAAAACTGTCAGCTCCAGTTGGAGCCGCTGTACTAACTATGCAAATTTAGTGCAGCAATCTTCCCCGCTGAGCTGGTGTTCTGACAGGGGAAGGCCCTTCCGCCAGAGCACATCCGATTTAGCTTTTTCTGCCATTGGCTGGGAGCGCTGATCGGGAGTCGGTCGGCTGATGACTTAAATATTGTAGTTTGGTGCTGCCTCCGCTTATCTGCAGTCATAGACATTAGCCCGTGAGTGCCTTGGGTGCATTTGGCTAATGAAACATAGCTAAAACTGTGATGGGTGAGGCTAAGGCCGGTGTGCTGGTGAACAGTGCAGATCGTTGAATAATGCCACAGACAATCTGCGCATGTGTAGTACGTAACGTCACTCCAGCTGATCTGCTGGCGTGACGTCAACACTGCGCACGTGCAGATTGTCCGAGTCATTATCCGACGATCACAGCATTAATCGACATAACACCGGACACCGAGGATTACAGCGCGAGTACGTAATATCACTCCAGCTGACCTACGGATCAGCTGGCGTGACGTCACACTGCGCATGCACAGTCCGTCTGAGCCATTATCCCACAATCGCAGCATTAATCGACAGAACACCGAGGATTACAGCGTCACCCACAGCTGTATACCGGTAACACGCGAAGGTAATCGACAGAACACCAGTATAATCCAACAGGCATAGCTGTGCCAGAATGGCAGCCAATAACAGCTCGCCACTCCCTGTCATCAGCAGAGGGAAGCGGGTGAGCCTGCGTTCCTATTGGTGGTTGGGTGAAGAGGTTCTATTGGTTGGGGGAGTGAATTCGCTTGATTCCCCCATCAACACAGACAGTGTTGATGTGGGAATTCCTCCTTCTGGGCCATTGTCTTCTCCTGGTGGGGGCGGGTTGGCGGGCGGGGGAAGCCGTCCTCACCAGGAGAAGAAAGTGATTATTGCTAGCAGCTATAGCAGCCGGTAGAGATAATCGCAAGAGAATCCATCAGGCTGGTTGTAACCAAGTTGACCAATCAACTTGGTACATTCTGCCTGCCCATTAACAGTTCAAATCTCGGCCAGTACAGCAGGAACCGGCAGAGATTCAAACCATATATGGCCGGCCTAAGGGCCAGTAAAAAAAGCCAATTAAGAGGTTGAACCCTACCTGCCTCAAGCTGCACTTTGTAAAAAAAATGGTCCATTTGAGATGCATTCCACTCTGTTTGGCATAAGGCAGCCCAGATACAGTATCTCCTATAGTTGTCCTCTCTTTTTAAGAAAACCTTTCCTGAGAGAAACATGGTGGTTTCCATTGCTAGTTGCTTGGCTATCATGCTCACCTCAACTTAAAAGAGGAGCTTCAACCAGGTTTCCCTAAGTTAAACGTAAGCAGCTACAAAAACTGTAGCTGCTGACTTTAAATAAACAGACATTCAACTGTCCAAGGATCCACCTCAGTCCGGACTGGGGCTGGTTCTTCACTGGTTTTCAGGTCCCTGGTGCCAGCATGTTAACTGTGGGAAGCCGATCTGAGTCATTGCCCGCTCCCCACTGTGCCTGCGTGAGTAAGGTGACCAGATTTTTTTTTTACTAGTAATGGTGGCAATCAGCGACTCTCTGCCCATCGCCGCCCGCCTCACAGCCTGTCAGGTCTTGCTCTTCGGGTCCCGGCTACTACTGGGTGGGGAGCGGAGGAAGATCACTCCGCCAGGGAGGGCAAGGAGATAAACAGGCAGGCAGCTGGCCGGGACTTAAGCCAAGGCAGAAGAACATGCGAGCGGAGCAGAATGGGCATGCACCCGAAACTGAAGAAATATTCCCTCCGCTCCGACAAGTACAAGATCGTCAGAAAGGGGCACAGATAATGGAAAAAAAATACACCCCCCAAGCTAGTGCAGGGGGGGTGTAATTCAGATTTATAATCATTTTTTTTTTTTTTTTATTAATTCTGCACTGACTGTCTTTGAAATTGCCCCAGCCCCTGTTCTAATCCAATCCGGGGACAAAACTGGGGACAGACTTGGTCCGGGGACAGTGTCCTCAATCCGGGGACTGTCCCCTGAAACCGGAGATGTCTGGTCACCCTATGCGTGAGCTGCTCTGCGCCTTGTGAATGGACCTGCAGCATCTTAAGGGGGTTGGGGAACTCAAAACCAGGTACCCACTAGGTCCCCGAAGAAAAGCAGAACTTCATCCAAAAGGGGTAACCCTAAATTTCCTATTTTACATACTGGATCCAAGTCAGTGGCTCAGATAGTACTGAAACCAGAGGGTTAGCATAGTTGCCAGACTACTCTTCTTTTCTTTTCTGTTTTTAATGCATCAGCCCCATGGGGTTTTAAAAAACCCCTGACAACCTTATAGTGGTACTTTTGCCATGCTCTCTAGCTTGCCCTGTACATTTAGAAAGTATTTTAGGTCAGTGAACATCACCGTCATCATGTAACATCATTAGACTTCAGGAAAACGAATGACCTCCTACCATTTGAAGCTAAAACATAATCTGTATGTACTTCCCATATTTCCCACAAGGGGGAGATGAAATTCCTAGTTTTCTCACATCCAGGCTTGTTTTCAAAGTTTCTGAGAACTTCTTGGAGCTTATTGTTTATGATTTTTTATTTTATTTTTTAAATGGAAAATGTTTAAGAAAATCTAAAGTCGTAGATCTCAGGCTCAATATAATGGCGTTTACATTTTTTTTTAACTAAAAAAAGACCTCTACCCAAAACTTTTAAATTCCTATGTTTGTGAAGGTTGAGTGTAAAATTGTAATTCCCAAATATTATTACTATATTATTCAATATGAACAAATTTAAATAGAAAGAACTCCTGCAGAAGTCCGATGACAAATGAGATGCAGGCATGCGATCCCAGCTCTTCTTGCGCAGGTCCAGAACTTTTTTTTTTTTTTTTTTATTCTTTATTTTGGTGCAGCAAACAGTATATTACAATTATAACATACATACAGTCATAGTTGACAAAATTAAGAAACAGGCATAGAACCGAGAAAGTCTAAGGTGGAAAACACGCTGAACAGACCAAGCTGAAAAATCTTCTCAAAGCCTGGAATATGTTTTAAGTTGTTCCTGACTATTGTTCAGGGGAAGAGAGGCCAGAACTGGGTTTTAAATTAGGAAATAGTTGTATGACTTTTACATATTGTATGGTAATTTAGTGTTTAAAAAAAATTGTGTTTTTTACATGGCAAATATTTCTAAAATTCAGCCAGTTGTTGTTTTTTTAACATGATCATCACAGTTTCGAGTTACAGCAGTGATGGGAAGCGTTGGGTTTTTGCATGACTTTACAAAGAAAATATATGACTTATTTATTATGAAATTAAATCTTGTTCCTCTTACGTACTGAAGTTCTTTATCTTGGCTAGCGTCCTGGATTGTCTTGTTCATAAGGGAAGATTAAGAGTGAAAGATAACTTTTTTTAGCGGGGTACATGGCCCCATGTACCTTTTCAGAAAGGTTTCAGCTGTGGATTTAGAAAGGGACATCAGATATAGAGTATGCCCTACATAAAAAATGTCCGTGTAATTAATATACACTATATTACCAAACGTATTGGGACACCTTCCTTTACACACATTAACTTTAATGGCATCCCAGTCTTAGTCTGTAGGGTTCAATATTGAGTTGGCCCACCCTTTGCAGCTATAACCGCTTCAACTCTTCTGGGAAGGCTGTTTGACCATTTTTCCAGTGCATTTGTGAGGTTAGGCACTGATGTTGGACAAGATGGCCTGGCTCACAGTCTCCGCTCTATCGGGTTGAGGTCAGGCCAGTCAAGTTCCTCCACCCCAAACTCGCTCATCCATGTCTTCATGGACATTGCTTTGTGCACTGGTCCAAATTATTTGGTGGAGGGGGGATTATGGTGTGGGGTTGTTTTTCAGGGGTTGGGCTTGGCTCCTTGGTTCCAGCGAAGGGAACTCTTAAGACGTCAGCATACCAAGACATTTTGTATAATTTCATGCTCCCAACTTTGTGGGAACAGTTTTTGGGGATGGCCTCTTCCTGTTCCAACATGACTGCGCACCAGTGTACAAAGCAAGGCCCATATAGACATGGATGAGTGAGTTTGGGGTGGAGGAACTTGATTGGCCTGCACAGAGTCCTGACCTCAACCTGATTGAGCACCTTTAGGATAAATTAGAGAGGAGACTGTGATCCAGGCCTTTTTGTTAAACATCAGTGCCTGACCTCACAAATATGCTTCTGGAAGAATGGTCAAACATTCCCATAGACACACTCCTAAACCTTGTGGACAGCCTTCCCAGAAGAGTTGAAGCTGTTATAGCTGCAAAGGGTGGGCCAACTCAATATGGAACCCTACAGAAAAAGACTGGGATGCCATTAAAGTTCATGTGCGTGTAAAGGCAGGCGTCCCAATACTTTTGGCAATATAATGTACATTGAAATTATTTGAACTGGCAAATGTTGGATTATGATTCAGATAAAGATATATACTTGAACAAATAACACATAAAAGTGACATAATGTATTTATTTTCATGATCTAAATCAGGAGTCTCCGAACTGTCAAAACAAAGGGCCAGTCTTTAAACTTTAGGACAGATATAGAAAACGGTTATAGAAAATGCCCACAAGAAGTCATTTCTGCTGAACGGGGAAATTCCAGCTTTGACGCCAAAGGTGTATGTACTTTTTCCACAGTACAGCATTACATCTATTGATTTTTTTGTTGAATAAAAGATTGAAAGGCAAATTGTTCTTGTGTTCCCATTCAACAATATCACATTGATCTGCAAGCACTGTTTGAGAGCAGTTCAAATTTTTGCCTGTTTATATATATATATATATATATATATATATATATATATATATATATATATATATATTTTGAAAAAGGCTAACACTTTCCATGGGGTGTACTGAATTGTTCCTATGACCATTTGTCTATCATTAGAGAGAGAAATTGCATTTTTTTGGGGGGCACTGCCAGTTAAATGGCAGTGAAATGGATTACAGTGAAATATGTACCAATACAATGAATCCCTTTGATCTGATTGGCTGTTGTGCTGATATCATGTATCAGGACCCTGGCCCGACTGTGCTCCATGAAGACGACAACCTACATCATCACCTGCAGCGTATGGAAAGTTCACTGAACATGTTCGCAGAGGAATCTGACCATAACCGGCTTCTCAGTCACATAAGCCGCATGGTGTTGGAGTTTAACCGCCTGGCAAGCAAAGTGAACAAGAATGAGATGAGGACATCGGTATTACAGGTAGAAAATTAAGAAAACGCTCAAGCATAATAATGCCTTGTTGCAAATGAATAGTAATCATTTGTACAGCCATATATAAAAGCCCAGTTGAAGTCACCAAAATAAGCAATGAGCCCGGAAGACCTTGTACTTGCCACCTCTGTGTTTATAGTCTTCCCTTTGTTTTCCTGTAAGCAGTTGTGTGGGCTAATTATAACGTGGACTTGCCAGCTGGCTTATTCTAGCATTTGGGCTGCTGTACACCCCCCAACATGCCTAAAACCACCAATGTATAGTTTTCACTGACAGGGGAAGCGTCCTCTTAAGTAGACCTTACTTAAAGCGGAGCTCCCGCCTTTTTTTTTTTTTTTATATTAACTCACCCCTGTGATAGTTGCAGCTTACGCAATCTAAATTAGCTTATGCTGCATATTAAGACATTTTTCTTTTTCCATTTGTTTATTTGTACTCACTGGACCCTCCAGATCCAGTGAGTTTCCATCTTTAGTGTGGGCATCTAAAGGCCGCTCCAAGTTTCTTCTGGGAAATGGTGAGGCTGGCTACCCAGCGTGCACCTCCCAATCTCGCGCCTGCGCAATGTGAACAAAGCGCGGTGCACTTCAGGTTGCCCATTGACTCCTAAGATTGATGACACATATCCTAAGAGCCAATGGGCGGCCGGAAATGACGTACCTCACCACGGCGAGATACAGAGGAAGTAAAAGCTTTTAGTGACCCGAAAAGGGTAAAATGCTTTAAAAAAAACAAAAAAACATTCTGAATAGGCAATGAGATCAGCAACGTTGGGAGCCAAACTCGAAGTACAGGGTGGAACTCCGCTTTAATCTTTTATGTTTTAAAGCTGAACTCCATTCACACTAAAATATAAGCCCACTAAAAGGTAAAAAAAATCCAGCCATGTCCCTATCACTACTTTTATTTCCGCAAGTAGATGTCTTCAGGCTTCTGGGTCGAATAACAGCTAGCATCATTCAAGCCACTTCCTCTGAGCCCAGGCTATCATAGATCTGCCCCCAGTCTTTGACTTTACAGTGAAGGAGAAGCAGCATGGTCATCTCTCTGTCATTCTGCTTTCTCTTCCTATCAGTATGCTCCTTGTCAGAACTGATTGGCTCCTTCTGCTGCTTCTCCCTATCACACTATAAGCTCAGCTTTACAGGGATTGCAAAAGGCTAAAACCAGGTGAAATGTAGGTCATTGCACTGCTTGCACTTAAAAAAATAATAATGATGTATTAATGAATACAAAGCTGCATTCATTTGTGTCTTTTTTTTGGGCATAGAGTTTAGCTTTAAATAGACCTAACTAAGACATGATGTTGGCTTTTGTAGTACCATTATTGTACTGTTTTTATGCTTATGAAATCTGTACACAATGTACTCCATTGCCGCAATGAAAATTTTATATTACAATTTTAAAGTCCTGCCTATGAAAAGACACAAATTTATTATTATTTATTAGCCAAAAAAGCCTCTTCTGTACCGCTCTATGATTTAGTTTTACTTTTGCTATGGGGCCTGATTTTGGACTTGATGGCTAGGCTTAGAGGAAGTCGGGCTCAGTCATTGGCTCAAGTTCACTTCAAGTCTGTAATGAAGTGTGATTTCCTTCTGCATCTTCTAGACCTTGTGTGAACAGCTGAGGAAAGAGAATGAAGACTTACGATCTAAACTAGAGGTTGACTGGAACAAAAGGAGCCAGGTTGAGCAAGCTTTGAGGTAAGAGGCACCATGTGTAGCCATGTCATCCAGTTATTTCCGAGACCCATGCTTCATAGAAGTATAGGCATATTTATAGGTCAAGAAGAACAAGACCTGTTCATATCTAAACTGTCCTCTTAAATTGATTGTAAAGGTATTTTATTTAATAGCAAGAATGTCATACTTCCCTTCTGAGCAGCTCCAATTCTCTGAAAAGCTGAGACTTTCACCAGCAACTTATTTTTGTGGTTGTTGAGTTTGCCAGAGAAGGGCAGTTTTAACAATGGTACATTTTTACCACAACATTATTGCACATATTTCCAGCATGGTCATGCAATTGTTTATTGCGGTTTTGGCTATAGGTTATTTTTTGACTGGTTGTAAACCATAACTTACCTAATCTACTGCTGTCTGTTGGAAATACTGAAAATGTGTAAGTAAGAGTGGAAATGTAGAGAAGACTTGCACAAGAGCTGCTGCTACCTGATTTAGTAGATTGCTTCGCTAGAAGGGATGGATGTGTATTTAAGTCCAATGAGGTGCATGCCACCTCCTGAATGTTTCTCTATTATTTTATATCTGACAGATTTATAACTCTTCTATAGGATACACCCGGGCTGTGAGAGGATAAAAGCACACACGGCAGCTATACTTGCCCTTCCCCTCTGTTGCCCATTCACAGAAGCCTTTGTATTTTGTGAATGAGTGAGTTTACATAATACAAAGGCTTTTTGTGATTGGGAAAGAGGAGGGAAGGGGCAGGCATAGCAGCGGCAGCGACTCTACTGTTGAATATGCCAAGACTAATGGGTCCAGCATCGGGCTCTTGGAGTTTTATAAACCTGTCAGGTGTAAATAATAGAGGTAAGTCCAGAAGGTGTCATGCACCTTGTTGAACTGAACTAATAGTATGCCTTCACTTTTTTTACAAAGGAGTTGAAATTCTGAAGTTTAGCTTTTATATACAAAATTAATTATTGTAGCAGGTAAGGGTGTAGATTGTTGAACCATGTTTTTCTCCTGTAAGAGCTAATTGGAGCACACCTCCTAAGGTTTTTTTGCCTTCTTCTGGATCATCAGTGGGTTTTGGGTTGTTATGCTGCAAGGTTTTTATTTTATTAATTTCTGTCGTTTGGCTAACCTTGATGGACAGGTGTCCTTTTTTTTTAAACCCGACTAAGCTATGTAACTTTATAAATTGTACAATGTGGCCTTTTTTTTTTTTCCGTATTGTTTGGTTGACCTCCCTGAAGATATGAAAACCTGGAGCTCAGAAAGTTAATTCTAGAAAAAGGGAAGACACCAGTAAATAATATCACACCTACAGGGGAGGACAAGGTAGAGAATGCCACACATCAACAGGTAATAACCTTAAAAGTGTCCTTCCTATGTGAATCCAAAGGAGTATGACTATCTGATTGGTATTTGTTGTCTTTAAAGGACCTCTTTCTAAAAATACTAGTTGCCTGGCTATCTCTGACTTCAATACCTTGAGTCACTGCCTATAACAGCATGCATCAAGAAACATCAGAGGGAAGTCAGAACTCCTAGTACATACTTGTTACAGGTCAGTTACTCAGGCAATAATAAAAACACTGGATCAGTATGCTAGCCAGGCAACTGTCATTTTTAGGAGAGGTTAGCCTCTTGATTTCCTTAGTATTGGTTTAATTTAAAATTTAACGTATAGCTGTAAAAGACACGCTGTAATGTATTCATTAGTAGATCATAAAATATGTTTTTTATGCAAGCAGTATAAATATCTATATTTGACTTGAGTGTTTATGGCTGATGTGGAGAAAACAAACATTTTGCTTTTTCAGAATCTTATATCCTGTTCTAGATTAGAGGTCGACTGATATATCAGCCGATATTTGGCCATTTTTGATAAATCGGCATCGGCCGATTATTATCAAAATTAGGCCGATGTTTAACATTGACCACCGCTCCTTCTCCCGTCTCCACACTCAGCGGCTCTGGCAAATTGAGCTCGATGTCGGGGGTGGGCGGGACCCAGCAGCTACAGCCAATAGGATGGTATCTGGGCGGGCCGATATGTGTATGTGGCCCAGCCCCCTTTCTTAAGCAGCCCAATCATTGGCTGGTGTAATATAGCTGCTGGGTCCTGCCCACCCCCACATCAAGCTCAATTCTGACAGCTCTCTCTCTCTCCCCCCCCTCTCTCTCTCTCTCCTCTCTCTCTCCTCTCTCTCTCTCTCTCCCCTCTCTCTCTCCTCTCTCTCTCTCTCTCTCTCCCTCTCCCTCTCCCTCTCCCTCTCCCTCTCCCTCTCCCTCCCTCTCTCCCTCTCCCCGTTACTTGTCAGTTTCACACAGTTACACTCGGTGCCAATCCAAGCCATCTGTCAGTGCCACCTGCCAGTACCAGCCAGTGCCATCATCCAACTGCCAGTGCCATCTGTCAGTTCCAAACTAGTGCCACCAACCAGTGCCAATAGTGCCATCTGTCAGTTCCAAACCTGTGCCACCTGCCAATGCCAATCAGTGCCACCTGCCAGTTCTAAACCAGTGCCACCAACCAGTGCCACCTGCCAGTGCCATCTGTACTGAGGGCAACATCAAGTGTGTGCTAGAGTGACAGGAGCAAGCAGGAAGGAGTGGAGTGGGTTTTTTTTCCTCAAGAAAAATAAATAAATATAAGACCCTGCAAGACAAAGGCATAATGAGCTAGTATGCATAGCATACTAGCTCATTATGTAGTACTTACCTGAGATCAGAGCCCCGCAGCAGCCGTCTTTCCTCTCCTCCACTGTCGCCATCTCTCTTCCTTGTATCGCGGCTCTGGTGCCGTGACTGGCTGGAGTCGCAATGACGTCACTCCCACGCATGCGCATGGGAGTCGGCACTGACGGCTTCATAGCCTTCACTCACGGCTCGCTCAGTGCGCCTGCGCGCGCCGTAGACATTGATGCCCGTTTTTGGGGAAATATCTCCTTAACCATGTAGGTTAAGGAGATATTTCTTGCACCTACAGGTAAGCCTTAATCTAGGCTTACCTGTAGGTCTAAGTGGTCTGTAAGGGTGTACAACCAATGTTTTTTCCACTTTCGGATTATGGCCCCAACAGTGCTCACTGGAACATTCAGAAGTTTAGAAATTGTTCTGTAACCAATGCCATCAGTATGTTTTGCAACAATAAGGTTGCAAAGGTCTTGAGAAAGATCTTTGCATTTGCCCATCATTAGAGGTTTAGTGTGACACCTTTTTATAGGCCATCAGTTGAGACTGAACCAGCTGATATTGATTTGCACTGACAAGGGGCAGGATTGCTTTATAATTACTGATAGATTTCAGCTGGTGTCTTGGCTTTCCATGCCTTTTTGCACCTCCCTTTCGTCATGTGTTCAATATTTTTTTCCCTGTGTCATTCCATTTTATTATACATAACTTCATTTCTGAACTTTTTTATTTTGGTTTCTTTGTAAGTGTGGATTGTATGGGTTGTTGCCAGCATGTGGTGAAAATTTCATGTCAATAGCACCTTTAGAAATATATTTACCTATAAAAATGGTGACGTGTTCAATACTTCTTTTACCCGCTGTATATGAAGTGGCTAATGCTCAGGGCCACTCTTTTACTCTCTCAGCTGTTGGAGCCTGCTGCTGGATGAAAAGTATGACTGCTGACCAAACACTAAAAAGGCACAAAAGCTGCATGTTTGTTTTGGTGAACCCACTAGGGAGGGCACCCTCTTAATCAGGAACTGAATTTAGTTAATGGCTCAGATGTGCAGATGTTTTGTTTGTTTTATGCTAGGGACTTGCTGTACAAAGCCCTCCTGCATTGAAACTGTTTTTGTTTTCTGCCTTGCTGAATAAATGTGCAGGCTAGACTTGAATGGACTGTTCTTGGGTGTCCCTGTCCTGTGCATTATTTACCCCAGCCAATATCAGTAGAGCCTGTTCCCCTTACACCCCCTTTTGCAATTGATTGCCTCCATTCCCAACCAGCTGAGACAAACACTGACAAGTATATCAAGGATTGACTTGGCTGCACCTGTTTTAGCTAAAAAATAAGAACAAATATGTTGGTAGAGCAACCTAAGAATATGGAACAAAACAAATGATGTCCAGCATACCAGGGATTTGTTATATCAGTGAATGAGAGATGATTATTACCCTTAATGTAAAAATATATTTCCTGTGAATTTATCTTGGATTAATACAGAGTGGTAAGTTTAGCTGAACAAAGATAAGGACAGGAATATGTATGTAATCAAATCCAATCCTACTAAGCTTGGTATCTCTATCAGGAAATCCGTAATACAGAATTACTTCCATTTTTACCTCTAATGCCGCGTACACACGATCGTGATTCACGGCGGTGAAAACACCGCCGTGAATCACGACATGAAATTAAATGAAAAACGAGGGAACGGCATTTTCCCCCACACACGACCATTTTTCCCATCATTTTTTTCTTTGTCAAGAAAAACGACCGTCTGTGGGCTCCGCGGCAGTGTCTCCCTATGGGAAAACTGCCGCGGAAAAAAATGATGGAAAAAACGATGAGAAAATTTAGAACATGTTCTAATTTTTCTCGTCGTTTTTCCTGCCGTTTTTCTCAACGAGAAAAACGGCATAAAGCCCACAGACGATCGTTTTTCTCGGCGAAAAAAATAAATGTAATTTTTCCCGACGGGAAAAATGATCGTGTGTACGCGGCATCAGACTACTGTATATACTCGAGTGTAAGCCGACCCGAATAAAAACCGAGGCACCTAATTTTACCACAAAAAACTGGGAAAACGTATTGACTCGACTGAGTATAAGCCTAGGGTGTCCATCTGCATGTCTCAATGTGCCCATGCCTCAATGTGCCCATGCCTCACTGTGCCCATGCCTCACTGTGCCCATGCCTCACTGTGCCCATGCCTCACCGTGTCCATGACTAGACTGACGTTTAACATGGGAGTCTATGGAAGGGGTGCCCGGCTTTGAAAAATCTGTGCTCCCCGGTCGTAGGTCCCCTAGACAAAAAACTTTTTACACTTATAAAAGAGAAATGGGGCTACATGTGTGCCAGGTTTCGGGTCCAGGGGACCTACGACCAGCCGGTACCGGGTCCCCAAACTCACCAGAGAAATGACTGATTAACATGGGAGTCTATAGAAGGGGTGCCCGGCTTTGAAAAATCAATGCTCCCCGGCCGTAGGTCCCCCGGCCAACAAACTTTGCACACTTGTAAAGGAAGAGGGGAGCTACATGTGTGTCAAGATTGGGGTCCAGGGGACCTACGGCCGGTTGGTACCGGGTCACCAAAGGCTGGGAGATCAGGCACAAAAAGGTGACTCGAGTATAAGCCGAGGGGGGCATTTTCAGCACAAAAAAAGTGCTGAAAAACTCGGCTTATACTCGAGTATATACGGTAATCATCTGTTTATGTTGTGTATTGTCATTCTCTTACACAACGCTGTGTAATTGTCAGTGTACTATAAATTTGTATTATGTGTAGAACTCTTATTTTGTATCTTTTTTCATTTGTACAGCGCCGTGGGAAATGATGGAGCTATATTAACCATTTATAATACTTGGCTATGTATTCTAAAGTGACCCTGTCAGGGGGTCAACTGTATAAAAAAGCATTACCCAATAAAGAAATGAGTATTACACATTCCTCTCCAATGGTCCGCATGCTAAAAATTTCTCTCTGTAGCAGAGTTTTCAGAACACAGTTTTGAATCGACTCCTCCAGCTGGTCCCTCCACTGGTCACTGTGGTTCCTCCTGCTGATCTGTAGTCATTGTAGGACACAATAGTGATGTAGGGGATGCTGGTAAGAAGTGCAGCATCCAGTGGTGGGTGCGCTCTTCTACATACCTGAAAGTGTGTGTGTCTGGGGCTCTGCAAAAGAGTGACATGCTACTAAACGGGCCAAAAAGCAGGCATTTACAGTATAGTACCACTCTCTTCACAGTTATTTTGTTGACTGCATAACAGGGTTTTTTTAAAAAGTGGTTTCAAACCCAAAAGTAAACATTTATTATATGGCAGCTTGCCAATTCTTAGATGTGATGGCCGCATTTCTTTTTTTCAATTTCTTCTATTTTCATCTTGTAAACCAGCCAGTAGGCCTGTTGCCATTTAACACTGGCAGGGGTGCTTATAATGATCAGCTTTTATTTATGTAAAACTTTTATCCCAGAAGGAGAAAACTGTTTGTTGGAACAGTTCAAAAAGTATTAGCTGAAGTGTGTCTTCAATTTGTTAGTGTATTTAAATCTGCTAGTACATCTAGCACTCCCTTCCCTCATATTGACAATGCTGCTGTCCAAAGGTGCCCCTTCATCCAGAGTGGGGGCACTCTAAATCCTAGAACACACGGGCTGAATGTCGGCCGGCATCGGCCTGTTCAATAGAAACCGCTTGATATTCGGGCTGTGTGTATGACAGCCGATCAAACAGAAGCAGGCCAAATGGCTCATAACCACAAAAAGGTCTGCTGACTGGCTCCCTATCAGCGCTCTCAGCCAATAGCTGAGAGCGCTGACCGAAGTGTTCTGGCAGGGGAGACATCCGTCTGCCAGAACACAATAGCACAGCAAGGGAGATAGCTGTACTAACATTGGATTGTTAGTACAGCGGCTCTGACCTAAGCTGTCAAAAAAATAAAAACTAGTGGTGTGTACAAGGCTTAATACAGGTGGTGTGTTACTGGCCAGACCACCAGATGAAAACAGAGAAAAAAGGCTATAAAAGGAAAGCCACATATAATGATTGGAAAGCTGCAATGAATTACATTTTTGGTTTTGGGTTTAATGCCACTTTAATACAGATTTTATGCCAAGGTACATACCGGTAATTGACATTTTAAAATGATGTAATTTTAAAGTAGATCTAAATCCAAGTTTTGGATGTATACGTGAATAATTACCTAAATTAGGCTTTTATTGCTATTTGTGTCACCCAATTTATCCTGGTGACCATTGTCACTGGGAAAATAAATTGATGGGAAATCCAACAATTTATGGTTGCCATCAGAAAAGTAATACAGGGGAAATCTTGGGACACCTGTTCCAGTGGCAACAAGAAGGGAGGTTCTCCTCACTTCAGAGAGGTTCCTCCTTACTTTCTGTTGTCAGGAAAGGAAGTACAAAATATTCCCCCCAAGGGGACACACGCGGTGAAAAAAAATGATAGGAGGGTTAACCATCCCCATTTGATCAAACTATAAAAAAAAAAAAACTTTAGAGAAACTTTTTAAAGCAAGCTTCTAATTTATTTATTTTTCCTGTCCAGTGAGATTGCTTTTGTGAATAATAAGGGCACTCTGATGAGCAAGGGATGGTGGGCATCCCTAAGTAACAGCGTAAGATTAGGTTAAGAAGGGCCGACAAAGGAGGGTATTCTGGCCATCAAATATACTAGCAGGCGCTTGTGCCCAGAAAAATTAGTTCATATTACATCAGATTGTATAACTTAATTTATATATCTGCAATTTTATTTAATTTGTATATCCACAATTTTTTTTTTAATCAAGAGCTTTTATTGAGCACAAGAAAAAAAAAATACATACAGCAGCCGATTGTGATAAACATCGGACGTAATAACAGCATTGCTCAATAGGGGTATACTAACCGCATCCCCCTGAATGTTAACAGTAGAACAAATCCTAAACAATGGTACCATGTACAATTCGTTGCATCAGAGAATAAAAAGTATATAAGTTGCATCACGACAAACACCCCCCCCCCCACCCCATTATGTACTGTCTACTGGGGTAACAGAGACTAAGTGCATGTTGTGGGAGCCCTGAGCCATCTGTCCCAAACCTTATCATATTTGGAGGGGCACCCTCCATGAGAGTAGATGAGTTTCATGTATGGTAATACCTTACTGACCTCAGCCATCCAATGTTGAAATTCAGGTGGGTTGGGTCTCATCCAGACTCTGGCTATAACCTTCCGTTCCAGAAAGAGCGTTTTCATGTAGGAATATTTTGCTGAATTTATTGATATCCGGGTCTGGGAAGATACCCAGTAGGCAAGGTTTCGGCTGGAGTGTTATGGGAGAGCCCATGGTGTCGTGCAAGAATCTAAATATCTGCTTCCAGAAGGCCTGTACCTTAGGACATTGCCACATTAAGTGAAAAAAGGTGCCCGTGGCTTTA
Source organism: Rana muscosa (assembly GCA_029206835.1). Taxonomy (NCBI): domain Eukaryota; kingdom Metazoa; phylum Chordata; class Amphibia; order Anura; family Ranidae; genus Rana; species Rana muscosa. The sequence goes on along the minus strand of CM055118.1, from coordinate 96,888,547 downwards.
CCACACGTTGCACAAGTGGGGGAGAAATCACTCTTGTACTTGGATACTCTGAGTGGAGTGAGATATGCCCTGTGTGTAATATAGATTTGTGTGAGGCGGTCCGACAGCTTGGGAGATGCCGCCTTACACGTGTCTAATGCATGACTCCACTCATCATCCCCCAATGTGCCCACCTCCCCCTCCCATCTGGATTTTAGCGCATATGCCGCTACGGTTGCCTGTGGGAGTGTCAGCATTACAAAGAACTGGGATATGAGTTTTTTGGGGTCGGGGTATTTAACTGCTGCCATTAAGGGGTTGTCTGCTAAGGTGAGATCAGCTTGAGGGAACTGTGCTCGGTATGCGTGACGGAGTTGGAGGTACCTGTAGTACATATGACCCGGAAGGGCGTTCTCAGTTTTAAGGTCGTTGAAAGACTTTAGTCTCCCATTGCGTGTAATGTGAGATGAGTAGTACACCCCCCTAGAGCTCCACACCCCGCTATCCTGAATTAGGCTGAATTCCGGTAGGTCTATGTTGTGCCAGAGAGGGGAGTACTGGTTTGGGGATTCTATATGTAGCCTATCTGATGCGATATTCCACACCTTTTTGTATTGATGCGTCAGAGTCCAGCGTTCTCGTCCCTCGCCCCGGGTTCCCCCTGCAATTGTTACTAGGGGGTCCAGTGTGTGTTGTGCCCATACTGGGCACAGGCAGAGGAACCTGCCTCTGTCAACCTTGTCCACATGAAAGATCTGTGACAGCTGGGATGCTAGGTAATACGTGTTAAAGTCGTGTTCTTCAACTTGTGCCACGGGAGTTTGTGTCTAGATTTACCCCAAATGAACGGTTTAAGAAAAGAGTCCAGGATTTTGAAATGCCGAAGCACCAGGTACACAGGGGAATGCCAAATCATGTATAGGATTTTAGGTAACATGATCATCTACACAAGGTTTATGCGGCCCATCACTCCCAGCGGGAGGCGGGCCCAGGCCTGCGTCTTTCGCTTCAGCATCTCAGATAGTGGACTGACATTGAAATGAATGTAGTCTATGGGGTTACGGGTTGTCCGGATTCCCAGATACTTAATCGCATCTACCCTTCGTAGAGGGAGCAGAGCCCTGTCCCTAGGGGGTGGGAAACTATCCAGTGGGAGTATCTGGGAATTATCCCAGTTGATACGTAGACCAGATAATACGCTGAAGCGTTCAATTAAGGTTAGAGCCTGTGGCAGGGAGCCTTCTGAGTCATCCAAATACAGCAGGGTGTCATCTGCGTATGTACTGATTTTTTTCTACAACCTCCCCCCTTCGGAGTCCCACTATTCCAGGGTGAGCGCGGATGGCGATTGCGAGGGGCTCTGCCGCCAACGCATATAGCAGCGGCGACAGAGGACACCCCTGTCTCGTTCCTCTAGACAGGGGGAACTGGCCTGAGGGCCAGCCGTTAGCCAGGACCCTGGCCACCGGCGTTTGGTATAAGGAGCTGAACCCATTTTACAAACCTGGGGCCCAGCCCGAACCTGTCTAAACATGCCCACAGGTATCTCCACTCTACCGAATCGAAAGCCTTGGCTGTGTCCAATGCCATGATCACCCTGGAGCCCGGGTTATCGTGTGGCATTTGCAGGTTGATGAACAACCTCCTCAGGTTGAAGGAAGTATTTCTCCCTGGCATAAACCCGGCCTGGTCCTCGTGTATTAGTGATAGTATAACTGTGTTTAGGCGGAGGGCAAGGGCTTTTGCAAGCACCTTGACATCCACCTGGAGAAGGGAGATCGGGCGGTAGGACTCCGGGAGGTGTGGGTCTTTCCCAGGTTTGGGGATCAATACTATAGTGGCCTCCGTCATGGAGGGTGGGAGTTCGGTACTGTCAAAGATGGAGTTGTATAGTGCAAGGAGTCTAGGGATAAGGATCTCGGAGTATACAGAGTAAAATTCTGCAGGTAGGCCATCTGACACCGGGGCCTTGGACCTGGGGAGTTCGGCCAACGCCCTGGTGAGCTCTTCAACCGTGAGGGGCGCTTCTAGTTCCCTGGTCTGATCCTCAGTCAGCCGGGAGATTGATAGTTCGGCCAGAAATGATTCCATAAGAGATGGATCGCCAGGAGCCCCTGTGGCGTATAGAGTGGTGAAAAAATCTTGAAACATTGACGTTACCTGAGCAGGGTCCGTTATCATACCACCGCCAGCAGAGGGGAGTGAAATCACCACCGGGGGCCTCTCCTCGCAGTGCACCAAATAGGCTAATAACTTCCCAGCCTTCTCCCCGTGTTCGAACGTCCTCTGTCTTTGAAAGAATAGTTTGCGTTTGGATTTCTCATAGTGGAGTTGGTCGAGGGCTCTAGAGCACATTTTAAGATTAGAGGTTTTATCTGTCGTGGAGTCGGCCTTGTATATCCACTATTACATTTTTTTTCAAGTGTATTCCTTTTTCTGTACGTAATATCAGTAATCGTATTGCAGGTTTGCTCTATAAAATGTCACGGGCCACTTGCATGTCTACAACTGCCCAAAGTGCTCTATACTAACCATAATTATTAATTCAAAGCTGTATAAAGGTAATTTCCCTGACATATTTTGAGATAAAAGTTTGCGTATCTCAAACTATTCACTTGTTCTTCCAGGCAGCCAAATCAGTTGAAAAGCCTACAAGTAAAGACCAAAGTGGAGCGTTAAAGAAGGTGAAAATTCTGGAACATCAGAGGGCAGAGGTGAGAGTACAGAGAATCGATTTTTAGGTTTTTCATACTCAAGTTTATTGTATATCAATTGGTGTCTTGTCTCACAAGCGATCTCCTTGGCATACCTGCTGCTAGGGAAAAATTGAATTGCGGTCAGTGAGAAGACTGTGTTGCAGCGATTCCTGTTATTTGTAGCCCAGATGTTCCGTGAGTTGGAGCTAGGTACAAATTTGTCAATGGCAGTAGCTGTTCACATTGTCCAGTGCAGCTGCTGTTGACCTTTACACACTAATGGTAGGAAGGAGAAGTTTGTGGGACTTTAAATGAGGCACCGCCATGTTGGGTAAAAATAATAACATAGAAATTAAGTTACATTACATGATTTATTTATTACAATCTAGAATTCATATCAGATATTTTGTATCAAATAGATAGTCACATGACTTACACTAAAGATGCTGCTCATAGCATGCAATACAAATGGAAAATAGAAATGGTATACGTACATGATAAAATAAATAGATTGAAAACCATATATAATAAAAACAAGTAATTGTTGGCATCTAGTGGCACTCAACGCGTTTCTTGGCATTACAGCCATTCATCAGGAGAGTTATGGAGTAATAGACTGAAAAGGAAAATGGACAGGGGTTAATGATAATGCTTTTAGAATAAGGGAGGACAAGGAGACTATATCCCCACAAAGTGGGGACAGATTGGAAAACTCACTGCACAGCCTCACTGCACAGCCTCAAGGTAAAGTCTGGTGTCCGCCAAGGAAAGCGGGGGGTATGGGCATGATGTCTCTCCCCCCCCCCCCCCCCCCAGGGTTGAGACGGGGAAACCCTCCAGGGAGGGAGAACCATGCCCAGAGCACAACACGATGGTCACAGCATGATCAGATATACTATATGTACACAAGGAGTGCATAGTGTTCCTGGATCAGATCATGCTGTGACCGCCGCTCACGTCCGTTTTCCTTGGCGGACATCAGACATGAACTTGAAGCTGTGCAGTGAGTTTTCCAATCTGTCCCCACTTTGTGGGGATATAGTCTCCTTGTCCTCCCTTATATTTCAGGGATGGATGAATCCAAGGATCCCAAAATCCTGCAACACTTTTACTCAAGTGGCTCCAAGTACTCGTGTGTCAAGCATACATAATAGGAACAGAGAACAATAGAGAAAAACCTTCCATAGTGAAATAATGTTTATTAGGATAAAAGATATAAAACCAATCCACTCACAATATGTAAAATGTAAATTGCCTGTAAAACTAGGAAGTGCCACCCGGCGCGTGCTCCAAATGGCGAAAATGGTATCACTGAAAACCCCGTCCAACGCATTTCATCATCAACAGGGGATGTCCTCCGCGTTTTTGATTACTTTAAAAAGATGTCTAGTCATAACAAATCTCTGCTACAATTTGCTCATGTGGCATGGCTCTATTCCCACCCACTCCATAGTGCCCTGGTGGCTGTGTGACTCTCTTAAAGGATAACTGTACTTTCACACAATTGTGCTTAAATGATTCATCAACCACCCTACAGTCTTATACCCATGAGTCCACAATACTAATAGATTTACACATTGGACACACCACTGCCCCTGTAAACTTTCCCAGCCAGTCCTGAAGTCTTCTGCCCATGTGTAGACTAAATCTCTATCATTCCTATAGTGAGGCCATATGTCATGTGACCCATTTCCATGGAATTTGATTTATCTGGACATACTGTATGCAGAGGATTTTGGGATAGGCCAGGGGAGTTTCCGGTGGTGACAGTGCAGTTCTGAGCAACAGAAAATGCATCTGCCAGGATTGTAAACTGGTGCGAATAAAACCTTGGATGGGTTAGTCATTTAAAGCAGTGGTCATCAACCCTGTCCTCAACGCCCACTAACAGGCCAGATTTTATGTATTACCTTTGGAGATGCAGTCTAGAATATTGCAATCACTGAGCAGCAAATGATATCACCTGTGATGTATTTCAGTTATCTTGCAAACCTGGCATGTTAGTGGGCCCTGGGGACAGGGTTGATGACCACTGATTTAAAGGACAACTTTTTATGAAAGTTAGGTTTGTGTGTTCTTGTAATGAATCATCGTTAAAAATATTTTGCACCTGTATTACCACTGAACTAGATGTTTATGAACATTAAATGGGAGTTCCAGCCTTTTTTATGTTTATTAAAAGTCAGCAGCTACAAAAAGTGTAGCTGCTAGCTTTTAATAAACAGACACTTACCTGTTCCACTGTCCAACGACGCGGAAGCCCGGAGCTTCGCTCCTCTCCACCGGCGCCTCTATTCTAACTGTGGGCACCCGGCCGTGACAGCTTTCGGCTTCACGGCCGGGCAGTCACTGCGCATGCGCGAGCGGGGCTGCGATTCCTGACTGGACAGGCGATCGCCTGGGACCTGTCACGTGTCCCAGGTGATCGCCTACAGGGAGGGGCCACCTTGGGCGTTATGACGAGTCGCCTAAGTGGTCCCTGGGCAGAAGGAGGAAGTGGAACAGGAAGTCCCACTCCTACTGAAGCCCCCACTACCCCCCAAAAAAATTACATGCCAAATGTGGCATGTAAGGGGGCGAGGAGTGGTTTAAGCGGAAGTTCCACTTTTGGGTGGAATTCCGCTTTAAAGCAATGAAGAGCTATTGTGGCTTTCTCCAAAAATGTCCAACCTGTATTTAATGGTTGTGATCACTTGCACCACATATGTATGACTGTTACAAGGAAGCCTCAAACTCAGTGTGATTTATTTTATTTTTTTCCCTTGAAAAACAGAGATCACAGCCTCATCAGATCTGATGAATGAGCTTCATAACATTTAATGAGTGACCTAGATTGTATCCTTCATTAGTTAAATTAAATTTAAACTTGCTTGATGTAGTCTTACTTGTTGAATATTTCTTACAGCTCTTGGAAGTAAATAAGCAATGGGATCAGCAGTTCCGTTCTATGAAGATGCAATATGAAGAGAAGGTACTTTGGCATTAAAGTTATGGTGATGCTATTTTCTATGTAACCTAATGGATAACTAATCTGTAGGAAGGTAATTGTGACCAAGATTAATACATTTTTTGTTCCTAAGTTTAACCAATGATGTAGAGCACAGTCTAATATTACACAGCTGTTTATTTTAATCTTCATACAGCCGTCTCAGGTTTTTTGGTCATTATCAATGCAATGTATGAAAACCGTTTAATAAATAAAAGGAAAAAAAAAGGGGTGACCTAGAGTATGTGACACCCACATTTTTTAACAATCCCCCCCTCTATATGATAAAATAAATTGCAGCTATAATCAGAAAATTATAACAGCCAGAAGAGAAATGCAAACAGACCCCGATATATTGGTGGTCAGTAGAGAAATGCCTCCCTACATTGGTTTTCAATGAAGGGTCCATTTACCTTGTGGCCAGTGAGAGAGGTATTTCTTTACATTGGAAGTCAGTAGAATAGGGAACTTGTACATTATATTCAGTGAGATGGGAATGTGGACCGGGCCTACTCGGCCAGCACGTGGGGGTACCTTTTCAGGCACGCACTCATCAATGCCTGGGACCAGGCAGGGCAGTGTTTTTGTGAAAGTCAAACATCATGGCGTTTCCCTGACTTTGAGATGAATCGTACACTGTGTACAGTAGTAAAAGGGCAGATTCTTTCTGTAAGAGAGCTGTCCCATGTCACTACACACCAATGCATATTGCATTTGGAAGGGGACACTGCTGAGCTTGTGACCACTCCACCAGTCCAGCGTACCTCTGCCACCTCACTCCCAGTGATAGAATGCGTTCCCACTGAGCACTTAGCGTGGATCTCATGCTTGCTCTCGCCTAACTCCTTTACTCTCGTACAATACAGACAGGCACAGAAGGTCTCCATACCGCAGGTTCGGTCCCGATTACTTTTGGAACCGACTGCTAGGGAAGGAGCCAGATCACTGACCCCCTTGCTAAAGGAGGACCTGTCACCTTTGCCAGGTACCACCCTTCACGACTAGTGGCAATGTACCTTGCACTAGTTACAGGTTACCCATAGCAACTGCTTTCCTCCTTTCACTTGTCCTTTCGTAGTAGCCTTGCTTCATATCCCATTGTCGGTTACAGGCCCAGTTCTTTTGATAGGCCATAGTCTATGATGCACCCCCATAAATAGCTTCCGACCAGGCTTAGAAACAGTTTAAGAACTTTACTGAAGATTTCTGGCAAAGTCCAAACAATACATTTCAGTGCAATGCTATCACATTCCTAACTATCTGAACTGAGCTGCCTAGGCATACCTTAGCAAGGTCATCAGCTATTACTAGCATACTCCAAGGCTTGACATTCCTCTGATCTTCCAGTGTTTTGAAGGACTACTGGGTGCAGCAGTCTCTTCTTAGTATCGCATGTCTGTTGTGACCATGAGCAGGAATGGGACGGGCCTTGAACCGGGCCTTCCCCCCCTTTTTTATCACAGGGTGGCAAGGCGGGGCCCAAAAAGTTTGGGAAAGGAGCCAAATGCCACTTAACCCCCTGCCTGTCTGGGCAGGTTAACTCACTTGCTGTGGCAAAACCCCCATTTGTAGGCAACCTGCCCACAGGTACACCCTTACAACTATGTTCAGTTAGAGGAAGCATGCCTTTTACATTGGTGGTCAGAAGAAATGTGACTTAAATTATGTTCAGTAAGAGGGGTTACCCCCTTACATCTATATTCAGTTATGGGAAGAATTCCCTTTACATTGGAGGTCAGTGGAAAAGTGACCTGTACATTATGTTCAGTGAGAGGGGTACAACCTTACACCTATCTTCAGTTGGAGGAAGAATGACCCTTACGTTGGTGGTCAGTGGAAATAATTCACCATTTTATTGGGGATTATGTGGAAGAAGGCCCCTTACAGTGGTAGTTAGAAAGACATCCTTACAGACAACCAAAAGATAATTGGCATCATGTTTCTGGCTCTTCCAGGTGGTGTGTGTGACCCAAGAACTTTTCAGGCATCATCAGATGGGGGATCATTTGGCAATTTTTTTAAGAAATCCCCAGTAACCTCTGTTACAAAATCCCTGTCTGAGAATGGCTGGAGTAAAGCTTGGAGGCCAATTAGAAAGTATGATCCATATGGCGAAAAGGGACTAAATATAGAAAGAAAGGGAATATATACAAACAATGCCCCATAATGACAACCTGAAAAAGGTTGTTTGAAATCTTTGCAAATTTATTAAAAATAAAAAACAAAAAAATCACATGTACATAAGTATTCAAAGCCTTTGCCATGACACTCAAAATTGAGCTCAGGTGCATTCTGTTTCCACTGATCATCCTTGAGATGTTTCTACAACTTGGAGTCCACCTGTGCTAAATTCAGTGGATTGGACATGATTTGGAAAGGTACGCACCTCTCTATATAAGGTCCAACAGTTAACATTGCTTGTCAAAGCACAAACCAAGCCATGAAGGAATTATCTGTAGACCTCTGAGACAGGATTGTATCCAGGCCCAGATCTGGGGAAGGGTACAGAAAAATGTCTGCAGCATTGAAGGTCCCAATGAGCACAGTGGCCTCCATCATCTGTCAATGGAAGAACTTTGGAGCCACCAGGACTCTTCCTAGAGCGGGCCACCCGGCCAAACAGAGTTCGGGGGAGCAAAGCCTTAGTCAGGGAGTTGACCAAGAACCCGATGGTCACTCTGACAAAGCTCCAGCGTTTCCCTGTGGAGAGAGGAGAACCTTCCAGAAGAACAACCATCTCTGCAGCACTCCACCAATCAGGCCTGAATTGTAGAGGGGCCAGACTGAAGCAACTCCTTTAGTAAAAGGCACATGACAGCCCGTCTGGTGTTTGCCAAAAGGCACCTGAAGGTCTCTCAGACCCTGAGAAACAAAATTCTCTGATCTGATGAAACAAAGATTGAACTCTTTGGCCTGAATGGCAAGCGTTGTGTCTAGAGGAAACCAGGCACCGCTCATCACCTGGCCAATATCATCCCTACAGTGAAGCATGGTGGTGAAACCATCATGCTGTGGAGATGTTTTTTTAGCAGCAGGAACTGGGTGACTAGTCAGGATGGAGGGATGAGAGATGAATGCAGCAATGTACATAGACATCCTTGATGAAAACCTGCTCCAGAGCGCTCTGGACCTCAGACTGGGGAAAATGTTCATCTTCCAACAGGACAACGACCCTAGGCACACAGCCAAGATAACAAAGGGGTGGCTACAGGACAACTCTGTGAATGTCCTTGAGTGACCCAGCCAGAGCCCAGACGTGAACCTGATTGAACAGCTCTGGAGAGATCTGAAAATGGTTGTGCACCGACGCTCCCCATCCAACCTGATGGACCTTGAGAGGTCCTGCAAATAAGAATGGGAGAAACTGCCCAAAAATAGGTGTGCCAAGCTTGTAGCATCATACTCAAAAAGACTTGTGGCTGTAAATACTTATGTACATAGGATTTTTTTCATTTTTATTTTTAAAAAATTTGCACAGATTTCAAACAAACTTCTTTACTGTTGTCATTATGGAGTATTGTTTGTAGAATTTTGAGGAAAATAATTAATGAATTTAATCCATTTTGGAATAAGGCTGTAACATAACAAAATGTTGAAAAAGTGAAGCTCTGTGAATACTTTCCGGATGCACTGTATTAAGAAAATCAGGTGAATAGCACATCAGAGGGTTTAGATGTGCAGTGCAATCAGGCCACCCCAAAGGCCATATATAGAAATGTTTCCAAGAGGGATTGCTGCACTCAAAATGTATTGAAAAATGTACAAAATGAACAACGTGTTCCATAAAGCTTTATTGTGCTGATGTACACCTTACAGGAGTCAGAGAAATCGAGGATTGAAAACTAAGGGCAGTCATTGTGATTTGGTGATATAACAATTGTTGACAATTACTATTTTTTTCCTTATAATATAGTCTGGATGATTGTTCTTTAACGTTGAACAAGCGCTTGAAAAACGTTGTTCCAGATTAATGTCCTATTCTCACTATATTGTTCTTATACTGGTCACTACAGATCACATCCCTGCGTCAGAAATTGTCTCAAGCCACCAAGAATGAGAGTGAACAGGAAGCAGAAAGAGACCGCAAGCAGAGAGATTTTGACCGCAAGCTCCTTCTTGCTAGGGACAAATTAGAGGAGAAAGAGGTAAAAAAACTAAAATTATTTCTGGATTAATCATGAATTATTTCAATACAAGTGCCTAACATTTTCCTTAGCTATTTTCTGTTGAATCTTTACCTTCACAAGCAGGGCTCTGTGCTCATTGGTATTTGAATACACTTATGTAACAGCTGCTGTGAGTAGTCTATAGATGAGTTTCCGTAGAGCATTTACCTCCAGGCAGCAGGTGAACTGCTGTGCAGGCCACAATGCAGCTGTGCCATTGCAGCTACAATGCATTACTGTCATCCTAGGTGTGCGCAGTCTATTGCATTTGGGCGTGCGCCCCTAAGCTCAAACACACATTTCTTTATCGTACATCACGGAACACAGAGCCTTGTTAATTACTTAATGGGTTATACCTCACCTTCAGGTGCTGGACATTGGTGTGATCAATTAGACAGGAAGTTTCCTCCCTATATAACCCCTCCCATACTGGAAGCACCTCAGTTTTTTCGCCAGTGTCTAAGGTGTGGGTCATGGTTAAAAATGTGCTAAGAAGAAAGCTCTACTGAAAGATCCTTTCGGGGTTCAAGGAGCTATACAACCGGATCCATCCAAAAAAGCCAGAAAAACGCTAAATTGTATGGTACCCGGGCCTTGTGGAAGAACGAGGTTTTGCCTGTAATGTCTCTTGTAGGACTGGGCTCTGGGATCCAGTACTTTGGGCACATATTAAAAAATGCGCAAAGGTTTTCTGGCAGAGTCTCTGTAAGCCAGAGGGACACAGCAGCTTGGAGGCACGTAAGCACCTCCTGTGTGTTAGATACAGGTATACCTAAGACACCTACTCCGCATCAGGCTGTGCAGATTAGCAGGCATTGTTTTTTTGCTAGACTAAGTTCAGCTGTTGAATGCACCTGTGTTAAGTTCCTCTGCTTTTAGCTTAGGACTATGTCTCCCTGTAGAAAAGGTTCAGGGGCAGGACAAAAAAAAAGGGGGGGCACCAATGTATCGCCATCTGGATCTGGCAGCCCTAATCATGCCTGCATGATACCATCCTCCCCTGAGAGACTTGAGGCAGCCGCACAGGATGAGCTTTGGCCCTGTCAGGCATTGCAGCCTCCTCCAACATTTGCAGTCACTCTGCATATGACATTTTGATTTTTTTTTTGCTTTTGTTGGTTTATAAGAGAGGTTAACTGCTATAATTGCAGCATCCTCACAAAAGAGCAGAAAACAGGGTGTGCCCCTTCCCCTGCTCTAAATCCTCAAACAAGAGGATAAATGGTCTGATGATGAAAGTTCACCATCAGGAGACAAGGAACAGGTGCAATCTGACGAGGCGGAGGTATCAGAAGCCTCACAAGCTCTGAAGTTGCAGCTGCAGTCTTTTACAGAGATTCATGCTGCGTATAACTTGCCTTCAGCCTAGATGGCCGAAGCCTCTGTCTCCTCCTTGGGATTTTTTAAATTCCCATAGGTTTCTTGTACCTTCCCAGTCAGTCCATTACTGTGACAGTTTATTTCTGCTGGTTGGGCACCCACGTAAACTGTTTTTTTTTTCTCCTCCTAAAAACTTTTTCTGAGGAGTATAGGTTGCTAGAAAACCTCCCCATTATCCTCATACAGGTGCTGGCTTTCAGGCTAGCCAGGAGCACAAACTGCTAAGGTGAACAGTTGCTGATGCACATTGTGGCTAACGCACAAAAGCTAATTTGCATGATGCGGAAACGCACATTTGTGGAGGATAACTTCCTCTTTTACCAGTCCACATGTTTTGCATAAAATACATGAAAGCATGTACTGAATGCTTGTGGGGTAAAAAACAAGTAACAGAACTAGAGGTCGACCAATATGGGTTTCTCTCTGGCTGATGCCGATATTTAGAAATTGGGGCGGCTGATGGCCAATATATGATGCCGTTTTTTGTGGCCGATATTTTAGGCCGATTTTATATATAAAAAAAAAAACTCGCCCACTCCACTCCTTCCTGCTTGCTCCTGTCACTCTAGCACACACTTAATTTCCTCAGTACAGGTGGCACTGGTTTGGAACTGGCAGGTGGCACTGGTTTGGAACTGGCGGGTGGCACTGGTTTGGCACTGGCAGGTGGCACTGACTGGCACTGGTTGGCATTGGCAGGTGGCACTGACAGATGGCACTATTGGCACTGGTTTGGAACTGACAGATGGCACTGGTTTGGAACTGACAGATGGCACTGATTGGCAGTGGCACTGGCACTTGGAACTGGCAGTTGGAACTGGTTGGCACTGGCTGGCATTGGCAGGTGGCACTGGCTGATGGTACTGGTTTGGAACTGGCAGGTGGAACTGATTGGGGGTGGCAGGTGGCACTGGCAGGTGGCAGTGGCGGGTAACACTGGCTGGCAGTGGCGGGTGACACTGGCTGGTGACACTGGTTGGCACTGGCTGGTGGCACTGACAGATGGCACTGATTGGCGGTGGCACTGGTTGGCACTGGCAGGTGGCACTGGTTTGGCACTGGCAGGCACTGGCGGGTGGCACTGGTAGGCACTGCCGGGTGACATGGGTAGGCACTAGCGGGTGGCACGGGCTGGCAGTGGCGGGTGACACTGGTTGGCGACACTGGCATTGCCAGATGGCACTGATTGGCACTGGCTGGTGGCACTGATTGGTGGCACTGGTTGGCACTGGCAGGTGGCACTGACAGATGGCACTGATTGGCACTAGCTGGTGGCACTGGTTGGCAGTGGCACTGGTTGGCACTGGCAGGTGGCACTGATTGGCACTGGCTGGTGGCACTGATTAGCGGTGGCACTGACAGGTTTCACACTGAGCCGAGTGTAACTGTAACTGTGTGTGAAACTGACAAGGTGGGCGGGACCCAGCAGCTATATTACACCAGCCAATGATTGGGCTGCTTAATAAAGGGAGCGGGCCACATACATGTAGTGGCCCGCCCAGATACCATCCTATTGGCTGTAGCTGCTGGGTCCCGCCCACCCCGACCTGGAGAAGGGAGGAGGAGCGGGGGTCAATGTTAAATATTGGCCTAATTTTGATAATCGGCCGATGCCGATTTATCAAAAATGGCCGATATATTGGTCGACCTCCTAAACAGAACGTGTTTATTGTTGTTTACATAAAGATATATGTTTTCTGTTAGTATGGATTGACATGTTTTTACATAGTCGCATGAGGATGCTTGGTCACATTATAGTGCTTAAGTCACACGAAGAGGCCTGTTTGCACAGAAATTACTAAAATCGCATAAAGATGCTTGATTGCACAAAGATGCGGGGTCACACAATGGTGCTTGATCTCACAAAAGTCCTTGGTTACCCAAGAATACCCGATCGCACGGCGTGGCTTGTTTTCACAGAGATGCCTAAAATCGCATAAAGATGCTTAATTGCATGAAAGATGCTGGATCGCACAAGGGTGCCTGATCACACAAGAATCCTTGGTCTCACAAGGGTACTTGTCCAAACAGTAGTGCCTAAGATGCATTAAATGTTTTTTCACATAAAGAGGCTGAATCGCATAAAGTTGCATGATCGCCCAGATTTTGCAGGGTTGCATAATAAGGCATGATAATTTAAGCTTTGCTTAATTATACAGGATTCCTTATGTTCACATAAGTATATGTGTCTGCATGGATACATGTTGTGTAATGTTGCATAAACACGTTCATAAACGCATGCTTGCTCGCAAGATGCCAGTTCCATAGCACATGTGCTATATGTATGTGTGTATACAGTACACACTTTTTATGTTTTTGTCTAAAGCATATTTGTTTGAGTTCATGCTTCCATGAATGCACACTTCCATAGAGACATTTAGCTTTAACACTTGCCACTTACACACATGGGGAACCATTTGCATATGTGTTTAATTACATGATACTGAAAAGGTTGTCTGCGTTTCGCAGGGGAACAGCACCTCTTCCAGTCGGTGGTATTGCCCTTTGGGTTAGCCACCGTGCCCGGGATTACAAAGTGCTAGGGCCCACCTCTAGCAGGACTAGAGGCCCAGGGTATAGCAGTGATGGCATACCGAGGCAATCTGCTGCTGATAGATCAGTCAGTAGCATGGCTGGACCAGGATGGTCAGGTATCTGGAACTCCTGGGTTAGGATCCCAGTCTAAAGGTACATTCGTACGTTCGGTAAAAGCTTTGAGCATTTGGGTCACAGCCCAAAAAAGGAGAGGTTTTTTTTTTTTTGCCTCAGACAAGGTCAGGGTTATAAGAGAGCTGGTCTATGTGGTCAAGGCAAGGAAGACTTCCTTACATTCACCTTTTGCTTATGTTGCTAGGGAAGATGGTGGCTCCATTCAAAGCGGTTCCCTATGCTCAGTTTCATTCAGGACTGCTATAGACCTTATTCTGTCTGCCTGGAACAAGTAGACCCTAACCTGGCACTATCCAAAGGGTCTGGTCCCAGGGATACGCTGGAGTCTCAGTTGGTGGTTCTTAACCAAAATATTGGCAGAAAGGAAGATCCTTCACGCCGGTTACCTTGGAGGTGGTGGCTACGAAGGCTGGCCTCTAGGGATGGAGACCAGTTATGGAAGAGACCACTGTCATGGGGAAGTGGTCAAGCTCCAAGAGAGCCTTGTCCGTCAACATTCTCGCGCTTCGGATGGCACGTCTGGCTTAATGGCCTGGGCGTTTAGGTTGCAGGACGGTTCTGTCAAAGTACACTCTGACAATGCCACACCTATGGTTTACTTCATTTACTAAGGAGGCACTAGAAGTCACGCAGCCAGAAGGAAGTAAGCCATGTTCTGGCTTGAGCAGAGGAGCTTGGGCCTTGCCTATCGACAGTCTTCATTTCATGAAATGGAGAATTGGAAGGTGGTTTTCTGGAGCCATTAACAATGGTTCCCGGGAGAATAGCCTCTACACCCCGACCCTTTTTTCTGACCAGATGCCAGAAAAGGGGTACCCCAGACATAAGAATGTATTTGCGTCCAGGTTCAACAAGAGGTTAGACAGCTTTGTGTCAAGGACAAAGGATTCACCCGCATACAGGACAGATGTGTTAGTGACCCCGTGGGACACTTGTCGCTGGTTTATACGTTCTCTCCCCCCAGTGTCGCGACTATCGTGGCTTCTGTGCAACATCAGAGAGGAACAAAAGCCACCCTAATAGCTCTGGCATGATCCAGTCGACCTTACGGTGCAGGAATCATAAGGGTGGTGGTAGAGGACCTAGGGTCCCTTACATCTCGTCCAGACCTACTTCGCAAGGGCCGGTATTCCATCCTGTCTTGCAAACATAGAAATTAATGGTTTGGCTATTTGAGCCCGGATCGGGGCTTTCAGGATCAGTGGCAATTACCCTGATTCATAGGTGAGCTGGCCTCCAGGACCATGTATTATAGGATCTGGAAGGCCCATGTTTCTGGTGTAAAACCAAGGGATGGCATCCTCCAGAAGTATGTCATAAGTAGAATTCTTGCCTTCCCATTTTAGGAAAGGAGATGGAACTAGCCTAAAGTTCCACCAAGGGTCGAATCTCGGCCTAGTCGGTGTTATCAAAGGCCGCTTGCTTCTTACTTTGATACGGGCCTTTGTACAAGGAATAACGCGTATAAGTCCACCAGTTAGGTCGCCCTTGTGCCTGGGGGTTGAGTCTAGTTTTGTCTTACAAGGGCGGCACATTGGGTCGATGCATCATATTTCCCTTCATCCTTCTCGCAAGGGAATTGGTGTTCTTGCTTGCAGTAGCCCTGCAAGAGAGTTTTAGTATTGGCAGATTTGCTTTGTATAGAGCCTTTTTTCCTAAAAGGATCTAGTTTTAATTTGAATCAAGATGTTTCTTGCCTTCCTTTTTTCCAGAACCTTGTTCTGCGGAAGGAAATTTATGACTTTTCTCTCAAAACTGATGAGATCCGTTAAGTCTATCTGAAGGTTTCAGATACAGGAAACTGACATTCTGTTGTGCTGCCAGATCACCCTA
Organism: Rana muscosa; assembly: GCA_029206835.1. Taxonomy (NCBI): domain Eukaryota; kingdom Metazoa; phylum Chordata; class Amphibia; order Anura; family Ranidae; genus Rana; species Rana muscosa. The sequence continues at coordinate 96,872,837 of CM055118.1, read as the reverse complement.
GAAATGGGCAGGCAGCATTCAAATCAGCTATTAAAATGGTTACACTCTCTCGTTATAGTGAGAGCAGTCAAGGCCTATCTGAAGCGGCTGCTCAGTTACGGAAAACTGATGTTTGTTGCGCTACCAGGAGGCTCCAGGAAAGGGCAGACAGCGTCTTAGTCAACTGTTTTTAATGTTGATTCATCAGGTTATTATTCAGGCTTGTGGTTTAAAGAGAGGGCTTCCCCCTGTTTCTTTTGAGGTGCACTCTACCAGGACAGTAAGCGCTTCATGCGCGGTGCATTACCAAGCCTTTATGACTCAGATTTGCAAGACCGCAACTTGGTTGCCGAGCATACTTTCACTAATTTCTATCAGGTGAATGTAAGACGGCAAGAAGATGCCGCTTTTTGATGCAGTGTGCTGCAGGCAGCAGTATAGGTCCGATGGCGGTCTGCTTTTTGATCTGTGTCTCCCTCCCCTCAGGTTAAGCATTGCTTTGGGATATCCCATTAACCACTTAAGCCCCGGACCATTTTGTAGCTAAAGGACCAGAGCTGTTTTCAGAATTTTGCACTGCGCTGCTTTAACTGGAAATTGTGCGGACATGCAATGTTGTACCGAAACGAAATTTGTGTCCTTTTCTTCCCACAAATAGAGCTTTCTTTTAATGGTATTTGATTGCCTCTGCGATTTTTATTTTTTGCGATATAAACGGAAAAAGACCGAAAATTTTGAAAAAAAAATGATATTTTCTACTTTTTGTTATAAGAAAAATCGAATAAACTCAATTTTAGTCATACATTTAGGCCAAAATGTATTCAGCCACATGTCTTTAGTAAAAAAAATGTCAATAAGCGTATATTTATTGGTTTGCGCAAAAGTTATAGCGTTTACAAACTAGGGTACATTTTCTGAAATTTACACAGCTTTAAATTTATGACTGCCTATCTCATTTCTTGAGGTGCTAAAATGGCAGGGCAGTACAAAACCCCCCCAAATTACCCAATTTTGGAAAGTAGACACCCCAAGGAAATTGCTGAGAGGCATGTTGAGCCCATTGAATATTTTTTTTTTTGTCGCAAGTGATTGAATAATGACAAAAAAAAAAATTACAAAAAGTTGTCACTAAATGATATATTGCTCACACATGCCATGGTTATATGTGGAATTGCACCCCAAAATATGTTTTGCTGCTGCTCCTGAGTACGGGGATACCACATGTGTGGGACTTTTTGGGAGCCTAGCCGCGTACGGGCCCCCGAAAACCAAGCACCGCCTTCAGGATTTCTAAGGGCGCAAATTTTTGATTTCACTCCTCACTACCTATCACAGTTTCGAAGGCCATAAAATGCCAAAATAGCACAAAACCCCCCCCCAAATGACCCCATTTTAGAAAGTAGACACCCCAAGGAAATTGCTGAGAGGCCTGTTGAGCCCATTGAATATTTTTTTTTTTTTTGTCCCAAGTGATTGAATAATGACAAAAAAAAAAAAAATAACAAAAAGTTGTCACTAAATGATATTACTCTTTCGTCCATGGACCGACACAGCTTCTCTATTGACAAAGTGGGTATTATCCGTTAATTAGGAGTGACTAGGCAGAAAAACTTGTAAAAAGTGTTGCATCACACCTTCTACAGTACCGCCCAGGGGGCGGACCCTCTGGGTATACCCTCTCAGTCTGCACATCGCAGATCAGTTTTTTTCTGTCTAGCAAGGAGTAGGACATGGCTCCCTTCGGGCCCATTGGTCCGGGGAAAAAAAGAGATATATATATATATATATATAATTTTTTTTTTTTTTTTTTGCTACATTTGTTGGTTCCTGCGATCTTCGATCAACTGCCGACTGGGTGACAGGCTGGATCCTCGATCCTTGTAGTCTCCCCAGTTTCGGCCATCGAGCGTGTGCTGACCCTAGCTACGCGCTGGGTTTTCCACGACATGCCCGTCGCTCCACGGGTGGCCGGTGAGCTTACGCTCCAGGGCCTGCATCGGACCGCTCAGCTTCGGCTGACCTTACGGCCGAGTCGCAGCAGCCTGGCCGGTGAGCTTACGCTCCAAGGCTTGCATCGGACCGCTCAGCTTCGGCTGACCTTACGGCCGAGTCGCAGCAGCCTGTCCGGTGAGCGTCATGCTCCAGGGCATACATATGATCGTCCCTTCTGGGTCCAATCACAGCATGCCTGGCCAACAGTCACCTTCCGTGCACGGACGATGATCTGTTTGGAATGTCTTCCAGCAGAATACATGCAGGATAGGTAAGTAAAACTCCCCTGCCTCGGCTGGGTGATTTAGCTGGACATTCCTGGAGAGATCAAGTAAGTGGTTGTGGCCCCTTTCTTCCCTCTCTCCCTGCCTTTCCCTCCTCCCTGGGCTTCTAGCTAAAGGTTGCTGGGTGCTGGGGGTCACCTAGGGGGTCCCACTGGAGCGGGGCTGGCTGTAACTAACATTTAAAAGAAATGTCATTTTTTCTTACCTGTGTTTGTGTCCTTCCTCCTCCATGCTGTCGGCGGCCATTTTGAGGTGGTCCATGCCAAGTTTGGCCTCTTGTGACTGCCCGGCGGCCATCTTCCTGTGGTTCGGCCACACCCACTGGCCCCTATCAGCTGATCGGCGGCCATGTTTGTCCACCCTGTATGCAGATATTGCCGTTCGGCGGCCATCTTTTTGTGGGCTATGGCTGCTTGACCTCTATCTTCTGTCGGCGGCCATTTTCTTAGAGCCCACATTATCTTCCATACAGACGTTTTTGGCAACCATTTTTCGAGAGCCTCCGGCCTCTAGGGTGCATTACACTGGCGCGAAAATTCACACAGGAAGTGCTGATAAAAGAAGCAGACTGACACAGCAGCAGCGGGACAGCATCACAGGCGCAGCATAGCAGTACCTATCCAGGGTGGTGAGTCCTCTGGGTGACCCGGCCTCTCTGCAGCACAGGAGGGTGGCCTATTGATATCTTGCCTGGAGCCCTGTGAGTGTCAGCGTGTGGTCAGCATGGCATCTGAGCCAGATGTCTTCTCCCCTGAAACACCAGATTTAGCAGCTGGTGCCCCTGAGGTGTCTATGAACGCTATGACTGCAATCCTAGAGGCGTTTGCTGCCAGGGTGGAAGCAGCACACGGGAATACAGGGGGTAGTAAACGCCCCATCCCCTGCAAGCTTCTGGGGATAATTCTGGTGCAGAACCAGGTCCAGCTACGGCTCGGGGCCCAGATTCTGACGCATCAGAGACTGCAGACCGTGACTGATTGGACAGTGAGGAGGACTCCAAGTCCAGGTCAGTACGCGAGACGGCTTTGGTATCTGACCTTATTACTGCAGTGCGGGATATGCTAAAATTGGAAAATACTGCAGAAGCAGCAGAGACTCCGGTCCACTTGGGTTTCATAGACCTGCCCGCACTGCTAAGGTGTTCCCTTGTGTGTCTTTTGATAAACTCTTATACAAGGAATGGGAGAACCCACTGAGGGTCTTTACAGCCCCAAAGAGGTTTGCGGTACGGTACCCCTTTTGAGGAGAGTTTTTTGAAGAAATGGACCTCTTCCCCCTATAGTGGACCCTCCGGTGTCCAGACTTAATAGAGCCACCACAATTCCTGTAGAAGGGGCTCCTGTTTTCTAGGACCCTGTGGATAAGAAGGCTGAAGCACTCGCTTGCTACCTATACTCAGTGGTAGGCTCGGCAGTACGCCCGGCATTGGCGGGGGCCCTAGTGTCTCACACACTTACTGAATGGGCAAGATTGCTACTCCAGGGGTTAAGGAGCGAGATGCTCCTCCTGATGAGATAACATTGGCCGACCTGTTGGTCCAGGGCCTTAGGTTTGTCTGCGAGTCAGACATGAATACTATTCCCCTGCTGTCTAAAACTTCGGTTTATGCAGTAGCAATACGCCGCCTGATATGGCTAAAAGGCTGGTCTGCGGACCAGACTTCCAAGAAATCCCTGTTGGATCTGCCTTTTAAGGGCGACAGACTTTTTGGGGCTTCTCTGGATGACATCATCAAGGATGCCACAGGAAGTAAAAGCACTTTGCTTCCCCAAATTAGCAAGGCTAAGGGGCCACGCCAAGGGCAAGGGCCCTCCTTTACTGCACACAAGTGTTTTTTCGTCCCCCTAGGGCGACAGGGAAAAGACCCCAGGCCGATAAAGCGCCTGCCCAAGGACAAAAGCGTCCCTGGTCCCGCATACCCAATAAGCCTGCGGACAAATTTGCGTCCGCATGAAGGTCAAATTCGCGACTCAGTGGACAGCACTAATCTCTGACAGGTGGGTTTGCGAAGTAATCTCCTCAGGCTACAAGATAGTTTCTCTCTTGTCCACCGGACAGATTCAACACCTCCAATCTCCAGCTACTACCGACCCGTCGGGAGGCCCTGTATGGGGCGGTCCAGGGTCTACTGGAACGCGGGGTAGTTATTCCAGTTCCAGAACTGGAACAGGGTTTTTACTCAAATCTGTTCATTGTGCCGAAGAAGGAGGGGGTTCGTCCAAGCTTGGATCTCAGAGCCCTCAATTGCTTTGTGAAGGTACAAAGTTTTCGGATGGAGTCGGTTCGATCTGTAGTCACGGCTCTCCATCCGGGGGACTTTCTGGCCTCCTTGGACATCAAGGACGCATACCTGCATGTCCCCATATACTCCAGACACCAGAGGTTTCTGCGATTTGCTATCGGGAAGGACCACTACCAGTTTGTGGCCCTCCCGTTGGGCCTTGCCTCAGCACCCAGGACGTTCACCAAGGTGCTCGCTCCGATTCTGGCACTTCTAAGACAGCGGGGTATCGCTATCACAGGCTACTTATACGACCTTCTGCTGAAGGCCCCTTCAAGCTCAGAATTAGAGGTAAGCGTGTCCATTACCTGTCAGACTCTTCGAGACTGTGGTTGGATACTAAACACGCAAAAGTCAGTATTGGTGCCCACTCAACGCCTAGTGTACCTGGGGTTGATTCTGGATTCCTCAGAGGCAAAGGTATTCCTCCCTGTGGAGAAGTTGCAGACCCTCCGGGCTGCAGTACGGCAGCTGACTTCCAGGAATTGGTCGTCACTCCGTTTTTTGCATGCGAGTGTTGGGCCTCATGGTAGCCTCCTTCGAGGCGGTCCCATATGTTCAATACCACACTCGAGTGCTACAGAAGGAAGTTCTGTCCAGATGGAACAGATGCCCTTCATCTCTGGATTATCAAATCCGAGTGAGCCACCTAGTCAGGAGATCCCTGGTATGGTGGCTGACAGCACCGGCTGTAATGGCCGGGAAGTCATTTCTTCCGGTTTACTGGATAGTGATCACGACGGACGCCAGCCTTACAGGTTGGGGGGGAGTCTGGGGTGTCCAGTCGGCGCAGGGTCGCTGGACCCCAGAGGAAGCCCTCCTGCCGATCAATATCCTGGAGATCCGGGCGATCAAGCTGTGCCTCTTCAAATGGTCTCAGAGACTGCAAGGGCGTCCAGTCAGGATCCAGTCAGACAACGCCACAGCAGTGGCATATGTCAATCATCTAGGAGGAACAAGAAGCTCAGCTGCAGCATTGGAGATCGCTCGCATCCTGAAGTGGGCAGAGAGGAGCGTACCGGCACTGTCGGCCGTGTACATTCCGGGTGTGGAAAACTGGCAGGCGGACTACCTGAGCCGCCAGATGCTGGACCAGGGAGAATGGTCCTTACACCCGGAGGTGTTCCAACTCCTCTGCCAAAGATGGGGCACACCAGACGTAGATCTTCTGGCTTCCCGACTCAATCGGAAGGTATTGAGATTTGTGGCCCTGTCAAGAGACCTATGGGCAGACGCAACGGACGCGTTGGTAGCATCGTGGGGTCAGTATCGGCTAATCTATGCCTTCCCTCCCTTAAGGCTTCTTCCTCTTCTGCTCGGCAGAGTGGAGGCAGAGGGAATTCCAATGATCCTAATCGCTCCAGATTGGCCTCAGCGTCCTTGGTACGACCATCTAGTACGTCTGGTAGCAGACGTCCCCTGGCGCTTACCACTACGGAAGGACCTGCTATCGCAAGGTCCCATATTCCATCCTGCTTTACAGTCATTGGCTTTAACGGCATGGCTGTTGAGAACCAGGTACTGAGAGACCGGGGCCTGTCAGACTCAGTAATCTCTACTATGAGAAGTGCTCGAAAACCGTCCTCTAGGAAGGTCTATCACCGCACTTGGAGGGCCTACATCTCCAGGTGTGAGGAAATGAAATGGCATCCGCGTACCTATTTGGTTTCCAGAATCCTGCTGTTTTTACAGCATGGGGTGGACCAAGGGCTTGCCCTAAGTACGATTTAAGGGACAGATATCTGCCCTGGCTGTCTTTTTTCAGCGACCCCTGGCGACTCACTCTCTCGTGAGTACATTTGTGCAGGGGGTCCGACAGGTGGCCCCTCCGGTCCGTTCCCCGTTACCTCCGTGGGACTTGAACCTGGTCCTCTCGGTGCTTCAGAAGGCACCGTTTGAGAATATTAGAGATATTCCCCTGTTGACACTTTCTCAGAAAGTGGTCTTTTTGGTGGCTGTTACGTCAGTTAGACGAGTCTCTGAGCTGGCAGCCTTGTCCTGCAAGGCTCCCTATTTGATTTTCCACATGGATAAGGTGGTGCTGCGGCCGCAGCCTTCCTTTCTTCCGAAAGTCGTTTCGGCTTTTCATCTCAACGAAGACATTGTACTTCCATCCTTGTGTCCTCAGCCGTCGAATCCTAAGGAGTCGGCGTTGCATTCCTTGGACGTTGTCCGAGCTTTGAGAGTATACCTATCTGCTACTTCCCTGTTCCGGAAGTCAGACTCCCTGTTTGTTTCAGTGGCTGGTCCCAAGAAGGGCCAAGCAGTCTCATCGGCCACCATCTCTAGGTGGATCCGACAGATAGTAATCCAGGCTTACGCCTTAAAGGGTCAGGCGCCCCCCTTTCCTGTCACGGCACATTCGACCAGGGCAATAGGTGCCTCTTGGGCTTTCCGACATCAAGCGTCTGTTTCCCAATTATGTAAAGCGGTGACTTGGTCGTCCGCTCACACTTTCACAAAATTCTACAAAATTGATGTAGATGCATCTTCGGATGCCTCTTTTGGCCGCAAGGTTTTGCAAGCGGCTGTTTAGAGTTGCAACTCCTCCGTTGGAGGAGTGCTGTTTTGTGTTTGGGGTGAAGTTTATTTTTATGCTGTTACCACCCCTCGTTTTTTCTCTGACACTGCTTTGGGATGTCCCACTTTGTCAATAGAGAAGCTGTGTCGGTCCATGGACGAAAGAGTAAATAGGATTTTTTACTCACCGTAAAATCCTTTTCTCTGAGTCCATGGACCGACACAGCACCCACCCCTCCTTTTAAGTTTGTACTGCTTTTTGACGAACTGATCTGCGATGTGCAGACTGAGAGGGTATACCCAGAGGGTCCGCCCCCTGGGCGGTACTGTAGAAGGTGTGATGCAACACTTTTTACAAGTTTTTCTGCCTAGTCACTCCTAATTAACGGATAATACCCACTTTGTCAATAGAGAAGCTGTGTCGGTCCATGGACTCAGAGAAAAGGATTTTACGGTGAGTAAAAAATCCTATTATTGCTCACACATGCCATGGTTATATATGGAATTACACCCCAAAATACATTTTGCTGCTTCTCCTGAGTACGGGGATACCACATGTGTGGGACTTTTTGGGAGCCTAGCCGCGTACGGGACCCCGAAAACCAAGCACCGCCTTCAGGATTTCTAGGCACAAATTTTTGATTTCACTCCTCACTACCTATCACAGTTTCGAAGGCCATAAAATGCCAAAATAGCACAAACCCCCCCCCCAAATGACCCCATTTTGGAAAGTAGACACCCCAAGCTATTTGCTGAGATGCATGGTGAGTATTTTACAGCTCTCATTTGTTTTTGAAAATTAAGAAAAAAAATTTTTTTTTTTTTTTTTTAATTTTCAAAACTTTGTGACAAAAAGCGAGATCTGCAAAATACTCACCATACCTCTCAGCAAATAGCTTGGGGTGTCTACTTTCCAAAATGGGGTCATTTGGGGGGGTTTGTGCCATCTGGGCATTCCATGGCCTCCGAAACTGTGATGGGCAGTGAGAAGTGAAATCAAAAATTTACACCCTTAGAAAGCCTGAAGGCGGTGATTGGTTTTTGGGGTCCCGTACGCGGCTAGGCTCCCAAAAAGTCTCACACATGTGGTATTCCCATACTCAGGAGAAGCAACAGAATGTATTTTGGGGTGTAATTCCACATATGCCCATGACATGTTTGAGCAATATATCATTTAGTGACAACTTTGTGCAAAAAATAAAAAATAAAAAAATAAATTGTCTATTTTCCGCAACTTGTGTCAACATATAAAATATTCCATGGATTCGACATGCCTCTCAGTATATAACTTGGGGTGTCTACTTTCCAAAATGGGGTAATTTGCGGGGGTTTTTAACTGTTCTGGCATTTTATACACAACATTAGGAAGCTTACATCCACTCTTCTAACCACTTGAAGGCAAAGCCCTTTTTCACACTTTTTGTTTACATGAAAACTTTTTTTTTTTTTTGCAAGAAAATTATGTTGAACCCCCAAACATTATATATATTTTTTAAAGCAAAGGCCCTACAGATTAAAATGGTGGGTGTTGCAATTTTTTTTTCTACACAGTATTTGCGCAGCGATTTTTCAAACGCATTTTTTGGGGAAAAAAATACACTTTTTTTAATTTTAATGCACTAAAACACACTATATTGCCCAAATGTTTGATGAAATAAAAAAGATGATCTTAGGCTGAGGTACATAGATACCAAACATGACAAGCTTTAAAATTTTGCACAAACGCGCATTGGCGACAAACTACATACATTTTTAAAAGCCTTTAAAAGCCTTTACAGGTTACGCCGTTATATTTACAGAGGAGGTCTACTGCTAAAATGACTGCCCTCGATCTGACCTTCGCGGTGATACCTCACATGCATGGTGCAATTTCTGTTTACATATGACGCCAGACCGACGCTTGCGTTCGCCATTGGGCAAGAGCAGGGCAGGACAGGTGTGCTTTTTTTTTTTATTATTAATTTTGCTTTTTTATTTTATTTTTAAACTGTTGCTTCCATATTTTTTTTTTTTTTTATCATTTTTATTGTTATCTCAGGGAATGTAAATATCCCCTATGATAGCAATAGGTAATGACAGGTACTCTTTTTTGAAAAAACTGGGGTCTATTGGACCCTAGATCTTTCCTCTGCCCTCAAAGCATCTGACCACACCAAGATCGGTGTGGTAAAATGCTTTCCCAATTTCCCAATGGCGCTTTTTATATCCGGGGGGGGACATTCCCTCCCACTGCTTGTAAAAGCAGTCCAGAGGCTAATTAGCCACTAGGATTGCTTTTACATGAAAGCCGGCCGCTGGCTGAAAAGAATGATACCAAGATGATACCTAAACCCACAGGCATCATTCTGGTATAAACATTCAAAGTCCAGCAACATACCAGTACGTTGCTGGTCCTTGTTGGATATGTATTGTAATCTTTTTTTTCATGCAGCCTGTTGGCTGAACGAAAAAAAAAGATTGATCGGTGGGTATGCCCACCATTAGAATACCGCCCTTCATCCACCCACTTCTAATGATGGGCATACATGCACCATTTATATATGCCGAAGCATGGGGGCATCTTCCCGCAAAAGTTATGCCGCGTACACATGGTCAGACTTTTCCACGGGCAAGCCTCCGTCGGAATTTCGACCGTATGTACGCGGCATTAGGAGCAAAATCGCTCCTCCGCCCCTGCTGCCCCAATGCTTCGGCATATATGCTTTTTTTTTTAACTGTGGTGGTGAAATCACCTCCTACAGCACTGGAGTCGCAGGGATCAGGCCTGTCTCTGCGAACGCTGCAGTTATGTGTGTTGTGTTTTGTAAGTGACAGTGATCGATCGATACTGCACTTGGGTGGCCTGGGCTGGACAGGGGCAAAACGCAGGTGCTAGCAGGTATCTGGGCTGATCCCGCTAACACTGCGTTTTTGGGAACCCTAAACTGCTGGGGACGCTAGTATAGATCTGATCAGATCAGATATTGGTCTGTTCAGATACTATACCACTAAGGGGGGTGTATGCTTAACGCGTGGGTGTTAGCGCTACTGGCACTAACCTGACGCTGCCTGGGGTGTGACGCAGACCCTCTCTGACGCTAAAACCTAATTGATATCACCCGCCGGGCGATCAGGGGGTTAAACCTTTATTGGGTTATATACGGCGGGTGCCCTGACACTATAAAAAGCAAACTAACTAACCAGCGTCACCCGTAACACTTATATGATGATCACTGGTGAAAGGGTTAACTAGGGGCAATTAGGGGGTTAAAACCTTTATTAGGTAATATATGGGGGTACCTGACGCTATATAAAAACCTGACGGCGAACCTAAAAAAAAATTACTGGCTACCTATCGGCATCACCGACACTAAGACAACGATCATAAAAATGATCGCTTAGCGACAGTGGTGATAGGGGGGAAAGGGTTACCTGGGGGGCGATCAGGGGGTTAAACCTTTATTAGATAATATATGGGGGTACCTGACGCTATAAAAACCTGCGGCGAACCTAAAAAAAATTACTGGCTACCGATCTGCATCACCGACGCTAAGACAGCGATCAGAAAAATGATCGCTTAGCGACGGCGGTGCTAGGGGGTGAAAGGGTTACCTGGGGGTGATTCAAGGGGGTTAAACCTTTATTAGGTAATATATGGGGGTACCCGACGCTATAAAAACCTGCGGCGAACCTAAAAAAAATTACTGGCTACCGATCAGCATCACCGACGCTAAGACATCGATCAGAAAAATGATCGCTTAGCGACGGCGGTGCTAGGGGGTGAAAGGGTTATCTGGGGGGTGATCAGGGGGTTAAACCTTTATTAGGGGGGGTTAGGGGGCTACACTGGACCTAAAACTAAATGTAGTGACACTTTTACAGTCACAAATGTCACTGATTGCAGTGATCACTAAATAAATGGTCACTGAAATCAGTGACACTGTGACTGGGGGGTGGTCTGGGGGGGCGATTTATGTGCCTATGTGTCCTGGTGTCAGTGTGCTGTTTTGTGCACTAACCTGCATCTTCTCCTGTACGGCGCTCGGTATATGTGAGCGCCGCAGGAGAGATGACATCACTTCCTCCTACCTGTGTAAACAGTACACAGGCAGGGGAAGCTCTCTCATTCGCCGGGAGCGATCGAGAGGGGGGGGCCGGAATCGAACGCCCGTCCCCTCATGCCGGATCGCTCCCGAAGGTAAAACGACCACCCACTGTAAAGAAGGGGAGTCCGATCGGACCCCCCAACTATACAAAGGCAATCACGTATATGTACGTGATTCTGCCTGTCGGTGCCATTCTGCCGACGTATATTTACAGTGGGCGGTCGTTAAGTGGTTAAGTAATTAACAAGGCTCTGTGTCCCATGATGTACGATAAAGAAAATAGGATTTTTATAACAGCTTACTTGTAAAATCCTTTTCTTGGAGTACATAAGGGGACACAGAGCTCCCGCCCCTCTTATTTGAGGATTTTGAAATACTTATTGCTTTGCTACAAAAACTGAGGCGCTCCCAAGATGGGAGGGGTTATATAGGGAGGAAACTTCCTGTCTAATTGATCACACCAGTGTCCAGCACCCGAAGGTGAGATATAACCCATTAAGTAATTAACAAGGCTCTGTGTCCCGTGATGTACTCCAAGAAAATGATTTTACAGGTAAGCTGTTATAAAAATCCTATTGTGTGTATGTATATGTATATGTGTGTGTGTGTGTGTGTGTATATATATATATATATATATATATATATATATATATATATATATATATATACCGTATTTATCGGCGTATAACACGCACAGGCGTATAACACGCACTCTAACTTTAAGAGGGTAGTTTCAGGAGAAAAAAAATTCCACAGCCCCCTGCGTATAACACGCAGGCACAGTTTACCCTCTATTTTCAGGGTAAAAAAGTGAGTGTTATACGCCAATAAATACAGTATATATATATATATATATATATATATATATATATATATAATGTTAAGCTGTTATAAAAATCCTATTTTGTGTGTGTGTATGTATGTATGTGTGTGTGTGTGTGTGTGTGTGTGTGTGTGTATATATATATATATATATATATATATATATATATATATACACACACAAACACTCTTATAAATAAAAGTAAACAAACATTTTAAAATATGGACGATGTCAGTAGAGCAATGGACGATGTCAGTAGAGCAATGGACGATGTCAGTAGAGCAATGGACGATGTCAGTAGAGCAATGGACGATGTCAGTAGAGCAATGGACGATGTCAGTAGAGCAATGGACGATGTCAGTAGAGCAATGGACGATGTCAGTAGAGCAATGGACGATGTCAGTAGAGCAATGGACGATGTCAGTAGAGCAATGGACGATGTCAGTAGAGCAATGGACGATGTCAGTAGAGCAGTGGACGATGTCAGTAGAGCAATGGACGTGTCAGTAGGACAGTGGACAGTGTCAGTAGCGCAGTGGACAGTGTCAGTAGCGCAGTGGACTTTGGGGAAATCTGCACTGCACAGTGTGATTAGGGTGTGCCCAGGAACACCTGGCAAAGCCATGAGATGTCTTGGTATATTGCAGACATGCTTGCTCAGAAAACACAAGTCCTGGGCAGGTAGATGGTATCTCATTTGTACATTTTTGGCAGAATTGTAATTTTCTTTTTGAAGTGGTCCTTTTAATACTGGCACTTTGATGGTGGTTTCAAAAATGCTACAAGAAGCATCTGAGATGGATGCACCCATGTGAACCTGAGTGCTTGTGTCTGTCAAATTTTGTGTTTGCCAGAGTGTGCAGTCATTCAGATGGTACTGACTGTCTTCCAAGCCGTGACAGGTAAAAAATGATAAGGACTCATAAGAGGGAACACAGCTAATTTCCAATGTAAAAGTATTGAGATGTCTCCTATTTTTTGTTTCTGTTTTCTGTTATGGAATTGTGTCACCAGCAACTCCTTGATTATGTACCTAAAATGTACGTTTGCAGTGACTTTTGTGTTTGGTGTACGCTACCAAATTATAACAACCAATGATTGCATCTGTTACATATTAGCATTGTGAGTGTTATAGGCTTGTATATAACTCGGGATTTTACAAGCAACCTCTTATGTCCATTCTACTAATCCCATCTAAGCAGAAGTTAATTCAGAGGTGGCTTGTGGTGCGTGGACTGACTTGCATGGCAATTCCTGAGCCAAAACCACAATCCTTTTATTTATGTTAGTGCTTTATATAGCACCTACATATTATGAAGGACACCACAAAGCTTAGATCACTCCCTGAACCAGAAGGACATTGGGATCTGATGTCCAGTCCACATTCTTGGAAAGGTATACCGTAATTTTTTTCTTTTATGCAATAAATCTAGGGTACTGTTTTCTCTGTTCACAGTCACAAATCCAGAAACTGGAATCTGACCTAAGGGATCTGAAGCAAAAGAATAAGTTTCTCCATGACCAGCTGAGCTCCACCAGCAAGCAGCGAGAGTACCAAGAACGGGAGATCAGCCGGCTGAATAAAGTAAACTGACCATAGAAACTAATGGCCAATTCAGACTGGTCCAATGGACTGTGTTTTGTTACCGCATACTTGTTAATGTGCAGCAAGCACTTCATGTGTTAACATGCTCTGTATTAAGGCAGCCCATGCACAATGTTTTTTTTAACACAACCTTCGAAGCAGTAAAAATCTGACAGCTGTACTAACTCTGCTCCCGAACTATCCAAAACTAGAAAAAAACACTTTTTAATATTTGCACACTATCTTCTTATAAATCATTCATAAACATGTGTAAATAACATTACCAGGCTTAGTGAGTAATACAGCCATGGCCACAAGTTTTGAGAATGACACAATCATTTTTACAAAGTCTGCTGCTTTAGTGTTTTTAGATATTTTTGTCAAATGTTACTATGGTATACTGAAGTATGATTACAAGCATTTCATAAGCGTTGGCTTTTATTGACAATTACATTAAGAGCCCATTCACACAGGGGCGACTTTGGATCCGACTTGAAGTCGCCTCAAGTCGCGCGGCATGAGAAAATCAAAGTAAGTGAATGAGAGCCGTCTTAATGACTGAAGTCGCTCCGACTTTAAAAAAGGTCCCTGTACTACTTCAATCCGACTTCTAGGTGACTTGTAGGCAACTTGTACCCATAGATTTCAATGGAAGTTGACTCCAAGTCGGATCCCCTGTCTTAACTGAAGCAACTTTCCAGGAAGTAAAAATAGTTTTCCAGGCAAACCCCTCCCTCCCCCCTCCCTCCCACAGAGCTGATTATTGTTTGATTGGCCACTGGAAAGTAGCCTGTCCTGGAGGCAACTTGAAGTTGCCTGGAGTCGCGCTGTGATTCATGCTCAAGTCGTGTCCAAGTTGCCTCCCAGAGTCGCGGTGGAAGTCGTATTGCCCCTGTGTGAATGGGCTCTGAGTTTATGCAAAGAGTCAATATTTGAAGTGTAGACCCTTCTTTTTTAAGACCTTTGCAGTTGGCCCTGGCATGCTGTAAATCAACTTCTGGGCCACATCCTGACTGATGGCAGCGCCCATTCTTGCATAATTAATGCTTGGAGTTTTTTGGAATTTGTGGGGGCGGTTTTTTGTTCACCCACTTCTTGAGGATTGACCACAAGTTCTCAATGGGATTAAGTTCTGGGGAGTTTCCTGGCCATGGACCCCACATGTTGATGTTTTGTTCCCCAAGCCACTTAGTTATCACTTTTGCCTTATGACAAAGTGCTCCGTCATGCTGGAAAAGGCATTGTTCATCACCAAAACTGTTCTTGGATGGTTGGGAGAAGTTGCTCTCGGAGGATGTTTTTGTACCATTCTTTATTCATGGCTGTGTTCTTAGGCAAAATTGTGAGTGAGCGCACTCCCTTGGCTGAGAAGCAACCCCACATATGAATGGTCTCAGGGTGCTTTACTGCTGGCATGACAGGACTGATGATAGTGCTCACCTTTTCTTCTCTGGACAAGGATTTTTACTGGCTACCACATCGGAAAGGGCATTCATCAGAGAAAATTACTTTATCCCATTCCTCAGCAGTCCAATCCCTGTACCTTTTGCAGAATATCAGTCTGTTCCTGATGTTTTTCCTAGAGAAAAGTGGCTTCTTTGCTGCCCTTCTTGATACCAGGCCATCTTTCAAAACTCTTCCCCTCACTGTGCGTGCGAATGCACTCACACCTGCCTGATACCATTCCTGGGCAAGCTCTGCACTGGTGGTGTCCCGATCTTGCAGCTGAATCAACTGTAGGAAACGGTCCTGGAGCTTGCTGGACCTTCTTGGGCACCCTGAAGCCTTCTTCACAAATTCAGTGGAAATGTTTTTTATGGGATTACGTTAATTTTCATGGCAAAGAGGGACTTTGCAATTCATCTAATAACTCTTCATCAACATTCTGGAGTATATGCAAATTGCCATCATAAAAAGGTAGCGGACTTTGTGAAAATTAATATTTGTGGCATTCTCAAAACTTTTGGCCACAGCTGTACAGTGCATAGAACAGTCTATTCTGGCATCAGTTTACTGCAATTAGTGAAAGATTATTTTCAGCTAGTTGTTTGGGGGTTATTGAATTTTGTAGAGTTTTTTTATTGTATTTTACCCTGCTCATTGTATAAACCAGAATAACTCCTATTGCAATTAAAGCTGGTGAATGTTCTGAAAACTTTTATATGCTGTTTTTAGGCCCTTGAGGAAGTGCTGAAACTTCGTGACTTGGGTCCTCCTTCACCCTCAATCATTGCCTCTGGAGAGGACACTTTGTTTCTGCAACGCCAGGAACTTCTAACCCAGAATGACCTCCTGAAGCAACAGGTACATATAATAGTAATAATAATAATAATAAATACGATCAGTATTGCTGCTGACACTATGTTTTGAGCTGCATTCATGGCCGGCAACATGAAATCCTTGAAATTCAACTTCTATTATGACTATTTTCAGGTCACTCTGTTGCTTCTTGTTGCTAAAAGCCCAACTGTGACCATATTAAAAAAAAAAAAGAAAGAAAGACTCCTACTCCCCCTTCTCCCAATACCTTATAGACAATCAGGGTGAGATTATTTAAATTAAAACTTCCAAAGCCCATTAACACTCACCTAATCTGCAGTCCTGTAATAATCCGCATAGCTGGTTCTGTTTGTGGCAACCAGTTTTATGAAGCTGATCTGCATGCAGCTCTTGTTGTCACCCCTCTCATTTTGCCTTTTTTTTTTTTTTTTCTTGTATCTTGTGTATAATATGTATAATTTATATTTTTTTAATAATGTGCATGTAGTTTAGTTTTAAATGATTGCTAGTCATGTAGTAAATGTAAATTGAATTTTGGCAGTTATGTCACTGGCAAAGTTTTGATTCTAACAGGATTGTCCATTTGACATGGTCCTAATTTAAGACAAACGTCTTAAATCTGAAATTTTGTTCAAGCCACAAAACAGCTGAATCCACAGACAACTGTTTTTGTCTAATATTGGCACCTTAAGACCCCTTTCACACTGAGGAGTTTTTCAGGCGGTTTAGCGCTAAAAATAGCGCCTAAATACCGCCTGAAAACTCCTGCCCCTGCAGTCTCAATGTGAAAGCCCGAGGGCTTTCACACTGAGGCGGTGCGCTAGCAGGACCGCTCCAAAAGTCCTGCTAGCAGAATCTTTGGAGCGGTGAGAGAAGCGGTGTGTTTACCGCTCCTTCACCGCTCCTTCCCATTGAAAGTAATAGGAAACCGCGGTAATACTGCCCGCAATGCGCCTCTGTAGAGGCGCATTGCGGGCGGTATTAACCCTTTTTCGGCCACTAGCGGGGGGTTAATACCGCACTGCTATCGGCCAAATACCGCCGCAATGCCGCAGCAATTCCGACGGTATAGTGCCGCTATACCGCCACCGCACCTACCGCCCCAGTGTGAAAGGGGCCTTTATACTTGCAATTCATCCAACTATGTTGGCCAAGATGCTTTTCACAGTTGACCTCCAATCTCGCTTACACCTGGTTCACACTGTAGCGATCCGGGAACCAACGTGATTACAGCGCCAGTTCTCGCATCGCATCTCTTCTGCAGGCAGTTCACCGCTGCGGGTGTCAATACATTGTTAATGACACCCCAGATCGGTTCACAGATCGCTGTGCAAACTGTGAACTCGCACAGAAATCCGATCACATAGGTGAGAACACCCATACGATCCGATTTCAGTGCGGGGGGAGGGAGCCCCTGCACCTTTTTTTTTTTTTTCCTGTGAATCTAATGCGAGTTTAGCCATACAACTATATGGCTGAACTTGCATCGCACAGACATCGCATGTGATCGTAAATGTGGGAACCTAGGCTCAATCATTAGTAAAAACATAAACATTGTGAGAAAAATTTGGTTAAGGTTCTGCCTCAAAATGAACCTGTGGCTATGGAATTTCAGTGTTAAAATATTGTTAACAAGTAGTAAATACTCTGACTAAGCTTCTAATGGATTTCCTTTACTGGGTAAGTAACATCAACAAACTTATCTTGGGCTTTTAACAGTTGAGTAGCTCAATTTCTATTTCTTGTACTACAACTTTTAGTGTGTCACAGACTGCCTAGGAGTCGGCACCCTTTGGTTGTGAAACAGGGGTGAGAGGCGTAGAGTTGAAATACTTGGGTTTGTTTGAAGCAGTAAATGAGCTTTGAAAACAAAAGAAGATATGTGTTTGACTTTATTGACACATATCAGTCCTGGCCCACCTTTACACATTCTATCCTCCCTTCAGTCTATTATGAATGCTGCTGCTAGATTAATACACCTCATTAACTGATCGGTGACTGCTGCTCCACTCAGCCAATCCCTTCACTGGCTTCCACTACCCCGCCATATAAAATTAAGAATACTAACCACAACATACAAGGCCATACACAACATCGCCCCCAGCTACATCACCAACCTCATCTGTAGATATTGCCCAAATCGTCCCCTCCGCTCCTCCCAGGACCTCCTGCTCTCTCGCTCCCTTGTTACCTCCTCCCATGCTCGCCTTCAGGACTTCTCCAGAGCCTCTCCAATCCTTTGGAACTCCCTTCCCCGGTATGTCTGGTTAGCGCCTTCCCTGTCTGCCTTTAGGCGATCCCTGAAAGCTCACTTATTCAGGGAAGCCTACCCCACCTCCACCTAAGAACTATACCCAAGTCACCTCCATCAGATCATCCCCCACAGCTATTACTTTTTGTACCACCTCCCCCTCCCTTTAGATTTTAAGTTCCATGAGTAGGGCCCTCCTATTATATCTGTATTGATCTGTGTTGTAATTGTACTGTCCCCCCTCTACATTGTAAAGCGCTGCGTAAACTGTTGGCGCTATATAAATCCTGTATAATAATAAGAATTAAAAGAAAATAACTCCTGCTGGACCATTTTAGCCAATCCTGGCCCTAGCTGTAGCTCAAACTAAGCCCTGACTAAGGCAAGGAAGCTCTTCGACAGGAGATATTTACTTTCTTTTTGGCATGATTCAGTATATAATCGCCGGCCACTTTATTAGGTACACCTCGCTAGTACCGGGTTGGACCCCCTTTTGCCTTCAGAACTACCTTAATTCTTCGTGGCATAGATTCAACAAGGTGTTGAAAACATTCCTCAGAGATTTTGGTTCATATTAACATGATAGCATCATGCAGTTGCTGCAGATTTGCCAGCTGCACATCCATGATGCGAATCCTGTCCCACCACATCCCAAAGGTGCTCTATTGGATTGAGTTCTGGTGACTGTGGAGGCCATTGGAGTTCAGTGAACTCATTGTCATGTTCGAGAAACCAGTTTGAGATGGTTTGAGCTTTGTGACGTGGTGCATTATCCTGCTGGAAGGAGTCATCAGAAGATGGGTACACTGTAGTCATAAAGGGATGGACATGGTCAGCAGTAATACTCAGGTAGGCCACAGCATTTAAACAATGCTTAATTGGTACTAAGGGGCCCAAAGTGTGCCAAAAAAAAATATCCCCCATGCCATTACACCACCACCACCACCAGCCTGAACCATTGATACAAGGCTGGATGGATCCATGCTTTCATGTTGTTCTGATCCTATCGTCTGAATGTCACAGCTAAAATCAAGACTCATCAGACCAGGCAACGTTTTTTCAATTTTCTATTGTCCAATTTTGGTGAGCCTGTGCAAATTGTAGCCTCAGCTTCCTGTTCTTAGCTGACAGGAGTGGCACCCGGTGTGGTCTTCTGCTGCTGTAGCCCATCTGCTTCTCTTGGGCTGTAGCCCAACCTGTTGTGCATTCAGAGATGGTATGCTGCATACCTTGGTTGTAACAAGTGGTTATTTGAGTTACTATTGCCTTTCTATCATCTTGAACCAGTCTGCCCATTTTCCTCTGACTTCAACAAGGCATTTTCATCCACACAACTGAGTTGAGTTGAGAGGTATCTTGATATAGCGCGGTCTTACCCCAAAGGGTCCGACGTGCTTACAAACACATACACTTAAGCCCTGTACACACGATCGGATTTCCTATGGATTTTTAACCGATGGATTTTTCCATCGGAAATCCGATGAAGCTGACTTCCATCAGTCTTGCCTACACACCATCAGTCAAAAAACCGACCGTTCCAAACGCGGTGACGTAAAACACTCCGACAAGCCGAGAAAATGAAGTTCAATGCTTCTGAGCATGCGTCGACTTGATTCTGAGCATGCGTGGGTTTTTTATCCGATGGAGTTCCCCACAGACGATAGTAATTTGCTATTGTTTTTTTTTCCATCGGATAAATTTAAAACATGTTATATTTTTTCTCAACGATGGAAAAAAAAACGATGGGGCCTGTACATGATCGGTTTGTCCGATGAAAAAAGTCCATCGGACTGTTTTCATCGGTAAAACCGATCGTGTGTACAGGGCTATACTAGGGCCAATTTATAGACAGGATCTAATTAACCTACCAGCATGACTTTGGAGGGTGGGAGGAAACCGGAGTACCTGGAGGAAACCCACACAGGCACAGGTAGAACATGCAAACTCCAACTTTTGCTTACTGGATTTTTTCTCTTTTTCGGACCCTTGTCCTCTAAACCCTAGAGATGGTTGTGCATGAAAAACCCAGTAGATCAGCAGTTTTTTAAATACTCAGACCAGCCCGATCCCCTTTCTTCTGCATTTTGATGCTTGACTTGAACTTCAACAAGTCATCTTCATCACATCTAGATGCCAAAATGCTGTCCGCTGCTGTCAGCCTGATGAGGACTCACTCTCTGCCCTCTCCGCCCACTGACTTTCGGGAGCGCCTCTTCACTCCCAGGTATCAGGTCAAGCATCTGGCGTGTTTGCACGAGTACAAGTACTCGTGCAAATGCTCAGTAATAGAGCCAATACGGATACTAGTATCGGTATTGGCGCAACCCTACTTGAGTGTCATAAGCTTGACCACAGTCAAACTTTCATAACACTTAATGCATATTTTCACAACACTTTGTTAAAAATGCTAGCATGGAAGTCACTTCTTACACTAATTAGTAATGGGAGATTTGCTAAGACTTCAACTGTCAGTAAAAAAAGAAAACTGCATTGTTATGTGCCATTTAGGGGAAGTAGAATGTAATCATTGTTGCAGTCTTTTTTTTTTGTAGTTTCTTTTCTTTTTGTAAAAATAGTATTCACTGATTGTGTTTTGTCTATCTGAGCTCTTGTGACAGTAATTTGTGCTGGTTTCAAGTTGAACTTCAGAAATGTGAAAAACAACACTTCCAGTAGGGTCTCCCCACATTGCAAGAGTTAAATGCTTGCTTAAGCTGTCCGCACATGACCGTTCGATAAGCCCGATCGTACAACCTTAGAAATGTTAGTGGGCCAATTTCGATTCTCAAAATGCTAAGTTTTATGCCAAAAGAAAGATCCGTTGTGTCGGAATTTTGTTGCAAAATCAAACCATTTTCTAAACATTAGTAGGGAAATCGATTGTAAATAGTTTGAAAAAACATACAGCACATGTGCATCGATCGACAAAAAATGTACTATGTATGTTGTTAACAATCTATAATATGTCGACAAGTGTGGAAAACAGTTTGATACAATGATGGCATTAACACACACACAGTTCGAAAGATCTTTAAAAAAAACAAAAGTTTTTTTTTTTTAACAGTTTTCTATCCATGTATGGCCAGTCTAAAGCCTCGTACACACGATCCAATTGTTGGCAGGGACTGTCTGTTGACAGACTGTTGTCTTAAAATCTGACCGTTGGTACGCTCCTTTTGACAATTGTTGTCAAACTTTCTGCCAACAAATGTTGGATGACATGCTAATGTCCGTTGCACAAAAGTTGAAACAAACACGCATGCTCAGAATCAATGCTCACCAAACACGAAATTAGAAGAAGGGGCCCAAAGGGTGGCGCTCAAGAGCAGAAATTCCTCATAGTACGTCACTACGTTCGTGTTTGTTGACCGACAACTGTGTAACGTTGGTATGCAAGACAAGATCCAGGCACACGCCCTAAAGACAAAAATCTGACACTCGGTTAGCCAACAATTGGATCGTGTGTACGAGGCTTTAGTCTAGGTAAAGCTGAACAGGCAGAATTACTTCCCTGACTCATTGCTTTGGTGCTGTCTTCTACTTTCTGAAGCCCCAGTCTGTGGGTGGGGCCCGGTGTCATCATGTGCAGTGCGGGGCTATTAACCCTGCATTGTACGGGGAGGTGCGCATACAACAGCAACCTGAAGAACCTTAGAGAGAATTCTTGCACAGATCCAGGGAGCCTGCTAGATCTAGAAGTAGGGTATTTCTCCTTATCTTTGCACCCCTAGCTAGACTAAACAAACATTTAATCCTTGCAGTGCAGGGATGCACACTGCAAGGGTTTTTCTTTGACACGTTTTCCCAGAGTTCAGCTTTTAAAAAGTCACATCTGCTGTTCTTCAGTTCAAGTAATTTTCCAGCGTCTGTAAATGAAATGGTCAGTCTGGCCAATGAAGTTTCATGTGCATTCTGTTTGATATTGACTGATGTGTTTACTCCACGTACTTCGATCGTCAAGTCTTTAGTCAAGCTCGCTATTTGTTTCTGGCACTTGAATTACGTGGCCATTTTGAAAGATAAATGTGTGGTACTGGAAATCCAGCCTGTTTAATGGGAGCCAATGACAAGAGTAGAAAAAGTACATCTTTGATGTCCGAGCTTCCTAGTGAAGCACGTAATAACCTGATTGTCATTATGAACTCCAAGCACAATTTAATGTAGTGCTGTGATCATCAATACAATAAAGTTCATTTTAAGACCTTTTCTCCCGAATGCCACACTGGATTGTGCAAGAGGCGCATGGTCACCTTGGCAAAGAGGACAAGGTGTGGTTGTGTGATACAGTGGCGGCTGGTGGTAATATTTTTTTGGGGGGCGGCAAACCCGCCACCCCCGGATCGGGCCGGTCGGTGCACATACCGCATCCATGGTGGGCAATCACAGACAGCCTTCCTCGGCTCTCCTCCGCGGGCATCACAAGCAGCTTCTCCTTTCCCTGCTTGGTGGCTTCCGTCTCCTCCTCGGCGGCCAATCAGAATGCTTCTCCTTTTGGCCAATTGGGAAACGGTCTCAGACATGCGCTTCCTGATTGGCAGAGAGGCGATTCAGTGTGAGAATAGGGAATATTCATTTCCTATTCTCACACACCTGGGTGGGCTCCGAGCGCATTCTCAGCTCCCCGAGCCCACCCTATTTCGAAGCCTATTAGAGCCTCTGGCTCTAATCAGTGCTTCAAAAAACCACCCACCCCGCACGACTGGCATCCTGAAAGAAGCTGGACGCATGTAAATGGGGATGGTGGCGATGGATAGGGGAGGCGGCCTCCCCTGGTGATAGGACTTAGGCAAGCCACTCGCGGTGGAAGGAAAGAAAATTGCTCAATTCCCCCATCAACGCAGTCAGTGTTGATGGGGGAATGCCTCCGACAGCGCTATTGTATTCTGATGGCAGGGGGCGCTGGGAGCCTTCCTGGCTGGCAGAATACAATGATTAGCCCCTGGAAGTAATTACATGTAGAAAAATCCAACAGCCTGGTTGTACACAAGTTGATCGATGGACACAATCGGCCTGCCCATACATGGATTGAAATTTGGCCAGTCCCTGCTGAACTGGCCGCATTTCGATTAGCATGACCTTTTACCCACCTATTACAAAAGGAATAGCTGTAAATGACATTTCCAGTTGTACGGTTAATGAGAAATGAACTAGTCCAACTACTTAGTAACTTAGTAAACAAAGCATGCCTGAATTACAGCACTTTAAATCCTCAACAACCGGGAATGTACAAAAATTTACAGCCTAGATGATAACCTCTATCACCTTCTATATACCTGCTCCATCCGCCCCCTTCTATATTCCATAACACATGACACACACTCCGCGAGATACTAAAGCTCTCCTATTACAACAAATGTGTGTTTATTGTGAAAGTCAAAAATCCAAAAGCTCTAACAGGATTGTGGAATCTGATATTTGCAGATAACATTGAGAATCATATCCACAATACATTAATGCACACATTGTTTTATGCTTGGAAAGGTCCTATGGCTGGTGTAAAATCTGCCTGCATCTGAATGTGGACCTTTAATCAGATCAACAATGGCAATGTTTTATTTGTTTAGCTTTAAAGGGATTGCACCGTCCCTTTTAAAAATGGTAATATCCATGTAACCGAGATATACAGCTTTATCTAAGTAAACTTATCAATGAGTTCTTTATGCATTGTTTGCAAATGGCAGGGTAGGTACTATATTGACTTAAAGTAAACGCAAACTATAACTCAAATTGAATTTGCTAAAGCGCTGATTATCATAAACACTTGCCATTTATTTGAATATTTGTTTTTACTTTTTTTTATCCCTTGGCCAGCCATAGATGGAACGATTTTCTTTCCTGCAACCAAAGAAAGAAGGGGAAAAAATCACTTGATTCCCCCATCAGCCCTGTCAGTGTTGATGGGGGAATACCTCCTGCAGGAAAACATAGTGATTATATCCAGCGGCTATAGTCGCTGACAATAATCGCAGGAAAAATCAGACAGGCTGGTTGTACCCATGTTGATCAATGGATCATCTTGGGTAGAATCAGCCTGCCCATACATGGTTCAAATCTCAGGCTGTTCCTGCTGAACTAGCCAAGATTTGAAATGTCTGTGGTTGGCTTTTTTTGCATCTGAGTGCTGCTGATCTCCTGCAGCCTCAGCACAGCCATTTTCTGTCTAGGTGCACTCTAGTGAAGGGTCCATGACATTTCTCAGTGTGACTTTCCTGATGTGCCATGCCCACCAAATAGTGTGTTGAAAAGGCCACTTGTAGTTTCCATTGGAAGCCTCATGTATTTAGTGGGTTTATTGACTTATGCACTTGTATTTTGAGAAGGCTGTAAGCTGTTTGGGAGATATTCCCTAAAGAGCTGCACCAAAATAAGGTTAACTGAACTGTATAAATGGGTTGCTTTGGGTTATTGTACTTTTGAATTCTTATTTTCTAAGCAAAACTAAAATTGTAATGTTTTCTAATTCTAATTTTTACTGGGAGCTAATATTGGTACACGTTCTCCATAATGGTCAACCCATTTATACAATGCGGGTCGCATTGTGGAGTCTACAGTTTCCAAAGGAGGGGGCTTTGCTTAACGCAGCAGAGTGAACCCCGCGAATCGAGGAGAGCTGGTTATGTGACATATGTTTCCTCTTTTCATCTTCTAACCTGCAATAGCAACATAAAATAAATAAATCTCAGAAGTATCTTTTGGTTCTTACAATTACCTTTTTGTGTCCAGGTGACCATCTTTGAAGAAGACTTCAAGAGAGAGCGCAGTGACCGAGAACGTATGAATGAAGAAAAGGAGGAGCTGAAGCAACAGCTAGAACAGCTTCAATCACAATTGGCTCAGGCAAAATCCCAGGTGATCTTTATAGCAACAGTACATGCCAAATACAGTTTCTCCTGTACTCATTTAAAGGGTTAGTCCACCTGAACTAATCAGTTAGTTGCTTGTGTCTCAAAAACGTCCCTGTCAACTGCCCCTACAGAGCAATACTCGTAGATCTACCAGAGATCCAGCGAATTTCAAATTTTCTGTTTGAACTGATCACATTGCCATGGTTGCACTGACATCCCAAATGGTGTTGTCATCCCTCCTCACTTCTACTCTGCTGGACTACAGAACACCTCCCCCACTCTTCGCCCTGCAAAGTTAGAAGGAGTTGTTCTGTAGTCAAACACGTAATAACATAGGAAAGATTGATAACATTGCTTGGGATTTCAGTGCAGCAGACGCAGCGTTGTCACCTCAATATAGAAGGCGAGGAGTTCACTGAAATTTTTACAGTTTTAAAAAGACAATAGATTGATAAATTTATTGTAGAGATGCACTGACATTTTTTTTGTATTTTGCCCAGATATTCTATATAATATATGATTTCTAAATTCTACTTTCACTTTCCCACTGTGCAAATCAGCCTCTTCTGCTCCTTTTCCCAGTAACGTCACACCTCCAACACCCAGATTGGTCTTTCTCTTGTATCCCTCCCCCAGCACGCACATTTGTATTTTCCCTGTATCTGTCCTCTATCACACACACACACATTAGTCTTTCTCCTGCATCCCTCCTTCAGCACAAACACATTGGTCTTTCCTTGTATCTCTCCTCCAGCACACACACTTTGGTCTTTCCCCTGTATCCCCCCTTAAGCACACACATTGGTCTTTTCCTTATAGCCCTCTTCCAGCACATACAAACATTGGTCTTTCTCCTGTATCCCTCCTTCAGCACACACACATTGGTCTTTCCCTGTATGCCTCCCCCAGTATACACACATTGGTTTTCCCCTTGAATCCCTCCTCCAGCACACACACATTGGTCTTTTCCTTGTATCCCTCCTCAAGCACACCATTGATCTTTCCCTCCATCCCTTCTAAAGCACACACACATTGTTTTTTTCCATCTATTCCTCCTCCAGCGCACACACATTGATCTTTTCCTCCATCCCTCCTCTAGCACACACACATTGGTATTTTCCTTATATCCCTCCTCCAGCACACACACATTGGTATTTTCCTTATATCCCTCCTCCAGCACACACACATTGGTATTTTCCTTATAGCCCTCCTCCAGCGCACACATTGTTTTTTTCCTTCTATTCCTCCACCAGCACACACACATTAATCTTTCCCTCCATCCCTCCTCCAGCACACACACATTGGTATTTTCCTTGTATCCCTCCTCCAGCACACCATTGATTTTTCCCTCCATCCCTCCTCCAGCACACACACATTGGTCTTTTCCTTATATCCCTCCTCTAGCACACCATTGATTTTTCCCTCCATCCCTCCTCCAGCACACACACATTGGTTACATAAAACATATTGAACACTCTCCATGTCCTCCCTGTATCCCTCCTCGAGCACACCATTGTCTTTCCCTCCATCTCTTCTAAAGCACACACACATTGTTTTTTTCCATCTACTCCTCCAGCGCACACACATTGTTTTTTTTCCTTCTATTCCTCCTCCAGCACACCATCAATCTTTTCCTCCATCCCTCCCCCAGCACACACACATTGGTTACATATTGAACACTCTCCATGTCCTACCTGTAGACATTTCACACTGAGCCCATACACACAATCTTTGCTCTCGGGGGGAAGGCTCAGTTCAGCAGCCTTCCCTCCACCCTCCCCTGAAGAAATTAAGTCTCTCATTGCTGTCCCATTGTCTCTCCTGCACATATGACCCGCTGTTATACCCTCCGCACTCCTCTTCTGCATATTCAGTCACAAAGACACTTCTTTAGCACTCTTTGTTATATCCCCAACTTTTCTTATTATTGAAGGGGCACCCTTTTGCTAGTACACTTTTTTTAAATGTTTGCTATTGGGGGTAGAAAATAAATGGTACACATTCCTAATAAAGATTATGTAAAAACATCTTGTACACCTTTCTTTTTAGTTACGCTCTTGCCAGGAGGACTTGCGACAGGAGAGAGATTGCTCACCTGACGTGCCAAGACAACAGGTAGACTATTTTAACTGTTGTATACTGTAGATAGAAATAACCTGCCAGGATATTGGTGGCAAATACAGGCTTACTGCTTAACAGAGCAGCATGCTGACCGTGTTTTACCGTTCCACTCCCTCAATGCAAGATGGTGTTTGGCTGGGAGGCTGACCACACTTTTGATACACATAGTTCCTGCAGAAGATTAATATATATATATATATATATATATATATATATATATATATATAAACTGTTTGAGCTACAGTCATCGGCATATAAAACTGCATGTATGTAGACATTTGAAGGTTACATCAAAAAGCTCATTTTAAATTGCACTCAATTTACATGTAAAACCTGGATTTGGGCTTTAAATTCTGCACCATTCTGCACCATTTTTGAATATAGTTACTGATTAGATGGAATGCTTTCACCTTAAATTAGGAAAGGCAGCATTAAAAGACAAGTATGGCCAATGCTTTTTTGGTCATACTTCTGTGGGTCACAGGAATTCCTTTACATGTGTGCTCCTGTGACCCAGAGGCATCTTGTAGGTGGCTATAGCCCATTGTTGACTTGCATCACAGCGTGCTCCAGCGTGACAATATTCTTGGGATCCACCTAGCTGTCTGATTGACTGCTGGCACCGGCTCTCAGTGCATGGCTGATAGCAGAAGCCAGCTGTGCCCAGCCCATCTCCAGCCCGTGCTCCAGTGAGCAGTTATGTGATCGCTCAGTTCTCGGTCTTGGAGCCAACGTGGGACAGGTGCAGCATCACGTCATTGATGCAGCATAGAGATTAGTATATATGTTTTTTTTTTTATTCCTTTAAATACTACATTATCTAGCATTTCTTCTCTAAAATTCCAGGTTTTTATCTTCTGAAATCATTACTTATGGGTGGTGTCAGCAGTTAATAAATTTTCGCCTGATCTTACTGACTTGGAACTGTGAACCCAATTATCTGCTGATCTGGCATGTTTGTGCCCTCTGAGACCAGCCATGAAATGACCTAGTATATTTTTATTAGTGTTGGAATGAACCAAACTTTCTTCTGACTCCGTTAATATTTGCTAGGATGTACCCTAAACAGTAACTACTGCTAACTGCCTATAATCTTCAAAAGTAGTTGAGTTTTGTGTTGCCTCGTAAAGGGGACTGTCTGCCAAGCTGGTGTAAAAACAGACATTTTTGTTAAAAAAAAAAAAAAAAAAGCCAGCATCTCTATACCATAAAAAGCATAAAGTAATGTACGTCTGTCCCACCCAAAGAGAATAATTAATCAAAATACACAAAAACTGCACACATTTCAGAGAACAAGCCTTCTTTCTCAGATCAGAAACACAGAGCAAAGAGCAAGCTGCAATCCAAATGGGCATTCACTTAGAGTGTACAGGAATGGCCAGTCAACTGGTAGGTGAAATCCCAGGTGTCACTAAAGAACTATTGAAGCATTATTGACTCCTAACCATTTGTTTGGCTCTCCTGTTTTATTCTTGTGCTTTGAGTTGTTTCTCTGGTACCCATTGGGGGGGCATTTGCAATGAAGCAGCTGAGCTGGGGTCGGTTCCCCGAACAAATGCATTTTTTTCACTCCTTACAAAGAAGTAATTTAGGTCCCAGCGCCAAATAGGTTTTCTTTGGAGTCCTAAACAAGTAAACCAACAAGCAAGTGAGGGCATCTGAGAAGTCTGATACAGAGCAGCCACTACCATTTATGAGCCATATAGAAAGGTAGTGATTGATTCAACCTCAAGCTTGTTAGTTCCATAGAAATAGGTGATTTTACTTGGGACATCAATGTTAATGACAATGAAAAGGGAGCACTGATTGGGTAGAATAGTTTAGCCACCTTTAGGACACATTTCTTGTTCAAAAAGTTCTTCTCATC